>CM060410.1:13958439-15158439 GCA_030545235.1 Helianthus tuberosus
ATCATACTTTGATGTCCTTGTTGTCACTAATCTTAGTAAAATGTTATATTCTCCTTATTTAGCAATGACTAGTATGTTATGACATAAAAATGACCAAAATAGAACACTACTACTAAGCAAACTTACCAAATTGAAACATATTAAAGTATTATTAACAATGCGCAAGATTGGACCAGAACATGACTAACATAGCTCATGGTCTTGGCAATGGCTCAGTAGAGGATCGTTGTCAGCCCATATCTTGGGACCTGGCATGGCAACATCTCTATAAAACATCACTACAAGAACGGGCCACCTTTAGCGGCGACATCTGTCGCCGGTATTGACGACTTTTGTCGCCGCTATTGACTTTTAGCGGCGACATGTCGCCAGTAAAGCGTCGTCGGTATTGCTCGGACGCTATTGACCTGTTGTCGCCGCTAAAGGCTTCTGTCGCCGGTATTGATCTTCTACCTTTAGCGACGACAGCTGTCGCCGCTAAAAGTGTCGCCGGTATTATTCATGGCCGGTAAAGGTTGTAGGTCAATAGCGGCGACAGCTGTCGCCGCTAAAAGTCTTTTTTTTAATACATCAGCTATATATACAGCTGCCCAGCCAGTTTTACGGCCGAAAAAACAGAACCTACCTATTTTGAAACAACGCAAACATACGCCATGAACATAATCAACATATACTAAAGGTAATATAGTTAAAAACTACGTTTAAGTCGTACATTATAATCCTACAACGTTTAATTAAATCATACATTAAAAACAACAAGTCACTCGTCATCGGATTCATTATCGAATAAGTCATCAGAATCGTAGTCTTTTGACTTTCCTTTTCCTTTTCCTTGTGAAGCAAGATAGTTGTTAAGTTGGTTCAAAAAGGACAGGGTTTGGAACAAGCTGTTAACAAAATCCTACAATAATAGATATCAAAACATATATTAGCATATATTTAACAAGGAAACATGCGTTCGTTTGTCATTTTATAAATTGCGTAGTTTACCTCGGAAAAGGGTTCTTGCGTCCGAGCTTGCGAAGACGACATGTTAGAGGACGTGTTCGAGGACGTGTTGGAAGAAGGTTTAGGCTCCATCCCGCGGTACCATCCTCGCCGCTCACCCAACGCTTCTTGATACGGGGCAGTTGGAGGACCCTCACCGCTCCATTCATTTGTGGCCTGTTGTATGTTCCGCTGTATTTTACGAAGATGATTAAATATATATGTGTATATATATATATATATTTGTAATAGAAAATAATACTTAAAAGAAATACTTACGTAATTTTGTTCAGCAACCGGATCAACCCAATTCCCTTGATTGTCCGTGTGGGTTTTAGCATACGTAGGTACCCAATCCATATCCTGTTTAACATTAAACTTAGATTAGACATTAAATAAACAAAAGCTTACACACGCACACACATACATAAGACATTACATTTTTATAGGCGGTGCTACCGTACGACGATGTCCCCCCACGGTATGGGAATTGTTGTTTCTCGCGTACTAGTGTGTTGGCCTTGCTTCTTTTAATATATTTTGCGTCCCGGAAACCTTCGATGGTTCTCAACCAGTTATCATAGGGCATATCCACGGGATGGTATGCCCTTGCCCTTGCAATATCATTGTAACCTCCCTCGCTCTTAAATATTTTTTTAGCTTCGTACTTGCGGTCAGAGTACCGCTTCATAAGCACAGCCCCAATACCACCCGTCAAGTTTTTGGCCTCTAAATCACGTTCCACTTCATCAAAATTGAAATTTTCCTACAAATTATAAATAAAAAAGTTAGAATATCATATATAAATTAGATTTGCATGTGCTTAAATATTTGATAAAATTTTATGCATATAACTTATTTACCCGTAAGTGGTTCATGAGGGCATCCTTGTAATGTTGTTCAACGTTATCCCATCCAATTTTATCGAACGGGATGGTCCGTCACATATACAGGCCGGCCTCCCGTGAAAACAGATCTCTTGATTTACCAACAGGGGTATACGTGACCTGTCTGTCAAACGTAAGCGATACAGGCCCCCCCGCTTTTACCAGACGCCGTAGTTTCTCGTTTTTGGCTTTCCCCCTAACCCTCTTCGGGGGAACCGCTGTAATTAAAACAAAAATAATTAGTAACAACATTTATAATATATAAAATATAAGGACTACAAAATAATTTAGTAAAAGACTTTCCGTCAGTCTCGTGCGTGCCACGAAATCCACCAGGAGGAATCGGTGGATCACCAGCGCCGTCACCCCCATGTCCCCAGGGGGCCACATCCACCATCCGATAAGCGAATATAAGCAATACCGAAAACATAATCCCTATAAAGTTACAAATGTTACAGCATGTGTATCTAATAGAAATTAAGGGAAAGTACAACAAGTGTAACTCAAATTCAAATAAATATTTCAAACAAGTGTTTATCAATTACAAATCAATATAAATTACAATAACTTTTCTTTTAGTCAGACTCCACATAATCGGGATCATCCTCATCACAATCAGCCTCGACCTCATCACAATCAGTCTCGACCTCAAACACTTCATCAACGGTAGCCGTTGGGGGATCAACTTCAATTGAAGGCTCACCCGCAGTAACATGAGAAGATCCAATCTGAAAGTATTGGGTCAAGTCAATGACAAGTGGACAGTCAGATGAAGAGTTGTTGTCGACAACGTCATTATCTTCTAAGCCTTTGTCAACATTTTGAACCTTATTGACGCGGTCATCATCACTTAATGGCCGATCCCAAATTTTTCGATGATTAACATTTTCGACTACCCACCTATGTTTATTTTTTTGGTTTCGAGACGTTTCTTGGATGAAGAACACTTGTTTGGCTTGCGAAGCAAATATGAGTTGATCGTCTTTGTCCCATTCATGTTCAGTGCTTATACTGGTGATATTATTGTCATGGTTTACACCCCTTCGAGTATCAAATCACTTGCACCGAAATAGGACAGTGGAATAATCATTTGTATAACGCAACGCAATAATTTCTTCTAATTGGCCATAAAATTTCACACCGTTCTCTCCAACCACTTCCACCCCAGAGTTTTGCGTTGCGCTTTTTACATCACGTTCAAGTGTCTTAAACCTAACACCGTTGACTATGCAAGCAGTGTAAGTGTAAGCAGTCATTTTCGCACAAATTGAAAGAGCATACAACTCCGGGTGGAATTCTGGAGAATTTTGTGTTTTCATCAAATGGACCTAACACATATAGAGTAATAATGTTTGTTATATATGTATTACCTAGCTAGTGTAGAGTAATGAGTGTTATATATGTATTATACCTTATGGAGAAATCATCCCAGAAATTTGGTTTTAAGATCATCTTGGGGATGTGTATGTTTGAATTCACTACATTGATGACAAATATAAGAAAGGAATGAAAAATACCAATTAACAGATTATGAAAAGTTAAAGATAAAAGCACTCACTTCATGTACTCCCTAACTTCTGTGTAGTTTTCGAGGACAAACCATTCCATCTTGCTTTTTTCGATGAATGATAGATATTTGTTCTTTGTTACACCAACAGGACGACATTTGGACTCAAACACCCATAACTTTCTTTTTTCAAAAACGACATCATCGTTTCTATCTGGGCGATTGAACTTAGTCTGAACATCTTTAAGGTACATTGAACAAAATGTTAGAGCTTCTTCAAACACATAACCTTCAGCTATACAACCTTCAGGCCTTGCCGGGTTTTTGACATAGTTCTTTAGTTCTTTCATGTACCTTTCAAATGGATACATCCATCTAAAAGCTACTGGACCTCCCACAATCGCTTCATCAGGTAAATGCACAAGTAAACGAACCATAATGTCCAAAAACACAGGTGGATAGATCATCTCTAACTTGCATAAGATGGTAACAATGTCATCATTTGCTTTCTTCATATCATCCACCGATAGTGTTCTAGAGCAAAGTTGCTTAAAGAACATACAAAGGTCTACTATTGGTGTAGATGTATCTTTAGTCAAAAGCCCTCTAACCCCAATCGGTATCGAACGTTGCATGAGAATATGACAGTCATGAGATTTCAACCCGGTAATGTTAGCATTGTTATCTGTCACCCTCTTACTGATATTAGATCCAAACCCATCTGGTAATTTAACATTTTTTATAAACTGACAAAAAAGTTTTCGATCATCGGACTTGAATGAGTACTTTGGGTAGGGACTTAAGAACTTGCCACCCGATTGTTTCAGCCATTGTGACGGCCGAATGTTTAGTTTTTCTAAGTCAGACTGCGCATTTGGCGTGTCTTTGCTCTTATCGTTCATTAGAAGAGTACCGAGCAAGCTGTCGCACACATTTTTCTCTATATGCATTACATCTAAGTTATGTTTCAGCTGCAGAGAAGACCAATACTCAAGGTTAAAAAATATGCTTCTTTTGGACCAGTTCAACTCGAAATCTAACCGGGTTATCCTCACACCTCCAAAATCTGGATGCTTGCCTGGTAGACGATTAATTAAACGACCGAGTTGAGCTTCTATGTTAGCTGGGCTAAACTGTCTCGGAGGGTCTCGTGTCTCGGGTCTCCCGTTAAAGTCGAGACTTGTTCTCCAAGGATGGTTGGCATCTAAGAACCGGCGATGACCAACATAAGCACATTTACCAGTTACACGTATTGAAGGAGTGTCTTGGTTACAAGTTGGGCATGCCATGTAGCCTTGTCCGCTCCAACCTGATAGACTACTACGGGCTGGAAAGTCATTTATGGTCCATAACAACGCCGCCTTCATTGTGAAGTATGTGTTTGTTGCTGCGTCTTTAGTACGTACACCTGTCTACCACAATTGCTTAAGCTCATCCACTAATGGTCTAAGGAAAACGTCCATGTCTTTCCCCGGTGATTTAGGGCCACGAATCAACAAGGTCAACATGAATGTGGACTCTCGCATGCATAGCCAGGGAGGCAGATTATATGTGGTGAGTATAACCGGCCACGTGCTATGAGTTGAGGATCCACTACCGTTGTTAAAAGGATTAAAACCGTCAGCTGCAAGCCCTAAGCGAATATTTCGTGGCTCCATCGCGAAGTTTGGGTACTTTTTATCAAAGTTTTGCCATGCAGATCCATCAACTGGATGACGCATAGTCCCACCTTCCGATCGTCCGGTACTATGCCATATCATATCTTTCGCTGTGTGCCTTGAACAATACAAACGTCGTAGTCTAGGCGTCAAAGGAAAGTATCGTAACACCTTACGAGCCACCTTCGTGCCTTTTGTGTCTTTATCGACTCATCGACTCTCATTACAAACGGGACAATTTTGCAAGGACTCGTTTTCTTTCCAAAAGAGAGCACAATCATTTGTGCACACATCTATCATCTCATATGCCAAACCAATCTTCTTAAATGTCTTCTTAGCTACATAATACGAAGGGGGAATCTTGTTGCCTTCTGGCATTGACTCTCGCAACAACGAGAGGATTCGATCTACTGCTTCATTTTGCAAATGGTATGTATCCTTTATATTTAAAAGCTTTGCTAAAAAGTCGATAGAAGAAAACTTGGTACAACCAGGATATAATTCTGTTTCAACTTCCTTTACCAGGTCTTCAAAATCATCAACAACACCGCTACTATCTCCATTCGAGTTCTCTTGGTTAAGGTATGTATCTTCTGCCATACGCTCCCCCTAATGTCTTCAATAACGTTTACCATACCTTCTTGTGGCGCAACATCGTTTACTTCTGCAATTGGAGTCGTGTCCCCGTGATAGGTCCACTTTGTGTATTCCTTCCAAAAACTGTTAATACGCAAATGGTATTTCATTTCTGCCATAGTTTTTAAGCCGTAATTTTTACATTGGGTACACGAAAATCTAACTTCATCGTGGTTTTTTATCACTCTTTCACACATCTCGATAAATGACTTGAGTCCTTGCTTGTAGAGAGGTGAATGACGTGGGGAATCAATCCAACTTTTATCGATAGGCATTATGCAACTGAAAGAAAATCTAATTTAGGATTAACAAGACAAGGGTAGGCTGCTAAACCCACTTTTTGAACACTTTATCTCATATGTAAATGTGTATTACATGATTGTTTATTTAAGAAAAATTCGGCAGCATTTCCTCTTAGCTCCCAAGTATATATGTAATGATATATATACACGAGGAGCAAAGAGAAAATGATAACCGAATCCTTCTTAAACAAACAATCATGTAATACACATTCACATCCTAAATGAGATAAAGTATTCAAAAAGCAGTCCCAAGATAAATGGGGACAACCCGAAATTAATTTCTAAATCAATTTCGGGCGGGTATTTCTAAGCTCGTTATGTTTAAAATGATTAATTCAAACACGGGCACAGTTTTTTAAGCTTGTTATGTTCTTAATGATTGTTTTAAATTTTGGGCGGAACGTTATGTTTTAAATCATGATTTCAATTTCGACTGGGTGTTTTCTTCGCTCGTTATGTTTGAAATGATGAATTCAATATCAGGCACAGTTTTTAAGCTCGTAATGTTCTTCATAATGGTTTATATTTCGGGCGGGTATTTTCTTAGCTCCTTTTGTTTTAAATGATGATTTCAATTTTGGCGGGTATTTTCTATGTTCGTTATGTTTTAAATGATGATTTTAATATAAAGAGGGTATTTCCTAACTAATATATATTTGTCAAATTTAAATATAAATGTTTTAAAACCTAAACAAAAATATACAAATTATCAAACTTTAACATTTTTTTCAAACCTACACATAAACAAACACACATTTTGATCAAAACCATAAAATTTATACACTTACACCTACATACATACATTCATTCATACACTTACATACCCACATACATGCTTACATACACCTACATACACAAATACATAGACTTTCATATACTCATTTTCTCCAAATACACCTACATTATACATTTGACATACAAACATTCATCCTTACATACACATTTGCATACTTTATACAAACATACATACTAACATACACATTTTTCACCAACATACTAGCATACACCTACATACATACATTCATTCATACACTTACATACCCACATACATGCTTACATACACCTACATACACAAATACATAGACTTTCATATACTCATTTTCTCCAAATACACCTACATTATACAATTGACATACAAACATTCATCCTTACATACACATTTGCATACTTTATACAAACATACATACTAACATACACATTTTTCACCAACATACTAACATACACCTACATACATACATTCATTCATACACTTACATACCCACATACATGCTTACATACACCTACATACACAAATACATAGACTTTCATATACTCATTTTCTCCAAATACACCTACATTATACATTTTCTCCAAAAATTATACAATTTCTAAACTTTAAAAAAAATACATAAAAAACTAACCGTTTTTTCAGGTTTCAAGTAGACTAAGACCGCTGAGACGAGGTGGTGCCGGAGAAGTGAAGGTGGTGACCGGAGAAGAGATGGTGGTGATCCGAATTTTCTTCCATAAACACAAATATACACAGAAATGAGCAAAAATTAAAGCCTATAACATGTAAATAACAAAATAGAGAAGAGATTTAACAAAAAGAAAGTTAAACTAACCGATTTGGGCAAAAAACGCGGTTCTACGGCGGTGGTTCGCAGAGATTTGGGGGGAAAATGAAGGATGAGGGAAGAAAATGGCGCTGTGCAGGTCTTTTACGGAACGAACAATACCGGCGACGGCCTGTCGCCGCTATTAGTCTATCTGTCGCCGCTATCAGGCTAACTAGGGTTAACTAGGATAAGATATGTGTGGCTGGGGATTAAAGTGGGACACCAACCTTTAGCGGAGAAATGGTGTGGCCGCTATTGATCATTATTTGTCGCCGGTATTGATTCTTTAATCCCCAACCATTAGATCAGAATAATGATCAACGGTTGGGGATTGGGTTTGACGCGGATCGACCAATAGCGGCGACAGCTGGCCTGTCACCGCTAAAGGTGTCGCCGCTAATAATGGTCTTTTCTTATAGTGCATGTTTATCTTTTTGGTTTCATATTTCACAAATCTTCCTCTGTAGGTTAGATTATTCTTGGCAAGTTTCAATTCTCATTATATTTTAATCTTGTTACATGCACAAGCATAAGAAACATGATGATCATCACTTTTTGATGTTACTTATATCTTTCAATAATGTTGAAACTAAAAAGTATGATATTCCTCATACAATGGATATCGACACAGTGATACTACATATGTTAAAAAAATACTATAACCGGGGTCAGTTGACCGAGTTCAATTTAACATTAAGTCTTCTTAGCCACACAGAATGAAGAATCATGTGAAGGACATCAAAGTGTTTCGCTGGAAGGTTAACCATAAAGTGTCTTTGCACTTTAATTACCTTTTTGTGCATTTCCGAATACTTTGAAAAAGGTATCTCTTGCAAAATTCGTTTGAGTTCCGGAATCTTATCTACAGATACTTGTACAGAAAATTGAGTCCAATCCAACACATCACTATATGGTAGAACATAGTGATCCTTGATCACTACAGGAACACATCCCATGTGGATTGCTTCTATCAACCTACTGGTTGCTACTTCGCAACCGCTAGGGCATAAACAATATTTACTTTTGCCAAACAACTCGGTGTAATCTTCACCTTTAGGAAGGTAGTGGTAGACTTTAATATCATTATCTTCTTTGTTTCCCCAATATTGAAATAATCTTTTGCGAATAAACCCATGTTTTCCACCTGAGAAATACGCGAGGATTGATCGATTGTAAGGTGGTTGGCCACTGCTTACGATTAGGATACTATCTAATGGCCCGTTAATCTCGGACATGGATACATCCCGGTAAGGAGCAAAACCTTCTGAGCTATTGGCATTGCAAAACACTCTTATGAAATATTTAAACAATTTAGGGTTTCTGCGTGAAACAAAGGGCCCCTGCCGGATATATGAATATAATTCTATCAATCAACATTAATTTCATATAGAAATAAACACCTGCTAATATATTCTTTGTGATAGATTATACATACGTACCCAATCATGACATGAGACAAAGAAGTGATCTGCTCCATCGCTACGATTCCAATAAGGATATCTTTCCGCGATGACACCAATGTAGTCTTTGACTATTGCTTGCATCCTTTCTAGAAAACCGAAGGTTTCATTAGGCTTGTAAAGGTAGTGAATTATGTTTGTTACACTAATTGGTATAAAGAAGGCATGTGCTTCATCTGGATCTCTAGCCACCACAGGATTTCCTTTTCTCTCCATCTCTTCGATGAAGTCACCTTCGATACTGTATACAAATTTCATCGGGCAATAATGCCTCACGGGGAGATCTCCTTCCTTGTAAGCCCATATTTTAAATGTCTTTATCATCTCATTATGACTTCTGAATGATATAGTAGAAATCTATATGTTAGAAAGTAAATTGGCTAAAACAAAAATGCTTTATAGATGTATTCTAAAAAGTTTCATGGCAATGTAATCTAGAATGGGTCTTGTTTCATGTTAACACCTAAAAATGGTATGATTAATAGTTTATTAGGGAACTTGGAATGTAATAATCCCTAGTAGACGTCATTGGCCATTGGCAGTTCCACTTTTAAATATTTCCCGTATCAGTCCAACATTTCCCTTATTTTTCCTCCACCGGTCCCCCATTAAAAAAACTTAACCGTTAAGTTTTTTTACGAATTACAAACAGATGTTTTAGGGTTTTTATCAGAACGACGATACGAGTCGAATGATGTAAACTTACCTGGAAACAGTACGAGTTCAAATCCCATTTAAGAAAAAAAAAACGAAAAACAAACAAACCTATGCAATTATTGTTCAAGTTGTTTGAGCATTCACATCCTACCCACCAAAATATGTAAGAAGGGGTTTTCATATTATAAAAGGTATAAAAGATGGTTGTGAGTGGAGGAGAGAGAAAATGTTACTGTCCATCTGTATATCTGAGGGAACACTGTTCACCCCCTATAATTTTTAATATATTTTGAAAATGGTTGTGAGTGGAAGTGAAAGAAAAGGTAATGATAAAGGTATAAAAAATATTATTTAATTGAAAGGAGACAGAAAAGATAGTTGTTTTTAGTGTAATTATAGGGTAAAAAATTATGGATAGGATGTGAATCCTCTTATACATTTTTACACAAAGTGGATGACTTAAATGAGAAGAAATTCTTTTAAGAAGAAAAAATAAGAAATTTCAACCAATAAAAATACTTTATTTAACTTTATTTAATATTTGTATTTAATATGATTATATGGGTATATTGGTAAACTTACATGTATCATTAATTTGTAGTCTTCATCTTTAATAACTAACTATATTAAGTGTGTACCAATGACCTCTTAGCCTATTGGTTAAGGGGGAGGTGGGAAGCTTTGCTTCTCTTGGAAGTCCTGGGTTCAAATCCAGGCAGGGAGGATTTTAATACTAACTTGGTGATACTAGTATACTAACTACTAACCCGGTTACTGACATCCTAACCGTACGCCGTTCAAAAAAACTATATTAAATGTGTAACTTATTTTTTAAAATATATATTTTCTCAAAAAAAAAAATTATTTGTAGTGTAACATAAGGGTGTGTAGGATAAATTCCAATATGTGTAGAATAAATTTCGAACTGTGTATGATAACTTTTGATGTGTTGTAGGCAAAAAAAATTAGTGTGGAGGATGATAACCTTTATAACTAATTAATTAGTCAAACATGATAATAAATGAGATGAAAGAAAAATTAAATAATGTTTCACAACTGCACCCTTTTGTTCTTTTTCTTCTCAAATAAACCACCCTTTTACACAAAACCATATTTATCTAAAATACTATGAGTGAGTTGTGTGCACTTAAACAATAATTGCATAGGTTTGTTTTTTTTTTTCTTAAATGGGATTTAAACCCACGTGGGAGTGACTAAACCTAGGGCTGCAAACAAACCGAACAAACACGAACAAATCTTTGATGGTGTTCGTTTGTTAAGAAATATACGTGTTTACGAACTGTTCATGAACGCTTACCGAACAAGATTTTATGTTCGTGTTTGTTTGTTAAGAAAATGAACTTGTTCGTGTTCGTTTGTGTTTGTTTTTTTTTATTTTAGGCAACGAATGAAAACGAATGATGATGAACATAAACTAATGTTCATGAACACAAATAGTAACAAATGAACACAAACAAACGTTCATGAACAAAATATATAATACATTGACACTTATTAAGCATTTTATTTGTCGGAATTTTGAAGTATTTAAATAAAATATAAAAGCTAAAAACACTAATGAACTATCGAACACAAACGAACACATTACCGAACGTTCAAACATAAATGAACGAACACGCCCTCTGTTCATTTTTGTTCATTTAACTAAATGAACGAAATTTCTTGTTTGTGTTCGTTTGTTTAATAAACAAACGAACACAAACGAACTTCCCGCCGAATATGTAACACCCCAAATTTCGTATGACATACTATAATGTTTTAATCGCAATATTTTGGCGAAAAGAAATGGTAAACATAGATTTTTACCATTATTAAAGTTTTATAAAATTTTAGTAAATCTAAAATTCTTATGTATGCATGAAGTTTTACTAGGTTAGTATGTAGAAATGGGAAAAGTGACATGTTATGAAAGGGTGAGGGGTTAAAAATGAAAATGTGTAATTAAAACACTTAACAAAAAAATGCCCAGTGTTTCAAGTGGGTGTGTGTGCGATCGTGAGCAGAGACCAGGGGAGACCTTCCCCTCAAAACCCTAACATCATAAATCCATCAAATTAAGAAGGAAATTGAAGGCTAGTTGAATGCATGAACTAGGAATGTTGATCCCTTAAGTGTTCTTGACATCAAGTAAGTTTAATTTCATGTTTTTATGAAATTTTATGAAGTGGGTTATGTGAAATTTATGATCTTTGTATGAAATCGAATCTAAATGTTAGATGATATGAACAACTAGAGGTTATATTATGTGCCATTTTGATTGTATTGGTGGTTTGGGGTAAAACCCACTTGAAATTGTAAGATAATGAAATTTAGTAAAGCTATGGATAAATTGGATGATGTTGATATTAAACTCATGTTACAGAAGGTGTTTAGATGGGTAATTTGATGAGAATCATAAGAAGTGTGGTTATGATATTGATTGTACATGTTTAGGATAACCCATTGATGATATTAGGATGAATATGCCATAATTACTTGTACTTCATGCTTTATAGATAGTACGCACGCCATGTGTTCGATGAAATGCCTAAGGATGATTTAGTTGAAATTTGACATGAATTCTTGATTTAATGGTGATATAAATGAAAATGGATGTATGTGTAATTATGTTAAGTCATGATGAATAAATCAAGATACATATGTGAAGTAATGTGTATGAAAGCTAAAAGTATGAAGTTATGACGTATAGGCACGAAGAAAGAAGAAGGCGCAACTCACTTGAAGTCGCAAGAATCGCAAAATCACGGTAAGTTCATATGAACTTAATTCTCCTTTCATGTAGATCTACGATTGATGGTTTGCTAATTAAATTTTTAGTGTTGAGTTGTATGTTTGTTTATGGTAGAATTCGTGATATGTTGTACGTTGGAAAACGGATAAGTAACCCAATAGTATTGGATGCGTAATGACCACTTAAGTGGGTCATAAATTGTTCGGAAAGTAGGATGGTAAATGGTTAGAAAATGACTTGTTGATAACGGGTCAAAATGATGAAAGTATGTTAAATGAATGGTATGTATCGAACCATTACGAATGGGTCGGATAGACTATATGTTGAATATTTCCGAAAGAAACCTAGAAGAGCATAAAGAAATTTATGCTAGAAAAAAAGGATGGATTGAAATATGGTTGTTGACAAAAGGATAAATTTTGTTAATGGGTCGAATAATGGTAGTTAAATAAAAGAATTGTTATTGCATATATATGTCGAACTAATAAATGTTTGGTGCTATGAATGATAGGTAAATCTCAAGCTTGATGTTTGCGAGCTCGGACCGAACACACCATATCGCCCTTTATACGCTTCCGGTTAAAGTTGTCTTTTAAAAATGGGTTGAAACACTTTCCTAATGTAAATGTTTAACTTATGTTTAGGATGTTTCGTAAGTAAATTTAGGATTTTAAAACTTTATTTTGGTAGTTTGGTCATAACGCTTTGATGGAATCTTGTATGCTTACGATTTATATATCTTTTGAAAGCGTTGAAGTTTTTAGTTAAATGGTAATTGTCAAAAGCAGGGAATTGCTTAAATTACGAATGGGTCATGCCAAAATTTTGTCAAAAATTAGTGTGTTATTTTTAATCTATTTGAATGTTGAAAAAGTGGGCGTGACAGAACAGTTCATGAACTATTCGTCGAACGTTTGGTTCGTTTGCAGCCAACAATGTTTGAAAATCAATATAGTTTTAAATAACTATAGTTCCCAAAACATGAGGCTACTCGATGTGGGAGGAGGGTAGTCCTTAAAGGATGCTCCGCCACGTAGGAAGGGTGTGAGGATGAGGCAAAGTGGATGGACCTAAGGAAATTGAGGATGTGCCTAATATATATATATATATATATATATATATATATGTATATATATGTGTGTGTGTGTTGTAGGTATATGTGTGTGTGAGAAGAAGAGCCCCATCCCCAACGTCTGAAGGATGCCGCTCAAGACGACGTCGACCCCCGGGGAAATGGTGTGGGGGGCGTCGCCGGGCCTGGACTACCCCACACCGAGTGGCCAGATATGATTGTAAAAAAAAAATATGTAATAGTGCTTTAAACAATGTTTGAAAATCTATATAGTTTTAAATAACTCTAGTTCCCAAAACATGATATGATTGTAAGAAAAATAATAATAACAAAAAATAAAAATAATAATAATAATAACAAGTAAACACTTAACTGAAAAAAGGCAAACGGATTCTTGTAAATGGTTCCTTCTAGGATGAAACTCTCATTTGCGTTACTTGATTCAAAGCTCTTCTCAACAATCGCTTTGTGAATTTCGCCTCGTGCTTTAGCTAACTGTTCTTCGATTCTCTCCAGTGAGAAATCTCCTTTCTAACAATCAAACATATGTAACATGTTAAAACATGTTACAAAACTTAACTATCAGAAAAAAAGTTAAAATATTGAAATCAGTTGAAGGAATTAAGAAGATGAATGTTGATGCAACAAATAATAGACCAAGGATAGTAGCTGGGCTGGTTAGGCAAAAGGGTTGAAGGGTTTGGTTTTGCCTAACGTAGGTCGTGGGGTCCCCCGCGTTTGCAAGACGTGGGGAGAGGTTCACTAGTTTGATTTTGTTGTTTGCTCGGGATCCTCCACTGAAATGTGTTCAGTCTCGGATGTGGGAGCAATAAGAATGTGTGTGTTGAATGTGATGGAGAGTGACTTGTATAGATGTAACAATCCTAATTAAACCGACACCCTTGATTATTTTTTTCGACACTCTAATATATTTTAAAATACCCAGTATGTCCTAAAATATACCCGTATGTGAAAACTGAGCCCGAAATATGTTATAACATATAAAATAAAATATAAAATCTGATTATTAAGTTGAGGCGGGCCGCGTAGACCCACCCCAACCATTCACGCGGGCGGTATCAGGGTTGAAACTTGATATCGTTGATTTCCTTAGTTCAGGCGGGCCGCGTAAGCTTAAGCTTACATTGACGCGGGCCGCGAGAGACCTACAACGCGGAGACACCCCAGGCTGACACGTGTCAGCATCGTGTCGAGCCTAGTAGATGACCCGGACAAGCTACCCTGTTGACCAGGGTTGACGCGGGCCGCGTAAGCGACCCTTATCTTTCACGCGGGCCGCGTGAAAGTCTGGTTCAGCAACTATATATAGATAGCATCGGATCTCAGTCGAACTCGCTCATTCTCAATTTCTCAATCTCAATTCTATAGTAGTGTTATTATACGCGGGTATTATATCCCCCTATATAGCGAAGTTCTGCTACGTTGTAAGTATTATAACCCCTGGAGACGTATTAGATACTCTGCCCGATTGATCTAGGGTTTCGTAACGGCTGTCGTGGTTCTGCCTGACGTAGTCGTTGGAATGCCGTCTCGGGGAGGGTATTGCTAATGTTAAATTGAGTTATTATACTAACTCGTGTGCTTTTGTGTAATTTATAGACTATTCCCAGGAAATCCTTACTGAAAACCCTAAAACAGCAATGTGAGTTGATCCACTTTTTGTAAACCTTTTTGTGAACTGTTTTACAAAACCTTACATATCTTTCCATGCGAATAACCGTATTGAGTATTTGTAAGAATACAATTATAGTGGGTATGTTGGGGTTTTGTATACAAAATTTGTTACCACCTGGTCAAGGAGTAACATTTCCACAAGTTGAGTATGATAGTACCACTGATGTTAATTGTTATATCTTGGAAACAAATGTAATTGCGGATGTGCCATCAATACCGTACACTGTGACTTTTTATTTAAACTTGATTAAACTGGGATTCACTCACCAGTATTTCCCACTGACAAATGTTTTTAAAATGCGTTTCAGGTAACAAAATGTGAAAGCCAAATAGAAGCCAGCTGGACAGCACTGAAGGCTTGGAAAAGTGGCAATAAAGTTACCTAAAATAAAATAGATGTTTTTATTAAATATAATAGGATTTATTCCTATGAAAACGTGTGTACTATGAACTTGGGTTTTATCCCATTTGTTTAATATTATAAAATATGGTGGTTTTACTCAGATAAACATTTCCTAACTACGGTTCTGATGAAAAATTCCGCTGCCAAATTAGACTAATACCACGATACCACCGAAACTGGCTCGCGGCCGCCCGTTCCCGGGAATTAGGGATCGGGGGTTGCGACAATAGAACAAGTACTCAAGAAAAATGACCAGAGATTCGCCTGGAATCAGTGTTGATCGAGAGAATGTCCTGGCACTAAATGAAGTGTGACATTTATAGGGAGAGTTATGGCTCAAAGAGGAAGCTGTTGACTAGTGAACATGCTTGCAGTGGGGGACTTACCCTTTTTGGGGTGGAAGCCTTTTGACCTGCGGGTAAAAGATTGTGCTCTGTGCATCTGCCTTGCTTTTGCGGCTGGGGAAGTTGGTGAAGCAATCAGAGATGTGACTATTTACTGTTTACGTGTTGCTTTATCTTGGCTCCCGGATTTTCAACCTTTGAACCTTTTAACCTTTTGAGCATTCATGTATTTAAGTCACTTTATTTGGTCTTGGGCTACCCCCGTCATCAGCCCCCCAAGTCAGAGGTTTTTGGGAAATGAGCTCAAAGACTTCTGACTTTTACACATGTATCTGTATTGCTTAAAGGCTTCAAGGCTTCAAGGTTTGAAGGGTTGAAAACAGTTGAGCTTTTTGAATTTTGAATTTGACTAGACAATTGATATGACTTGTGGCAGTTTTCTTTTGTGTCAGGTGGCGGTTTTAATTCCTCCGTTTAATTATATTATTTTCTTCTCATTAATTTACATTTACTTTCACAGAAGAACATCATTTGCTCTCTTTCTCTCAAGTTTTCCCCTTTTTCGAATCAGGTTAGTTCCGATTGCTTATTTTCTTCTTATTTTCTATTATCATGGGTACCCGTAAGGATTTAGCGAAATCGTTTTCTCGAATGACTCAAGAGGAGGTTGATTTGTTTTGTATGCAATGGGGAATAGGGACGAAGTTTAAACCATTTGCACCGGCTTGTGACGTTTCAATCGATAAATGTCCCCTGGTTCCATTGCTTTATACTGTCTCCATTTCGAGTTTTCTAACCTTCGTCGCCTCTTTTTGAACTTTGTTTTGAATATCCTGGAGTATTATCGCATATCTTTCGGTCAGATTCACCCTCTTGGCATGGCTAGGGTTTTACACTTTGAAGTTTTGTGCCGGGCTTCTGGGTATGACCCAACTCTTTTATCGTTCCGTTGTTTTTTCCGACTGGCTAAGAATGGTGACTGGTTTACCTTCGAGACAACTCAAGTTGACACTTGCTTGATTTCGTCTATGGTTTCTACCCTTGGTGTCTGGAAGGACCGGTTTTTCTGGGTGTCCGAGGAAATTGTCCCTTTTAAACTTATTTGGAGGCACCCGGATGCCGTTTTGAATGAACCTGAACCTTCTGCCTTTGATATAAATGCTCGTTTTTTTAGAAACTCTTAGGGAGTGCCCTTCAAGGCTTCGTCCCTTTCCTGAGCATTTGTTGGTGTTGTTGGGTCTCAGTAAGTTGTGCGAAAAACGTAATCGAGACCCGGTGCTTTTGAGAGATGGGCAGGGTATGCATTTATTCTTCTTGTACTGTTATATTCCTGTTTCTTGCTTGCTTATATGTTTTATGTTTGTTTTGCAGTCATGTCTGCACTCGATTTTATCAAGAGTGATGATACTTCTGACGTTGCCTTTGATGATGCTGCTGCTACTCCGGGTGAGGATGCGGTTGTTAGGGGATCCGATTATAGGTTTGAGGGTTCCGGATATGTGAATGTCCCAAATGTCAAGGGTTTTACCAAGGCTGCGGGTTCCAAGGCTTCTGTTCGTTGTTCAATACGTTATTTGAAAGGTGCTGACCAACCATCTGGTTCGGAGCCCATTGATGTTAGCGATGATATTGAAGTATCAGCAGAGCAAGCTTTTGAGGTTGACATGTCAAAGGGTAAGGAGAAAGAGCTGGTTGTTTCTGAAAAAAAAAAGTTGGTTAAGAAAGGTAGTACTCCTACCATCCAAGGTTCGTCTGCCAAAAGTGTTGACAGATTCGAAGGTCCGGAGGGTGAAGAGGTTTATGTGCCCAACTGGGGGGTTAAGGTTGAAGATAGCTTCAAAGATCCGGCTGTTTGTGCTGAAGCCTTGGCCCACTTCGCTCCTTCCGGTGTTCGAAGCACTATTTCTGAGTTGGAGGCTGATCATGTTATTTCAAGAATGATGCTGAGTTCCTGCAACCTTTCAGCCCTATTGGCTGAAGGTGTTACCCGTTTTGCTAAGGGTATGCGGGAGTATGAAGAAGCCTCCAAGAAGAAAGAGAAGATGAAAGCCTCCATAGCTGCCATGAAGAAAGAAATTGATGGTTTTTCTGAGAAGGAGCTGGCCTGGGTCAAGAAGGTGGGTGAATTGACGAGAAGGCACGAGATTGAAGTAAGTGATCTCAAGAAAAGCTTCGAAGCTGACCAGTTGAAGCTAAAAGCTGATAGGGAGGCCTTGGCTGTTCAACAGAAGGCCTTTGATGAAGAAAAAGATGGCTTGAAGGCTTTGGTTGCGCAAGCTACTGGTGATAACCAGTGGCTTATTGAGCAAGGTTTCCACCAAGTTGTTACCAACCTTCTTTACTCTAAAGAGTTCAATTCTTCTCTAGGTGAAGTTTACACTAAACTGCTCAACTTGGGGAAATATCAAGGTCTCACTGCAGGTTACAAGCTTCATGAATCTGGTCATCCTTTGGAAAAATCTCCTTTGTACTGTCCTGAAGCTTCTGAGATCTTCAAGGGTTTCGTCGAGCAGATGGAGAGGCTAACCTACCCGTATGTGAGCCAGGTTGCAGCTTGTTTTGGTAAGCCCCTCTCCGTCTTGCAGGAACTAAAACCAGATGGTCTTAATGAGAAGGTATGTGCCGAAGTACTTGGTTCTCTTTCAAGGAAACGCTCCTATTCAGGAGATAGCGAGGATACCTTCTCGGGAGAGCTTGATGCTGCCAAAGATGCAAGCTTGGAGGGTTCAGCAGTCGATGGTGATGGTGGCTCGAAGGCTAAGAAGTCCAAGAAGACCAAAAAGGCTAATGGTAACAGTTCTTGAGCTTCTAAGCCTTCCGTTGATGCTTGATATTCGTAGCTTTCTTAGCACCCTTTAAAACAATTTATGGTTTGTAATGTTAACTTAAACAATTTTTAGGTTTCGCAGGAACCCTTAAGGTTCCTGTTATGTGGTTGTGATTAGGCCTGGATGGCCATTTGAACAATTGCCTAGGTTTGCAAGCTATTAAGGCTTGCTTTAACTTTGTTTGGATATTTGGGAGTCTGTTAAGACTTTCTTTGTTAAGTTATTAAGTTTTTACTACTTGCATTGTGCTATGTTTTTTGTGTTTGTGCCTGTTTGGTAAGGCAGCTTGGTTGGCTTCAAGCCTTCAAGGCTTCTGGCTGTCATGTATGTAGCTTTAAGCCTTCGAGGCTTCTGATTATTACTTTTGTTTCATGACTTGGTTTGTATCTTTGAGTTTTGGGTTGTGTGTTACCATTTTGCTCATGTTGTTGTATCGTTCCTTAGATTATTTCTTTTCTTTGTGGCTTTGTCTTTGTTGGGTTTGTGTTGTCTTTATATTTTTCATACCTTAAAGGGTTCAGTGCTGCAGTCACTTAGTCTTAGTATTTTTAACAAGAAGACATAGCACCTATCCTATTCATTACTTTCCTTATTTTGATTTGATTTTGTAAGCCTATTTTTTGATAATTTTTTCTAAGGCTTAAGGAACATTTGGTGTAAGCTGTTCGGACCTGTCTATGAAACAACTTTGTTTTTCAATTATAAGTCTCATGGAGTTGTATTGATTTAGGAACTCACCCCTTATATAGGTCCATTCAACCCTTGAACCTATTGAGCGATCTGGTCGGGAGCTCATCCCCTTACATGGCCCTTGCCATGGAGTTTTTTGCTAGGTTCTCAACCTGATTTTAGGATAGAAAGACAAATTTGATAAAACAACTTCATTCATTCAAGAGATATTGTGTTTACAAAAGGTGGTCTAGTACAACTCTTAAGATACAACTTGTGAAATACAAACCAATCTTTCTTGATTTAGACATGGAACCTCTTGAGGGTCTTTCCATTCCAATGTCTTGGAAGCTTTTTACCTCCTGAGTCGGCTAGCTTATAGGATCCACCCTTATGTGCTTCAAGGATGGTATATGGGCCTTCCCATTTTGGGCCGAGATTTCCTTGGTTCTCTTTTTTACTAGCCTCATTGTTTCTAAGCACCAGGTCTCCTGTCTTGAAACGTTCATTCTTGACTCTTTTGTTGTAGTAAGCTTCCATCCGTTGTTTGTATTTGGCATCTTGAATTGCAGCTTGGTCTCGTGCTTCCTCTAGGAGTGTTAAGTTCAACAAGGTCTCTTTTTGGTTTGTTTCGAGATCCATGTTGACAGTTCGTTGTGTTACAACTCCTACTTCAGCTGGAATCACGGCTTCAGCTCCAAATACTAAGCTGTAAGGTGTTCTTTTGTGGCTTGTTTTTTGGGTTGTTCTTATGGCCCATAGAACACTCGGAAATTCTTCAAGCCAATTGCTTTCATACCTTCCCAATCTGGCCTTGATTCCTTCGACTATGCTTCGATTCATCCTTTCAACGTGGCCGTTTGAATGTGGATATGCCACTGAGCTGAAAACCTGAGAGATTTTAAATTCTTTGCACCAAACGCTGAAAGGCTTCTCGGCAAATTGCTTTCCATTGTCGGTGACAAGCACTCCCGGTAATCCATAAAGACAAATAATGTTTTCCCAAACTAAATCAATGATCTGTTTCCCCGTGATTTTTGCAAGTGGTTTAACCTCAGGCCACTTGGTGAAGTAATCTATGGCCACCAACAAGAACTTCACTCCACCTTTGGCTGGTGGGAATGGGCCAACGGTGTCCATCCCCTATTTATAAAATGGCCATGCTGAGGTTATTGGGATAAGATCATGCTTGGGACTCTTTGGGACTGGTGCATGAATTTGGCAGGAATCACACTTCCTTAATTGCTCAGTTGTGTCTCGGTGCATGGAAGGCCAAAAATACCCAAGGTTCATTAGTTTAGCAACCACCGATCTAGCTCCAAAATGAGCTCCGCATATACCTTCATCAACCTCTTTAATCAAATACTGGCTTTGTTCGGGACCCACATATCTCAGCAAGGGGGCAAGGTAACCCTTTTTGTAGAGTATTTCGCCTTGCAACTCGTACTGTCTAGACTTGACTTTAACCCTTTCAGCCTCTGTTTGATCGGCAGGTAACTCACCATTTTTAAGGAATTTTTTGATTGGAGTCATCCAATTGGTGCCTTCTTCGGTGATTACGTCTTGGACTTCCAACTCTTTAATTGATGGGGTTTTCAATACTTCTACCAACACCTTTTTAGTGAGGTGGGCAAAGGTGAGAGAAGCTAATTTGGTTAGAGCATCAGCTTTCTTATTTTGAGACCTGGGAATTTGCTTGATGGTATACGTTTGGAAGGTGTTCATCAGCTCCTTGGATTTTTCCTTGTATTTCTTCATATTTGGCTCTTTTGCAACATAACTGTCGTTCACTTGACTTGACACCAGCAACGAGTCTGTGAAGACTTCAAGCTTTTCAACCTTCATTTCTTTAGCCAACCTCAAGCCGGCTATCAACGCTTTGTATTCAGCTTCGTTGTTGGTGGTATGAAAATTAAATCGAAGAGCATACGTGAATTCTAACCCTTCTGGGTTGATCAGAATAAACCCGGCCCCTGACCCTTCAACGCTTGAAGCCCCATCGGTAAAAAGCTTCCAGGCTTCAAGATCTGAGGGTTCAGTGGCAGCTGTGTTTACTTCAGTGATTGTTTGCTTTGGGACTTCCACAATGAAATCAGCCAATACTTGGGATTTGATGGCTTTTCTTGAAACATAGGTGATGTTATGTTCACCTAGTTCCACTGCCCATTTAGCTAATCGTCCCGAGTTTTCTGGTTTTTCATGCACACTCTTAATAGGTTGGTCGGTAACCACTTGTATGAGGTGTGCTTGGAAATTGTCACACCCCGACCACGTAAATCAACAAAACATGGCGGAAACGTCGGGGAGTGTTGTAA
Organism: Helianthus tuberosus; assembly: GCA_030545235.1. Taxonomy (NCBI): domain Eukaryota; kingdom Viridiplantae; phylum Streptophyta; class Magnoliopsida; order Asterales; family Asteraceae; genus Helianthus; species Helianthus tuberosus. Next base: position 13,980,210 of record CM060410.1, read on the forward strand.
CAGAATCATTGTTTCACAACCATGGATTACACAGTTTCGTTTTATTGAATTAAATGTATTACATTACATTGGAATTAGAAACAAAACAGGAACAAATAAACTTTCATTGTTATTAAGTCACTAAGGCCTCGTCCATTCCTATGTGAGCGTACACAAGTATCATCATCAAACATCATCAACTATGGTACCTGAAACACATGTGAAAATACGTTAGCATAAAAATGTCGGCGAGTACATAGGTTTTATGTGAGTGTCAGATTCATGGCTCGTTTTACATGTTGCAATACTTATTTAAAAACCTTATTTTGAAAAGTACAGTATTGTGACATAATTAACCAACTCAAATCAAGTTGGATATGATTTATAAAATCTCGTAGCCATGATTCTTAACTCCAAAACATTTGTTTTATGAAATCAAATTGGTAAAACATCTCGTAGAAACACGTTAATAAAACTCGTATGATTTATCTTATTCAGAAAACATCGTTGTGTAACATCGTTTCAAAATCGTTTACCCAAGTGATCTAGATAACACAACGATATATAATGTGTTAAAAGCACTTATATATAGGAAGTACCAGCGGCGTATCCACCATGCTTTTAACACGTTACACCCGCCTCGTTACCTAATCACTCCCCTAACCCAACGGTTCAATCAGTTACAAATGGTTCACATATATCAAATGGTTACAAATGGTTCACGTCAATCAAATGGTTACAAATGGTTCACATACATCAAATGGTTACAAATGGTTCACATATATCAAATGATTATCGATGGTTCACATACATCAAATGGTTACAAATGGTTCGAACAGTTCAAAATGTAAAACAATGGGCTAGCATGTTAAGTAAACATACATAGTAAAACATAATGAAATCATGTACTAATAGTGTACTAATGAACATAGCAAGTATATGATATGAAAACATGGAAAGTATGAAAGTAACAAGTAGGCATATGTGTTTCACCCCAAAACAGTTTGAAAACAGTAAAAGAGGGGTCTATGTACTCACTTGAGGGTGCTTAGAAGTCTTGAACAACAACCAAGCAAAGCTAGAGGGATCACGGAATCAAACGGCACCTAATATAGGTAACTATGTAAATAACCGGACCTAAATCGGGAGATCGGATAGAATGAGGTTTTGTAAACCAAATGAGTATAGAAACTCATGTAATATGGTTTAACAAAGCCTATATTCTAAAAGGAAACCTATCCTAAGTGCTTACGACCCGTTACGACCCGTTTAGGTAGCTTACGCTAATTTAACGCGTTGTTCGCGTAAAACGTGTTCGAACCGCCTAACTAGTCCTATGACAAGTAATATATGCCTTAACATGTCTAATATTGTTTCCTAATCAGTTTAGATGTCAAAATTTAGGTTACATATGCTTAAAATGAATTTTGGCATAAAAAAGGCATTTTGGTCATTTACCTAAGGCATATAAGCTACCTATCATACAACTAACTAAACGTTGTGACCAAAAGGTATAACCTTGGAAGGTTATTCCCTATACAACTATGGTCACCTAATGTGTTTGGTCGGATCCTAATGATTGACCGAACGGGTCGGGTTCGAAAGTCTAAGCGATTGTTTAGATCACTTACCTTACGACCCTATATAAGCACTAATCCTAAAGTGACGAGCTAAACATGTTAAAACATGTTTAACAAAGTTTGAAAACAGGTTTGATATCAAGACAAAGGGTCTTGATACCCAAGAGTAGTTTGGTTACAAAATACGCAAGAATACGCATTTTGGCCGAAACTACGACTCGTCACTAAGCCTAGACAACGTGGTAATCAGTAGGTATAGTCACTAGGGACTATAACCATCGTGATTACGCTCACGTTTCAAAGTTTAAACGAACTTCGTGTTGACCATAAACTGGTCAATATAGAAAGTCAAACAGAGTTTGACTTTCACGATAAAACGTGTAAAAGAATGAAAGAATACTTACAAAAGGTCCAAGAATGGAGGTTTGATTCCAAATATTCTCAGGTATGAAGTGATAAACACATCAACTTAGAGAAATTTCAGAATCAAGTGTGAAGAATGCAAATGAGGAAGGTGGGTATTTATAGAAAGTTAAAAACCATTAAGATCGTTCCTCCATAAACGAGCATCAAATATGGACCGTCCAAGTGGGCACAAGGTTTTGGAATACTAGGGGTGCCCCAAAACCATCAAATGGTATTGAAAAAGTTACAAAAAAGACACCCAAGTTCAATCCCATTGCTGAAAATGCTAAAAATCAATTTTCTGCCCAGATAGGGCCATGGCGTCGCACCATGGAAAAGGCTTATGGTGGTGGCGCAGCGCCACCATGTGCCAGCTCCAGCAATTTTGCCAAAATGGCAGAAATGGTCCCTGCAACACTTTTAAGCCATTTTTGATGCGTTTAAACCCCGTTAACCTCATTTCAAGGTTCTAAAATGAAGTTAAAGTATAGGGAACTTGAAACATGCTCAAAAATATCCGGGATGTCGTCTCGTTTGGCTGTACGGTTGCGTTATTCGGTTAATTACGACGAAACACGAACGAACGCGAAAAACGATACAAATTACGCGACGAATGGATTTTTATCAAGCCAATCACTAAAATAAAAAATTTTAATGATTACATCAATTTTTGGATGTCCGGATATATTCAGAACGTAAGATATGCGCGAAAATGCAAACTTATGCACTTTTTGACGCTTTTAGTCCCTATTGATCAAGAAAGTTTATTTTTGCGCACCAAACACCTCAAAGCCTATTTCTAAGATATGTAAAGGATATTTAGGCATATTTAACTTATGATAAAGTTCCGGAATGTTCGTTACAGTACAAATCGGCATACGTTCGCTGTTTGTCGAAATTAGTCCCTGTAAGCGAATAAACTTGATTTCGCCGTACCAAACCTTCCAAAACTTATTTCTAAGTTATGTAAAGGTTATTTAAGGAATTTTAAGCCTATTTCACTGTTCCAGAGTGTTTGTTGCATTAAACTAGTTATTTTTACGCATCAGATTGCGTATAACCTTCCAAAAAGAGATTTAAAGCTCGAAATCGAACAAGAACTTATATGTGCAAACGATACACATATTTTTACAAATCCCAAGTATGAAACACAATATTTCATTAATTTGGTATTTTTTTGATGGTCGCAGAGGCACAGGTGTCACAGTCTCCCCTACTTTAGGAAATTTCATCCCGAAATTTATTCGTATGAGTCTGTCTGTGACGCTGTGTTAAATAATTGTCTTGCATGGAATCTAGGGTGTTTATCTATTTGCATAGAATAACCCATCAAAGATATGCAAGGCATAATCCTGTTATTTCTCTCAACGAACATTCTTCAGAAACGAAAATGAACGGAGTTATTTTTAACAGGCATTCTTCAGAAAATGGAAAATGAAGGAAAAATCAAGAATATTCATTACCCTCTATGGGTATTCTTCAGAAACGAAAATGAACGGAATGAGTCACTTTCCTCAATGGGTATTCTTCAGAAATGGAAATGAAGGAAGAATCAAGGATATTCATTTCCCTCGATGGATATTCTTCAGAAACGAAAATGAACGGAATGAGTCATTTTCCTCAATGGGTATTCTTCAGAAACGGAAATGAAGGAAAAATCAAGGATATTCATTTCCCTCGATGGATATTCTTCAGAAACGAAAATGAACGGAATGAGTCATTTTGCTCAATGGGTATTCTTCAGAAATGGAAATGAAGGAAGAATCAAGGATATTCATTTCCCTCGATGGATATTATTCAGAAATGAAAATGAATGGAATGAGTCATTTTCCTCAATGGGTATTCTTCAGAAACGGAAATGAAGGAAAAATCAAGGATATTCATTTCCCTCGATGGATATTCTTCAAAAACGAAAATGAACGGAATGAGTCATTTTCCTCAATGGGTATTCTTCAGAAATGGAAATGAAGGAAGAATCAAGGATATTCATTTCCCTCGATGGATATTCTTCAGAAACGAAAAATGAACGGAATGAGTCATTTTCCTCAATGGGTATTCTTCAGAAATGGAAATGAATAGGGTTAACTCTAAATACATGACAAAACTTGCTGTGGTTTCTGTGCACTAAATTCCATAATTATGTACGCGTCCATAATTCATAATTCCTTGCACAGTCCGCACAGTGCATTTCATAATGTGTAGGGGAAGAAAAAAAATCAAACCTGTGATGAGTGTGACAAGACTACCATAGGGTCCTTTTAATTAGATCGACAAATGATCTCTTTAATTAGACCACCAAGGAGTCTTTTCAGCTATATCATCACATGATATTCCTAACCAGATTTTTGGATCAATCTGTTTAAGTAGACCACTCAAGCGGTCCAATTATAGAATAGTACTTCACAACCCAAGGGACTTAACTACAACGTAGAAGTCCATTAAGGATTTAAGGTAGTACCTTTGGATATCCTACTATGAATCCCTTATACGAAGATATGGAAGATTCTACGAGGATTTAGATAACAAAAATTTGGATCACACAAAAACATAAAAAGGGAACACATAAGCACATAATCACATAATTATTTAACTTGACCTTTAATTTGTTATCTTTGGAAACGGATACTTAAAGCATCCCAGAATCCAATCCGTGGATTTCATTTGGCACTTTAATCATTTTCAAGAACCTATCTATGAAGATAGGAAAATCTTAATAGGAATTCGGCTTTGTCCTTATTGAATCGTAATGTACGTATTGAATCATACAAAGAATTCAATTAAGGGCTCCGATGAACGATACCCATCCACAAGGATCTAATTATAAGGATAGAAAGATCCTATATAGATTTTAGAATTTGTGTAACGAGAGCTGTTTCGACACCTTGCACTAGGCATGCTTAAGTCGATACACAAGGTAGAAAGTTCATGAGGTTGAGGCGCTAGATATGCCAAGGCGAAATATGAAGCAGAATTTGAAGGGTGAGCAGCAGCAGGATTTGTAACAGCTTTGCTTTGGATTGCAAAGCGGCACATGTTAACCAAATGTCTCCATCGTCCATCGTGGGTACATTTGAAACAGTGTATTTGATTCGGATGATGACAGTGGCATTGATTTCACAAAGGAGCAGTTCCCTTATACGGCTTCATCCCTGAGGCGAGTCATGGTAATAGCTAAATCAACGGCTTCATCCCTGAGGAGCAGTTCCCTTATTGGATCAGAGTAAAATACCACATTTTCATAACATTAAACAAATGGGTTAAAACCCAAGTTCGTAGTACACACGTTTTCATAGGAATAAATCCTATTTTATTTAACAAAAACATCTATTTTATTTTAGGTAACTTTATTGCCACTTTTCCAAGCCTTCAGTGTTGTCCAGCTGGCTTCTATTTGGTTTTCACAGTTTGTTACCTGAAACGCGTTTTAAAAACATTTGTCAGTGGGAAATACTGGTGAGTGAATCCCAGTTTAATCAAGTTTAAATAAAAACCATTTCACAGTATTGAGGGCGACCCCGCAATTATATTTGTTTCCAAGACATCACAATTAACATCCATGGTACTGTCGAACCCGACTTGTGGAAATGTTACTCCTTGACCAGGTGGCAACAAATTTTGTATACAAAACCCCAACATACTCATGATAATTGTATTCTTACAAATACTCAATCACTGTTTAATATATAATTAATTAAATGAGGTTTTGTAAAAACAGTTAACAAAAAGTGAATCAACTCACATTGCTGTCTTAGATTTTCCGTAAGGGTCTCCTAGTGATAATCTAAAATTTACACAAATACACACGCATTAGTATAATAACTCATTTTAACATTAGTAATACCCTCCCCGAGACGGCATTCCAACGACTACGTCGGGCAGAACCACGACAGTCCTTACGGAACCCTAGATCAATCGGGCAGCGTATCTAGTACGTATCCATGGATTATAATACTTACAACGAAGCAGAACTTCGCTATTTAGGGGGTATAATACCCGCGTATAAATCCTATAATTCAGATTTGAGAGAAAGAAAAGAAAGATGGACGAATTCTGATTGAAACCCGATGGCCTGCTTATATAGTGTTGAATTATGTCTTGCTCGCGACCCGCGTAAAACAAGGACAGGGCCTACGCGACCCGCGTTAACCCCGGTCAAACGTGTAGCTGGGCTGGGTCAGCTACTAGACTTGCCAAGTGTTGGGCCACGTGGCCACACCGGGCTGCGCCATGTTTTCGATCTTACGCGGCCCGCGTTAGCTAACAGGGGTCTTACGCGGCCCGCCTAAACTTAAAAACCAAAGAAATCAGGTTTTAACCTTTAAACCACCCGCGTAAGGGTTGGGGTGGGGTCTATGCGGCCCGCCTCAACTTAAATTTTCAGTTTTTAATTATTTTTAATACTATTTAATGTATTTGAGGCCCGTTTTCGCGTATGGGGTGTATTTTGGGATATTTTTGAATATTTTAAAATATATTAGGGTGTCAGAAAAGTTATGAGGGTGTCGGTTTATTGAGGGTTGTTATATCCTCCCCACCTTGTTTTAGAGCTCGTCCTCGAGATCTACTGGAACAAGTGTGGATATTTCCTTTGCATTTCAGATTCAAGCTCCCATGTATACTCAGGTCCTCTTTTGGAGTCCCACTTCACTTTGACCAGAACTAATCTCTTATGTTTGAGATTCTTGACTTTCCTGTCTGCAATCTGTAGAGGTCTTTCTACAAACTTGAGTTGTTCATTTACCTCTATATCCTTAAGAGGTACTATTAGTGATTCATCAGCTAAGCATTTCTTGAGTTTAGATACATGAAACACATCATGTATTCGTGTCATTTCCTCTGGCAGTTGTAGCTGATAGGCTACATGTCCTATTCTTCTAATAATCTCAAAAGGTCCAACATACCTGGGACTTAGCTTTCCCCACTTGATGAATCTTACTACTCCTTTCCAAGGAGAGACTTTTAACAATACTTTATCTCCTACTTGAAATTCCAATGGCTTGCGTCGGTTATCAGCATAACTCTTCTGTCGATCACGTGCTGCTTTCAGTCGTTCCTTGACTTGAATGATCTTGTCGGTTGTTTCTTGTACTATCTCAGGTCCAGATAGTTGCTTTTCCCCAATTTCTGCCCAACAGACTCGGGTTTGGCACTTTCGTCCATAAAGTGCTTCGAATGGTGCAACATTGATACTTGTGTGATAACTATAATTATAAGAAAATTCTATTAAAGGTAAGTGATCATCCCAATTACCTCCGAAATCAATTACACAAGCTCTAAGCATGTCTTCCATTGTCTAAATTGTTCTTTCGCTTTGTCCGTCTGTTTGAGGATGATAAGCTGTGCTCAGATTTAACTTAGTTCCCATGGCTTTTTGGAAACTTGACCAAAAATGAGAGGTAAAGCGGCTATCTCTATCAGAAACAATTGATAAAGGAATGCCATGTAATGAAACAATTTCATTTACATACAATTTAGCTAGCTTGTTCCATACTGAAAGTTTCCTTCATTGGTAGGAAATGAGCTGACTTAGTTAGTCTATCTACAATCACCCAGATTGTATCATTACCCTTCCTTGTTTTGGGTAATTTAGTAACAAAATCCATTGTTATTAATTCCCATTTCCACACTGGTATTTCTAACTGTTGTAACAAACCTGAGGGTTTCTGGTGTTCAGCTTTAACTTATGAACAAGTTAAACATTTAGAGACATAGGCTGCTATGTCCTTCTTCATTCCTATCTACCAGAAATTTTTTCTTAAATCCTGGTACATTTTATCACTTCCTGGATGCATCGTATACTTAGACTTATGGGCTTCTTCTAATATATGATGACGCAGGTTTCCTAGTTTAGGTATCCATATTCTCTTTTTATGGAATCTCCAAATTCCATTTGTTCCTTGTTCTAATTCCTTAATCATACCTTTTAGTTTTTCAGCATCATCCTTGATTACTGATTCTTGTGCTTTTCTGATTTGATCATTTAAATCTACTTGTAGATTTAATTTAAGAGAACGTACCATTTTTGGCTTTTCATGATACTTTCGACTTAAAGCATCTGCCACTACATTTGTTTTTCCTTCATGGTACTGGATATCGCAATCATAATCACTAAGCATCTCCATCCAGCGTCTTTGTCTCATATTCAACTCCTTTTGCCCGAAAACATACCTTAAACTTTTATGATCAGTGAATATGGTAAACTTACTACCATAAAGGTAATGTCTCCAAATCTTAAGGGCAAAACTTATAGCTCCTAACTCTAGATCATGGGTTGAATAATTCTCTTCATGATTCTTAAGTTGTCTAGATGCATAGGCTATAACCTTTTGGCGTTGCATTAATACACATCCATACCCTAACTTAGAAGCGTCACAATAGACTACAAAGTCTTCAGTTCCTTCTGGTAACGCTAGTATGGGTGTATTGGTTAATCTTTGCTTAAGAATTCTAAAAGCTTCTTCTTGTTTTGGTCCCCATTCAAACTTAATGGATTTACAGGTTAACTTAGTTAAAGAAATGGCTATTCTAGAAAAATCTCGAATAAATCTTCTATAATAACCAGCCAATCCTAAGAAACTTCGAACCTCGGTTGGTGATTCAGGGGTTTTCCATTTAGTGATTGCCTCAATCTTTGTTGGATCCACATGAATTCCTTCATGATTCACTAAATGTCCAAGAAAATGTACTTGCTCTAACCAAAACTCGCACTTTGAAAATTTAGCATAAAGTTTTTCCTTTCTCAATAGGCTTAAAAGTGCGTGCAAATGTTTTGCATGTTCCTCTTTACTCTTAGAGTAAATTAGAATATCATCTATAAAAACAATTATGAATTTATCCAAATATGGCTTACATATTCGGTTCATCATGTCCATATATGCAGCTGAGGCATTGGTTAAACCAAATGGCATGACAGTAAATTCATAATGACCATACCTTGTTCTGAAGGCAGTCTTAGGAATGTCCTCTTCGTGTACCTTTAATTGATGATATCCTGACCTTAAATCGATTTTAGAGAAAAATCGAGCTCCTTGCAGTTGATCGAACATATCATCGATTCTCGGTAATGGGTACCGATTCTTAAGCGTGAATTTGTTCAATTCACGGTAATCAATGCACATACGCATTGATCCGTCCTTCTTTTTAACGAATAATATTGGCGCTCCCCATGGTGACGAACTTGGTTGTATAAATCTTTTTTCCAGCAATTCATCTAATTGTTTCTTCAGTTCCTGCATTTCGGCTGGTGCCAAACGGTAAGGTGCTTTGGCAATTGGTGCTGTTCCTGGTAGTAGGTGAATTCTGAATTCAACTTCTCTGTCTGGCGGCAGTCCTGGTAATTCTTCTGGAAATATATCTGAAAACTGGGACACTACTGGAATGTCCTTTAGTTCTTTTCCTTTAGTGTTAGTGATTATAGAAATCAAATACACTATAGAACCTTTCTTATATAACTTGCAGTTTTCATCACAGAGATGAATTTTGTGGATCTAGAGGGCTTATCTCCTTTAATTGTGATCGTTTTACCTCTTGATGAATTTACTTGGATTGACTTTTGATCACATAAAATACTGACTTTATTGGCTATTAACCGATCCATTCCTAAAACGACATCAAATCCCGTCAGATTCATGGGATGAAGGTTTGCCATAAACTTTTGATTTAAAATTTCTATTCTTGCTTCCTGCAAGATTTCAGAAATCCTAACAGTTTCTCCATTAGTTGTCTCTACTAGGCATTCTTGTGGTAGTTTAGTTAATGACTAATTTAGAAGTTTGCAAAACGAAGTATTAATAAAACTTTAGTTTGCACCAGAGTCAAATAATACTTTAGCAAATACATCATTAACTAAAAACGTACCAGCTATCACGTCTGGAATCATCTTGGCTTCATCTGCAGTCAGAACAAATGCTCTAGCATTTTTAGTGTTCCTGTTGTTCACAATTGGAGCCAATTTTGGACAGTTTGGTCTGATATGACCTTTCTCTCCACAGTTGAAGCACAGTCCATTACTGGATTTTCTCCTGCAATCTTCTTCCTTGTGTCCTGGCATCTTGCAGAAATTGCAAAGAGTTGAGCATTTTCCCGAATGCTTTTTCTTGCAGACCTTGCAAAATGGTGCAGCGGTAGAACCCATATTCCTACGATTGTAATTCCCAGAACGGAATTCTTGAGTAAGTCTTTGGGTTAGGTTTCTCCTCTGTTCTTCTTCTTTAGTACGGATTAGTTCATCTGTCAAGGTGTTTGCTAGTTCTACAGCTTCTTCTATAGTTTGAGGTCTAGCTGCCTTGACTACATGTCTAATCTCTCCGATTAATCCCCAGATGTAACGGGAGATTAATACTGGTTCAGGTGATGCAAGGGTTGGCACTATTCTAGCATATTCAAAGAATGTGGTAGTATAACCCTTACTATCTACCCCGGTCATTCTTAAGTTCAGAAACTTATTTGCTATCTGTTCCTTTTCATTGGGAGGGCAGAATTTCCTTTCTACCATATTTTTAAATTCTTCCCATTCCATATTGTAAACCCTATCACTTCCTCTTGACTGGAGGATAGTGTTCCACCATTCTAAGGCTGAGTTCTTAAATAGATTAGAAGCAAACATTATTTTGTCTTCTTCAGCACACTTGCTTATTTTTAAAACAGTCTCAGTCTTCTCTATCCAGCGTAGAGCTGCAATGGGTCCTTCATTGCCCGAGAATTCTATTGGTTTGCAGGACTAGAATTCCTTGTAAGAACAACCATAAGGCATGGTTCTTCTTCTTTTGGGAATGGGCACCTGAAGTACAGGTCCATTGTTCACGCTGTGTTCTGGTTCGATTGGTCGCTTACTGCTATGTTTACTTTTATTATTCGCTTCTTGAATCGTTTGAATAATAAATGGCATTGCATCTATAATTCCTTGTGCCACTATGTGTTGAACTGCACTATTATCCATTTGGTTTCCATTGTTATTGATGCTCGGATTCTCATTAACCACGTTAATGTTACTCTGGTTATCGTTATTCAGATTTCCTTGATTTCCTTCATCGGCCATCTGAATTTTAAACATTTACCCCGTATTAATATCACAAAATAATATTTAGTATAGTCAATCACATGACACACATTTTTGCCAAAAGCGTCAATCATTGCGACTTTACTCTAATTCCATATACTAGGCATCTATTACACACTAGTACTGAAATAAAGATTACAATACCAACTGAAATAAAATTACACTAATAGTAGTAGGCATCCGTACACACATATTTTATTTTATTATTTTATTATTATTATTACTACTACCGTTTCACCATCACATTCACGGATATGGATTCATCCAGAAATCCATATTGCGCTCGTCGTATTTCCATACGAGTCGCTCTCCCACCTATCTCATCCGTTCACTACTCTCTAGAATTTCCTCACCAAATGTCCTAAGTTCTTGTACGTTTTCTACACTTATTGGGGGTGCAGGTTCTAGGACTGGGTTCGGAATCTGGGGTGCGGGTTCCTGGGGTGGGGGTGTAGGTGCCTGAAATCGGTAAGGATCTTCTAAGATCTCCCTAATGTATTCATCATGGTAATAGGGATCTAAAGGGTCCATACCTGGGTAGGCTCCTATGTTCTGCATAGGTGTGTCTTCATGTATCGGGTAACGTTGCACATAGTCCCTAACGTCATCCCACCAGGGGTCGTAATTTGGGTCTAGGGGGTTTGGTGCTGGTACCCTAGGGATTTCTTCTGGATTGAAGTCATGCATCTCTACTTGGTTTTTAGGGTTTTCTATCTCCATGGGTTGGTCAGGGATTGGAGGTTGTGGTTGGGGTGCTATTATTTGCTCCAGATTAGGGTCAGCTGCAGTGGTTGCTAAGACGTGGATGTTGGCTATACCCCTATTTATCATGTCCTGGGCATAGGCATCAATCTCTCTCTTGGCTGCGGCTAGTACCCTCTGATCTTGAAACTTTTTCATACGCTTCCTACGCTCGTTTGCCCCTCTACTGAACCATCCCTTCTTTTTCTGAGGAAATGGCTCCTTAGACTGAGCCTTAAACACAAAGATTCCTTCTTTCATATCAGCAGAGTACCCTGAGAGGGCATGCTGAGAAGAGGAGGTGCCTTCGCTTCTAGGCGAACCAGACAATTGACGGTACGCGTCAGATGGTCCTTGGTCGCACATACTGTAGACTAACAGATAGTCAAATAACACATAACAATAAATACAGTTATGCACGTATTTCCGTAATTTATTTCCTAACAATTTAAATTTTGATGTTAGTAGAACACCTCTGTGGCTGAATCAGTGGCTTAGCTCTGATACCACCTTCTGTCGCAACCCCCGATCCCTGATCCCCGGGAACGGGCGGCCGCGAGCCAGTTTCGGTGGTATCGCGTATTGTCTAATTTGGCAGCGGAAATTTTCTTCAGGACCGTAGTTAGGAAATATTGGATCAGAGTAAAATACCACATTTTCATAACATTAAACAAATGGGTTAAAACCCAAGTTCGTAGTACACACGTTTTCATAGAAATAAATCCTATTTTATTTAACAAAAAAGATCTATTTTATTTTAGGTAACTTTATTGCCACTTTTCAAAGCCTTCAGTGCTGTCCAACTGGCTTCTATTTGGCTTTCACAGTTTGTTACCTGAAACGCGTTTCAAAAACATTTGTCAGTGGGAAATACTGGTGAGTGAATCCCAGTTTAATCAAGTTTAAACAAAAACCATTTCACAGTATTGAGGGCGATCCCGCAATTATATTTGTTTCCAAGACATCACAATTAACATCCATGGTACTGTCGAACCCGACTTGTGGAAATGTTACTCCTTGACCAGGTGGTAACAAATTTTGTATACAAAACCCCAACATACTCATGATAATTGTATTCTTACAAATACTCAATCACTATTTAATATATAATTAATTAAATGAGGTTTTGTAAAAACAGTTAACAAAAAGCGAATCAACTCACATTGTTGTCTTAGATTTTCCGTAAGGGTTTCCTGGTGATAATCTAAAATTTACACAAATGCACACGCGTTAGTATGATAACCCTTTTTAACATTAGTAATACCCTCCCCGAGACGGCATTCCAACGACTACGTCGGGCAGAACCACGACAACCGTTACGGAACCCTAGATCAATCGGGCAGCGTATCTAATACGTATCCTGGGGTTATAATACTTACAACGGAGCAGAACTTCGCCTATGATTCAGATTTGAGAAAAAGAAAAGAAAGATGGACGAATTCTGATTGAAACCCGATGGCCTGCTTATATAGTGCTGAATTCTGTCTTTCTCGCGGCCCGCGTAAAACAAGGACAGGGCCTACGCGGCCCGCGTCAACCCCGGTCAAACGTGTAGCTGGGCTGGGTTAGCTACTAGACTTGCCATGTGTTGGGCCACGTGGCCACACCGGGCTGCGCCATGTTTTCGATCTTACGCGACCCGCGTTAGCTAACGGGGGTCTTACGCGGCCCGTCTAAACTTAAAAATCAAAGAAATCGGGTTTTAACCTTTAAACCGCCCGCGTAAGGGTTGGGGTGGGGTCTACGCGGCCCGCCTCAACTTAAATTTTTAGTTTTTAATTATTTTTAATACTATTTAATGTATTTGAGGCCCGTTTTCGCATATGGGGTGTATTTTGGGATATTTTGGAATATTTTAAAATATATTAGGGTGTCGGAAAAGTTATGAGGGTGTCAGTTTATTGAGGGTTGTTATAAACAGGCTTGACATCTGGTGGTATTTTCAACTCGTGTTCAACAATGCTTCGAGGGATGCCCGTCATTTCTTCCGGGCACCAAGCAAAGACATCACAGTAATGTATCAACAGCTTTTCAAGATATGAAATAGTTTCTTGTGAAAGGCTAGGGTTAACCCTTATCCTCTGCTCAGGATACTTAGGGTTTATAATTAGCCTTTGCTTGTCTTCTTCACTTTTGGAACTTTCACCTTCAACCATGTAGGCCTTTTGAGTAGGTTGAAGGGTTGCAATCCCTCTCTCAGTAGGAAACTTGGCTGTTCCATGACCAACAGAAACAGCCATGTAGAATGCACACTGCCCCGGCCTTCCTATGATCACGTCATAGTTTGAAGGTATATTGATGACTACAAATGTGAGAGGTTGGACTCTCTCTTTCTGGCCTTCACTGAAACGGACATTAAGGGTTAGTTGCCCTAAAGGCTTGAGGGGTATGTCGGCAATACCTTTTATGGAGGTCCCGGAGGGTTGAAGCCTTGAACGCTCTTCATTTCTTAAACGGTTGAAGAACTTCTCAAACATGATTTCGGTGGTAGCACCAGTGTCTATGTATGCTCTGCTTGTTTGTAATGTTCCCACAGTAGCCTCAACCATAAGAGGGTTTGAAAGAGGGTCTTTTTCTGTTGGAGGGAAACAAACACACTAAAGCTCCCAAGCTTCCAACCGTTGCCGTTTATGTGGAACCTTTCCATCGAAATCCACCATGTTAACTTTTTTGCCCTTCCCTTCGGCCATCTTGTCCCTTACCCCCTTCACTAAGTGGGCAAGCTCCCCGGACTTGACGGCCTCTTCGATCCTCTTCTTTAGTTGGAAATAATCATTAGTGTGGTGGCCTTTCTCTTTATGAAATTCACAAAATTGGGTGGAGTTCTCATTTCTTTTGCTTTTGGGGAGAGGCCTTGGAGGTCAGAAGTTTTGCTTCACTTCTTCCGTTGCAATGATTTCTTGAGGGGTCTTGGTAAGGGGTGTGAAGCTTATGCCTTTTTCCCTGCTGGAAGGGTTCCGGCCTTCAGACCTTCGCTGCTCTGAACCCTTTTGGCGTCTGTCATAAGGATGGAAGCTTCAACTTTTTCTAGTTGGGTTGTTGCTTCGCCAGCTTGACCCCCTTTTTCTCTGTTCTTTAATGTCTACGGCCTCCTCTCCCCGGATGTGGGCTTCAGCCCTTTCGAGAGCTTCTTCCAAGGTCTTGGGCAGTGATTTGTTGAAATCTATTGTGAGATATTTGGATGTAATGGCGTTCATAAAACCTGCCACTCTCATCTTTTCGTCTGCCCCTACATAAGTCAGACCTTCCTTCTTGTATCTTTCTATGAACTCTCGAAGGCTCTCGTTATCCCTTTGCTTTATCTGGAAGATTACTGTAGCATCTTTAACATATCGCCTCTGTTGGGAGAAATTTGCCAGGAACCCCTTGCTAAGGTCATCGAAGCGTCGAACGCTTTGGGCAGGTAGATCATTGAACCAGATTCTGGCTGATCCGACAAGCGTTTGCATAAATATTAGGCAACATTCAGCATTTGACCATTTCTCAATCCTAGCAGCACCGATGAAGATCTGAAGATGGTCTTCAGGGTCTTCAGTCCCATCATATGTTTTGATATGGGCCGGCATCTTGATCTTCGTTTGGAAATCATAATTAGCGATTCGCTGAGAGAAACATGACAAGTTGTTTGGTTTATAGGGCTTGGCCAGATCTTCTTCCACTCTTGCTCCTGTGTTGCCACTATTATTGTTGTTCCCTTGGGTAGCTAACACTTGGTTAATGAAGTGTTGCCACGGGAAGCTTACCATCATCTGGGCCATCATCTGGTGCATAAGGTTGAAGCCTTGAAGGCTTCCAGGTGCAACCGAGCAGTTTATCCCCAAGGGAGTACTCATAACGGCACTCCGTGCCAAGGGAAGCACCGATAGGGCTTGTTCCCATGTAGTAGTCGCTGAGGGTGGAAGGCTTGCTACTGGAGATTGCAGGAGTTGGTCCAAAGTCAACTCGTGCCCCAAGGGAGCACCGGTTGCAATCGGTTGGGAAGAAAAGAGAGGATAAGATCTTGGATCTGGCCTCTTGTACAAATATGGGTTAGGATTCGGAGGAGGATTGCTGGGACCAGCCTCATTCCTAGAAGCAGTTGGCTGTGAGCTTGCAAAAGGAAGAGGGGGAGGCCCAGGAGACAGCGACGGTTCTGGCTCGTTATAGTCCAGTCGGATCCTTACTCCCTTGTCTCGTTCCCTATTCACGTGTTGGTTGAGGAGAGACCTCAACTCAAGAAAGTTGTTAGCAACTCCTTCAGGTGTAAGATCGATACGTGAAGGAGTGTTTGAGGCACCAACATTAGGAGATGGTACTCCGGAACGAGACGGTGTTGGCGTTTGGAAAGTGAGAAACTCGGGGTATGTCGCTCCAGTTGGAGTGCTTCCCGGTGTTGAGATGGAGGTTGGCATAGCCACAGGAGTTTGGCTAGTGCTCGGGGTAGAAGTACGAGGGACTTGGTTTACTTCCCCCGGGGACTCACCTTTCGACATGTTGGTTCTTGAACAGAAATGGAGCTACACTACTAGGTCTTGTGAAGAAAATTAGTGGCGTAGCCCCACGGTGGGCGCCAACTTGTTGATGCAACAAATAATAGACCAAGGATAGTAGCTGGGCTGGTTAGGCAAAAGGGTTGAAGGGTTTGGTTTTGCCTAACGCAGATCGTGGGGGTCCCCCCACGTTTGCAAGACGTGGGGAGAGGTTCACTAGTTTGATTTTGTTGTTTGCTCGGGATCCTCCACTGAAATGTGTTCAGTCTCGGATGTGGGAGCAATAAGAATGTGTGTGTTGAATGTGATGGAGAGTGACTTGTATAGAACAAGTACTCAAGAACAATGACCAGAGATTCGCCTGGAATCAGTGTTGATCGAGAGAATGCCCTGGCACTAAATGAAGTGTGACATTTATAGGGAGAGTTATGGCTCAAAGAGGAAGTTGTTGACTAGTGAACATGCTTGCAGTGGGGGACTTACCCTTTTTGGGGTGGAAGCCTTTTGACCTGCGGGTAAAAGACTGTGCTCTGTGCATCCGCCTTGCTTTTGCGGCTGGGGAAGTTGGTGAAGCAATCAGAGATGTGACTAGTTACTGTTTACGTGTTGCTTTATCTTCGCTCCCAGATTTTCAACCTTTGAACCTTTTAACCTTTTAACCTTTTGAGCATTCATGTATTTAAGTCACTTTATTTGGTCTTGGGCTACCCCTGTCATCAATGAAGAATCATATGTTGTAGAATTACTTTGATCTTGGGTATGGCTTCATCTTGCAGAAGCCTAGAGGTCGATGTTAATGTCAAATAGGATATAGAGGGAAAACTATGTATATGATTTGTTGGATATAAAAAATTACAAGAAAAAGAAGTGAGCATAGGGCAAATGTGATTTTAATTTGGTTACTGCCGCCATATTGTTCTTCCCAGATCATCTTCTATATATATATATATATATATATATTTGGTTAATTGTAGGTCTTGCTTTTATTTTATCTTTTTTTCTAATTGTTTTCAAGATCATCAACATGTGTATTGTAAAATTACAATGACACGTGATATCTCATAATTAATTAGTACTGATCGATCTTGGTTATAGTGAGTATTGGTCACCGTGATTTCTATAGTTCGGATGGTGAGTTTACAGTGTTCTAGTTTATCTATTTTTGACGGCAAAGATGATTGCATTTCACTACCGAATAATAAAAGACAAGTTCCTGGCAAGGAGCTTATATTACATGCACACCATTGAGACCATTCCAACGATTTATCTTTTATCTAATACACTACTAGATACAACATTTTCTTAAGAAAATATAAACAGTTTATAATAATAATCAATACACAAGATACACCAAAAATGTAACACCCAAAATTTAATAATATCATGGACTTCGTTATGGAATCAATAGCCGCCTACAATAGTTCAGATCTAGGGTTTTCTCTAAGAAAACACGTACGGTGCGCATCACTATGAGCGGGTGAAGGACTTTGCACTTGGTTAACACTTATAAATAGATTGTAGTTTACGCTTGTGTCTAAGCGGCACTATACTTTGCGCGTTGCTCGACTTTGGGCATGGGCATAGTTTGCGCCCATACTTAGCTTACATGTAAACTTAGTTTGCACAAGTTGGGAGTTTGCACATGAACATTAGAACGCATTGCTGACATTGCGCCTGTATGTTGACCATATTTGACTTAGGACTTCGGGCGTCAGGATCCTTCTTGTTTTAGTAGATTGTGTTGAATCAGATCCCTCTCCAAACTCACACTACACACTAATTTGTATACAACGTAAATGTGTTGAGCTTGAAAGAAAATAAATGAGAGAGAAATTTTCTGTTACGAAGGTTAAAAATGGGGTGGTCAATATTCACAAAACAATGAGGCTATATATAGCCTTTACAAGTAACAAACTTAACCCTAAAGAAAAGGAACTAAAGTACCTACTGATATACAAGGACTCCATGGACGTAAATATGCCAATAAAGTAGGAAACAAACCCTTGACCTATTGACCCATTATTACTTTACGTGACACAATCAAACATAATAAAAACATGACAAATAAACCAAACAGCTCCTGTTTGCAACAGCTCCAACAAAGATCTGTATTAATTTCGGTTTAGAACCTGCGAACCTGTGACCCACGAACAAACCGAATAACCCAACAGATTGCAGCATAGTATCACAGGTGAGTTTCTAGATCCATCTTTAATTTATTATTTTGGAGCGGTGTAAATAATTGATAATGTTTTCCAAATCAAAGTATTAAGTTTTAAAGTATGACATAGTTTGATAAAGTAACTAAAGTACAGATTGTTCATTAAACATTGTAGTCATATAGAAAATGATAGTATAACCTGTAGTCTTATAGGTGTCGGGAACGTGCTGAAGACTTGTAACAAAAGTTAACATTCCATGATTTACAAACCCGACACACGAGTTAGTTTCTAAAGCTAAAGCTAAAGTAAGTGCTAAACTTATAAAGCGTTAAAATTGTAAAATGTTATAGCATGCGTGTGGCACGGTATGAGGCAATTACCTACAGCTACAAGGTCGTGGTATAGGCGGTTAGCTACGGCGCCATTGCACAGGGGTCAGTGTCTTTGTAGTTTGCTTGTCATAGTTTCTAAAGTGTAAAAGTTGTTTTATATGATAGTATGCTGTATAAAGAAAATTGTTACAATGATGTGCTATGAGGTTAAGTTTATTTGTTCTTGTTTAAAGTGTTTACCAAAGTTAAAGTTATTTAATTAAATAGAATTTATTTATCTGACTTTTAGTATGTACATTAAGTTAAAGTTTGGTTAGCTGGAGAGTTTCTATAGGTTGGGCAGCTGAAGGCTCCCTACTGAAAGACTTGCATCCCGTTTATGATAAAGTTTATGTTGTTAACGTCATGATTAGTTTTAGACATCTTTCATGTAATAGGATGATTTGTGTTAATGTTTCTGTTGTGTATGATTCGAATTTTATGGTTATGAACTATTTGCTGAAGAATAAATCCAACAAATGAAGCCCCTTGGTATGTGGCGTTTCAAAAAACATGGCCAACATTTTCACTCTTGTATATCGAATCATGCTTGTATATCGAATCTGAGTTATACAAAAGGTATGGAGTACATTTTGGGGGAGTAGTGGCTTTCAAAATTTAACTTTACCTTAAAGTTAACTTCACGTTCACATGCAAATTATATCTAATTAATATGTATTTGGAGTTTTTCTTCTAGTTGACTCAATAATTTAAAGGATTTAGTTTGTTGTTATCTTGTATCATTTGAATCTCACAACGTTTTTTATGTATTATAAATGCAATAAATAACAATAATGATAGCACCTAGTGAGATTGAACTATCATGGTGATTCGACAAGTATTGTGGAACCAACTCTAATGTTATAAAATAATATAGTACATGTCTTAAAATTTCACACTGGTAATCATACTTTGATGTCTCTGTTTGTCACTAATCTTAGTAAAAATTGTATATTTCCTCATTGATCAATGACTATAGTATGTTATGACATAAAAATGATGAAAACATAACACTTCTGCTAAGTATAACTTATCAAAATGAAATATATATATATATATATATATATCATAAAAAGTATAGTAGACAATGTGATATACTTAGATAAGTATGCTTCTATTGCGACTGCCATTGACCTATTTCACAAAGGTGCCAAGTTACACAAGGAAGTGCAAAGAGCATGGGCGAAGCTTTTAATAAAGGAGCGGCCGACCCCTCGAACTTTTCGCTCAGTGGTTGAGAGTATGTAGTTTTCGTATAGAAATTTTTGTGTATATACGTTTTCGACCCCCGGTTTTATAGAAATTTTTAGGTCCGGTAACTTTCGCCCCCCCCCCCCCCCCTACCCGCAGGTTAGAAATCTCAAGCTTCACCACTGGCAAAGATAACGTACCTAGTTCGAGGGATCAGAGGCGTCTCCGAGAATTCACGTACCTTGTTCGAGCTTGAAAAAATAAGCCCTTCCGTAATGTTTTATTATTATTATTTAAAATTATTATTTAAAAAATAATAATCAAATTAGTATTGAGCTCAATAAACCTAATGCCAAGTGGGCTAAATTCTAAACCATAAAAAAAATATTTGTAAATGGGCGTTGGAATTAATATGTGTTTACTATTTAAAAAAATAACATATACATATCGATTTTTTTTTAAATCGCGTGCCCCTCGAAATCACGGGCCTTGTACGGGGGTCCTCCCCGCACACCATCAAAGCCGCCTATGCGAGGGATGAACTAGATATCATGATCTACTCGCAAACCACAGGCTAGTGGCAGGAGACATGCAAGTGCTATTTTTTGATGTGCCAAAATCAAGTTCATGATCTCGACATAGCGACGAAGTACTCTCCATTATCCTCCATCACACCATTCTAGACAAAATCGAAATGCAACATCTTGGGCAACCATGTATGAAACTCATGCTTTTGCCTTTCATTTAGTGTTTTCTACATCATATTCTTGTTTAGTGTTTCTAGGATTGTTTTCACCACCTTAATCTAATTCTCATCACAATAATCAATATTTCTTGCTGGTGTATATGGAAAGGAAGGGACGAGTTGGTATTTAAGCAGATCAGTAGAAGTTTGCAAGAAATCATGATAGAGATTAAATCGAAGGGTTTCGGGTGGGTTAAAAATAGATCGTCATGTAAACATATTAGATGGAAGGAGTGGTGTAAATTCCCTATGTATATGTTGCCATTTTGCCCTTTGCCCGTTTGGGTCGGGGGTTTTGTTTTGTATTGACCTTTTGCCCGATTGGGTCGGAGGTGCATTCTTAATGAAGTTTTAATTTTCAAAAAAAATCACAATAATCAATAAACTCTTTATTGTTGTATTCAGTGCCATTATGTGACTTGGGGCATTTAATCTTCAAATTCATTTACGTTCAAACTAGAGGAGATGAATGAGGGCTTTTTTTTTCTATACGTATAGACTTATCAACAATTTAACAAAATTTGTAATCAAGTTATTAACTCAAGTTAACTACAAGAGATGGATAATATCATCTCATTTAGGGGTTGTTTGTTTACCTTTTAATGAGTCTCTTAATGATTCAGACCTCTTATTGGTTCAGCACTTAATGGTTCAGACTGTTTGTTTAACGAGCAGATGTCTGAATGGTTCAGACATTTGCCTCTGAATGGTTAAGTATTATACAGAGTCTGAATGGTTAAGACCTCTAATCTGAATTGGTCAGACATTTGCCTCTGAACGGTTAAACATTATATAAGCTCTTAATGGTTCAGACCACTTAATGGTTCAGACCTCTTACTGATTCAGCACTTAATCATTCAGATGTTGCCAAACAGCCCCTAAAAGCTCAAATCGAACAGATAGGCTCATGTCACTACAATAATTTTGTGCAATACAATACAGTATATCTACATATAAAGATATGAATATAATTATAATAAAAAATAAACCTTACACATTACATATATACATATGCACATAGACAGGGCCGTCTCTGAGAACGATAAAAAAAATTGGGCCTCGGGCGAAACAAATAAATTGGGCCCACTTATTATAATATAAACTCATATATCAAGAAACAACAATACGACGATAATTGTTATTTGTTACAAAATAAAAAAAATAAACCAAGTGGTGTAGTTTGATAAAATATGTTTATACACCCATGTATATATAAATATGTGATTCAAATTAGTAATGTTTTTAGGCATAACATGTCGTGTAATCTCACTTTATAAAACGTTAATATTGTTTTTAGGAAATGAATCGTTACAAATTCATTAACTAAAAATAAAAGTTAATCATGGGGTTTAAACTCATGACCTCAAGAATATAACCTTAAACATTAACCAATGAATCATATAATCATCTTGTTAACTAGTTCAAACTGTTAATTAATTAAGTGGATTGATAAATAAAAACGCAGGTGACTAATAGTTGAAAATTGTTTAAATAAAAATGCATAGGAAGGGATTAGAACTTGTGGCCTTGATTTTCAAATTTGAGTGTCTTAACCATTAAACTAGCTTCATTTTTTGTTATTGAACTCATTTATTAAAAATTTAACATAATGATGCTCACTTAAAAATCTAGGCCTTGAAATTTTTTCGGGCCCTATAAACCCTTTGGGCCTTGGTGTCTGCCCGGGCTGGCCAGCCCTAAAATCGGGCCTCCACATAGATGACTAAACAATATTATATATATATATAGAGTAGGAGTTGGGTGGAAAGTCTATTTTTCCTAGAAAGTCTAGGAAGGAATAAGAATTGGACATGTGTCATTGAGGGATTTTAAGTAAAAGGGCTATCATGTAATTTCACATTTTAATTTTATTTTTGGAATGTATCTTCATTAACTAAAATTCCATGATTTTCGGAATTTTTATTATTTTCGAATTCAAATCTGGAAGTCAATGTGTTTATCTGAAAACTATCAGCATGTTCTTAGTGATGTGTGTTACCAGTCAGAGAGGTTGAAGTCAGTGTGTTTTAACACTCTGAAGTCAATATATAATCAGGCTGTGTTTTAACAGTTCTTTTGCATTTTAACAATCTGAATGTGTTTTATTTTATTGTCTATGTCACATTACATCGCATATTCCATTGTTCGGAAGATTACTGGAATTTATCAGCATGTTCTTGGTGCTGTGTTTTAACAGTTTACAGGGCTAAAGTCAATTTTTTTTATAGATCCCACAATATAAAGATGGTAAAACACATGGTATGAATCTGATTGATGTTAAAACACAACTGTATGAATCTGAATGCTAAAACACAACTGTATGAAACTGATTGCTGTTAAAACACAACTGTATGAATCTGAATGCTAAAACACAAGTGTATGAATCTGCTTGCTGTTAAAACACAACTATATGAATCTGTTTGCTATTAAAACACAACTGTATGAATCTGAATGCTAAAACACAACTGTATGAATCTGCTTGCTGTTAAAACACATCTGTATGAATCTGGATGCTAAAACACAACTGTATGAATCTGAATGCTAAAACACAACTGTATGAATCTGCTTGCTGTTAAAACACATCTGTATGAATCTGAATGCTAAAACACAACTGTATGAATCTGCTTGCTGTTAAAACACATCTGTATGAATCTGGATGCTAAACCACAACTGTATGAATCTGCTTGCTGCTAAAACACAACTGAATTAATTTGCTTGCTGTTAAAACACATCGTCAAGAAAACGGAAATGATAAGAACAATATTTGAATGGTGATGATGAACTCGGAGATGGTGGAGATGGAGAAGTGTTTTAATTTGATCCGGTGCTCTCCATCGTTTCTAAAGTTATCTTCTTCCATGATTGTAGTTATTTTTGGTAGGGATTGGGGTTTCCAAGATGGGTTTGGAGAGAGAGAGGGGGAAAATCGCTTGAAATTAGGAACTGGGCGGTTATCTAATTGATTTAAAACACGGCCATTGACAAAATTGCCCCTACTCATATAAAACAATCAATTAATTAAACTCAAATATTACAAGATTGCCATTGATTTAATCTCAACCCTTAAACACACCAATCGGATGGACCAGATCGCTTCCTAGACTTTCTAGGAAAAACACACTTTCCGTGCGAACCCTACTATATATATATATATAGGGGATCGCTAAAATGAGAATCACCTCCAGTTATGAGAACCATGAGAACCACTTTATAGCCTTTAGATCAACTTGATGGATAGATGAGATTAAAAGTAACAAAAACTAATATTAAATAAAATTTGTCTTATTATGTCTTTTATATTTTAATCAAAAATGGTAGATTGGTAAAATAACTCTTTTTTGTCTTTTTCACTTTATTATTTTTTAATTACTTTTTGTTTTATTATATTACTTTTTAGTTTTATTATATTACTTTTTATTTTTTAAAAAGATTTCTTTATTAAACAAAAATTTTGAAAATCAGATTTTTTATATAAAAAAAATTTATGCGCGTTTTTTTACCACCCGTTTTTTACGCGCGTTTTTTTACGACCCGTTTTACGCTCCGTTTTTTCACGCCGATTTTGCGACCGTAGTTTTTAAGTGCCGTTTTTTGGCCCGGTTTTAGGCGCCGTTTTTTGTCGCGCCGTTTTTTACGTCACGTTTTTTACAAGCCGTCCCGTTTTAGCGCGCCGTTTTAGCGTCACGTTTTTTTACAAGCCATCCCGTTTTTTGTCGTCCCGTTTTAGCCATCCCGTTTTTTGTCGTCCCGTTTTTTGCCGTCCCGTTTTAGCCGTCCCGTTTTTTTACAAGCCGTCCCGTTTTTTGCCGCGCCGTTTTTTACGTCACGTTTTTTACAAGCCGTCCCGTTTTTTACAAGCCGTCCCGTTTTTTACGTCACGTTTTTTACAAGCCGTCCCGTTTTTTACGTTAAACTTTTTAAGTTTTACGTTTTTTTGACGCGCCGTTTTTTAACGCCGTTTTTTACGCGCCAATTTTTTAACGCCCTTTTTTCGACGCGCCGTTTTTACGCGCAATTTTTTAACGCCGTTTTTTACGTGCCGTTTTTTCAACGCGCCAATTTTTTAACGCCGTTTTTTACGCGCCGTTTTTTAACGCCGTTTTTTACGCGCCAATTTTTTAACGCCGTTTTTTACGCGCCGTTTTTTACGCGCCGTTTTTTACGCGCCGTTTATTAACGCCGTTTTTCAACGCGCCGTTTTTTCGTTAACGTAATTTACGTTTTACGCGCCGTTTTTACGTAAAGATCCCGGTTTTACGCGCCGTTTTTACACTTTTTATGTTTTACGTTTTACGTTAACCTTTTTAGACTTTTTACATTTTAAGTTTTACGTTAAAATTTTTACGTTTTACGTTAAAATTTTTACGTTTTACGTTAAAACTTTTTACTTTTTACGTTAAAACTTTTTACTTTTTACGTTTTACGTAAAACTTTTTACTTTTTACGTAAACCTTTTTACTTTTTACGTTTTACGTTAAAACTTTTTACGTTTTACATTAAAGCTTTTTACGTTTCACGTAAAACTTTTTACGATTTACGCTTTTTAACGCGCCGTTTTTTACACGATTTTTAACGCGCCGTTTTTTACGTAAAACCTTTTTACGTTTTACGTAAAACTATTTACGTTTTACGACTAACGTAAAACTTTTTACGTGTTGCGTAAACCTTTTAACGTTTTACGTAAAACCTTTTACGTTTTACGTAAAACCTTTTACGTTTTACGTAAAACCTTTTTACGTTTTACGTTAAAAAGTTTACATTTTACGTTAAAAAAGTTTACGGTTTAAAACTTAAATTTGTACTAATGCTGTGACAACTGATAAACATTTACCTCTAGACTTGCATCGGTGTAACAAACATATAATCTGTACTTCAACTTAAACTTGTGCTAATGCAAGCAACATTTTTACAGTAACCTCAATATATATTTACTATCACTGATCATGACTGAAACCTAAAATTGACATTCACCATTCAGATGACAGATGGCATCATTTCTAAAAGGGCTATTGTTATAAAATAGAAAACAAACTAATGCACATTAATCTAAACACATAAAGAAAATCAAAACATCAAACACGAAAACATTAGAGAAAACATTCAAGTCCTTAACTAATCCATCTTCATCTTATCAATAATTCTTCAACTTCTCGACCCTGCTGTTCAACTGATCAATCTTAACAACCAATTGAGTAACCGAAAACAACAGCCAATAAAACACCAACCTGATGTGGGTATTCCTTGCAACGAACCACCGTTATTCATCCATCATTCACCGGTTCACACCCCCCTTCACCCATCATTCACCGCCACCACCACCACCACCTTCGACACACCGCCGCCCCTAACCCACTACAACAACCACCCCTTCACCCACCCCTTCACCCATCGGTCACCGCCACCAACATCAAGATCGTTCATCAACTCCGTGAGCGTTTGCCGGAGAAACGAGGGGGGCGCTTCTGCCGGAGAAACGACGGGGGGCCTGCCGTGAAGATGATGAAGATTTGAGTTTTCCATCATATGAAGATGGTGAAGACAGTGGGCGACCTGCCACAAGCCGCCGTGTCTCCGCCATGAGTTGAAATCGATGGTGTCGGAGGATGTACGGCTACAGATTAGGTAGGAGGGGGATCAGAGGAGATGAATATGGTGGTGGGTTAGGGTTTTGGGGGTTGAAGCTCTGTGTTTTTTGAAGGTCTGTGTTTTTTGAGAGAGGGAAGAGAAATGTCTGTTGAAGTGAGAGAGAGAGAGAGAGGAGAGATAAAGGTCTGCCACATTTAATAGAGAGAGAGAGAGAGAAAGATTAGACACTTTGAGTAAATGACCAAAACACCATTTTTGTTGGTGTAATTTGATTGGTGGAGATTGGTTCTCATGGTTCTCATAACTGGAGGTGGTTCTCATTTTAGCGCTCCCCTATATATATATATATATAGGGAGGAGCTCATGCGAGAACCACCTTTATTGTGAGAACCGCGAGAACCAATGTGAACACAACCTAAAATAGCTAAAAAAAACCTAAAAAAACCTAACCCCCACCCCCCCCCCCCCAAAAAAAAACCTAAACCCCCCCCCCCCAAGCTAAATGCTAAAAACTAAAACCTAAAAAAACCTAACCCCACCCCCCCCCCCCAAAACCTAAACCCCCAAAAACCTAAACCCCCAAAAACCTAAACCCCCCCCCCCCCCCCAAGCTAAAATGCTAAAAACTAAACCCCCAAAAAAACTTAAAAAAAAACTAAAAAAAATCCAAAAAAAAAAAAAAATCTAAATTTTTTTTTTTGAATTTTTTATGTTAAAATCGCTACTTTTAGAAGCAAAAAAAATTTTTTTTTTTTAAAAAAATTTTTTTTTTTTTTGCTTCGAAAAGTTGCGATTTTTTTATAAAAAATTCAAAAAAAAAATTTGTGTAATTTTTAGCTATTTTTAGGCATTTTTGGTTGTGTTCACATTGGTTTTTCGCAGTTCTCGCAATAAGAGGTGGTTCTCGCATGATATTCTCCCTATATATATATATTTATATATATATAGTAGGAGTTCTGCGGAAAGTGTGTTTTTCCTAGAAAGTCTAGGAAACGATCTGGGCCATCCGATTGGTGTTTTTAATGGCTTAGATCAAATGGATGGCATTTTCGTAATATTTGAGTTATATAATTAGAGACTTTTAATATAGTGAGGGTATTTTGGTAATTGGAAGTGTTTTAAATTAGTCAAGAAACTGCCATATCAATAACCAATCCCTAAAATCATGGGATTTCCCCTTTTTCTCTCTCTCTCTCCCTAAACGCAACCAAAGAAGAACCAGCCATTTTTCCTGCAAATATTCTTCTCCAATTGGTCATATATCGGTTGTTTTTCATACTTGTTTCAATTTTTTTTATCTATCATTGAATCGGGTTCTTATTTTTAGTCAATGGACCTCAATGTTTGACATGTTAGAGTGGGCTCTAGGTTTATGTGTTTTACCATTTTAATGTTGATTGATGACAGTGTGTTGAAGACGAAGACACTGGGTTGTGTTGAAGACAAAGACACTGACAGTGTGTCCAGCAATCTGCTTGCTATTAAAACACAATGACAAGAAATATGCTTGCTGTTAAAACACAGTGTCAAGAATCCTCCAGCAATCTGCTTGCTGTTAAAACACAGCGTAAAGAAATCTGCTTGCTGTTAAAACACAGTGTTAAGGAAATCTGCTTGCTGTTAAAACACAATGTCAAGAAATATGCTTGCTGTTACAACACAGTGTCAAGAATCCTCCAGCAATCTGCTTGCTGTTAAAACACAGTGTCAAGAATCCTCCAGCAATCTGCTTGCTGTTAAAACACAGCGTAAAGAAATCGGCTTGCTGTTAAAACACAGTGTCAAGGAAATATGCTTGCTGTTAAAACACAATGTCAAGAAATCTGCTTGCTATTAAAACACAGTGTCAAGAATCCTCCAGCAATCTGCTTGCTGTTAAAACACAGCGTCAAGAAATCTGCTTGCTGTTAAAACACATTGTCAAGAAACACAGCGTCTTGTATCATTTAAATTGAAACTGTCAATTTGATTTAAATGGAATATTTAGTTTCCATAGTTAGTTATCCTAATAAAATAATCCATAATTAAAATAATATTCAAATTACACAATTGCCCTTTTAGTTAAAATCCTTCAATGCCACATGTCGCGTTCTTATTGCTTCCTAGACTTTCTAGGAAAAACACACTTTCCGCAGGAACCCTACTATCTATATATATATATATATATAGAGAGAGAGAGAGAGAGAAAGTATAATGTACTTCACGCCTTAACGTACATTAACGTACTTCACGAAATATATAACATGCGTAATTATCTTTTTGACCAAAATAACGTGCGTGATTTTGGATCCCATGCGTGATTATGTGGTCCCATGCGTGATTATGTGGTCCTTGCGTGATTATACCCATGATCCAACGGTTACCATTGTCTCCTACGTGAAGTATGATAAGCCGTGAAGTATGTTAACCTTTCTCTCTCTCTCTCTCTCTCTCTCTCTCTATATATATATATATATATATATATATAGGGTGAGGATCCTCTACAAAGTGTGTTTTTTCTACAAAGTGTAGGAAGTATTTTATGCCATTGGATGTGTTTGATCAACGGCTGAGATTAGTTGGGTGGCATTTTTGTAATATTTTTGTTTTAATTATTGATTCATTTAATAGGCGAGGGGCATTGTAGTCATTAATCATGTTTTAAATAAAGAAACTACCATCACTTCCTTTATTCTAGCCATTTCTTCATTAATTAACCATCAATCTCTAAAATCATGGATCTAGACATCAACATGATTCAAGAACATTCAAACAATGGAGAACAATAACACTATAATCTATTCCAAAAAAATGTTCATACGTGTTTTTTTTTTTTTTTGCGATCTAATCTGTTTATACTAGTGTGTTATACGGAATGCAAGCTTTTATAATGGTGTGTTATACATAATCTAAGTTGTTTATATTGGTGTGTTATACTGGAGATCGAAGCTGTTTATACTGGTGTGTTATACGAAATCTAACTTGTTTATACTAGTGTGTTATACTGGCGATCAAAATTTTTTATACTTATGTGTTATACGGAATCTAAGTTGTTTATACTAGTGTGTTATACTGGCGATCGAAGTTGTTTATACTGGTGTGTTATACGAAATCTAAGCTGTTTATACTAGTGTGTTATATGGAATGTAAGTTGTTTATACTGGTGTGTTATACGGAATGTAAGTTAGTTATCTTGGTGTATTATACAGAATCTAAACTATTTATACCAGTGTGTTATACGGAAATGTAAGTTGTTTACACTTGTAACTGAAATAAACACAACGTGAATAAACCAATAACTTCTAAAACACAACGTCAAGAATTTGTTCATGAGTGATCACATGTCATGTTAATTTGTTTTTTATACATTCTTTGTATTATAAGTAATTGACACTTTTGAATTCTTAAAAGATATGTTGTTTCCTTAAAAATCTCCTTATTTTGTTTAAGAAATAAATCTTCCATAAATAAGTTAATTATTCAATTACCTTTATGCCCTTTAATATAAAATCTTTAAATGCCACATGTCACCCTTAGAACACTTCCTACACTTTGTAGGAAAAATTGACTTTGTAGCCAACTCCCACCCTATATATATATATATATATATATATATATATATATATAAGATCAAATACAAAGTCCATTATCATACAAAACGTACGAATATGGTGGAAAGGTAAAAAAATGCGGTGTTATTTTCGTAATTATTTACTCATAGAGTAATTATCAAAATTACCCTACAAACGATCTTGTATGGTAATTATGATCTTGTAGGGTAATTTTGTAAAATATTCTTGTAGTGTAATTTTGATCTTGTAGGGTAATTTTGTAAAATGTTCTTGTAGGGTAATTTTGACCTTGTAGAGTAATTTTGTAGAGTATCATAATTACTATACAAATGATCTTGTATGGTAATTTTATAGAGTATCATAATTACTCTACAAGTGTATCAAAATTACTCTGCAAGTTTCAAAATTACCCTACAAGAACATTTTACAAAATTACCTTACAAGATCATTTGTAGAGTAATTTTGATAATTACCCTATGAGCAAATAATTATGAAAATACCACCGCGTTTTTTTCCCCTTTTCATGTCTTTTGTACGATAATGATATTTGTACGTGAACTTAACTATATATATGTGTGTGAGCGCGCGCAACATGTTTCTCATTATACCTGTTATAAACAGAGAGTTACATGAATCATATAGTGGGAGAGAGGAGTAAAAACATTTATTCGGTTACATAACTATTTTAATTACTAGAGTTTAAGCAATAGATAAAAATGTTTATATTGTTGTAATTCTATATTTAAATCTGGTTATGTCATGAACCGGCCATGTAATCTAATGATTCAAGCCCAATTCGTTCTTTATACATAACTGCGTGACCTTATATTCGAAATCTTTTAACTTAAATAAAAAAATACATAGTGTAGTTGAGTTCTAGTTGTTGCAACCCGAACGAGTTCAACACCTTTTGTTAGGCTTCTACTCTTTCCACACCCCTAAAATCTTATTTTCACATCCCTACATATATACGACCCGTATAGAATTATACGATCCGTATAACTGATTGTTGTACAAAAAAATGTCAGAGAATGTTTTTTTGTTCATGTACACGGGTCGTATAACATTATACGACACATATATATAATGTTATATGACCCAAACCTCATATAATGCTATACGACCCGTATAATGTTATACGACTCGTATAGAATGTTATACGGCCTAATATTTTCTCTATGTATACGAGGCGTATAACATTATACTTATACCACCCGATATTTATCATATCAAATTATTCTATACGGACCAAATAACGTTATACGGCCCGTATATAGGGTGTGAAATTAAGGTTTTGGGGTGTGGAATTATTAGGACCCTTGTTTAATCGGAGAAAAATGTTCATACAAAGGATATGATGGAGAAATCTTGATGTTTTTAAATTAAACTAAAAATGTGTGCGATCGAAGGTTGCTGATCCAATGTCCATCGGAGGAAAGTGTTCTTATAAAGGATGGAGAAATCTTGATGTTTTTAAATTAAACTAAATGGGTTTGATCGATGGTTGCTGATCCAATGTCCATAAACTGAGGCAAAGAAGGTGCAGTACGTTGTGGAATAATAAATGGTTTTTAATAACTCTTTTCACAGAAAGTGTTGAGATTTAAATAAAATAAGTTTTTTTCCCTTTTAAGGAATGTAATTTGTTTTTGGAAAGAAAAATCTGGTACATGTTGTAGTTTTTTTATTTGATATATTTGTGTTCTAAATTATTCTTTTATATGTAACATTTTATTATAACAATAACAAATAAATTTTGTGTATCTTTTATACTGTATATCTGAAAAAAAAACATCTTTAATTATAAGGGAATACGATGGTTACATAATACAAAATATGTAAAAGAAAAAGAGAAACGTTCGTTGTATATTTTTCCTAAAATGATCTACATTTACTGTTGTTTCAATCTAAGGAAAATACCAACGTTAGAATTAGTAGATAAATAATATTAAAAATTTATGTGTAAAATCTATGGATCATGTTGGGGGGAAATAGGTTTGCATCGGATCACTTGAGAGACACGTAATCACTTTTAAATCGAATTTCGATGCTTAGTTTGAAAATTTATTTTTTCTAATGCAATTTAGTGAAACAATTTAAATAATGACAGACCCTGCCAAGGGCTATCGTCGCCCCTTGGACCTTGCTTCTACGGGCGCTGCCCCCCGCCCCCACGATTGGAACCTCCATAAACTAGGGGCTCCGATCCGTCCCGAACACTTAGAATTATAAACAAGCGTTCACTTTATCACCTCCTGACTTATTTGATGATATTACATTTCACTTTGGTCACAAAGTAAAACCTATTTACACTAAAACATACAAGAGATGATGATTACATCATATTTTTTTTACATCAAACATCAACATGGGTTCCAAAATCCTCATTTTTGTATCTTGGTTGGGTTATTTTAATGTCTTTAGTCTATAAATGAATCTTTTTTCGTATATGTTACTTGGTTCAATCACCATATTTTAACTATTCTCATCTCATGGCACCAACTTTTTCATATTTTCCTATGATGTTTAGGGGCATTTTTCCTTTTACATCTAGGACTATTTATGTAAATTTAATTATTAAATAGTTGAGGATTGGTTGTGTAATCTTTAAATAAAAAATTAATTAGTTAATTAATTAAAAGAAAAAAAAACCATATACCCTGCTTGTTCTCTGATCTTCTTCCTAATGTACTATTACCATGAGCCTCCAACTGATTTCAATCACCTCCAACTGGTGCTGTAAAAAGTGATGTCATGCTTATGTCATCAGCTTTTTACAACTGTTGTAAGGGGCCGAAAAACACCATTTCGAAATTTTTGTTTTATTTTTTTCAGCAATCTTTTCTAACATTTTAATGTAGGTGTGTGAAAAAAAATGGGGGCAAAACTCGTATGGGAATGCCGAGTTCTCTAAGTTCTTACAACTTGAAGGGTTTTCTCTTAATCTTGATCCTATATATATGAATGTATAAGCATTTCTAGCATAGGACGAGCAGAAGAAGAGAAGAAAATCGTCACACAAAAAGGATGATGAGGGAATTAAGTAGGATTAGATAAGAGAAAACAGAATTTGCAAGAACCCTAAAACTCTGATACCATAGAAAAAAACTAGAATCTCGTAACGTATTATTGATCAACTATCTATAGAAATACAATTTTGATCATTTCAAAGGAAACCTAATCAAATTATATAATCTTATAGGAACAATCCTAACAATACTGAGTAACTTACTGAGTTGCAAAATTGTGTCAACCCGGTCGTCGAGCATCGTGCTTACCTACAAGTATTGGGTATACTCGTTCTTTTCTTAAAAATAGTCCTTAGGATTTCGAAACATAATTTTTTCATACCATTCTACTCTCTTAGATAATTTTATGTTCTTAAGATTTACTATAAATTAAAATATTTTTAAGTTTATACATATGTCGTTGTCGCTACAGAAGTACAATATGTAAAATTCAGTCATATAAATCCGTTAATATTTATTTCATAAAAAAATAACATAATGAAACTGTAGGAATCCGTTCGTGTAAAATTAAATAAAAAATTTTATTAACTTGAATTACTGAAACAATTACAGAATAAAATGGAAGTACAATACAATTACAACTGAAAAATGAAAATACAAGAACAGAAAACTCGAACAGACGAAACTGTTCTTGGCTGAGGATCGTGTTAGACACGGGTCCCTTAAAACAAATTTCGTGTCTCCCAGGAGAACACGTTTGTTTCCAGGATACAACAGCCGCAAGCAGTTGCACTGCCGGTCTTGACTCCAACCCGAAGGTATACCTTGCTGCTTGTAGAAGATGTAGAATTCAGAGGGAGAGAAAGAAATAGCTATGTAATTCGGTGTGTCGAATCTGCAATAGGAACCTCCTATTTATACTGCAGGTCTTGAAGAAACTGAAACAAATTTAATGGAAGAATTAAACTGCATTAAACGTCTTCAATGCACCTTAATTCGTCATTAAATTCTCAGTCAAACGCATTAACTACGTCAGTTTCGAATGCTGAAAACGTAACTGCATTGCAGTAACTGCTGTTGGAAGCTTCTGCGCACTGCAGTAAATGCACCTTAATTCGTCATTAAATTCCCAGGTCTGCATGCCCATGCGCGGTGCGTCCTCTTGGCTCACTGCCATGCGCGCATGCGCCACGTCACCATGCGCGGTGCGTCCTCTTGGCTCAAGTCCATGCGCGCGTGCGCCACGTCACCTGTGAGCCTATACGAGCGCGCCACACAGTCGCGTTGTATTGGCTCACTCTGGTGCGCCGTGGACGACACAGCAGGACCATGCACCATGTGCGCAACCGCGCGCCTCCGTGCCATGTGTACTCGCGCGCGCATGCGCATGACTACCACGTCATGCGCCGCATCACCTACCACTTGGTCCTTGCAACCCTTGTGCTCCACCACGCGCACGCGGTCAAAAATACAAAGGCGGCTCTCAGCGATGCGAAGTGCAAAGTGCGCCATCAAAGCGCCACATTGCGCCTCATCGCCCACGCCACGCGCGCCCGCGTGTGCGAGTGCGAGTGCGAGTTAGGGTGCTCCGCACCCTTCGCGAGTACACTAGTGAGTGCTTCCATGAAACAATAAGGATGGAGAGTTCCAACTTAAATACCCCTTTAAGTTCCATCTCTCATCCGATGTGGGACAAGGTGCCACTTTCCCACTTTTTTCAGCTTTTAAGTTTCAAACACCAAACTTTGAGCATCGATATCTCATTCATCTTAGCTCCGTTTTGGACGTGGTTTAGTTC
Organism: Helianthus tuberosus; assembly: GCA_030545235.1. Lineage (NCBI taxonomy): Eukaryota > Viridiplantae > Streptophyta > Magnoliopsida > Asterales > Asteraceae > Helianthus > Helianthus tuberosus. The sequence goes on from CM060410.1 coordinate 14,014,815, forward strand.
GTTGCGAAGCTCTTCCGACATAGAACACAAACCCACAAATAAATATATAAAACCCGCTCATTTTATTATATTTATTTCTACTCCAAAATAGGAAAAAATCATTTTCCTATATTTGTGAAAAATGCTATTTTCACAAAATTTCCAACAATCCCCCACATGAATAGAAATCGATCTATCAAGTTTCAACGATACACGTTCAACAGTTGAGTATTGCAAGATAGGTAGGTGTAACCTTTGAACCTCCTTTTGTGAAGCATACTTAGCCTCCTAGGGTCTTGTAGACGCGGTGTCCTTGAACAATCCCCCATTTATGTAGGCGACAATATACATTCACACAATACTCGCCCTAGTCGAGTTAAGACCTCATGGTTGTGTCCGTTCATGGTCATGGAACATGTTCCTGGTTCTGCGAGAGCTCTAGGATTTGCGCCTCCCCACAAATCCATTTGAAGCGACCCCACTTCTCTCTAACATAGGTGATTCCTCTGAATCATTAAAAGCATCATGGTTAATTTGGATTTCCTCAAAATCCTTAACCTCAATATGTTTAACCTTTCCTTCATGTCACTGATTGGAATGGACTAGGAAGTATACAACTCCCTTTATGAATTTTGGGGCACCCCCCACAGTGAATCCCTTTGGGTTTATGATTAAGTTTGCCTATTGAACCTAGATCTTGGGATCTCCAGTCAACTAGGTTAGGTTTCCCTCATATTCCCTTCATCTATGGGCTTTAGTCCCATTCCTCTTGACAACCTATACACCTTATCTGTGCTTAAGCCTTTCGTTAACGGGTCCGCAATGTTCTCATTTGACCTCACATAGTCAACTGAGATAACACCCGTTGAGATAAGTTGTCGTACCGTGTTGTGTCTACGTCGAATGTGCCTTGATCTGCCATTGTACATCATGTTTTGTGCTCTAGCAAGAGCAGACTGATTGTCACAATGTATGCAGATCGCCGTCAACGGCTTTGGCCATCTTGGAATATCTTCCACAAATTGACGTAGCCACTCCGCTTCTTCCCCGCTTTTATCTAAAGCGACGAATTCGGATTCCATCGTAGATCTAGCTATAACCGTTTGCTTGGAAGACTTCCAAGCTATAGCTGCGCCAGCAAGTGTAAACACATATCCACTTGTCGATCTATGATCTTTTATATCCGATATCCAGTTCGCATCAGTGAATCCTTCGATCACTGCTGGATCACGGGTATAATGCAATCCATAGTCTCTCGTGTATCTTATGTATCTAAGCACCCTCGTGATAGCTTTCCAATGATCCTCGCTCGGATTACTGGTGTATCTACTTAGCCTGCTCACAGCGTACGCTAAGTCGGGTCTAGTACATGTCATTAAATACATGAGACTACCAATGATCCGTGAGTATTCTAACTGAGAGACACTCTCGCCTCTATTCTTCCTAAGGCGTTGGGTATTATCAATTGGAGATCGAGCTATACTCGTATCGTCCGAATTGAATTTCCCAAGGATCTTGTCCATGTAGTGAGATTGACTCAACACAAGACCATTTTGGGTTCTAGTGATTTTTACACCAAGAATCACATCCGCGAGACCCATGTCTTTCATGTCAAACCTCGCTTTCAACATGTCTTTCGTTGAGTTGATCATCTTATCATCACTCCTAATGATAAGCATATCATCTACATAAAGACATAGAATCACATAACCTCTTGGTGTGTCTTTAAAATAAACACACTTGTCGCACTCATTTATTTTGAAACCATTGTCAATCATGACATGATCAAACTTTTGATGCCATTGTTTTGGAGCTTGCTTCAAGCCATACAAAGACTTGACCAATTTACATACTTTGCCCTTGTTTCCAGGGGCAGAAAAACCCTCAGGTTGTTCCATGTAAATTTCTTCTTCTAAATCGTCATTTAGAAACGCGGTCTTTACATCCATTTGGTGAACTTCCAAATTTCTTAGAGCCGCAATTGTAAGAACCAATCTTATAGAGGTTATTCGCGTAACAGGCGAGTAAGTATCAAAGTAATCTAGACCCTCCTTTTGTCTAAATCCTTTGATCACTAACCTTGCCTTGTATTTATCAATACTTCCGTCAGCTTTCATCTTCCTTTTGAATATCCAACGATATCCAAGTGGTTTACAACCAGGTGGAAGATCTACTAACTCCCAAGTATGATTTTGCAATATAGAATCTATTTCATTCTTAATTGCTTCTTGCCATTGAGGTCCTTCCGCGGAGGTAACCGCTTCGCGGTAGGTATTGGGCTCACCCTCAACCATATAGCTCATGAAGTCTGGACCAAAGGATTTTTCAACACTTTGTCGCTTACTTCGTCTAAGCTTACCCTCCTCGACCTCAGGTCGTTCATGTCTTTCATCTATCCTTGTAGACGAACTTGGTCCTGCTTCATCTAACCATGTAGACGAACTTGGACCTGGTTCATCAACCGCTCTTGATGAAGGCGCATCTGTTTGTCCTAACATAGGAAACACATTCTCAAAATATGAGACGATATTAGGATTTGCCTCCATGATAGTGTGTTTGTGTACATCGGGATTCTTGGATTCATATACAAGAAAACGATGCGCACTACTTTGATGTGCATATCCAATGAAAATGCAATCAACAGTTTTGGGTCCTATCCTAAGAGCCTTAGGAGGTGGTACAATCACCTTAGCTAGGCACCCCCACACTTTCAAGTATTTGTATGATGGCTTCCTTTTTCTCCATAGCTCATATGGAGTTTCGTCCCTATTTTTCAAAGGTATCTTGTTCAAAAGATAGTTTGCTGAGAGAATGGCGTCCCCCCACATTTCTCGGTTCACTCCCGAGCTTATCAACATGGCGTTCATCATCTCTTTCAATGTGCGGTTCTTACGTTCCGCAACACCATTTGATTGTGGAGAATAAGGAGGTGTACACTCATGTACAATGCCACTTTTTGCGCATAAATCCGCAAAAGGTGCAACATATTCACCTCCTCGATCGCTTCTCAAAGCTTTTATCTTCTTTTTAAGTTGATTCTCAACTTCATTTTTGTACAAGATAAACTTCTCTATTGCTTCGTCTTTACTTTTAAGTAAATACACGTAGCAATATTTAGTACAATCATCAATAAACGTGATGAAGTACTTATTTCCTCCACGCGTGGGAGCCGCTTTTAAATCACACACATCGGTATGAATTAAATCAAGGGGTTCGGTTATTCGTTCAACCGATTTAAACGATGATCTCGTAAGTTTGGATTCAACACATGTCTCGCATTTGTGATTGGACTCGATATGGAATGTTGGTATCAAGTTTAATTTAATTAAACGTCGTAATGAATTAAAATTTACATGTCCTAGTCTACCATGCCAAACATTAGAAGACTCAACCATGTAAGTAGAAGTAGAAGTTTCATTCATTTTCTTGTTTTGGTTAACAACCATTACATTCATTTTGAACATACCATTAAGGGCATAGCCATTTCCAACAAACATTCCACGTCTAGACAAGACAAAATTGTCCGATTCAAACGCTAGACGAAATCCAAACTTGTTGAGCATCCACCCCGACACGAGATTCTTCCGTATCTCTGGGACATAAAGCACATTGGTCAAGGTAAGCTCCTTGCCCGAAGTCATCTTCAAAATGACCGTGCCTTCCCCCTTGATGCTTGCGGTAGCTTTATTCCCCATATAAAGCTTTTCTTCACCCGAAGCTTCCTTGAATGTAGAGAAAAGAGCCTTGTCTCCACAAACATGGCGGGTTGCACCCGTGTCAACGAACCATCCTTTTGGATTTTCACCCATTGCGTTGACTTCTTCAATCATAGCCGCTTCCTCGGTTATCATTGCAATCAGAGGCATACCATCCTCATCAACCATGTGCGCACGCTCACGCTTAGGTTTGTTGCATTGGTTAGCACGGTGCCCCGTCTCGTTACAATTGTAACAAGTACCTTGGAAAGGCGCAGGCTTCTTTTTCACAACCCCCTTTTTCGGTCCAAGGCCGTTAACCTTTGCTTTCCCTTTGTTGTTGGTTTTACCCTTGCCCTTCTTGGCCTTTGAGGATTCCCCAATTTCCACCATATTTGCTTTAGCCGAAGCTAGCAATATGGTGCCTTTTTGGGCCACCCTGTTTTCTTCTTCTATACGAAGACGAAGAACAAGGTCCTCGACCGACATTTCCTTTCGCTTGTGTTTAAGATAATTCTTAAAATCCAACCAAGCAGGAGGTAATTTTTCGATCATGGCTGCCACTTGAAACGTTTCGCTGAGTACCATTCCCTCAGCATGGATGTCATTTAGTATAATTTGCAACTCTTGGACTTGGTTCATAACAGGCTTGTTATCAACCATTTTGAAGTCCAAGAAACGGGCGACAACAAATTTCTTTGTTCCCGCATCCTCCGTTTTGTACTTTTTTCTCCAAAGACTCCCATAATTCTTTGGAAGTCTTGATATTATAGTACACATTATACAATGCATCCGAGAGACCGTTGAGTACGTAGCCTCGACATATAAAGTCCGAGTGCTTCCACGCCTCTACCGCGCTCAGAGCCTGAGCATCGGTCTCCCCTTCCGCCGGTTGGGGAGCGGTCTCCGTTAAGAACCTCGCAAGGTTCATGGTGGTCAAGTAGAAGAACATCTTCTGTTGCCACCGCTTGACGTGGAGACCCGAGAACTTCTCGGGTCGTTCAGCATGATTCGCTACTGTGGACGCTCCCACAGTGTTGGCAGGGGTTCCAACGACAACATTAGTGTTGCTCGTGTTCACATTTTCAGTCGACATTCTGAAAAAGTTCCAAGAAAACAAGTTAAATTATGTTTTCAAAATAATAAAGACGCTACTTTATTATTATTAGGAGTTCAAAAAATCCAGCCGTGTAACTTCTAAGTCCAACTTTGAAGACTACAACAGTAGGATTTTTAGAACTTCAGCGACAGAAAGGAGTAGAAGCAGAATCTGTTTTGACAAAGTCGCTACTTTGAATCAAAACAGGAAGAAAATCTGTTTTAAAAACACAACTGTATGAATTCAAAACTGGTTCGAATTCACAACAGAAAATGTTTGTGATCCTACACGAACGGTGTTTTAAAAAATTTGTTTTAAGATTGTAGGAATCCGTTCGTGTAAAATTAAATAAAAAATTTTATTAACTTGAATTACTGAAACAATTACAGAATAAAATGGAAGTACAATACAATTACAACTGAAAAATGAAAATACAAGAACAGAAAACTTGAACAGACGAAACTGTTCTTGGCTGAGGATCGTGTTAGACACGGGTCCCTTAAAACAAATTTCGTGTCTCCCAGGAGAACACGTTTGTTTCCAGGATACAACAGCCGCAAGCAGTTGCACTGCCGGTCTTGACTCCAACCCGAAGGTATACCTTGCTGCTTGTAGAAGATGTAGAATTCAGAGGGAGAGAAAGAAATAGCTATGTAATTCGGTGTGTCGAATCTGCAATAGGAACCTCCTATTTATACTGCAGGTCTTGAAGAAACTGAAACAAATTTAACGGAAGAATTAAATTGCATTAAACGTCTTCAATGCACCTTAATTCGTCATTAAATTCTCAGTCAAACGCATTAACTACGTCAGTTTCGAATGCTGAAAACGTAACTGCACTGCAGTAACTGCTGCTGGAAGCTTCTGCGCACTGCAGTAAATGCACCTTAATTCGTCATTAAATTCCCACGTCTGCATGCCCATGCGCGGTGCGTCCTCTTGGCTCACTGCCATGCGCGCATGCGCCACGTCACCATGCGCGGTGCGTCCTCTTGGCTCAAGTCCATGCGCGCGTGCGCCACGTCACCTGTGAGCCTATACGAGCGCGCCACACAGTCGCGTCGTATTGGCTCACTCTGGTGCGCCGTGCACGACACAGCAGGACCATGCACCATGCGCGCAACCGCGCGCCTCCGTGCCATGTGTACTCGCGCGCGCATGCGCATGACTGCCACGTCATGCGCCGCATCACCTACCACTTGGTCCTTGCAACCCTTGTGCTCCACCACGCGCACGCGGTCAAAAATACAAAGGCGGCTCTCGGCGATGCGAAGTGCAAAGTGCGCCATCAAAGCGTCACATTGCGCCTCATCGCCCACGCCACGCGCGCGCGAGGGCGAGTGCGAGGTAGGGTGCGGATTAGGGTGCTCTGCACCCTTCGCGAGTACACTAGTGAGTGCTTCCATGAAACAATAAGGATGGAGAGTTCCAACTTAAATACCCCTTTAAGTTCCATCTCTCATCCGATGTGGGACAAGGTGCCACTTTCCCACTTTTTTCAGCTTTTAAGTTTCAAACACCAAACTTTGAGCATCGATATCTCATTCATCTTAGCTCCGTTTTGGACGTGGTTTAGTTCGTTGCGAAGCTCTTCCGACATAGAACACAAACCCACAAATAAATATATAAAACCCGCTCATTTTATTATATTTATTTCTAGTCCAAAATAGGAAAAAATCATTTTCCTATATTTGTGAAAAATGCTATTTTCACAAAATTTCCAACAGAAACTATGCTTGCTGAAAATAAAAAATAAACAATAAAAAAAATTGGTTATACATATCTAGTATATGGTTCGGGTAATAGAAATAAAGAAAGCAACTGTTCTCACATTATATAGATAAAGAAAACTCGAAATAATAAGAAAGAAAATATATGAAAACAAGCTGGTTATTGTGTTGTAGTCTTGTAGAGTCTGTGCCACTGTCTTGTATATGGTTTTGCACACCCACAATGGATTTACATTCAATTGACTAATGGCTAAATGCAGCAATATATTTCAATCATGAACTTAGAAACCGAACATTAAGTCTTCTTAGCCACACAGAATGAAGAATCATATGAAAGACATCAAATGGTTTAGCTGGAATGTTAACCATGAAGTGTCTTTGTACTTCCATTAGTCTTTTTTGCATTTCCAAGTACTTGGTGAAAGATATATCTTCCAAAATTCTTTTCAAATCTGGAATCTTATCTAGAGGCACTTCCACAGAGAACTGACTCCAATCTAACACATCACTATACGGTAGAACGTAATGATCCTTGATTATGACAGGGATGCATCCTACGTAGATCGCTTCGGTTGCCCTAGCACTTGCAACTTCATAGCCACTAGGACATAAGCAATACTTACTTTGACTCAGTAACTTGGTGTAGTTTTGACCTTCTTGAAGGTAAGTGTGGACTTGAATATCATTATCTTCTTTGTTTCCCCAATATTTGAACAACTTGTTGCGTACATAACCGTGGTTTCCGCCTGCAAAGAACGCCAAGATTGATCGATTGTAAGGCGATTGGCCACTGCTTACACCTGGGATGCTATTGAATGGCGCGTTAATCTCCGTCATTGATACATCGCGCATCGGGACAAAACCTTCTGAGGAGTTGGCATTACAAAGTACTCTTATGAGATTCTTGAAGAGTTTAGGGTTTCCCCGTGAAGCAAATGGTCCCTGTGGTTATACATAGGCAAAAACGTATCATTCAATATGTTAAACATAGAAATCTAGTTAGCTAAATAACTAAAAAGAAATGTGATTTTTTTTAAATGGGTTATTTTTTAAATTTATAATGATAAATGGACTTATTTTATTTAAGTTCCATTTCTAGGTTAGTACATAGTGATTTCAAAAAAAAAAGATATTGTGTATATTTTTTAAATTTAATTGTTTTTAATAACGATTTTGTATATATTTTTTAAATTTAATTGCTTTTAATAATATATAATATTTTATAGGAATTAAATACCCAGTTTTGTTTTATTCTTTTCTTTGTTTCGATTTAAATTTTCATGATAATATGTATTTTTGGTCTTGTAATATAAAAAAACAGCTTAATTTTCAATAAAACTTATATCAAGATTTTGATAAAACAAAATAAAACCACACTATGTTTTTGTATTTTCAATACATCCTAGACGTTACATCAAAATTGAAAAGAAAAAAAAACAAAATTAATTAAAAACCACATATCTGAGTTTCCAACTTTGAAATTGCTATATATGTGGACGTGGCTTAGGATCAAATACAAAAGCTACTAAAAATAAAAAGTCGTACAAAAGGTATCAAACGTATTCCGATTGATCTTATTCAATCGGCATTGGAACCATCGTATCGAACTCTATGATGTGAGATTTTAGTTTTTCACTTTTGCATTTGTAGGCGGTAGATTCTAGAATTTTTGTTTATTATTATTGTATCTTTTATTTATCATTGTCTTTTTTTCTATGTTTGCGTTATTATGTCTTTTTTGCGACTCATTGTGTGTTTTTTCCTCGAAATTGGGTTATATTTTTCGGTATTGTGTTATATTTTTACCGACATTGTGTAATCTTTTATCAACCATTGTGTCTTTATATACTTTTTATTTTTATGGGCTTTTGTAGATCTCAACCAGACTCATTTGTCATGTGTTACGAAGACAACTGATTTTGAAAAAGAAAAAAAAAAGTTGAAGGAATGTACATACCCAATCATGACAAGAAACATAGAAATGATCAGCTCCATTGGTACGGTTCCAATAAGGATACCTTTCTGCAATGACACCAATATAGTCTTCGACTATATGTTGTATTTTTTCTAAAAAATTGTATGGATGATCTGAACTATCGAAGAGGTAACGAACAATATTGGTTATGCTTATCGGAATAAAGAAGGCGTGTGCTTCATCAGGGCGGTTAGCGACCACAGGGTATCCTTTTCTCTCCATCTCTTCAATGAACAAACCCTCGGAACTGTATATACTTTTCATCGGACCATTATGCATTAATGGGATATCTCCTTCTTTATAAGTCCATACCTTGAACGTCTTCATCATTTCAGAATGACTCCTGAATGATACAACAATCTTTTAGGTTTTATATTAACTTAAAAGATTCATAGGTGATAAAATTATTAAGTGATGATAACCAAATTTAATTATTGTTCCAATAAAAACAGCTTATACTTTTTCCAACTATAAAATCATTCGTGTTTCATTTATTCGTTATATTAGACCAAGCGTAATGGGTATTAGACCACCCGTACTCGGGCGTGATTCATCAACAAAACTGCCCAAAAACGCCGAAAAACGCATGGGTGCCGCCCCCTCGGCGTTTTGGGGCGTGATTCGAGAAAAAAAAGTGTTTGGCGTTTTTTGAAACACGCCGAAGCCCCCCAAAACTTCATTTGTTTGCCCAATAAAACATTGCCATGTGTGTATAATATTTGTGTGATTTTTGCAAAGGTTTTTTTTTTTAAGTTTTAATTAAAAAAAGGAAGAAGAAAGTTGCAGGTTGTAACTTGTGGGTGATAAAGAAGAAGAAAGTGATTTTAGAAAGTGATTTTGCACATTCAGTCCCTGCACTTTGATTGTATTTAAAAAAGAGATTTAAACTTCAAAACCTTTAATATTTCAAGTTTCAAAAATGCTAAATCAGTCCCTAAAGTTTCAAAAATACTTTTTTCCGGGTTTTTTTATTTCTAGTATTGTATTTTTTTTTTTAATGAAGTATTTTAAGTTTTTAATTAAAAAAAATAATTGTGATATGATTGGAAGGGACGTTATTGGACATTATTCTCATTACACCACTTTTGCAATAACGCCCAATAATGCCCCCATGCTGGCTGGACTGCCACATGGCAGAAAACGCCCCAGGGTGGGGGCATTATTCATCTAACGACTACGCATCGTCTTATAGGGCTGTGAAGGGGTTGATAACGCCTCCAACACCGCCCCAGTGGGCAATACAGGGGTATGAAGATGGATGAACGTTTCTAGTATAATGTCAAATGAGGAGGAACAAAATTGGAAAATAATTATTGAAAGGGGATTAAGGGCATTAACTATTACACATTTTTGAAAGGGTGTTATGATACTGATGTGGCGAAAAATTCTCTTTATGGGCATTAACCATTACTGATAATCTTATTATTAACTTTTATATGAATGTTAAGTTTCATAAAAATTACGTGACTTAGGGGCTGTTTGTTTAGCTCTTAATGAGTCTTTTAATGGTTCAGAGTGTTTGTTTCGCGAGCAAATGTCTGAATGGTTCAGACATTTGCCTCTGAATGATTAAGCATCATACAGAGTCTGAATAGTTAAGACCTCTAATCTGAATTGGTCAGACATTTGCCTTTGAACGGTTACACATTATACTAGACCTCTTACTGGTTTAGCACTTAACCATTCAGCAGTTACCAAAGAGCTACTTATTTGTAATACAAACACATCATTTCAGAACTCCAAAAATTTAAAACTGATCATTTTTTAACTTAACTAAGAATACGATAACAACATACAAGTATATGATTGATTATATACTTGTATGAATAACAGAAAACAACTATATATAAACCGTTTTTAACATTTTCTCTCTATAAAATTTAAGCACTTAACTGAAAAAAGGAGAAGGGATTCCTGTACATGGTTCCCAAACTTCCATTCAATGCGAAACTTCTTTGAACAATCGATTTACGGATTTCACCTCGTGCTTTAGCTAACTGTGCTTCGATTCTTGCCACTTGAATGTAGTCTTTCTAACAAATTAAAGAAATACTTATTCATAATGACTCACAAAATCAAATAAGTAAAAATGTATTTGTACAGAAATAAATGGAATAATAATTAAACATACTTTGATTATCATGGGTGCTGCTTCATCCTGCAGAGCTGTTAACGGTAAATTGGAGATAGAAGGAGCATTTTGGGTTTGATTAGTTGGAGATACATAAATTTCAAGAAAAATAAGTGAAAGTAGGATAAATTTGATGGTAAATTTCGTATCAGGTGCCATTTTTGCTCAGACCCATGTATATGTTCATTTGATTAATATAGAGTGTTGATGATGAAAAGACACAAAGAGTAAAATTTAAGTTGAGTTTAGTTTAGTTTAGTTTTGACTTTTCAAGGAAAAGAGTCTTTAGTATATTTTAACCTAGAATCTATAGTATAGTTTATTTTTGTAAATTATAATATAAAGTCCAAAATTTTAGGCTGATTCTAAACACACTCCCCCCCCCCCCCCCCCCTCCCCTCCTGATTATACCCCCCCTTGTGAGAGGAAAACTGTCGGTCCCACGCAGGCCCCACCTGTAAGTATGTGAGAGGAGAGGGTGTAAAAAGTAATTAGGGGTGGTGTAGAAAGTAGCACCCAAATTTTATTCACTTTACTTTGAAAATAGACATACTACATTTAAAACATGTTTATAAAGGATTTGTTAGATTACCGGTACTAGAAAACTCACTTTCACTTACAGATTACCATCAATGAAGATGTATTCTTTTTGTTCATGCATCAAAAAATAATAAACCAAAGGATTTGTTCTCTGTAATACCTTTTTTAATATGGTATCAGAGCAGGTCTGAAAACCTAAACCCATCGACCTTCAATGGCCGGAAAAGAACCACAAAAACTACCACCATCGATCATGACTCACCTTACTACCTTCACCCCTCCGACTTTCCCAAACAGCTCCATGTCAATGACGTCCTCACGGACAGTAACTTTGTCGATTGGCTACAAGAGATGACCAACTTTCTCTTTGCCAAAAACAAAATCGATTTCGTTGATGGCACCATTGCAAAACCGGAAAGCACCGCATCTGAATACAAACCATGGATGCGATGCTATGATAAAGGGATGGCTCACCACAGCCATGGAGAAGAATATACGTGACAGCGTGAAATATGCCGCTACAGCAGCAGAGATATGGTTGGATATACAGGAGAGATTCGGCAAAGAAAGTGCACCCAGAGGCTACGAACTAAAACAGAAGATAGCGGCTACCAGACAAGATGGGTCCACGGTTTCCGCCTACTTCGCGCGGCTACGTTCGTTGTGGGACGAAGCAACGCAATCCTTCCCACGTTGTTCCTGTAACAAATGCACCTGTGAACTAGGCAAAAAGATCACACAACACCTTGAGAAGGAGAAACTCTATGAATTTCTCATGGGACTAGACAATGAATTTACTGTGATTAGGACCCAGATCTTGGCCACCAAACCAACTCCCACCCTGGGAGTGGCTTACCACATGGTGGCGGAGGACGAGAGACAAAGGACAATATCAAACGAAAGCCGAACCGTGCCTGAACAGGCTGCGTTCAAAGCCTTCCAAAGACGCGACGGAGGATCTGGGCAATCAAAAGAAAAGGGAGTAAGTCGGCAGCCGAAGGAGACCAAAGAAAATCTCTACTGTACCTTCTGCGAAAAGAATGGCCACAAACGCGAGGGGTGTTTCAAGCTTGTCGGGTATCCAGACTGGTGGCCTGGGAAGAAAGAAGAGAAAACCAAACCAAAGGCTGGGTGTGTCGAGGCAGGAGCGTGTCCCATCCGGGCCTAACCGATGATCAATACAAATCTTTTGTGAATTTTTTTTCAGGAAGTAGCAATGGAGAAAATGTGAAGCCAGAGGCCAACATGGCAAGTATAAAAAGCGGTTCATGGGTAATGGATTCGGGTTGCACCGAGTACATAACCCATCAACCAGAACTTATTAAAAATCCCAAGAAATTCTCCTACGAAGCTCCGGTTGTGATTCCGAACGGAGACGCCGTTCCCGTCGAGGGAAGAGGCGAATCTATCATTACAGGAGGAATTAAAATAAAAGGGGTTCTTTATGTTCCAAACTTTAAATGCAATCTTCTCTCAGTAAGTCGGTTGAGTAAAGAATTACAAAGTGCTGTAACCTTCTTCCCTGATTTTTTTGTCATACAGGGGTTGCGTACGAGGAGCTTGATTGGAGCGGGTGAATGACGAGGGGGATTGTATCATTTGAAGATGACCGGGGAAACCAGAAAAGCTATGATGACTACGGTAGACACGTGGCATAAGAGATTGGGTCATGCTTCAAAGGAAAAGCTCTCAAATATAGACTTTCTCAAAAGTAATTCTATTAAGCCTAGTAATGATTTTTGTGATTCCTGTATCAAGGCAAAACATGCCCGAACCTCGTTTCCTTCTAGTTTTATTAAAACCAATGATTGTTTTGAACTTGTCCATTGTGACATTTGGGGTGGGTATAGGATGCCATCCTACACACGGGCAAAATTTTTCCTCACCATAGTTGATGATTTTAGTAGATCAGTGTGGGTTTTCCTCTTAAAACACAAAAGTCAAGCCAGCGATTGTCTGATAAATTTTCAAAAATTAAATGAAGTTCAATTTGGAAAACCAATTAAAAGGGTTCGATGTAATAACGGAGGAGAGTTTACTTCAAACTCTATGATTGAATTTTACAATAAAAATGGGATCTTATTGGAGACTACTTGCCCTCACACACCCCAACAAAACGGGGTCGTTGAAAGGAAACATAGGCATCTCCTTGAAACGGCTCGTGCTATAAGGTTTGAAGCAAATATCCCAAAAAGGTTTTGGGGGGAATGTATCTTGTCTGCTGCGTATTTAATAAACAGACTGCCCTCCAAGGTTGTTAAAAATAAGACGCCTTATGAGTTAGTTTGGAATCAAAAACCCAAATACGATCACCTAAGGGTCTTTGGCTGTCTAGCATATTATAAAAATCACAACACAAAGGGGGATAAGTTTGAAGAAAGGGGGAGACCTGGAGTTTTTTTAGGATATCCTTTTGGTACAAAGGGATACAAGGTTTATGATATTGAAAGTAAAAGGATCATTGTGAGTAGAGATGTTTTGTTTTGTGAAAATAACCTCCCGTTTAAGACGGTTAAGGAAATTGACACTCATCATGATGAACCTTTTAAGCTCATAAGTGAAGCTAAATATGATGATCCTATTGAGATGCATATGGCTGAAGAAAGATCAGAAGATTTTTTTGATGTTGAAGAGGGCCCAGAACAGAACCAAGAGCCCACGACCCCTCTTGATGAGGAGCTCGCTGTTCCTAATGGGCCTGATACGAATGAGCAGCCCCCTAATTACAGTGAGCCCAATACCGAGCCCAACACCACCGATGCTCCAAGTCCAGCTCCTCTCACCCAGTCCCGAATTAAAAGAAATCGAAGTCAGCCCTCTCGTTTCAACGACTACATTGTAAAGCTTCCTCCCTCGGTCGACCATTCACAATCCGCCTCCGATCAAGATCCCTCTACGGTACACCCTCTCTCAAACTTTATTTCGTATGACAATTTTTCAACATCGCATAAAGCTTTTTTGACCACCATTGACTCTAATGATGAGCCAAGATGTTTTGAACAAGCCGCACAGGATAAGCGATGGAGAGAGGCCATGCAACAAGAGATCAAGGCTCTTGAAAAGAATGGAACATGGACTTTGGAAGATTTGCCCGAAGGAAAGAAAGCCATTGACTCCAAGTGGGTTTACAAAAAAAAGTACAAGTCCAACGGTGAAGTTGAAAGATTCAAGGCAAGGCTTGTAGCTAAAGGTTTCACTCAAATGGAAGGAGTGGATTATCATGAAACTTTTGCTCCGGTGGCTAAACTCGTTACCGTCCGAACTCTTTTGGCGGTCGCCGTCAAGAAAGATTGGTGCATCCACCAATTAGATGTGAACAACGCTTTCCTTCATGGGGATCTGCATGAGGAAGTTTATATGAAAATCCCGAAAGGCTTCTCAAAGGAAAATGAAACGAGGGTTTGTCGTCTTCGAAAGTCCCTCTACGGTCTCAAGCAGGCTTCTAGGAATTGGTACCACAAGTTTACAAAGTTCCTTCTTGGGTTACAATTCCGCCAGTCCATGGCCGATCATTCCTTGTTTACGTTCCAAAAGGAAGGAATTTACACGGCTATTCTCATTTACGTAGACGATGTTATCATCGTAGGAAACAATATTGAGCATATTCAACAAGCAAAGAGAAGACTCGATGAAGAATTCAGCATCAAGGACCTTGGTCCCTTAAAATATTTCCTTGGCATCGAAGTGGCAAAGACCGCGGATGGTTTGGTCTTGAGCCAAAGGAAATATACATTGGACATTTTAGAGGACAGTGGCATGTTGGGCTGCCGTCCGTGTGCTACCCCGTTCGACCAAGGAATCAAGCTTGATAAAGGTGAAGATGAAACTCGGGTTAATGCCACACAGTATCGACGACTAGTGGGTCGGTTACTTTATTTGCAAGCTACTAGACCACATTACCTAACCAACTGGCTAGCCCAGTTGGCCACCGGCCGCCTCGCTGAGGTCTCTTGTGGCCTCCATACGTGGAAGGTCTCGGGTTCGATCCCAGGCAAGTTGATTTAGAGGATGATTTACCGCCAGGGCGCATTGCCGGGTTGCAAGCTGGGGAGCACGCTCCCGGGGTTAGGGATACCCTGCACATATCCTTTTAGACCACATTACCTACTCTGTTAATGTTTTGAGCCAATTCGTTGCCGACCCACGACAAAACCACTTAGAAGCTGCAAATCGGGGGCTAAAATACCTTAAAGGAACTCCCGGACAAGGTATCCTACTTTCACGAAAAGGACCTTTACAACTAACAGCATATTCGGATTCCGATTGGCTCGGATGTCCTTTCACGAGGCGATCTAGAACGGGTTATTTACTTCTGCTCGGGGGAAGTGCCATCTCATGGAAAACGAAGAAACAATCTGTCGTGTCCCGTTCATCAGCAGAAGCTGAGTACAGGGCAATGGCATCGACGGTCAGTGAGATTCTTTGGGTTAGATGGTTGCTCAAGGATTTGCAGGTTCACGTTACTGGTCCAATCCCGTTGTTCTGTGACAATCAAGCCGCTCGTCACATTGCCAACAACCCAGTGTTTCATGAACGTACAAAACACGTTGAAATGGATTGTTTTTTTGTTCGGGAGCGTGTGGACTCGAAAGAAATTATTCCCATGTCTATCGACAGCAAACTTCAACTTGCAGACGTGCTCACAAAAGGTCTCGGATCTCAGCAGCTTCACTCATTAATCAGCAAGATGGGCATTAAAGATCTTCATGCTCCATCTTGAGTGGGAGTATTGGAATTCAAAATCATACCATGTTTTCCTCCTTATTATCTGCCAACCACCGATCCTATTTCCGTGTTTATGTTATACGGTTTCCTTTCTTAGTTATTGATAGGATCTATTTATTCCATTGTATTCTTCTTGTTCATGCATCAGAAAATAATAAACCAAAGGATTTGTTCTCTGTAATACCTTTTTTAATAAAACATGTTTATAAAGGTATTACAGAGAACAAATCCTTTGGTTTATTATTTTCTGATGCATGAACAAGAAGAATACAATGGAATAAATAGATCCTATCAATAACTAAGAAAGAAAACCGTATAACATAAACACGGAAAACCGTATAAATAGATCCTATCAATAACTAAGAAAGGAAACCGTATAACTAATAAAACATGTTTATAAAGGATTTGTTAGATTACCGGTACTAGAAAACTCACTTTCACTTACATATTACCATCAATGAAGATGTATCACAGACTTTCCAATTTGATTCGTTTTTATAATTAACGAGCTTAAATGTAAGGGTGTGTAAAAAACCGAATTAACAGACTCATAACCAAATTAACCAATAAAATCAAACCACATAAAAAACCGATGGATTCTAAAATCCGAAAGTAGCGGGTTGGTTATGGTTATCAATATTTCCGTACCCACTATAACCGAACTAACATATAGTAATTTTTGTCGGATTTTGGATTTTTCACCATTTTTTTTCTATTTGATGTTTATAGTTGAACATTTATTACATCATATCATTTTTTGGTTGAATGTTTTTTTTTTTTTGTTTTTTGAATTTATGGATTTTATAATATAGTTTTGTTTAAATATTCAATAATAATTGGTATTATTAGTACATATGTATTTTTTACCTTTATGTAATCTACTAATATATAGAAATGTGTAATAACAATTTACTACAAAATTCATAAAAAATCAACTTTTCCAAAAAAAAACTAGTTTTTTTTTCATTGACGTCGGCCGTAAAAAGTGATGTCATACTTATGTAATCTCCTTTTTACAGCTGCTGTAAGGGATCGAAAAACAACACTTCGAAATTTTTTTTACGGCAGTCTTTTCTAACATTTTAATCTATGGTGTGAAAAAATGGGGGCAAAACTGGCACGGAAAGGCCGAGTTCTCTAAGTTCTCATAACTCAAAAGGATTTTCTATTGATCTTGATCTCATGTATATATATAACAAGTTCACGAAATTCTTAACTGGAAAAAGATATTATATTTTTGTTGACTTCAATAAAAATCGGTTCTCAATGGAGCTGCAGATCCCATTTGCATAGATCAGGGCAAAGAAGGTGCAGTACGTTGTGGGAATGGTAAATTCATTTACGTTTTGAAGACATTTTTAATCCATGATTTATATTAGAGCAAATATTTTAATGTAAACATGGAGAGGTGATTCAAATGGATCAAACACTAACAATTATGTTGAAATAAGTGTGAACGAAGGTTTTAATTTTTAAATATCAAGCTTAAACCTTACAATTTTTAGGGAAATTGGCTTGTAATAATCTCATCTAGACCTTATTGGCCATTAATAATCTCACCTCAGAATATTCCCCCCACCAGTCTCACCTTTCACCTATTTTTCCTACAATGTCCCCCGTTAAAAAAACTTAACGGAGTTAACATTTTTTTCCAAATTACAAACATATTTTTTAGGGCTTTTGATTAGAACGACTATGCGAGTTCATTGATGTAAAACTTGCATAAAAATGGTGCTCCAAACGATGAAAATGACGCTTCAATTCGGGTGTTTAAATTTCCAATTAACCAAAATCAAGTCACTTGGAGCACCATTTCGAAGTAAGTTTTACATCAATGGACTTGTATCATCGTTCTGATCAAAAGCCCTAAAAAATCTGTTTGTAATTTGGAAAAAAGCTTAACCCCGTTAAGTTTTTTTAACAGGGGACCATTGTAGAAAAAATAGGTGAAAGGTGGGACTGGTGGGGGGAATATTCTGAGGTGGAATTATTAGTGGCCAATAAGGTCTAAGTGGGATTATTACAGGTCAATTCCCCCAATTTTTATTAAAATAAACAAAGCTTTACTAAACAATAGTGATCCCTACTAAGATTTGAAAGATAAAATAGAAAACTAAATAATAATAAAAAAATTCATAACAGATATTCAATTAGTCTTGAAGATCTTGATCGGTGGAATAGACCTCTTAGAACGGGTTTGATAAGAAAAATGGCGTTGGTACCGGCTAAAGAAGGTGGTTCTGTGACGTACCAATATCTGATTTTGATTGCTACGAACTATCCAGTATGGGCGGTCAAAGTGAAGTCGATCATGGATGTTCACGGTAGATGGGAGACCGTCGAATCAGGGACTTTAGGAGAAGAACCAGGTCAGAAGAAGTCGAAATAAGCGATTGCCTTCTTGTTTCAAGCTATACCCGAGGAGATGGTTGTGCAAATGGCTAGCTACACCGACCCCAAGCAAGTGTGGGACGAACTGAAGACACGGTATTTGTGTGTAGATCAGGTGAGAGCGGCGCGACTTGCAACATTAAGAAGGGAGCTTGAAAGTTCACGTATGAAGGATGGCGAAATGGTTGATGATTTCGTTGCAAAATTGACTGGTTTAGCATCGAAGGTAAGAAGTCTTGGGGTATGAACTTGAAGAAGTCGAGTTGGTGAAAACGTTGCTTGATTCAATGCCCAATTCGTTTCTTCAAATTGTGGCATCCATTGAGAAATGCTTCGACTTAGACTCAATGTTATTCAATGAAGCCATTGGTAGCTTAAAAGCATACGAGGAGCGCTTGAAAGGAACGGAGGACACTCAAGGTGGTTTGTTGTTGGCTAGTCAAGAAAATACGCACGGGTGTAAACATTGTGACGTTTGAAGCTAAAACCAAGATGGCTTTGGACGTGGCCAGGGAAGAGGTCGTGGGTCCGTGAGGGGTCGAGATGGGAACAGGATAAAATCCACGTGAAATGTTATAGGGGGCGTTTGGTTCGCGGAATGTTTTGGAATTGGAATTTGTATAGGAATTAGTATTTGAAGGAATTGGATTTGGAATTTAAACATTCTAATTGAAATTGGAAATTGTTGGAATTGGAATCTCAATTCCATTTTTTTGTGTTTGGTTGTCAAGTGAATTGGAATCCATCACCCTAGCACCCACCCACAACCCCCGGTTCTGGTCGAAATGGTACGGGTGGAAACAATACGGGTCGAAACGGTACGGGCCAAACGGTTCGCGTTGAAACGGTATGGGTCGAAACGATTCAATTCGAAACGGTATGGATCGAAACCAGTACAGGTCGAAACAGTTCGGATCGAAATTGTACGAGTTGAAACGGTGCGGGTCAAAACCGTTCGGGTCAAAAACGGTCGAAGACTCCAATGAACTCACTTTAATTCCTTCACATATAGGAAGGATTTTGAATTCCTTTAGTTCAATGAATATGTAGGATTTCATGCTCAATTCCGGCCAATTTCAATTCCATTGTCAACCAAACACATGAAGATCCTTGTAAGACAATATCTTTTCATTAAATTTAGATTCCAAATCTATCAAATTTTGTGAACCAAACATCTTAAGATATGGAATTTAGATTTCAATTCCTTTAAATTTCATTGAATTCTTGCGAACCAAACGCCCTCTAAGTGTTGTGAATATGGTTACAACAACGATTGTCCGAAGTTGAAAAATCAAGAAGCGAATTTGATTGAGGAGGAGCCGATACTTTTGTGAATGAATGATATAAATAAATGTTGATGCAGATTTTGTGTCTGGTGCTTGTTGTTAGTGCATATGTCTGTTAACTTCGTCTTGTATCGAGTCATGTAATAGAATAGATAGAACAGGACACGTTGAACGAAAGAATCGGGAAACAGGTCTGAACTGGCAGGTTCATGCGACCTGGAAGGACTGGTTCGTGCGACCTGGCATTCCTATAAATAGGTGAGTCCTGATCTTCATTTGTAACATTCTGATTCCAGTAGCGAAGCTCTGCTGAAGTGTCGCCAGCTCGTGTATCTTTGTCAAATCAATACAATCGACATTTAATCTACTTCTAAGTGTAAATCTAGCTGAAATGAAGATCAAGTCAATGAATTCCGCCTCTGATTTGGTCTAGAACTCTTCTGATCGACTCGTTTAGATCGAATCCCCGATCCTACAAGTGGTACTAAAATTTTTTGGATTGAAATTGTTTGAGCAAAGTTGGACCGTGATTTGAAAGTTAGTGGGCCACAAATTGAATCAAAACTTTTGGGCTGAAAAATTGTCTAGCTGGTCAGGTTGTTTGAATACGATTGGGCCGAAAGTTTTTTAAAAAATGATATTGGGCTGCAATTGATTCAAGATAATCATTTGGGCTGATTTTTAAACATTGGATTGTGGGCCGGCACAATTTGAAGTTTAAGTTTGAGCTGGAATTTTTAGTGGGTTTGGTTTAATAAGTGTTTGGACCGATAGTTTTAAACCGGGTTTGATTAGTGGGCCGTTAGCTTATGAATTACCAGATCGTTTGAAAACTCAGCTCGTTTGAACAATCGGTTTTTGTGAACTTTCGATACCAAAACATGGAAAACGAATTCTATAACGCGTTCGGTACTACCACAGCTACTGCAAGTTCAGTTGCTCAGAACGTAAATATGGAAAATGAAACGGGAACGTTGCAGAAACCCCCAAAGCTGATGAGCATTGAAGAATATTACAGTTGGCAAGAACGGTTCGAGAATTGGGTTCAAGCAAACCATTTAAGGTCTTGGGAGTGTATTGAAACTAAGTATGTTCGACCTCGTTCTGATATGGGAGTTATAAGGATTATTTCTGAATTTTCGGATAAAGAGAGAGACATGTACAAGGCAGAAAAAATGATGACCAGTTTACTTCAACAAGCTGTGAAAGAAGACATTTTCGTATTACTTCAACATGATGGTAGTGCACATTCGATTTGGGAAGCACTTCGCACAAAATTCGAAGGAAGTACGGAGATGATCAAGAACAAAAAATCATTATTAAAGAAAGAATTTGAATTGTTTTCAAGTTTGCCGGGTGAAACTACAAAGACTCTTATTGAAAGATATTGTCATTTAGTGCGTTCAATGACCCGTTTGGATATCAAAAAAGATCAAGAGGAATGGGTTGAAAATTAGCCAATGCTTTACCTCAAAATGAATGGGGTACATATCTTATGATTTTGAAGAATACCGGAGAGTATGATAGATTGTCAATTGCTCAATTCATTGAAAAACTTGAAGGACAAGATCTTGAACAACAAAAGATTGCTAGAATGAACAATTCAAGTGGTCAACAAGATATCAAGATGTATTTCAAAGGTAATGTTCAAAATGTTGAAGCTAGTTCAAAAATCCAGACCGCTTTCAGTGCAGAAAACTCATCCGGATCACTCAATCAAAGTTCGATCAACAACAGTGGATTTTCTTCATATCCGAGTGTTAATCCTAATGTTTCAACTTCAAATTATCAGTCTCAAAGCTCAAACAATGGTAATGGTCATGTGCTACAATGCAACATCGCGTTGCATCTTCAGAACGATCAGAATTTCTCTGAAGAAGTCGCTAAAGGTCATATGGCATTACTAGTTTCCGTGTTAGAATCATATGAGAGTTTGGTTGCGGGAAGGATTGGAAACCCTATGTTAACAAAAGAGGACTACGATCAGATTGATGCTGAGGAAATGGAGCTAATGGATATTAAGTGGTGTTTTGCTAGTGTGTTAAGGAGAACTGAGAAATTTAAGCAGATTACTGGAAGAGATGACTTACGTGATGCTAATGTTTCTACTTTAGGTTTTGATAAATCTAAAGTTACTTGTTTTCGATGCAGGGAAAAAGGACATTTCAAGAGGGAATGTACCAACCGAGAAGCAGGTGGAGCTCAGAATCCTTTCGGGAACAATGAATATTATCGGAAAGCAATATATCATCAAGTAGCTCAACAACCGTCATCATCCCGTACTATGTCGATTGAAGATGGAAAGAAAAAAGCTTGTATTAGGCCTCCAGATCAAGAAGATGAAAGATTGCCAGAGGGATTTAGCTGGGATAAATATATTCCGGCTGAAAGTAACTCAAAGTTTAGATCATTTGTTGCACAGATCATTCAAGAGCCAGAGTTGATGAAAGAATGGATGGATGTAATTGCAAATGATGAGAAAAGTCAAGATGGAGAGTCTGTCTCTTCAGAAGATAGTTCAGAAAAGACACCAGTCTTTGATCAATCACAAATTGATAGCAGTGATGATGATGAAGAAATTAAACAAATAAACATTGGTAAAACTCATTTATCTCCTGAAATTTTCAAATTTTATTTTGCAGATAAATTGGAGAAGCTAAAGGAGAAACGAGCAGCAAAAGAAAAGAAAGAGGTAAAATGTGAGAATGTTGTTCAGGTGGAAGAGAAGCATGAACAGAGTGAAGAAGTTAAAATTGCTGAGAAGATTGTTGAGATTGAAAAGATTATAGAGGTCACAAAACCTTGTCTGAAATGTTTGGAACCATGCAAACATTGCGAAGAGAAAGATAATAAGTTTAGTGAGCTAGACAAGATGAAAGAAAAATTGTTGTTCGATGTTAAGTACGTAAAAGAATTGTATGATGTGTTGAACAGAACAGTCAATCAGTTGGAAAAGAGAAACTCAGAAAGGGAAGATGCTTTGACAATGATGAATGCAGTGATGATGTCTAAGCAGAAGGCCATCAATCACTATATTGATAAGTGTGCAAAGTTGAAGCAAGAATTAGAGACTGAAAAGATTGAGAATGAAAGAATCAGACGATTGCTAATGAGTTACTCAAGTTTTGATTACTTGATTGATAGAATTTATCCGACAGTAGCAGGTTTTGAAGCCTTTCAAGATAAGAAGTCGGAAGATACGGATACTGGTAAGAAACAAAGTGCAAATTATAAAAAGGTGTTCGCCTCCAGTTTGGGAAGGGTATTCACCGAGACATCCAAACTCAGAACAAGTCAAAAAGGCAGTCAATATAAATTTGAAGTCAGAAACAACGGATGACTTGCCAGACAACATTGACGTCACATTCACATCGTCTGACACTGATCATGATTCTGAGTTAATAAAGAAAGTGGTCGATCATGTGTTGGATAAGGATGATGAGTCAGAGTCAAAGTCTGAATCTGAGAGTTCAAGTTCATCAGTGGACAGTTCGTAATCGTTGGTCAAAAGGGTTTACAATAAAGAATTTTTGTTATCAAAAATTAATTTGAATGACGAAACATTCAAAGTTGCATATACTTTGAATGATTCCGACAAATTATATTTTGATAAAGAATTTCCCATAAAAAATGTGAAAACTGAAAATATTAAAAAGATTTTCAAACTAATAGAAGTCAAAATTTCAGAAATACAAATTAAAATTGGTTTTTCAAAACCTAAATATACTTCTAGAGTTCAACAACGTTTAAACAAGAAGAAAGGTTTCGGTCCAGGTCATCAAAAGCAACCGAATCATAAAAGCAATTTCAAAAAGAAGGGGTTGGGTTTTGATGTTGAAAATAATCAAAATATTAAAGATTTTAAATCAAAAATTGTATTTGTTTCAGGGGCAAGTTCTGAAGAAGAGAAAAGGAGCTCATTCTGGAAGCAATCGAACAAAGCGTTTCTTGCAGAAAAACAAAAACATGAGAAGAAGGAAGTTAATCAGAAAAAGGAGACAAGAACCTGTTACCGATGCAATGAAGTTGGTCACATTGCCTGGAACTGTCCAAATGCAACCAACACACAACAGGGAGTGTCTTCTAAACTCAAAGAAAAAGTTGTTGATAAAACTGAACTACCAACTGAAAAAATTAAAATGTTTAAAAATTCAACATATGAAGTTGGTGAGTGTTCTAAAAGGTTTTACAAAAGAAGAGTGAATCTTAACAATCAAACGTGGATTGTTAAGAAATCAGATGTTAAATCTGGCGATGAAGTTGTTTCTTCGGAAGCAAAGGAGCCACTTTCTGGCGATGAATCTGAGTCGTCATATTCAGAGGAGCCACAAGTTGAGCTAAAAAGAGAAAATTCAATTCCGCCAATGGATGATGTCAACTTTCCACCATTGCGGGCTGAAAATTTAAAATCAAAAGTTGGAAAAGTAGAGATTTCGAATCAATTCTATTCTGAAAAGAAAGAATTTGATGTCGAAAAAGTGTTTAATGGCAAAGTGAAGCATATCTTTGGTAAGATGGTTGATGGAAGGGCCAAAGGGATAAAAGAATTTTATGAATCAAAGAGGAGAACTTACACACCGAGTGAAAATAACTCGGATGCACCCAAAGTTGGTCAGGCTTGGGTGTCTGTATTCTTTGCTTAAAAATCCTGACTTGCCGGAACTCCCAGGTTGGTAATTGGGGAGTAGGAATCGGCATCTTTCTTGAGAAATTCACAACTGTGATATTTCGATTTACAAGTTGTATTGTTGATAAGAACCTACAAGTGGTTAATCAAGGTCATTAAGTTGAACTTGATTTAACTTTCATACTAGTGGTTAAAGAAAAGGAAAGGTGAACTTACAAGTGGTAATTTGAAAACAAAGTGATGAATGAATCCCCATGATGTGTAAAATCAACAAAACTAATTTTCCGGAAAAACCTTTTTGATTAAAACAAACTTAAGTGTTTTGAAATCATAATGGGAAAATAGTTTGTTGACAGGGGGAGTTCTGATTGTTTATGCCAAGTGGATGGCGTTTTGAAGCAATTCACATCAGTTTGTCATTTTACTTTGTATAGTTGATTGTTTACATTTTCAAATTTTCCCGGAAAATAAAAAATTGAAACATATTTTTTATTTTAGAGGGAGTAAAAAATTTAGAAATTTTGAAAAATCCAAAAACATGATAAAATCTAAAAACCAAAAACATCGAAAAATCAAAAATGAGTTTTGTTGTGAAAAAGAGGAAATGATAGTACATCAGTAGACAATCACAGTACACTAAAGAATTGGAAAGTTAAAATGTGATAAACGGTCTCACTGATGATATGCCAGTAGGTTTTTACACGCTTAGTAGATTGTTTTCGAGATATAAACCTAAATATCAAATACTTACTTATCTCGTGGGGAACATCTCTCGGATATATAGGTAACCCCTGGAATCTTGTTTGAAGGGCTTTCTATTTCTGACATACTAGGTCTTTGTGCGTGATGATATCTGGGGTATTATACCAGGACTTCTGATTTTGCGGGAGCAATAGCCTAGTCCTCGTATAATACTCTGAACTGCTTTAATCATAAGGCCCACCCTCAGCATAAAAAATGATGAAACATTGAAAAATTTTAATCATGTGCTGTTGAAAAGAAGATCCCCAAGGGGGACCCAGCTAAAGATGAGCCATCATCTCTCTGATTGAACGGAAGTTCTAGCCTGAGCTCTCATGGCCTCGCATTACCCTTTTACAGATATCATTAGTGTACATTCACCTGTAAGACTGAATATAGGAGTCTGGATACGGGAGTATATTCTGAGGTGGGACACGCGAATAAGTTAAGTCCATTAAAACACTAATCTCGTATCTCTAATCAATTGAACTTTGTGTGAAAATTTAAGTGGATCAGTATACTGACAATCTAAGTGAATCGTTTAGAACTTAAAGTCTAAAAGGTCAACGGTAATAGTGATTTGTCAAAAACTGATATGATCCTTTTACACAAACTCACAAAAAGATGTTTGTATATAGTTTATTTCCCAAAATCCAAAAAGATTTTCAGTATGTTATAGCATAAAATTTTGCAAAATCAAAAAGATTTTATTTCATCTTATTTTCGACAACTGATGTTTGGAAAGCTGATTTTCAAAATTCCAAGTGCTGAACATGATGGACAACAGGGTTGGGAGAGTTTGTTTGAAATGAGAAATGATTTTGAAATGATTAAATGGTTCATTAATTTGATATCAATATTTGAGTGTTACGAATACAAGTGGTTAAGCAGAGATCATAAATGAGATATCATGTTGATTTGAGAATGTTTCAAGCAGTTTCTATGAATGTTTTTAAAATGAAAAACCTTATGTTTTGGGTAGAGTATATGCAGGTAAAAAGCTTTGAAAGAAGCTAGATTTCAACTCCTGGGGATTTTCCGCATAAGCGTATACAGATTAGAGCCAGGTTTCCGATTCAAGCTTGCAGATAGTGAATTCCAGACTGCGATCCCAGCTTATCGAAATGGGGAGTCTGAAGACGTTAGAGCCAGATCCAGATCTTGGAATAGCGTTCGAGATAGAAGCTGCTAATGCTGAAGAGCTTAATGAATCAAGAAATCTGATCAAGAGAATTAGAGAGAGAATAGAGCCAGGTTGAGATTCTAAAAGAGTAAGAGAGAGATTGAAGGATGCTTACAGAGAAAGATACTTTGGAAAGAGCTAGAAGACCGATCAAGACTGAAGACTCGATACACTGAAGACTTGTCAACATCCAAGGGGGAGTTTGTTAGTGCATATATCTGTTAACTTTGTCTTGTATCGAGTCATGTTATAGAATAGATAGAACAGGACACGTTGAACGAAAGAATCGGGAAACAGGTCTGAACTGGCAGGTTCATGCGACCTGGCCAGTTCGTGCGACCTGGCAGGACTAGTTCGTGCGACCTGGCATTCCTATAAATAGGTGAGTCCTGATCTTCATTTGTAACATTCTGATTCCAGTAGCGAAGCTCTGCTGAAGTGTCGCCAGCTCGTGTATCTTTGTCAAATCAATACAATCGACATTTAATCTACTTCTAAGTGTAAATCTAGCTGAAATGAAGATCAAGTCAATGAATTCCGCCTCTGATTTGGTCTAGAACAATTCTGATCGACTCGTTTAGATCGAATCCCCGATCCTACACTTGTCGAATAGATTAGATTTATTTTATGCTGAATATGTAATAGTTAGTGAAACGGTCAAACGAATGTGTATTAACCCGCTCGTTTGAAGTGGTCAAACGAGAGGGTTATGTGTTTGACCGTGTGTGTTTGCTAGACAAGTGGGTGTGGGTATAAATACCAACCCTTGTTCATTTGCAAACTAGAGAGTGTGAGAGAGGGTGAGCTCATTGAGAGAGTTCACTGTGAGCTTTAGTGTTTGGGGGAGAGATCACCACTTGGTCTCTCCCCGGATGTATACTCCTTTGGTATTAGTTCGGTTATCTTGTAATCGGACTGATTTGTAATGTTATACTACCGATTAATACAAAGAAGTTTTGTTTATCCATCTCTAATCTCTCCCGCATTGAACTAATCTCACACTAATCACGGTTTAGGCCCCGAAACACGGTCCTACAATTGGTATCAGAGCCATGGTACCCGATTTAGTAAATCTAACCGTTTGCTAAATCACATGTGCTCTAGATCTGTGATTTTAGTGATTTTTGTTCAAGATGTAAAGTTGGGTGAAAATGAGAAAAAACCCAGATCTGGACCTGAATATTCAGATCTGTGCTGAAACGGATCACAACAGAGTGTTGGGTTTTATGTTTTACACCTAAATAATCAAGTTTTCATCATCAAATATCACTTTTGAAGTGATTTTCGTCAAATCTGCAAAAGAAACAGTGGCTGTGTTCTTGAAGGTGTGTGGCGGCTGTTGAAAGAAAGCTAGGGTTTCTTCATATCTGCTCCCACGAAAAACCCCCTCCTGGCGAAGAACCTTTTTTGTCATAATATGTCCGACGAAAAACTACTGGATACACATCGACGAAGAACCCGCCGACGAACAACCTACCATTGATGAACAATCTGAGTGTTCGTCCAGCTGATGCCTCACGAAATTGGGCTGTTAATTAAGTCATCGTGGCCCAAATTAAGTCTTCGTCGGTCCAACTTTGAATCTTCGTCGGCCCAGAATGTTCATCGGACCTCAGCAGTCTTCGTCAAACCCTAAGTCTTCGTCGACAGTGGAGACGAACAGAATTAATTTGGGGGTTTAATAGTTATGTATCGCTGGTTGCTGTTGCTGGGTATCGAAGAAGAGGAAAAAGATGTTGTGTAGAAGAAGCTGTTGGATGTATGGTATATCGCAGAGGAGAGAGACATTTTTCTTTTTGGGGGTTTGACCAAAGTGATTGTGTGTTGCAGAGAAATGTCTCAAATGTTGAAAAATGGCAGCTATGCTTGACTTTTGGGTCTGCCTCTTTAATTGGGCCGTATGATTTTCTTTTCAAACATATAAGTCACTAAAAGATGGTATCTTTTTTGGTTTATATTATATTTGAGCCAAGAATTTCAAGTAATTTGCAAAGTGGGGGTCGGGTTTTCGCGAAGTTGATTTGAATCATGCTTCTAAATTTCAACGTCAAAATTCGTACGGGTTCGGGAGCTCGCGGGATCACTTTAGGATGATGAAAACAGATGATGATATTTTTTAAGTGGGGTAGTCACGGTTACCGATGCAAACATCAAATTTTGGTGACTTGACTACTATGGGCCAAAAACCAAGAACGGTATGTTTACTTCCGCACGCCAATGTTTATGATTGTTATCGGTTATTCGTAAATGTTCGAAAGCATTTTGTTTATTGTCATATTCTCGCATTTGAAAACGAACGTACGAACCTGGAATGTCAATACCGGTCCTAACGAGTTCACAAAGTCTTTGGAGGGATACAAGTCGGATCCTACGGGGTGCTAGGTGACTTTCTTTATCAACTAGAATATGCAAAGAAGAAAACATTTTGTTTATTGTCATATTCCAGCATTTGGTAACGATTGAATGAACCTGGAATGTCAATACCGGTCCTAACGAGTTCACAAAGTCTTTGGAGGGATACAAGTCGGATCCTACGGGGTACTAGGGGATGTTCTTATTCAACTAGAATATGCAAAGAACAAAGTCGTTTTCGTGATTTTTCGAACAACCGATAACATTCAGTGAAGATTGACGACAATTCCGCTCAGTGGAGGGAATTGGTGAACATTTGAAGATAAATTCTACTCAGTGGAGAGAATTTGTTTTGTGAGATTGATGACAGTTTCTTTGAAGTGGAGAGAATCTGTTAAGGTTTAGAGATCTTACCAAAGAAATGGGGGAATAAAAATTTTCGTATGTTGAATTTCTTCGGTAAATTTCTAAACGCAATCACAGGTGGTAGAGTTTGTCTTATGACAGATCAAGACTTGATGTAGTTTTTAAAGAATGGAACCCTTATCAAATGCCGGTTGGAGTATTGGAAGATCAGCGGAAGATCGGTCAATTGAGTCTTGTGAGGAAATTGCACAACACCCAACACGGATATGCGTACTTTGAGGGGGAACTATTATACAAGGAGCGTCAAGATACCACTTACCTGGATCATCGGTCAAGGGGGAATTTGTTAACACAGAGAAGATAAATACTTGACTGAAGATCGATTGCAGTTGCATTTTCAGCATTCGACAGCAACGGAGAAGGGGGAATTTGTTGATGCAGATTTTGTGTCCGATGCTTGTCGAATAGATTAGATTTATTTTATGCTGAATATGTAATAGTTAGTGAAACGGTCAAACGAATGTGTATTGACCCGCTCGTTTGAAGTGGTCAAACGAGAGGGTTATGTGTTTGACCGTGTGTGTTTGCTAGACAAGTGGGTGTGGGTATAAATACCAACCCCTTGTTCACTTGCAAACTAGAGAGTGTGAGAGAGGGTGAGCTCACTGAGAGAGTTCACTGTGAGCTTTAGTGTTTGGGGGGAAAGATCACCACTTGGTCTCTCCCCGGATGTATACTCCTTTGGTATTAGTTCGGTTATCTTGTAATCGGGCCGATTTGTAATGTTATACTACCGATTAATACAAAGAAGTTTTGTTTATCCATCTCTAATCTCTCCTGTCTTGAACTAATCTCACACTAATCACGGTTTCAGTCCCGAAACACGGTCCTACAATAAACAATTAAGGAGGTGATTGTTAAGGTTAATCATTTATTTATCGGGTCACGAGTACGGGTCGTCAGTTAATATTTTAGATTGGTTTGAATTTATGCATGGAATAAGCATGGCTTCAAGACTCACGTTGATAGTGCATGACTGAAAATAGAAGACAAGCATTTGTGGTTTTTATATTCTAGTTTATCTAAAAAAAAATTGAACGGTGTACGGTTAGGATATCATTAACCGGGTTAGTAGTTAGTATTACCAAGTTAGTACTAGAATCCCCTTGCTTGGACTTGAACCCAGGACCTTCAAGAGAAGCAAAGCTTTCCGTCTCACCCTTAACCACTAGGCTAAAAGATCATTAATATCTAATAAATTAATTATCAAGTGGATTTGGTAAAACTTTGAGGCTTGATAACCAACAAAACATATATTGACATATTTGGATTCGATAGAGGAATTTAATCCTGAATCTTTATTTTAATAAATTTCAGTTTTATATTTCATGTCGTGTGAATTGTTCTCTATTCACATATATCATATATAGGTGAGGTTTTTTTTTTTTTTTTTTTTTTTTTTTTGAGAAACTATAGGTACACTTCTGTTGCCTATTTGCATACTTAGGCTTTATATACGTTGTGTACAGAGCTATATGCAGGGTATATAATGCATGAAATTCAGCGTCTGGCTAGCAATCATTAGCACAGAATACTAGGGTTATATACGATGCGTATAGAGTTATACGCAACGTATATAACCCACGGTGAACTAGGCGGAATAAACTCTCGCGCCTTATCCACCTCCATGATGGTCTGAAGAGACTGCCAACAACCGCCTAGTGTCCATCGACATGCATCCTCCTAAGCTTGGCGCAACGGCTAATAGCCTCGAACTCCGGAGAAAACTCCAAGTATGGGTGACCCGTAGGTGGGACGCTGCTGCTGCTACTCCACCTACTCCTGCAGCTCGAGCTTTTCATCCATGTCATCGCCCATCATCATCCTGAAAACCAAAAAATAATAAATTTTTAGTGCATTATAATATTATTATTATGTTTTTTTTAGTCTGTTATACGCTCGGTATAATAAATAATATCCTATATTTAGGACGGTGGACGCTCGTTACGTTGCGTCGACCTAGACATCGAACCGGACATACGCTCGTTACGTACTATATAATAATAATATAATATGTAGGATTCGTTACAGATTCGACGCTGGTTACGGACATACGCTCGTTACGTCGACTTCGACGATATAATAATAATACTATATATTTAGGATATGTTACGGATTCGACGCTCGTTACGGACATACACTCGTTACGTCGACTTCGACATCGAAGCCGGATTAATATATTTTTTGTTTCTTAATGATTATCATACGCTCATTACGGACATACACTTGTTACGACGACTACAACAATATAACAATAGTATTATATGTTTAGGATTCGATACGGATTCGACGCTTGTTACGGACATACGCTCGTTAAGTCTACTTCTACGATATAATAATAATACTATATATTCGACGCTCGTTAAGTGGTTTAACCATTCAACTCGTTTTTGCTATGTCTCCAAAAATTAACCCGTGTTTGAGCTTTATATAACCCGTTATTGCAAAAATATTCATTTAGTTAAATTCGGAGAATGTTTTGTCATTTGGTTGTTTGGTAGAGGGGCAAAGTGAAAGTTTTGAAAAAATCCGACCCTGGGGGTATATACTATATATACTAAATCCGCATATAAACAAACAAAGAAACCCTAATTCGATGGAAGACGAAGAAGGTACGTACGTACGTAATTGATGCTATACGCATGCATGTATATTATGGTAGAAAGGTTCTCAAGCTGCTGTTCAAAACAAAGAAAAGAACGCCTCGTGTTAAGTATGCAGCTTCTGGTAAGCGTTTGTTTGGTATTACTGAACTGTTTTGATCTTTTATTTTTCATGTTAATTAATGTTCAACAATTTTTTTTATACCTAATGCATGCAGAAGTGACTTGAGGATCCATTTTCAAGATTTTGGTTGGTATAGTGAGCAACTACTGCACTTTTACTGACCATTTTAGTCAATATTTTTTTATTAACTTAATAATCTTGTTATTTTAATTAATAGCTAGAAAGACTCTCAAGTGCCCTCGTGAGAAGGATCTTGTTAACTCCGCTTCAGCAACTACTGGTAACTTCTCGTTTCGTTGGGTTGGGTTGTAAACACATTATTAATTCTTCTCTATTCACATATAATCATATATATAGGAAAAGTGTAAAATACAATACGGCTTAACGTACATCACGTACGACAACGTGCGTGATTATGTATATAACGTGCGTGATTAATGTTTTCCAACATGCGTGATTTGGGTTTTTTAGTTTATAACGTGCGTGATTTTCAAATGAACTTACGTAATTATCTGTCGTATGTGATGTACGTTAAGCCGTATTGTACGTTAACTGGCCTTCATATATATATATATATATATATATATATATATATATATATATATATATATATATATATGTAGAAGATCCTGTAAAAAGTGCTCAAAGTGTGAGAAGTGTATTATAACACTATATATAATAATATATAACACTATATAAACACCGTATAACAATATGTAACACCATATAATACCATATAACACTATGTAACACTATATATCATTATATAACAAATATAACACTATAGGTTGTCTGATAGCATGTCTATGATAGATGTATAGTGTTATATTTGTTATATAATGATATATAGTGTTACATAGTGTTATATGGTATTATATGGTGTTACATATTGTTATACGGTGTTTATATGGTGTTATATAGTATTATATATAGTCTTATAATACACTTCTCACACTTTAGGCCCTTTTTACACTATCCTTACCCTATATATATATAGGGTAAGGATATATATATAT
This sequence comes from Helianthus tuberosus, assembly GCA_030545235.1. NCBI lineage: Eukaryota > Viridiplantae > Streptophyta > Magnoliopsida > Asterales > Asteraceae > Helianthus > Helianthus tuberosus. The sequence continues at coordinate 14,047,438 of CM060410.1, forward strand.
ATATATATATATATATATATAGGGAGCCACTAAAATGAAAACCACCTCCAGTTATAAGAACTATGAGAACCAATCTCCACCAATCAGGTGTTGCCAACAAAAAGGGTATATCAGTCATTTACCCCAAATGTCTTATCCTATCTCTCTCCTCTGTCTTTTCTTTTAATTCTCATGTCTCCTCTCTCTTTCCTTTAAATAAGTTGCAGACTCTATCTCTCATTCATCATCTCTCTCTCTCTCTCTTGAAATCAAACCCGAAAACCCATCTTCCTTTAAATTAGTTGCAGACTCTAAATATGTTTAACCGAAGTCGATGATGACGACGACTGAACCCACCCCTGCCGGCGACTAAACCTGTTAAACTATGCTCCGATTTGGGGGTAGTGAACTATGATTTGATGTTTGTGGTTTGTTTGGTGTCCCGATCTATGTTGTTGGTGTCCTTCATCCCTTACTATCTCTCTCAAGATCGTTTCTAAGCGCATACATGTTACGGCGGTGGTTTGGTCGGCGACGGTGGATCTAACAGTGGGTTAGTGGCTGGTGGTGGCGGTTCGACGACTGGGTAGTGGGCCGGCGGCAGCGCCGCCGTGAGCGGCGGAGGTCCCCGGTCTCCTCCCGACGAGTTGATGCTCTGATTGACTTTGGAGGTTATGGGTTTAGTTGGTTTATCTCTGTTTTGTTATGTTGGGGATTTTGATTTGGTATGTGGGTCTGATGAACTATGTGGGTTTGATGTGTCGAATCTGGGTTTGAACCTTTGTGTTTTAATTTTGTTGAATCTGGTGGTGTGTGTTCGAATCTGGGGTTTTTTTGTGTGAATCTGGGTTTGAATTTTGTTGATTCTGGGTTTTAATTTTTGTTGAATCTGGTGGTGGGTGTTCGAATCTGGGTTTGAATCTTTTGTGTTTTTGCTGCAGGTTTGATTATGTTGAATATGGTTTTGAATCTTGGGGGTTTGACTTTCTGGGTTTGATTCTGTTGAATATGGGCTTGAATGTTTGTTCATGTTGAATCTGGGTTTGAATGATGTTATTGGGACCTTTTTTGATCCTGTTGAATCTGCTTTTGAATGATATTTTCTGTTTTTGAATGATGTTCATGTTGAATCTGGATTTGAATGTTGTTCATGTCGAATCTGGGTTGAATCTGGTGGCTTTTTGAATCGGCGGTGATGATGCAAAAAAAAAAAAGGACGATAGCGCGGCAAGGATGGTGGAGGGTAGGTTTTTGAACTCGCAACCCCACTTTGCAGCCTCTGATGTTCGGAGAATCTGAGCCAAAACTTCTTTTTTTTTTTCCAGAATCCACTCGTTCTTTTTGTTTTTTGTTTGTTGGGTTTTTTATATTTTTTTTTGAGGCGTCGATGATGATAGCAAACTATCTGAGACACCTACCCGAGTAACGATTTTCTGGGTGCGTTCGTTTTTGTGTAAAAATGTTTTTGTAAAAGAAAAAAAAACTTAAACCGTAAACCTTTTAAAGTAAACCGTAAACTTTTTTACTTAAAACTTTTTACATAAAAAGTTTTACGTAAAACGTAAAAAGTTTTACGCCAAACGTAAAACGTAAAACTTTTTAGGTAAAACGTAAAACTTTTTACGTAAAACGTAAAACTTTTTACGTAAAAAACGTAAAACGTAAAAAGTAAAAAGCAAAACGTAAAATGTAAAAAATTTTAAAGTAAACCGTAAACTTTTTTACTTAAAACGTTTTACATAAAAAGTTTTACGTAAAACGTAAAAAGTTTTACACCAAACGTAAAACGTAAAACTTTTTACGTAAAACGTAAAACTTTTTACGTAAAAAAAAGTAAAACGTAAAAATTTTAACGTAAAACGTAAAAAACCGACGCGTAAAACGTAGAAAAACGTTAGCGTAAGAAACCGGCGCGTAAAACGTAAAAAAACGTTAACGTAAAAACGGCGCGTTGGAAAAATGACGCCTGAAAAAGTCGGGCGTAAAACGGGTCGTAAAACGGCGTGAAAAAACGGAGCGTAAAACAGGTCGTAAAAAACGCGCGTAAAAAACGGGTCGTAAGACCACCCGTAGTGGTAGAGAAAAATAATGCCCCCACCATGGGGCATTATCCGACACGTGGCATCCTAGTCAGCGTTGGGCATTATAGCAAAAGTGGCGTAGTGGGGCATTATTCCAATAACGCCCCTTCCAATTATTAAACAAAAAAAAAAAAGCAAAGAGATGGGATTGGCTGGTCAAACTTGTGCACATGCAAAAGTGGGTGATTGTCAGACATGCTTAACATTGATTGGCTAAGCAAAAATTAACAAAGCGTTATAATTAAAACGCTGGAAACAAATTTTTGAAATTTAAAAAAAAAAAACGCCCCATGTAATGGTGGGAGGGGCGTTTTTAGGCGTTTTTTTTCAATTTTTTTAAATAAAAAAACGCCCCACTACGGGCGAACTAAGACGGGTCGTAAAAAAGGGTCGTAAAACGGGTCGTAAAAACGGATCGTAAAAAAAGAAAAAACTGATTTAAGAAAAAAAAAACTGATTTTAGAAAAAAAAAACTGATGTTTGTTTAACAAAAAAACTGATTTTAGAAAAAAAAAAAAAAAAAACATCAAATGCAATATGGACAAAAATGTATTAAAAAACAATAAAACTAATAAGACAAAAAGAAACAAAATTACTTAAATACCCTTTTTGATTAAAATATTAAAGACATAATAAGACAAAAAACTTTTAATATTAATATTAACTACTTTTAATCTCATCCATCCATCTAGTTGATCTAAGGGCTAAAAAGTGGTTCTCATGGTTCTTATAACTAGAAGTGGTTTTCATTTTAGCGATCCCCTATATATATATATATAGGGAGGGGCTCATGCGAGAACTCCATTTATTGTGAGAACCATGAGAACCAATGTGAACACAACTTAAATAGCTAAAAAAACCTACCCCCCCCCCCCCCCCAAAAATAACCTAAACCCCCCCACCCCCCCCCCCCCAAGCTAAATGCTAAAAAAAACCCTTAAATTTTTAGAAAACTCTGGAAACTCAAATCTCCCCCCATTTTTACCCAACCTCTCGACATTTTTTTTTTTTGAAAAAAATAACACATGTAATATACGTGTTTTAAAGTGTTTTGGGCCAAAAAAAAACAAAAAAGCGCCGAAGGGATTTTTTTAAAAAAAATAAACAAATTTCAGCAATGTCCGGTTGCCTAACATGTGTTAGGCACAAAAGACAGAAATTGCTGAAATTTTTTTTTTTTTAAATCATTCCTTCGGCGCTTTTTTGATTTTTTTGGCCCAAAACTCTTAAAAACATGTATATTACATGTGTTATTTTTTTCAAAAAATAAAATGTCGGGAGGTTGGGTTTTCTAGGGTTTTTTATATATATAGGGGGCACTCCCCTAAGAGGGGAGTCCCTCTCTTACGCACCACCAATCAGATAGTGCCACGTCAACTCCCCTCTTAAACTCCCCTAACACCCCATTTTGATGGCGGCACTTCCCTCTTAGGGGACTTGGGTTTTTTTTTTTATTTGTTGTAAAATTATGCATGTTTATAAATTAAAAAAATATTAATAAAAATAAAAATTAAATAAAAGACATTTCATTAAATTAAAAAAAAACAACCTAGAAAAATAAAAATTACATTCAAACTAGAAAAATAAAAATTACATTCAAACTAGAAAAATATAAAAACAAACTACTCGTCGTCGGAACTCACTTCAAGGTGAGGTAGATCTAAACGTCCGAGATGCTCAACGAGATCGTGTTTTAGTCTCCAATGCGTGTCTTCGTCAATGAGCTCGCTATAAGCTGTATCAGCGAAGACGGGTTCGACTGGAGGATCTTGAATGTGTACCGGTGCTATCGCCCTTCCGTCGTCTTTTATAATCATGTTATGTAAAATAATGCACGTATACACGAGTAACCTTATCTTTTTCACCGTTTTGGAACGCATTGGACGCTTTAGTATTCCCCACTTCGCCTTTAACACACCAAACGCCCGTTCCACAAAAAGCATGCCAAATCCACAAATCTTTAAATACCGTTTTGGAGCACGTTGATGTCGTTTTGTGAACCCGCCGGGCCACAAAAAGCATGCCAAATCCACAAATCTTTAAATACTCGTCGTTTTCGTCTGGGGGGTTACCGGTTGCAAGTTGTTTAATCGCAGAAGTAACCTTTTGCAATGGCGTGAAACTTTTCTTCATTCTCCCGTCCAAGCCCTCTTGAAACCACTCGTCGTTCGCTTCGACGTCACTAACAATTTTTAGGAACAAAGACTTGAACATACGAAACCTCTGACAAAAAATATCGGCATTAAATTTTGGATTTTCTACAAAATAATCGGCCATTAGTGTTTCGTGGCCACCCTCACGATCTCGAGGGACAATTTTTTTTTTACTAGACGATGCCGTGTCTAGTATCTCCGCTTGTTGAATGAGATTTTGGAAGAAAATTAAACTACTATCGTTTGACGGAGAACCTTCATCGTCGGGAAAGTCGGGTAGGGGAGGAAAAAACGGGAACTTGGAATCCATTTTGTGTTGTATTTGATAGATTTTTTTAGAGTGAGTTTGAGTGGTGGGTGTGGTAAAAAAATTATGTGAGAGTGAGTTAAGTTGGTTATTTATATTAAAAAAAATTGAATTTTTTTTTTTAAAAAACAACCGTTGCCCAACGTCTCTTTCCTCGATCCATGTGCCAACTCATCGCGGTGAACAACCACCGAAACCACTCCCCGAATCGGGTCCCCGCGGTGATGGCGGCGGTGTTCCCGATCGGGGAATGTGCTCACCGAGCCACTCCCCGCTTGGTGCCCCGGATACCCTAAGGATAGTGGTAAAGGGCTTGATAAGGAATATGCTAAATGGGTTAGGGAAAATTTTGAGAGCTTGCTTCTGGTAACAACTCACCTAACCTTTTATTTTGTGAAATGACTTAAACTAACAAGCATATCTTAATTTCTGTTTTATTGGTTTTCTATGTTGCAGATCTGAAACAATAATGCATGAAGGAATACCGTTTGACTTTGTTAACATCTAAAATGGTTTGGTCAAGTCCAATCTTTGGTTTGACTTTTAGCTCTGTATGACTCTATGGTTATGATAAGTAACTAAATACTAGTAGTATGCTTGTTAAAGCTTGTGCAAATATGATGTATGTTTCAGAAGAGGCCCGTTACATGGTCATATTCCGACTTTGAATGAAACCTTCAAGAGCTATTGGTATTGCACTTTGCAAAGCGCTCTTATGATTTTTTTTTAAAGAGTTTATAGTTTTTTTCTTTTTATCTCCATTTGAAGCTTTGCAAGTATGTGATTGTTTGGCTACAAAATGCAACCAAGCTGAATAGTGTCACAACATGAACTCAGATATAACTAAGTGGTAATTTGGGTCCTGAAAGTGTCAAATCATAATATGTATCCGAAAGGAAAATTGGTCGGATGGGTGAAAGTTGTCAAAAGTTTATTTTTAGTGTGAACCACTACGACCATTAAAAATACCAACGTATTTTCATCCAGGAAAGAAAGAAAAGAACATGATAATTGAGCATGAAAGGGCAGTTTAACCAAAAATTGCTGAGCTGGAAGAGAGTCTAAAGAAAAAGAAGCACGTTCAGCCCGTTGACTTATGGATGGGCCAATTTGGGTTATGTTGAATCTCTAACGGGCCAAATAAGATTATAGCTTAACAGGAAACATGCTGATGAAACACCGGTTAACAGCTGAGGTTAACCAGTGGGTTTGTCTCTTCTGTGGGTTCAATCTCCTTCTCTGCTCATCGAATGGCTTGGGTCCTACAAAACAACAACACCGTTAGCTCGTTAAGAGGGGAATGTGGGGGTTTCCCTCTTAACCGGGCTCCGGCGTGAGAATAAGTATTGTTCCGAGGAAGAAAACAGTGTGTGTTGAGTGTGAAAGAGTGGAGAGTAGAATAGAATTAACATGAATGATGAAGGGTCCTATTTATAGTCGGAGGGTGAAAGAGGGAGGAGCAGCCTCGCCAGCTGTTATCGAGCGCCAGCTGTCCGACCAAGGGGAATATCCTTTTGGTCTCCTCTGCTGCCATCAGGATAGTGGTCCACGTGGCGTGCCGATATTCGTCCTTACTTACTGGAGAAATCGTACTGCTGTTTTCGACCTGCTCCTGGATTTGCTGCAGGTCTACATGGCGCTTGGTGATTCGTGACACGTGTTGTCCTTTCTGTCGGAAGGAGCATCTTTGGTGCCACCTTTGCGTCTTCCTGAAGCTTCTAGAAGCTTCTGGATTCACTTGCTGATGTAGGCGCCATGTTGGATGAAAAAGTGGTGTGGTCCTTGCCATGTTAGCGAAGGATTGGGACCATACCTCTTCAAGTCCCCCCAGTCCAGTGTGCCTTCTAGTTGAGTTGATCGTCTAGGAGGGATTCTGGACTTATAAGGGTAGTGGTTTTTTGTTGTTTTGCGCGGTTGAGCCAAGTGGACGCATGGCGTACAATGGTAACTGCAAAGTTGAGCGTAGTGGACGCATGGCGCATGGCACGCTATGGTAACTGCGAAGTTGAGCCTAGTGGACGCATGGCGCATAGCACGCTATGGTAACTGCGAAGTTGAGCCAAGTGGGCGCATGGCGTACAGCGTACAATGGTAACTGCAAAGTTGAGCCAAGTGGACGCATGGCGCATGGCACACTATGGTAACTGCGAAGTTGAGCCAGGTGGACGCATGGCGCATGGCGTACAGTGGTAACTTTACAAGGTTGAGCCAACTGGGTGCATGGCGCATGGCGTGGTGGTTCCTGCTGAAAGAAGTTTCCTTCCTTTGAATGAAGACAACTGATGTGACTGTCTGGTGTCCCTGTCTTATCGGAGGTGAACAGGCGCCTTTTCAGTGGTGTCAGTTACTTTTTGGCAGGATGTCAGGAGTGTGCCGCACACGCTCCCGAAAAAGGAGGTGACGGTTTCTCTCTCTGCTGACGTGCCCCTCTCCTGTTGGTTGACCTTCTGAATTCCTGACGACCCACTACCCATCGCATTTAATGCGATGGGTATAAATATATGGCGGTTTTCTTCTTCTTCCTTCACTTTTCAAATTTTGAACTCCTTTTTCCTCGCATACTTCTCTACCTTTCTTCCTCTTCCAGGTTCATCATCTTATAATCATGTCGACTGTGGCGAATCCTTCTACCAAAAAAAGAAAGTATAGGGGTAGGAATCCTCCAGGTCCCGACCGGGCAGAGATAGGTTGGAAAGAAGAAGAATTCCAAAACTTGGTTAGAGAGATGGGTTTTCGTCCTGAGTGGGGTGCTCAGTTCCCAACCCCAAACTCTACTGCTCTGGATGCCCCTCCTGGTTATATATCGTTATATGCAGCCTTCTTCCGGGAGGGTAACTTCCGTCTCCCTATGACGAAGTTTACCGCTGAAGTCTTGACGAATTATGGGCTTCATATTTCTCAAATCAATGCCTTGGGGCTTCCTCGTGTTACACATTTCGAATTTATATGTAAGGCCAACCGTATTGAGCCAACCTTTGAGATGTTTAACGTTTTTTACAACGTGAGTTACACCGGTGGGTTTTACTCCTTCAACTCCCGGACCAGTGGTGTTATCCCTTGTAGTTCCCACCCACCAAAAAGCCTGCACGATTGGAAACAGAAGTTCTTCTATATTCGCCGTGGGGTTATTCCAGTGGATATGCATTACCGGGCAGAGAGTGAAGGGATTCCCAAGATTGATGTGACTGTCAATTTTGCTGAGCAAGAGTGGTATAAGACGTTGACGCGGAAAGCCACTTCTATTTCGCAAATCGAGGAGAGGACGTTGGTGGGTGCTGGAATGAGTATGATGTGGGTCCCGAAGAACCCTAGGGGTATCCCCATTTACGGCTATCAGGGCAAAGGTATTTAGGGTTGTTTGTTTATTTGTGTTTTTTCGCTGATTTAGTTGTGCTCTTTCTCATGTTTTTGTATGTTTCAGTTGGGTATAGCTTGTTGAATGTTCTTGACACAAAGGTCGGGGGTGCCATGGTTGAAGCGATATTACCCGAGGGGAGACCGGTATGGCTAGATCAGATCCGAGGGCGTTTCTTGCACCCTACTAGCGATAGCTTTGCCGCTTATGCCAATACTATCTTAGGTGAAGATGACGAAGATGATTTTGATGATACTACTGACCTCACTCGAGAGGAGGCTATTGTCCTTTCGAGTGAGGGTTCTGACCGATCTCATGAAGGTCTAACCCCTCAATCCCCGCGTGCAGGTCCGTCGCAAGGGGCTGCTAATGAGCCGGTGAATGAACATGTTGGTGATGATCTTGAAACTCCGGTTGAAACTGCTGAGCAGTTAGAAACCAGAAAGAAGAAAAAACTGGACAAGTCTGAGAAAAAGGAGAATAGGGTTGAGGAGAACGTTACTGAGGCTCCTCGTAAGCGACCTTCTATCCCCTTACCTGGATTATGTTGTCGTTTCTGATACGCTATCTGGTTTAGGCGCAGGGAGTAAGCGTACTGAGCGTGATCATGAGGATGATGAAACTTTGACCGAGATTGTGAAGAAAAATAAGGCTCTTGATGATAAGAAGAAAGAGCTTGATGAGTAAGTTGTTGCTGCTCTTGCTGCCAAGAGAGCTAAGCTTCAAAAAGAAACTCCTCCTGCCCCTTCAGAATCCGAGATTGACATGGGTGTTTTTAGTGCGAAGCGTGGTAATCTCTTGGAAAAGATATATGTTGCTTCTGGCTCTCGAGGTAAAAACTTTTTCTTTTGTAAGTCTTGTTAGTTGCCTTTTGTTCCTGGTTTTTTGATTGTCATTGTTTGTAACACCTCGAAAATTCACGTCCTATAATGTATTGACACGTGTCATAAGCTTGAACGTGTGAAAGAATACTCTAGAGTGACTAAAGTTGACAAACATGGAAAGTATGTGAATATAAGGGTTCAAATTGTCAACAATGGATAAATATACTTTACAATAACCCTACATGATGCTTATACCCTTAAACGAATGAATCATGGATCATACGAAGCTAATTGTGAAAGAAAGTGAGAGATTACAAACTACAGGGGTTAAATGTGTCAACATGTTTAAGGTATACCTCTGAGTGACCTTTTAGCAAACCCGAAGCTTTGTAATGGTTAATTATGCTCACTAGAATGCACGATAAAAATTTCACCAAGTTTCGTTATCGTATGAGAAAGTTATGATAAAATTCACACACGAGGAGTTAAAGCGTCAACGTTGAAAATTATGACTTTTCGGGTAAACATAAAGTGACCAAGGACTTAACAAAGTGGGTATAAGTCTTGAAGCCCTTATAAGTCAATTTGAAAGGCTCATAATGCAAGAAATAAAGGTGGAATGACCTTTCGAAGGACCAAGAGCCAAAGATGCAATAAATGAAAAGTTTTTAACCTGACAGCAGGCATCAGGCGTGCCGCGTAAGGCTTACCAGAACCTTACGCGGGCCGCGTGCGACCCCCAGATACAGAAAATATTGGCGGCAGCCTGTTCAGCCTTATAACCGACTTAAGGAGATATTTTCCACTCCATGGGCAACCCCTACATGCTTTTAGACCTTAGGGACACTTGTGGATGATCCATGATCAGTTGTAGCATGAATTGTCATGATCACAAGCCCTCAAATTCACTATAAAAGGCCCCTCATGTTGCAACATTTTGATCACACCTTCCATCTGCATTTGTGGAACTTCCTGGAGCATAAGATCAGTCCCCAAGCATCCCTGGTCGTAATTAGGCCTTTGGTAAGTATCATTAACCTTCCTTAATTGAGTTTAGCTTAGTTATTAGCTTAAAAGTCAAACCGTCGTAATTAACGTTTGACTTAGCGATTAATCATTAATGGTCTAGTGATTAGTCGAATTGAAGGTAGTTATAAGTTGGTAATTATGTGGGCAATAAACCCTTAAAAGGGCACCCTCTGATTCCCGCTCTAACTAGATCAAATGTCGGGTCAAAGTTGTTTATAAAAAGTCAGCAGAACCATAATTTTCGGATTAACGCATAATTAGCAATGCTGAAGGTGTGTAACCTATTTTATCACTCATATAATTTAGTAATAAATGTAAGAACATGTCTAAGCATGTCCGACCCGACAATTTTCTGTTTAGACCCGGTTCGGAACCGAAAGTCGCAAAACTTTGACTTTTGCTTTGACTTCAGTTCTGACCCGATTTAGTATGATTTGGAAATGCCTTAGAACTTCCTTAGGACCAGGTTACATGATAGTATAAACCTCTGTGGTTGGTTCGTTGATTGTCCGATTCGTTTACATGTTTCCGTTAATTGCTTAATGTTGACCATAATGCCCTTTTGACCATAAAACGAGAATTTTGGATATGTGAGAGGACAATAATCTTTGTTGCTGAATCATAAACATGTCCCTAAAGTTTCATATCAGTTCGAGGTCCGGAATAGGAGTTATGCTAAATAGCGCATTTAAGAAGCTTTTTGTTAATTAAAGGGCGCAATTAGCATAACGCCTATCTAAACCCAATTTTTGACACCAAACCTTTTACCCACTGATGTAATATAATATTTTGGGATTTTTAAAGATTTTTAATTATTTTTAACCTGCTCATAACCTAAGGTTATGGCATTGATTCGGTAAATACCGATTATACCCTTTTTATTTATAAAATGAGTTCTACATAGTATTTTAACACCAATCCAATTGCTACTGATTTTATATGATAAATAAAGTATTTTGAACTTTATAACCTGATCAGAAAACTCAGATTTCCTGTATAACCCGGAAATCGCTTAAAATGGCTTTTTACGCGTATTAAACACCTAGTATGGGTTTAAAACCCTTTTTTCATATAAGACTTATTATCAACTGATATGACCTATTAAAATAAGTTATTTTACTGATGTATTCGGACCCGAATCTCAGAATTTCATTTAATCTCTTTTATAATCTTTAAAATGACCAAAATACCCCTACGGGGCTTAAATTAAGATTAAACTCGTTTTGGGCATAATGGAAGATATCCTACTGATATCACAACATATTTAAGGCATATTAACTTAGGAAACCTGTGAATGACTCTCATGGTTACCCGTTACGCCTCTTGCGCGTTCGGTTCGGTTTATGTAACTAGTTTTAATAAATTAGCCGAAACGGGTCGAACCTTATCGTTTTTATCTCAAAATCCAGAATGTGTTTAGTTTACCCATATTATACAAGTCTTCAAACTTGTCGGGTCTAAATCACATTCTATTCCGGTCTTCGCTTAATCGTGCGTTTGAACCGTATATTTCTTTAAAACTAACCGGTCTAAGTTTAGGCTTAATTAAAGACCCGTTAGGATTCTAATAGGTTATTATAAACCTTCGTTCCAGAATAGGAGACCCGGTAAAAGCTACATGCACTTGCTATTTGTGATTGATACTTGCAAAGGTAAATACTTTTAACTTATTTTCCCTATACGGGCTTGGGGTATGGTATATAAAATACCGCTTGGTCGGGCATTGAATCTTTAATCGAATAGAGATTAAACCATTGATATGCTCCGTTTTGAAATGTTTTGTTTGCTTAAAGCCTTTGGGGGGTTAATGACCATGTCCCGGATATCCTTGGCATCACCTTACGAGATGGCCACGACCTGAGCACGGGGTGTAGGCGTACACCCGTCAGTGCATAAATAAATAATGTGGTGTGTCTATTGATCTTTAACCCGGTCTACGGATCGGGCTACTGAACGCATAAGGAACATGTAATTCTTTTACAAGATTATATTCAAATAATTATCCCAAGTTATAAAAGTTTGTGCCTCGTGCATTCAAATCAATTTTTATTAAACATTTTCTAAATGAGTCAGTTAATTGTATTTACCTGTGTAAACTGACGTATTTTCCCAAAAAGGTTAAGTGCAGGTACTACGCGAACTAGGCTGGCTTTCTCCTAGCATCCACAATAAGTCTCACAAGCTTGGATGTCGAAACTGTTGAACAATGTTTCCATTTTATTTTTGATCCACCTGTGGATTATTTTCAACTATCTTGTGATACTCGATATTACAATTTGTTTGGTTGAAATATATCTATCTTTTGCTTCCGCTGTGCATTTTAATATTGTGTTGTTTGACTATGATGTTACCAACCACGTCACGTTACTCCCCCACCGGGCCCACCGGTCAAATGTGGAAATATCGGGGTGCGACATTGTTACCTGACAGCAGGTGTTAAGTCGGGTAAGGCTCCACGCAAGATTGATATTTCAAAGATTACTCCTCCTGCTTCTCCACCTTCTAGGACGTTTGACTTGTCCCCCCCCCCCCCCGTGATGACCTAGGTGAAAAGGGAAAACAAGATGATGTGGATGTTGAACATGTTGGAGAAGGTGGTGCTGGTGATGCAGGTGGTGCTGGTGACGCAGGTGGTGCTGGTGATGGTGGTCGAGGCAAGGGTGTTGATACCGAGGCAGAATCGAGCGAGGCTACACCTCACCAGACCATCTATACTAGACGTCCACCGGGTTCTGGTGGTGGTGCTACTTCAGGGGTACCCCGGAGTCCTGAGTTTGAAAATATTCAAGCTGGGTCCTGGGATACCCATAACCTAGCATGTGATGATCTGCCGCATGCTCCTCGGTGGAGGTTGACTCAGGGATCTCGGATGAGTGATCATGCTAACTGCCAAGAGTTCTTTTCCTTGTCTCTTCCCCCTGCTGAGAGGTTATTTCAAAAAAGGCGCAACCGGTTTGATCTCATGGATGATCATATTCATGCCGGGGTCAACTTTTTTGCTACCTCCCAGGAGATTGTTCGAGAATGGAATCTGATGGGGGAGGATACTCTTGAATTTGAAAATGCGAAGAAAGCATTTGCTGAAGAGAGGGAGAAGTTCAATGCCGAGAAGAAAGGTTTGTTATGGAGGGTGTCTGATGCGGAGCAAATGCTCGCACAAGAGAAAGAGTTTAACACCAACAAACAAAAGGAGTGGGAGATCGCCTGTGAAAGGACTAACAATGAGTTGCAAGCACAGCGTGAAGCGATTATTAGGATGTTTGGGGAGAAACGCAAGATTAGTGATGAAGCTGAAGAAGAACGCGCTGCGCACCAAAAGAGGGAGAAGGAGTATGTAGAGCGCATAGCTAAGTTGGAAAAGTTTGTTGAGGAGAAAATCGCTGAAAACAAAGCTTCTGAGATCTTAGTTGAAGAAGTTTATGCCGACTGCAAGTGGTTACTAGCACGCGCAGTGCCTCTGGTAATTGTTGTTTTGTTCATGTTTGGTTTTGCTATTTGTTGCCGTTTCCCTCATATATATATTGTCTTCGCAGATTTCTGAACGTATCGCAGGGTCTGAAGAGTTGACCAAGTACATGTATGAACTTGGTGAGGCCGCTCGTGCTCTTGGACGCAAGGAAGGTTATGCTGAGGGGCGGGCAGCTGCTGAATCGAAGGAGCCATTGAAAAACTTTGAATTATACAAGACTGATTGTGTAGTCCGTTATGCTGAAAAACGGCAAGAATTTGAGTCTCTCGAATTTGCCATTGTTAAAGCTGCTGGGAAGTTGTCCCGGAAGTCTGATGGGGTCGCGTTGTTGAAAAGGGCACTTGGTGATGAAGATCGTGAGGCCGAAGGTGCTGGTACTAGCCACCAGGGATGAAGGTTTCCGACCTGCACGCCGTGTATTGGCTTTGATAGCCTTGTAATCATTCTGACAATTTCGTAGACAAATTACCTTTATGCTTTGTGAACAATTTGCTCGTGGTTGACATGTGTTATCATTTTGTTATATTTGGCATGTTTCATGTTAGCGTTTAGCTTTGCTTCTTTGTTTGTTGTGAATTTTGCTATCGTTACAATATGTGCATGTGTAATTACTTTGATTAGGTATCACGAATGAATGATGACACTGACAGGTTGTGCTGTGTTAATTACAACGTTTATTCTGTCGTTTAAGCGCACAGGTTGATTCGTGTATACGAAGTGATCGAGTTACAGGTTATTGTATTGACCCGGTTGTCTTCAGCTTTGGGGGTCTTACAATGTTTGTTTACCATGTTTTCGATGCTTTCGTGTTTATGTGGGCACGAAGTATTTATTTGGCGTTTTTTAGGCTTTGGTTGTTTTTCTGACCCAGCTGTGCACTTAGTTGTGACAAGCCTTGGAGGTCTACAACGTTTCCTAATTTTGAGCCATTGATGTTTTCGTGTATGCCCAAAGTAATATATGCAGTTGTGACAAAAATTCGCATGAGATAAGGTAGCCAAACACTTCTTGTATTAGTGTTAAATGTGTTGGCGCGCAGCCATTACAAGTACATAGAAAAAACTTCGACCGTCTACATGTAGCATTTCCTTAATTGCTGAGCATTCCAGGTTCTTGGGACTTCTTTGTTCTCGAGTGTGCGTAGCTTGTACGCTCCCTTTCCAAGAACTGCATCTACAACATAAGGTCCCTCCCACTTGGGAGCTAATTTACCCGTTTTTTCGGCGTTAGACATCTCGTTGTCCCTTAGGATGTAATCACCGGGGTTAAACGTGCAAATTCGGACCTTGCTGTTGTAATACTTTTCCAACTTGGTCTTGTATTTCGCCTCACTGATTGCCGCCATTTCCCTTCTCTCTTCTAGAAGGTCTAGATCCAACCTTATTTCTTCTTCGTTGTTGATCATATTCATGGAGAGCATTCTTGGGGATGGCAGGCCAATCTCTGCCGATATCACAGCTTCGGACCCATAGACTAAACTGAACGGTGTTTCCAGACATTCTTTGTTATATCTGGTGATGAAATCTTCCACGCTTTCGTGATCTTTCCTCCATATATTCAAACAATCAACTGGATCTCTAGTGTGCCTGCGCTGTTGGGAGAAGTGCGCGAGGAACTTGTCTCAAAAATCGATCCATGACTTAATTTTCCCTGCTGGCAGGCTATCAAACCAGACGCGCGCCGCGCCGACAAAGGTTTGTGCGAAAAGATGACACCAAGTTGGTAGATTCCATCCACCTATTACCCCTGCCCCATTGAAGACTTGGAGATGGTCATCGGGATCTGTTAAGCCGTTGTATTTGCCTACGTTGTGTGGCAGTTTTGTCTTATCAATATCGGCTGTTGCAATCTCTCTGATAAACTTGGAGTTTTCAGCCATGCCGTCTGGGCGATAGCTCAGAGAGTAATCATGTTCTGCCTTTGGATTGTATCCCGCGCGCTTGTGGGGTTTGTACGCCTCGTGTTCTGGTGGCAATCTGCTGAATACCGTGCTTTCTTTCTTGTACGTCGGGTCGTCTTCTTCAGTGTAGCTATCCCATTCGTCGTTTATATTGCGCGGACCTAAACGACTTTGTACTGGCTTTCTCTGTTGATGGGAGTACTGCTCATAGTTACTTTCCGTTTCACCGTAAGTATCACGCGTATCGTGCGCGCTTTGCCTTCTGACGTTCGGAACAGGTGTTTTTTCAGGATTTAAGTTCCACGCATTGGCCTGCTGAGGCATGTGTGTGCTCAGAGACCTTTGCGGTGGAGTAAAAAAAACAGATTGATTAGCTTGTGCTTGGAGCACAGCTTGTTGTGCGCTGAGTTGTGTGTAGACGAGATTTAGAGACGCCATTTGCTCTGCAGACAAGGAAGCCAGAGTTTTTCCTTCGGGTAGCCCTAAAAGTGCCGAGAAGTTCAACTGTGTATGAACCGATGGGGTTGATGGGCCAGCCCCATGGTTTGGTGTTGAAACTTTCGGAGGTGTTTGATTGACTACCCTGGGTGGGGGTTGGAAAGTGGCCCCATTTGTGGTTTGGTTAATGATTCTGGATGGAGGTTGGAAAGTGGCTCCGTTCGTGGTTTGGCTAACCACTCTGGATGTACTTCCAAAGATATCAGGAAACTCGTTGTTCATTCGCCCTTCTTGGATGGTCTCGTTCCCCTGGACTCTTTGGACGTGCGCGGTGTCCGAGATGAGTTCAAAGGAAGAGACTTCTCCATCTATTTGAGGGGAAGGGTTTGGTTCAGCCATTTCAGAGAGTTTTTTGAAGAAAAAGGAGATGAAGATCGTTTGCAAAAAATGCGGTGGGCGCCAATGATGAAACACCGGTTAACAGCTGAGGTTAACCAGTGGGATTGTCTCTTTTGTGGGTTCAATCTCCTTCTCTGCTCGTCGAATGGCTTGGGTCCTGCAAAACAGCAACACCGTTAGCTCGTTAAGAGGGGAATGTGGGGGTTTCCCTCTTAACCGGGCTCCGGCGTGAGAATAAATACTGTTCCGAGGATGAAAACGGTGTGTGTTGAGTGTGAGAGAGTGGAGAGTAGAATAGAATAAACCTGAATGATGAAGGGTCCTATTTATAGCCGGAGGGTGAAAGAGGGAGGAGCAGCCTCGCCAGCTGTTATCGAGCGCCAGCTGTCCGACCAAGGGGAATATTCTTTTGGTCTCCTCTGCTGCCATCAGGATAGTGGTCCACGTGGCGCGCCGATATTCGTCCTTACTGGAGAAATCGTACTGCTGCTGTCGGCCTGCTCCTGGATTTGCTGCAGGTCTACATGGCGCTTGGTGATTGGTGACACGTGTTGTCCTTTCTGTCGGAAGGAGCATCTTTGGTGCCACCTTTGCGTCTTCCTGAAGCTTCTAGAAGCTTCTGGATTCACTTGCTGATGTAGGCGCCATGTTGGATGAAAAAGTGGTGTGGTCCTTGCCATGTTAGCGAAGGATTGGGACCATACCTCTTCACATGCCAAAAGTCACTTATGTTTAATGCATAAAAGCTACTAAATTGTTCTATAATACGCTAATCATTATAAAAAAAAACTGAGTCTTGTGGACAAAAAGTGTTCTAGGTCAACCGGACCCGATCTCTTTTGAGTGGCAAAATATAATATGCACTCCTTGCCCATTCCAGGCTCTAACTTAAGCCATCGTGTCCTTTCTCATAGGATGACAAAACATACAACCTTATTAAGGAAAACTCTAGGCTGATTTCTTGACAATGCCACGGATGTATTAGAAATGATACCTTGGGACGTATGTAAAGCCAAACAAATAGCTTCTGCTCCAAGAACAGAAGGATTGTGTCACCCCGCTAACGACAGAGAATTGTGTCGCCCCGCTACAAATGTTATCGGTTTATTTGCCATTTATGTCTTTATATTTATGTTTGACCCATCTATATTCTTTTTATTGATAGATAGATACTTGATTATCATTATAAAAACAACATTAACATACTTATGTATTAAAACGCTTTACATCGGAATAAAGGTAAACGGACAACATACTTATATATTAACATACTTGATTATAACGTACGAGAGTTGTTTGAAACATTCTCCCCCTTCCTATGTGCACACTGACCATTTGAATCACTATAGAAAAAAAAAATAACAACTTAATTGGTTTGATCTCTTTTAAATGTAGGCACCATGTTGTTAATTGTGAAAAAATTTCAGCTTGATTGGTTAGAATCCTCAGTTAAAAATTTAGCTACTATTAATATGTTTGCCCCAAAAAAATGGTTTTTTACTGGATAATTTTTATGGTTTTTAAACATATAACTAATTACACCGGATTTTCTTTTCAGAAAAGGGTTGCATTTGAGTCGTGTATTGTTTTTTTAGTACATGGAAATGTCTTAGCTTTCATTACTCTCACATTATATCTTTTTATGATGTTGTTAGGCTTAGAACATATCTTGCAAATTTGATGTGCCTGTGATTGTTTGAGTGAAAAAAAAAGGATCCAAATTTCGACCCCGGCGTGCCATACTTCACCCATGACCTCAATTTTCACTGTACGCGCTCAGTGGGCCTTTGGCATAGACTACGGAATTTTGGTGTGCACTTCACCCGTTTCGGCTCAAAAGCCACACTTTCAACCTTTATAATGTTATATACGTGCTAACAATCGACTTTTTGGCTGAGAAGCTAGAAGGTCGAGTGGGCCATATAATTGTCGGAATGATCATTTTTTATATAATTATTATAAAAAAGCCACACTTTTAACCATCCACCTCATTAGCCAAAAAGTCGATTGTCAGCACGTATCCATCTTGGCTTTGAATTGCCCGCTTATGTATGAAATCTTCAAGATGAGGAAGGTTGAGTAAATGGAAATTGATTTCCGCATAAGCCGCATCTGCTTGTTCAAACGTGTGTTGTGGCCTTTTTTGCAAGTTTGATAGATACAAAACATCTTAATCTTCCAACCAAAAAGACCGTCTTACAGTTGAGAAGCTGTTCATTTATTGAGGGGTCAAGACAGCTCTTGTCCTTGACAAACCCCCTAAGAGGAACCACATTCCTCTAGTGGAATGATATGCGATAACGTGCACATAAACAAAGTGATGATTAAACACATTTTCTTGAACACGTAGTTTAAAGGGTCATTTGGATCCTCCATCAATTGTGTTCCTCCCATCATTTAGATGCAAGCCGTCCAAGACTAGGTATTAATGGCTCTTATTCCACATGTTACAGATCAAATAACCTTCATTCTCCAGCCAAAACACCTCCCATGCCCTTTATCAACACAATGTTCAATGCACTGTGATATAGGTCGACGCAAATGCGGTTAGGTAATAAGTGATTCTTCGGTGATCATGTACCCTAATGCCCACAACACGGTGGTTGTGTGGCACATGTGGGCTGTAAAAATGCATACACATCCACACGGAACGTCTTTTTGGGTGTTATAGCTTATCATGAAGTCATGATCCGTCCAAAACCATCGCTTGAACCCGTAGGTTGTTTTGTCTTGATGTAGCTAGCTCGGTCATGTCGAATCGGTGTGACATGTGCCACATTAGTTCATCAGGCAGGTTATTTAGTATTGTCATGAACATGTCGCCTATCTAAAACAAATTCATACAAAATCATTAAAACAAGCTGAACCAGTTAAAGCATTAATAACATCAATTATAAACAACGTTGCACAATAAACTAGATGAAACCACAAATTTCGATTACAACTATAAAAAACCGTAGCTAAATAGTGGTATTTGTTGAAGAAAACGTATTCTCGGAGCACTTTGTTTTTGTGAACGTGGTCGCATATCATTCCACCAGAGGTCGGGGTTCCCTTACGTCGGTTTGTCCCGGATGAGAGACCGTTTAAGCTCTGAACAAATGAATAGTCTCCTCACTACAAGACAAACTTTCTGGTCAGAAAATCTATGTATTTAACAAACTTGGGACAAAGACTTCAACACACGTTTGAACAACAACAGTGGGCTTATGTAGAGATCCATACTCACCATCCCTGTTTTATACCAGGACGCCTTTTTCAACAAACCTTTGATGGATATGCTTTGATGATTGACACTTCGCATGCGGATGCAGATGGTGAAGCGGGTCGTAGGATCGTGAGAATGTCGCTCTTCCATCTTACACCGGAGTTTACCGAATACCCGGAGTCGACAGTTTATCACCTGCTGTCAAGTGTACCAGTTGAAGCAATACCTCAAGAACCTCTGCGTTTTGTTCAGCCTTTGCTGCTAAGAACATTCGACATATTTGTGAAGTTAACCGCTAATCTTGTAGCCCCGGTCAACGAGCCAAATCTTTGGCAGTGTTTAATTTTCAGGTATGATACCCAAGCAAGAGAAGAGGTGACAACAACTTTTGGATCGCGTGGTCGTTTGGGTATTAGTGTAAGGCTAGGCGTTATGAATTGAGATTTAGAAACTAGAATTTGATAACATGATTTTTGGGTGATTTGTTTCTTTTGGTGGATCTTGAGATGGATATGATCGGGTGGTTCTGCTTCATGCCCAATGAGACACATATAAAACATATCATAGTACTAAACTAAACATATGTGACTACACATAACAATAAATAAGTCACGTAATACAACAGACATATGTACTAATCAAAAGACAAGTTGGAGACGCCGTGAACTTTAGTTACACACTGTCACGATAAGTGTCGTGTCATTGACGCCCCAACGACAAGTCTTTACATATAATCGCTCGGGTGACAGAGTACAAAGCCATATCAGAAATTAACATATCATTGACATAACGGAACATGCAATAACGAGTACAAGGTCTAAGGTCTATTGCATGCTAAAGTATATACTAGTCATATAACAATACGAGACATAAACAACTAATGAAAACGTAGACCACAATCGATTTAAATTTAATGAAAACATAAACAACTAATGATCCAAATTTGTCGTTAAAAAAACAATATTTAATTTAAATTTAATGTAAATTTCTCCTACTCCTACTCTTCTTCTATTTAATTCTGATAGTTTTTCTTTTCTTACTTTTCATTAAACCACAATCGATTTCTCCTACTCTTCTCTGTAATGCAAACACAGTTTTTCTTTTCTGTTTTCAATAACCACAAACGATTTCAACCATTCTCCTATTATCATTCAACACAAACGAGGCTTAGCAATCAAAACTTTTACTCTTCTGCATCATTACCCAAACATCATACACCATGAGAATCAATAAGAAACATCATACACAGTTTGTTTCTAACATCCACCAAAAGAAACAAATCACCCAAAAATCATGTTATCAAATTCTAGTTTCTAAAACTCAATTCATAACGCCTAGCCTTACACTAATACCCAAACGACCACGCGATCCAAAAGTTGTTCCAAAGATTTGGCTCGTTGACCGAGGCTACAAGATTAGTGGTTAACTCCACAAATATGTCGAATGTTCTCAGCAGCAAAGGCTGAACAAAGCACAGATGTTCTTGAGATATTGCTTCAACTGGCACACTTGACAGCAGGTGATAAACTGTCGACTCCGGGTATTCGGTAAACTCCGATGTGAGATGGAAGAGCGACAGTCTCACGATCCTACGACCCGCTTCACCATCTGCATCCGCAGGTGAAGTGTCAATCATCAAAGCATATCCATCAAAGCTTTGTTGAAAGACGTCCTGGTATAAAACGGGGATGGTGAGTATGGATCTCTACATAAGCCCACTGTTGTTGTTCAAACGTGTGTTGAAGTCTTTGTCCCAAGTTTGTTATATACATAAAATTTTCTGACCAGAAAGTTTGTCTTACAGTGAGGAGACTGTTCATCTGTTCAGAGCTTAAACGGTCTCTCATCCGGGACAAACCGCCGTAAGGGAACCCCGACTTCTGGTGGAATGATATGCGACCACGTTCACAAAAACAAAGTGCCCCGAGAATACGTTTTCTTCAACAAATACCACTATTTAGCTATGGTTTTTTATAGTTGTAATCGAAATTTGTGGTTTCATCTAGGTTATTATGTAACATTATTTATAATTGATGTTATTAATGCTTTTACTGGTTGAGCTTGTTTTAATGATTTTGTATGAATTTGTTTTAGATAGACGACATGTTCATGACAATACTAAACAACCTCCCTGATAAATTAATATGTCACACCGATTCGACATGACCGAGCTAGCTACATCAAGACAAAACAACCTACGGGTTCAAGTGACGGTTTCGGGCGGATCATGACTTCATGATAAGCTATAACACCCCAAAAAGACGTTCTGTGCGGATGTTTATGCATTTCTACAGCCCACATGTGCCACACAACCACCGTGTTGTGAGCTTTTGGGCACATGATCACTGAAGAATCACTTATTACCTAACTGCATTTGCGTCGACCTATATCAAAGTGCAGTGAACATTATTTGATCTGTAACATGTGGAATAAGAGCCATTAATACCTAGTCTTGGATGGCTTGCATATAAATGATGGGAGGAACACAATTGATGGAGGATCCAAATGACCGTTTAAACTATGTGTTCAAGAAAATGTGTTTAATCATCACTTTGTTTATGTGCACGTTATCGCATATCATTCCACTAGAGGAATGTGACTCCCCTTAGGGGGTTTGTCAAGGACAAGAGCTGTCTTGACCCTTCAACAAATGAACAGCTTCCCAACTGTAAGACAGTCTTTTGGTTGGAAGATTAAGATGTTTTGTAGCTATCAAACTTGCAAAAAAGGCCACAACACACGTTTGAAGAAGCAGATGCGGCTTATGCGGAAATCAATTTCCATTAATTCAACCTTTCTCATCATGAAGATTTCACACATAAGTGGGCAATTCAAAGCCAAAAAGGATACGTGCTGACAATCGACTTTTTGGCTAATGAGGTGGATGGTTGAAAGAGTGGCTGTTTTTATAATAATTATATAAAAATGATCATTCCGACAATTATATGGCTCACTCGACCTTCTAGCTTCTCAGCCAAAAAGTCGATTGTTAGCACGTATATAACATTATAAAGGTTGAAAGTGTGGCTTTTGAGCCGAAATGGGTGAAGTGCACACCAAAATTTCGTAGTCTATGCCAAAGGCCCAATCATGAACTATGTGATGTATACCTTATAAGCTAAGCTAAACTAAAGCATATAAGTTTCAAGTTCAAATGCAAAGATTCATTAAAGGTAGTTTCGACCCCGGCGTGCCATACGTCACCCATGACCTCAATTTTCACTGTATCCGCCCAGTTGGCCTATGACATAGACTACGAAATTTTGGTGTGCACTTCACCCGTTTCGGCTCAAAAGCCACACTTTCAACCTTTATAATGTTATATAGCACTTCACCCAATCGAGTGTGTGATTAACAACTATATCTTTTACAAATTCTTTACTACTTAGTAGTAATTATTAAGGTCAACATAAATTACCATTCAACTTGAATTGAATTGAGTATCACCTTCACAACTTCAACTGGCTTTTACTTTCAAAACCTAAACTGACTTCACTATCACATGTTTGACCTGTTTATCTGGTCAAACAGTTCATCTTATCCCTACCTATATGTTACTCCCTATCTAAGTGATTGCTAAATCTTACGATGCGTAACAAATTCTATCATCCTTTTGTTCCAGAAATTGCTAAAACCAATTGTGTAAAACAAGTCTACCATCCATGTTCAACTTATAAGTAAGGCCTATTATGCATACAATAAGAAAAGAACCGGCCAACATTTTATCGTGAAAGCCTTATGTGCATTCAATACCTAATGTGCAACAGTCATAGTTAACACTCAACTGAATCTAAGCACGTCAAAATGTTGTTGACACATCAAAGTGATTTGAACCTAATGTGCAGTAGTCAAAGTCATTTTATCTTAATGCACAGCAGTGGAAGCACAATTGATCCTAAGCCTACTTTAGAATGCTATTTGACACCCAAACACGGTCAATCAAATGCTACAATTGATCCTAAGCACATCAAAGTCATTATCATTCACTTTAAAAGTCAACCCATGTTTAATAACTTAAACACGATATAATAAGCATCATTCATACTGTAACTTTAGCATTAAAGACCACCATTATCATCCACTTTATAAGTCAAATCCTTTTTAATCACTTCAAACACAGTTTAATAAGCATCATTAACAGTTTAATAAGTATCCTAATGATTATATGTACATAATAGTTAACTTCTAAGGACCATTTCCCGTTACCTTTCAATGACCAAATTATTGAAAAATTATCGGGTCAAAAATATTACTGCTTTTTGGACTGGTATTCGGGTTACAATCAAATAGCAATACACCCGGATAACCAACACAAAACCACCTTCACTTGTCCATATGGCACCTTTGCCTTTCGGCGAATGCCCTTTGGTTTGTGCAATGCACCGACAACTTTCCAACGATGTATGATGAGTATCTTCTCGGACATGGTTGGAGAGTCGCTTGAAGTGTTTATGGATGACTTTTCCATTTTTGGCACTAGTTTTGAATCTTGTCTCAACGAATTGCAAAAAGTTTTAAAAAGATGTGTTGAGAAGAATTTAGTGCTTAGTTGGGAGAAAAGTCACTTTATGGTGCAAGAGGGAATTGTGTTGGGTCATGTAATTTCGGAAAAGGGAATGGAGGTGGATAAGGCAAAAATACGGGTAATAGCATCTTTGCCACCTCCGAAAAATGTTAAGGGTGTAAGGTCATTTTTGGGACATGCGGGTTTCTATAGACGTTTCATAAAAGGTTTTAGTGTTATCACCAAACCTTTATGCAACTTGTTGTTAAAAGATGTCCCATTTGATTTTACTAATGAGTGCATGCAAGCTTTCACTGTTTTGAAGGAACATTTAGTCAAAGCTCCTATCTTGCAACCACCGGATTGGTCAAAGCCGTTCGAGATTATGTGCGATGCAAGCGACACTACTATTGGTGCAGTTTTGGGTCAAAGGGTTGACAAGAAGCCGGTAGTGATTTATTAAGCAAGCAAGACTTTATCCGAAGCGCAACTCAATTACACCACAACCGAAAATGAGTTATTAGCGGTGGTGTATGCTTTGGATTAGTTTCGTGCTTATATTTGGGGGAGCAAGGTGGTGGTTTATTCGGATCATAGTGCGGTCCGATATTTGATGGAGAAAAAGGACGCGAAGCCTCGTTTGATTCGGTGGGTATTATTGTTGCAAGAGTTTGACTTGGAAATTCGAGACAAAAAGGGAAGTGAGAACGTAGTGGCGGATCACTTGTCTCGGATTCCGGTTGAAGGAATTGACGATGTTAGTGAAATCAATGAAAGTTTTCCCGACGAGCAACTCCTAGCCGTCTCCACCTTTGTTGCACCGTGGTATGCTCATTATGTCAACTACTTAGCCACGGGTGCCATCCCAAGTCATTGGACCAAGAAGCGTCGACAACAATTTATGGTTCAAGTGAAGCAATATATTTGGGATGAACCGGATCTTTTCAAGATTGGGCCGGATCAAGTTATTCGGAGGTGTGTGCCCGAAACGGAGGTGATGGAAATTTTGACTCACGCCCACTCATCCGCATGTGGAGGTCACTTTAGTGGGCATAAAACGGGTTACCGGGTTCTCTCATGTGGGTTTTATTGGCCCACAATTTTCAAAGACGCATGTGAGTTTCCAAGGAATTGCGTGAATTGTCAAAAGATGGGAAGCATATCGAAGAGGGATGAGATGCCACTACAACCAATTTTGGTTGTTGAAATATTTGATGTATGGGGTATTTACTTTATGGGTCCCTTCCCGAATTCGAATGGTTTTCTATATATTTTGGTAGCGGTGGATTACGTCTCGAAGTGGATTGAAGCTATTGCAACACGAACAAACGACCATTCGGTTGTTTGTAAATTTGTTCAATCCAACATCTTCTCTCGTTTTGGCATCCCGCGTGTTATTATAAGTGATGGTGGTTCGCATTTCAAGAACTTCAATTTTGGAAAATTGTTGAAGAGATATAGCGTGAATCACCGGATTGCCACACCTTACCATCCGTAAACGAGTGGACAAGTTGAAGTGTCCAACCGGCAAATCAAAGAAATTCTCATGAAGACGGTTAGAACGGATAGGAAGGATTGGTCGAGCAAATTGGATGATGCATTGTGGGCGAACCGAACGGCCTACAAGACTCCAATTGGCACAACCCCGTATCGGATGGTTTATGGAAAGGGTTGTCATTTGCCAATGTAGTTAGCGCATCGGGCACATTGGGCAATTAAGACGGTGAATGCGGATTACGATGAAGCGGGGAAGATAAGGAAGTTGCAATTAAGCGAAATTGAAGAGATTAGAGATGAGGCGTATGAATGTGCATCGGCTTATAAAGACAAGCTCAGAAGAGATTAGAGATGAGGCGTATGAATGTGCATCGGCTTATAAAGACAAGCTCAAGAAAGTACACGATGCGAAGTTGAGGAAGAAAACCTTTGAAGTGGGTCAAAAGGTTTGGTTGTACAATTCAAGACTCAAGATGTTCGCGGGCAAGCTTAAAAGCAAATGGATGGGCCCGTATGTCGTTCGGAGAGTTGGGAGGTTTGGTGATGTAGATATCCAAGATGAGCAAACACTGAAACAACAAACGGTGAACGGTCACCGGTTGAAGCCATACTTGGAGGGGAACGACATCAACAACTTGGAGCTTGATAAAGTGGGCTACATCTTACACCCGGTCGATGAGGAACAACCGTGAGAGGCCCAGGTTTGGTAGTGTAAATAGTTAGTATTTCATTTTGTTTGTTTGTTTTGTATAGTTTGCATATTTACCGTACTCGCTTGAATCTTGTGTTTGAAACAAGTGTGGGGACATTCGGGTCACGAATTGCTCTAACATTGTGTTGAGGACAACACGGGATTTTCGATGGGGTAGGGTGATTTTTACATGTTTTTGAAAAATTTTAAAAACACATAAAAATCAAAAAAACTAAAAAAATATATAAAAAAGCTACTTAAATCGCATTTTTCAGCAATCCAGGGATGCCCGTAATTTACGGTGGTGGGCAAATAGGTTTGGTCTTTACGGTGAAAAGCTCCTGTTTTACGGTGGAATTTTAGTTCCAGCATCCACCGTAATTTACGGCCCACACCGTAATTTACGGTGGACCTGGAAAACTGATACGTCGTTCCGGTTTCTGCATACATACATAAAAAAAAATAATAATAAGCCAACAATCAGGTCACGTGAACTTTAACCCCATCCACTCCTTTCCTCTTCACTTTTCTCATCTATCATTTTCATCTATCACTCTTAAGACCCACAAGATCTTCAAACTTCTTCAACCTTCAATCCTTCTTAACTCTCTCAATTCTCAACCAAATCAAGTGAAATTTAGGTCTATCTTGACTAATTTTTCACATACTTTCTGACTTTGAGAAGAGATTTGCGAAAAAACAAAGCTTTCGGGTCCGAATTCCAAACCCTAGGTCCGAAAATTTTTAGGAGATTTTGTTTCACAAGCATTCTAGCATCTTCAAGCAAAGGTATGGAAGTTTATTTATTATATTTTGATGATGCATTGTGAAGATTGAGGTTGTTTTTTATATTTGTTCATACCCACTTGCTTGTTCTTAGATTTTGTTATGAAAATGGTTACTTGAACATTGATATGGGTTGTAGATGTAGGATTGATGGTAAAGTAGTGAACTTTTTGGGAATTTTCTACATTGTAGAGACACAATGCCAAAATTTTTGAACAAATTTATAACTCTTGGTTCACTAACATCTACAACCATAGTAACAAGCAAGTGTGGGGATATCTTGGAGAAAAGGGTCTAAATTTGTGTGTTTGGTTGTGTTGTTTGCCTTAATGTGTGTAGGAAAATGGTTCGAACAAAGGAAAAGGCCGGAGCAAGTTCGTCTTCTTCGTCTAAAGACAAGGGTAAGCAACCGGAACAACAACCGAGAAAAAGGCAATATTTGGGTCGAGTTGATGAAAGTGAAAGTGAGGAAGAAATGGAGTTGGACCCGGCGGAAAAGCCAAAATGGGAGTCGGGTCCATTGGATGACCAACCGGAGCATTGGCAACCGACACTCTACCACGACAGTATGAATAGATTGAAAAACAAGGCTGCCGCATTTATTTGCGAGAGAGAAGTTAATGAGGTTCAATTTAGCCCGTTTGGTGTGTTTGCTAAATTCCGCGCTCTAGGATGGGAGGGGGCGCTTAGTTGTTATGATAAGGATAAAAACAACTTGTTCATAACCGAAATACAAGAATGGATGGCAACTCTCAAGTGCAACACATATGAAAAGCCATCACAAATGAAGCTAACGGGTATGGTGAATGGGATTCCGGTAGAGATGTCGTTTGACACGCTAAAGAAATTGGGGAAGTATGACAGTTTACATGCTCGTGACTACATGATACCTACTCTTGATGACCTTTTGATTAAACCGGAGAAGCATGCTCGTTGGAATGATATGTTGGCGGCGTTATTTTTGACCGGTACTTACAGTGGTATTTTATACCAGAGGAACTGAAAAATAGAAGCGAAATTGTTGCTAGCAATCTGTATTTTAAATGTCATTCCGCGAAGGGGGGACAAGGAGCAAGTGAGGTACCCGGAAGTACCTGTCCTCTATTCGCTACTTAATGGGTCTCCGCGTTTTCCAATCCGATATCTGATCATGAACCACCTATGGATTTGCCGAAACAAGCTGGGGAGAGATATTGTCCCGTATTGCCGAATAATCACGGGATTGATGAAGCAGCAAAAGGCAATCACGTCCGAGGATAGAGGGGCAACAAAAAGGCATCAGCCTTTTACTTTAGACAAGTTGGGGATTGGTTGGACATACACACAATCGGAGCGGTATCATAAGTTAAAGTCAGAGGGGCAGAGATGGAGAGCATTAAAGGTGGGTGCAAGAGATCTTCTTCCGGGTGAAGAAGATGAGCCGGAAAGTGATGCGGAGGTCCCAAGTGGTGATGATGATTATGCGAACGAGCCGCATGGTGGTGAGCATGATGGAAATGTAGGCCAAGGGGGCCTAGGTAGAGGTTATGGTGGTGTCTTTTACGATTACACGGAGCGTTCCTATGAGCCGGGGTGGGCTTATGATGGAACTGTTAGTACAGTATGTCTATTGCCTCCGTCATCTCAAGACTGTAGCAGAAATAGATTAAGTTTAGTGCTTATAGTGTTATATTTTAGAAAAAGGCAAGGTGGCATTTGTGTAAATAATGAGATATCTCATTATGTCCCTTGGCCTATAAATAGGAGCCTTAGGGTTTCATTTAGAGACTTTTGACACTTTTGCTCATTTGCTACATTTGAGGGTTCTAGTTCTAGAGAGAGAAACTAGAGAGAGAAAGTGTCTAGGTGATTCACGGTTCCTGTAACGATTTCAGATCTTTGAATAGAATCACGTTCATTGTACGTCCCATGTGTTTCGGTCTTGCTCGTGCACGGATTCCGCACGTCGTACGAGTCGGTTCGCAATCGATACGGATCAATCCGG
The DNA here is from genome assembly GCA_030545235.1 of Helianthus tuberosus. NCBI lineage: Eukaryota > Viridiplantae > Streptophyta > Magnoliopsida > Asterales > Asteraceae > Helianthus > Helianthus tuberosus. The sequence goes on from CM060410.1 coordinate 14,076,042, forward strand.
GACCTAACAAGTGGTATCAGAGCAGGAGCTCGATTGCTCGGATCATTCACACGATTTCGCACTTGAATTCAGCAGATTCAGATCAAAATTTCACTCAGATTTGTCTAAGTTCTTCATTTTTCTTCTCTGTCACGTTTTCAACAGAAAAACGCAAAATTAACAAGGATTTTACGGTTAAAAATTGATAATTTTTGGATATGTTGTGCGTATATGCATGATTCACAATCCTACAAAATTTCAGATTCAAACTCATAGTAGTTTGTGAGAAATCTTAATTTTTGTGGTTCGAAAAAAGTTGTAAACTGTTGCTGTTGTTCTTGATGTCACACGCACGCATGACCTATCCGTGCGGATAAGTTGCACGCACGGATAACTAATCCGCTTTGATCTTCGTTGACCTATCCGTGCGGATAAGTCGCACGCACGGATGACATAATACGTATTGACTTTGTTGTTGACTCTGTCACACGCACGGATAGCATCTTCGTGCGCACAACTTATCCGGGTTGACCGTAGTTGACCTTTTAATCCGTATCATTGCACCTCACTCGTCCGACCCACATTTAGTCAACATTTTCAGACTGTCAGTCAACATATTCGGTGAGCATGTGAAACTAGGTAAAGGTGTCATCAAGTGTTGCTTCATTTAATAATCATATCACGTGATCTAGTCGACAAGCTTTAATTGAAATTCAGTTGTCACGAGATTAATATCCTGATTGTCAGCACCGTTTATAGATACAAGAGATATGCATGTGAACTATTAATTGAAAATTAAAGGATTGCATGTGATAAAAGTTTGTCTGATATCAATTACACGTGATTCAAGCTAACTTTAATTGTAGATGACAGTTTGCATGTGAGGACTTTGTGAAAGTTAGCAATTCATTAATTGAGGTTAAAGAAGTCAACTTCATCCGCACGGATCCCCACCCGTGCGTATAGCATCATTCCTCACCCGTACGCATCACCTTTGTCACACGGATCCCCAACCGTGCGTATAGCATCATTTCCCACACGCACGGATTACTTTCAGCCATCCATGTTGACTTGTTGACTTGCCACACGCACGGACAACTTGTCCGCGCGGATAACATCCCCACCCGTGCGTATAACATCTCCCGGATCCCCACCCGTGCGTATAACATCACACGGATCCTCATCCGAGCGGATCACCATCCGAGCGGATAGCAATCCGAGTCTTGTGTTATCACCCGTGAATATCACTTAGTCAACATGTTCTTGTAATCTGTTTTGTCATATATTGTCAGCCATTACTATTGAATATTATTGATAAGAGTGAGCACATGCATGACATTTGTTTGAGAATTTAGCCACTTTAATTGAAATCAGATTATCACGTGAAGGATTATTGGCAGCTTGCATGTGAGAATTTGTTGAAAATCACAATTCAGATAACGATTTGTCGGATCCCCACTCGAGTATTTGTACAATCAAGTTGTTTGATAGTAATCGAACTAATCTTGTTTGTTTATTTTCAGGTAATTCAAGATGGCTAAAATGTTTGATGAACAGGAAAACGAAAATCTTACAAATTTAAACGTTTGGACTTCTGGATCTTGGATTGATAAGAAGAATAAGAAGGATGTTTAGATTAAAAGATTCGAAAATTTCTTGTGCATGAAAAATGAATCTTTGGAACAATTGGATAGACGGTTTGATGAGTTGATTGATAAGTTAGATAGATATGAGATAAGGGTTTCAAATGCTGAAAAAATTTCACAATTTGCGGATGCATTACCTTTAGAATGGAATGAATTTTTAAGTGAACTAAAAAGGGATGCTAGTTTCTCAAAGCTTCATTTTAGAGAATTCATCGATAAGCTCAGATCACATAAGTTTGATAAAGAAAAAAGAAAAGAAGAGTTGATGAATGAGATGAAGAGGGATTTAGAAAAGATAAATTTGGAAGTGATCATCGAAATGAGAAAAAGATTTTCTGTATGTCTTGGTGCAAAAAATGTCATGAAATATGATATTAAGAGAGGTTGTTTTATTGATGAATATGCAAACCCTCTTGATTTTGTTAAAATTTTTTGTGCAGGAACATTCAGGATGGAAACAAAGAAAGAAGCTGATGTTGAAAAGATGAATGAAAAATGCTCAAAATGTGACAAACTTGGAGCAGACAATGCCAAATTCTTGAGTGATGCGGAGAATTTGACATTGGAAAACAAAGGTTTGAAAGATGGGAAGAAAGCTGATGATGAACAGATTCTGGAGTTACGCTTGAACTGTGAAAATCTAAAATCTGAAAATATCAAACTGTTGAGTGATATGGACAGTTTGACATTGGATTACAAGTTTTTGAAAGAAAAAGAAAAAGAGTTTGAAAATGAAAAATTAAAATTTGAAAATGATTTCAAAAGTCAGTTAAAGATTTTAGAAGATGAGAGAGATGTTTTTGGTAAAAATAATCTTGAAAAACAATGTGAAATAAATTCTCATCTTGATAAAATCATTCGACTTGAGCATGAAGCCGAAGGTAATAGAAAGAAAATTGCTGATTTAGAAAACAAGTTGAAAAGTTTTGTGACTTCTGCACCATATGTGTGTCCAAAACCGATCAATTATGTTCCAATAAGTGACAAAGTCACAAATTTTGACAAAGTCAAAATTGAAGATTGTGATGACGAAGCTGATGATGAAATAGAAATAGAAAAAGAAAAGAAAAATATTTTTAGATTTACAAGAAAAATTTAAAAATACTGTTTTGCAATCTACTGAAACAGGTGAATGTTCTAAACAAAAACCTGTTAAGAAGAGTGTAGAACAGAAACAAAAAGTTAAAAATTCGATAAATTTTAAAAATGAAAATAAAAGCTCATCAGTTCAGTCATCCAATCATTATAAAAAATCAAAAAAATTTGTAAATGAAAACTCACAAAATGATGGTAATAAGTGGTGCAGGTTTAACCACAGTGCTCAAAAGACAAATCCAGCATTGAAGAGGAGAAATGACTATAACCAAGCCAAACAATGTTATGATCTGAAGGTTTGGACTGACAGAAGAGAATGGTACGATAACAGAGTGTGCTACACCTGTGGTGTTAGAGGACACATTGCTGTTAACTGCCAGAATTGGAGTTATGAGACAAGAAGATGCTATAATTGTCAAATCAGAGGACATATTGCCAAAGATTGCCCAAGGAGATCAATGGGAAGATCGAGGGTTGAATCTCAGAGAACGGTAAAGAAACCAGTCACTGTTAAGCCCAAAGAACAGAAAGTGGAAGATAAGAAAGTAAAGCTTTCACAGGGGCAGAGAGACAGACTGAGGAAGAAGAGGAAGAAGGCGAGAGAGTATTTGGAGAAGATTTTGTCTTCAGGTTCACCAGTTGGTTCGAATAAGAGTTCTGATGAATCGATTCACTCGACTGCAAAGCCAAGCAAATCGAATTCTTCAGATGCAAATCTGAGGACAAACAAAAGGAAAAAGAAAGTTATTGGCGATGAATCTGGCTCATCCAAGTCAGACAAGCCAAGTTCGGGCAATGAATCTGATTCCACAAAATCAGATGAGCCACAAGTTGAGGTAAAAAAGGAAGAGACAGTTCCATTAATGAATGATGAGAACTTTCCACCATTACGAGCCGCAAACCTAAAATCAAAAGGTGTTGATGCTGGAAAAATGTTTAATAACAATGTTAAACATATTTTTAGCAAGATGGCTGATGGTAAGGAAAAAGGAGTGAAAGAATTTTATGAAGAAAAGAGAAATGTTCAAAACACACCTAAGACTGGTCAGGCTTGGGTGTCAAAATCTGTTGGTTGAATTCCTGACTTGCCGGAGCTTCCAGGTTGGTAAGTGTGAAGCAGGTATCGGCATCATTCTTGAGAAATTCACAGGATGGTAACTGTGATATTTCGTTTTACAAGTGGTTAATCAAGGACATTAAGTTGTACTTGATTTTCTACAAGTGATAGTGGTGTTTGACCTAATAATGTTAAATTTTCAAAACGGTTAAAAGAGAACAAGGTGATGAGATGACCCCGAACCCACAAGTCATGGGTAAACAAACTAATTTTTCCAGAAAAACCATTCTGATTAACACAAACTTAAGTGTTTTGAAATCATTATGGGAAAATAGTTTGTTGTAAGGGGGAGTTCTGATTGAATACGCCGAAACCCTCACGGCTGAACAAACATGATTACTTTCACAAGATTGAAAAACGGTTTTCAAACTGTCGAAAATCAATGGGTTGTAAATCATGGGGGTACGCTATATTTTCTGCAAATCAGTGCATGAAAAGCAGAAAATGGATGGCGAGACAAAGCTATCAGTATTGGTTGTCAAATTTTCTTTAAATGGTTTTGCATTTTAGGGGGAGTAATGTCTGGGGTATTATTCCGGGACTTCTGCTGAACGGTAGTTCTGACCTAGTCCTTGGATAATACTTTCTGCAAATGCTTGAAACATAGCATAAACCCTCAGCATGCCGATGAAACAATAAAATTGATAGTCGCTGCTGTTGTAGCTAAAAGATCCTCTAAAGGGGACATTCCGTAAAGTCGAAGCTGATATCTCTCTGCGTATACGGAAGTATCGACCTGAGATCCCTCGGCCCTCGCATACCTAATTTATGTACAGATATCATTGTAGTATACTCACCTGTAAGACAGATTATTGGGATTCTGGATACGGGAGTATATTCAAGAGGTGGGACACATGAATGAGTTTAAGTTCTTAATTCACCTAATTTGTATCCTGAATCAGTTGAAAGTTGTGTGAAAATTTAAAGTGGATCAGTATATCGACAATCTAAGTGAATTGTTTAATTCTTAAAGTGTAAATAAGCTCAACGGTACTTGTGATTTGTCATAAACTGATATGATCCTCTGACGCAAACTCAATCAAAAATATTGTCTGTAAATATGTTTGTACATATTTTTTTACTACTTTATGTTTTCAGAAAATACAAAAAGATTTTTGATTCTGCTTTATTTTCGACAACCGATGTCTGAAGCTGAGTTTTAAAATCTAAGTATGCTGATTGTGTTTCTGAAAAATAAAACAAGTTCATTAATTTGAAACTTGAAGTTTTATAATCAAAAATCAAAAACAGTTTGTGATATCTCCAAGGTCATTAATTTGGACTTGGATGATTAACCGTGAAGGATTTGGATGCTTAAATTGTTAAAATCTGTAAAAGAGCTAGTTTCCGATTCGGTTCGTTGAAACTGCCAAATCTTAAAGATTGTTGATAGGGGAAGAGATTCAAGTATTCCTGGATATATTCATATTATTATATCTTAGTCACAGGATCTTGATTTAGAAAGTTTGATGGAGCCAGGTTACGATACCTGGAAATCTAAAAATGTTTTACTTATAAATGTATGAGTGTTGCAGATTCCAGACTACGATCCCGATAGCCGAGTCTAAGGGGGAGTCTGAAGACAAGCTCAACGCAAAGGGAAGCGTGCATAGGAGCCAGGATTCGTTCCCGAAAGAGCTTGTAATCGGAAAGCCAGGTGTCGATCCCAAAGCACGGAAGCTTGATGAAAGGGGGAGCCTAAAGAATCTACTGAAAGAAAGGAGCTGGAGCTGAAGATAGATCCACGAGGATTCTGTTCGAGCTAAAGAGAGAGAGAAAAGAAGCTACGAGTCTGAATGTTTGAGATTGACTGCGGCAATATCCAAGGGGGAGTCTGTTAGTACAGTATGTCTATCGCCTCCGTCATCTCAAGACTGTAGCAGAAATAGATTAAGTTTAGTGCTTATGGTGTTATATTTTAGTAAAAGGCAAGGTGGCATTTGTGTAAATAATGAGATATCTCATTATGTCCCTTGGCCTATAAATAGGAGCCTTAGGGTTTCATTTAGAGACTTTTGACACCTTTGCTCATTTGCTACATTTGAGAGTTCTAGTTCTAGAGAGAGAAACTAGAGAGAGAAAGTGTCTAGGTGATTCACGGTTCCTGTAACGATTTCAGATCTTTGAATAGAATCACGTTCATTGTACGTCTCGTGTGTTTCGGTCTTGCTCGTGCACGGATTCCGCACGTCGTACGAGTCGGTTCGCAATCGATACGGATCAATCCGGGACCTAACATGGAACGATGCAAGAAGTTATCGAGAATCAACGTCCTCCGGCACCCATTTTTGAGACATGGTCGGGGTTCGGAGCGGACGTTATTTCATCAACATACAAGGATGAGTGCAAGCTTGGAGCGGTCTTTGAAACATAGCTTTGATCGTCAAGAGGCGTGGAATCGCACACACGCGTATTCCCATGAAGTAGAAATGAATAATCGATACCATGATGACCAAGAAAGAAGATTGCATGCAGATTGGCACGCCGGGCGGCCGGTGGTCGTGGATCCACAACATGTGGATTATGCGTCTCTACCACCTTATGATGGTAGTATTTCGTATCCGACACCGCCGCTCCATCATTCACAATGGATCGACCCGCGCCAACAAGAAGGAGCTCAACAACAAGGTGGGAGTAGTAGCGATTCATTTGCATTTGGAGAATGGAATGACATGATGTCTTCCATTTTTGGGCCTCCGCAGCCACACTATTACTAGTCAGGTTGTGTTCCTTCCTTGTATATTTTGTGAATATTTATTTAGTTTGATATGTTTATGGTTGGGCGGTGGGGTGGTGTATGATTGTGATGTTGTGTTTGGGATGGTGGAAGTTGGCGGTGTGATGTCTTTGAAAAAGAAAAAAAAAATATAAAATAAAAAAATCCAAAAAGAAATTTGTGGTTTGAGTGTTGAGCTTTCAATTGGTACGAAAGATGTTAGTGATCAAATCCTCCTAAAACCATACATTGGGGTCATTGTATCCCAAGTGTGGGGATGGGGGGAAATTTTTGAAGTTTTTGAAATTTTTTTTTTTAAATCAAGCGAAACGATGTGAGAATTTGAACACCCTAGATTAACCCCAATTGATGCACCGGCAACCCTTTATACCCCTTTATTCTTGGTGAGAGTTGAAGCCACACATGTAAATAAATAAAACTTGTCTTTGATGAGAGTGGCTACGGGTGGGGGTGCATTAGAACTTGTGCCTTGATACGGTTTGAGTCCTTAGTCGGATATGAATGCAAAAAGGATAAGGGCATTTAGGTAGCCTCGTCTTTAGTGTGTGTGAGTGTGGGATTTGAGGGGTTGGACCTCATAAGTTATATATATGAGCATGGGTGCGAGAGGGGCGGGGGGTTGGACATTTAGTTGCCAAATTTTGTGCCTAAAAGCCTATCGTTTGTTACCCCTAGCTAGTTACCTAAAAAATTTACCCAATTTGACCCGGTCTTATAGTGTTAGTAGTAGTAGTAGTAGTTTTAGTAGTATGATGTAGATATGTTTGATGTTTTATTGAAGGTTGAAGAAGTTTGAAGATCTTGTGGGTCTTAAGAGTGATAGATGAAAATGATAGATGAGAAAAGTGAAGAGGAAAGGAGTGGATGGGGTTAAAGTTCACGTGACCTGATTGTTGGCTTATTATTATTATTATTATTTTATGTATGTATGCAGAACCGGAACGGCGTATCAGTTTTCCAGGTCCACCGTAAATTACGGTGTGGACCGTAAATTACGGTGGATGCTGGAACTAAAATTCCACCGTAAAACAGGAGCTTTTCACCGTAAAGACCAAACCTATTTGCCCACCACCGTAAATTACGGGGGTACCTGGGCATCCCTGGATTGCTGAAAAATGCGATTTAAGTAGCTTTTTTATATATTTTTTTAGTTTTTTCGATTTTTTTGTGTTTTTAAAATTTTTCAAAAACATGTAAAAATCACCCTACCCCCTCGAAAATCCTGTGTTGTCCTCAACACAATGTTAGAGCAATTCGTGACCCGAATGTCCCCACACTTGTTTCAAACAAAAGATTCAAGCGAGTACGGTAAATATGCAAACTATACAAAACAAACAAACAAAATGAAATACTAACTATTTACACTACCAAACCTGGGCCTCTCACGGTTGTTCCTCATCGACCGGGCGTAAGATGTAGCCCGCTTTATCAAGCTCCAAGTTGTTGATGTCGTTCCCCTCCAAGTATGGCTTCAACCGGTGACCGTTCATCGTTTGTTGTTTCAGTGTTTGCTCATCTTGGATATCTACATCACCAAACCTCCCAACTCTCCGAACGACATACGGGCCCATCCATTTGCTTTTAAGCTTGCCCGCGAACATCTTGAGTCTTGAATTGTACAACCAAACCTTTTGACCCACTTCAAAGGTTTTCTTCCTCAACTTCGCATCGTGTACTTTCTTGAGCTTGTCTTTATAAGCCGATGCACATTCATACGCCTCATCTCTAATCTCTTCAATTTCGCTTAATTGCAACTTCCTTATCTTCCCCGCTTCATCGTAATCCGCATTCACCGTCTTAATTGCCCAATGTGCCCGATGCGCTAACTCCATTGGCAAATGACAACCCTTTCCATAAACCATCCGATACGGGGTTGTGCCAATTGGAGTCTTGTATGCCGTTCGGTACGCCCACAATGCATCATCCAATTTGCTCGACCAATCCTTCCTATCCGTTCTAACCGTCTTCATGAGAATTTCTTTGATTTGCCGGTTGGACACTTTAACTTGTCCACTCGTTTGCGGATGGTAAGGTGTGGCAATCCGGTGATTCACGCTATATCTCTTCAACAATTTCCCAGAATTGAAGTTCTTGAAATGCGAACCACCATCACTTATAATAACACGCGGGATGCCAAAACGAGAGAAGATGTTGGATTGAACAAATTTACAAACAACCGAATGGTCGTTTGTTCGTGTTGCAATAGCTTCAATCCACTTCGAGACGTAATCCACCGCTACCAAAATATATAGAAAACCATTCGAATTCAGGAAGGGACCCATAAAGTCAATACCCCATACATCAAATATTTCAACAACCAAAATTGGTTGTAATGGCATCTCATCCCTCTTCGATATGCTTCCCATCTTTTGACAATTCACGCAATTCCTTGCAAACTCACATGTGTCTTTGAAAATTGTGGGCCAATAAAACCCACATGAGAGAACCCGGTAACCTGTTTTATGCCCACTAAAGTGACCTCCACATGCGGATGAGTGGGCGTGAGTCAAAATTTCCATCACCTCCGTTTCGGGCACACACCTCCGAATAACTTGATCCGGCCCAATCTTGAAAAGATCTGGTTCATCCCAAATATATTGCTTCACTTGAACCATAAATTGTTGTCGACGCTTCTTGGTTCAATGACTTGGGATGGCACCCGTGGCTAAGTAGTTGACATAATGAGCATACCACAGTGCAACAAAGGTGGAGACGGCTAGGAGTTGCTCGTCGGGAAAACTTTCATTGATTTCACTAACATCGTCAATTCCTTCAACCGGAATCCGAGACAAGTGATCCGCCACTACGTTCTCACTTCCCTTTTTGTCTCGAATTTCCTAGTCAAACTCTTGCAACAATAATACCCACCGAATCAAACGAGGCTTCACGTCCTTTTTCTCCATCAAATATCGGACCGCACTATGATCCGAATAAACCACCACCTTGCTCCCCCAAATATAAGCACGAAACTTATCCAAAGCATACACCACCGCTAATAACTCCTTTTCGGTTGTGGTGTAATTGAGTTGCGCTTCGGATAAAGTCTTGCTTGCATAATAAATCACTACTGGCTTCTTGTCAACCCTTTGACCCAAAACTGCACCAATAGTAGTGTTGCTTGCATCACACATAATCTCGAACGGCTTTGACCAATCCGGTGCTTGCAAGATAGGAGCTTTGACTAAATGTTCCTTCAAAACAGTGAAAGCTTGCATGCACTCATTAGTAAAATCAAATGGGACATCTTTTAACAACAAGTTGCATAAAGGTTTGGTGATAACACTAAAACCTTTTATGAAACGTCTATAGAAACCCGCATGTCCCAAAAATGACCTTACACCCTTAACATTTTTTGGAGGTGGCAAAGATGCTATTACCTGTATTTTTGCCTTATCCACCTCCATTCCTCTTTCTGAAATTACATGACCCAACACAATTCCCTCTTGCACCATAAAGTGACTTTTCTCCCAACTAAGCACTAAATTCTTCTCAACACATCTTTTTAAAACTTTTTGCAATTCGTTGAGACAAGATTCAAAACTAGTGCCAAAAATGGAAAAGTCATCCATAAACACTTCAAGCGACTCTCCAACCATGTCCGAGAAGATATTCATCATACATCGTTGGAAAGTTGCCGGTGCATTGCACAAACCAAAGGGCATTCGCCGAAAGGCAAAGGTGCCATATGGACAAGTGAATGTGGTTTTGTGTTGGTCATCCGGGTGTATTGCTATTTGATTGTAACCCGAATACCCGTCCAAAAAGCAGTAATATTTTTGACCCGATAATTTTTCAATAATTTGGTCAATGAAAGGTAACGGGAAATGGTCCTTAGAAGTGGCGGCATTCAATTTTCGGTAGTCAATACATACACGCCACCCGGTGACCGGTCGGGTGGCAATTTGTTCACCGTTTTCATCTTTGACTACTTGAATGCCGGCCTTCTTAGGCACAACTTGGGTGGGACTCACCCAAGCACTATCCGAAATCGGATAGATGATTCCCGCATCCAACCATTTGATTACCTCCTTTTTTACTACCTCCCGTAGGTTCGGATTCAATCGCCTTTGAGCTTCTCGTGTTGGTTTCGCATCTTCGGTGGTAATAATCTTGTGCATAAAGATTGATGAACTAATTCCTTTTAGATCGGCAATCGTCCATCCAATAGCTCCCTTGTTCTCCTTTAACACCTCCAATAAGGCTTGCTCTTGTGCCAACTCCAAATTAGAGGCAATAATGACCGGTAGAGTGTCATTATCCCCTAGAAAAGCATACTTCAAGTGGCTCGGCAAGTCTTTGAGCTCCAACTTTGGCGGTTCTTCTAATGATGGTTTAGTACCCGAATTTATCTCCGCCGGCAAGCCTTCAAATTGATAAGTCCATGGCGGTCGACCTTCTTTCAAGGCCATTGCATCCTGTTTTTCCTCTTCAACCCGGAGTGCATAAGCATGTACCTGTTCAGAAAAATTACACAAGCAAACATCCAAACCATCCTCCTCATACTCATGCGGGTTGCATCCGTCAACTAAATCTGCCATGAAACACTCATCAACACCATTAGCATTAGAATTGTTAGTAAAAACATTCAAACGCATTTTTCGATTCCCAAAAGTCATGTCGACTGTACCAAATCTACAATCGATCACTGCATGTGCGGTGCTCAAAAATGGCCGACCCAAAATTACATTTTGTTGTTGTTTTGGGTCCGCGGACGAGTAGTCCAAGACTAAAAAGTCATCCGGGTAATAAAACTCATCAATTTTAACAATTACATTTTGAACCATCCCCCGGGGTAACTTATGAGACAAATCGGCTAAAACAACCGTTGTCTCCACCCTAGCTAACGGACCAAAATCATATTGGTCATATAAGCCCCCCGGTAAAATACTAACTCCAGCTCCAAGATCTAGTAACGCCTTAGCCATTTGAAAATTACCAACTTGAATGTTAATTAAAGGCGTGCCCGGATCTTGGAGCTTAGGAGGAAGCTCCCCATTTAAAACTGCACTCACTTGCCCGGTTAAGTCCACCCGCTTAGGCATTTTCTTCTTTTGTTGCCTCTTTTGTGTACATAACTCCTTCAAAAATTTTGCGTAGGCGGGTACTTGTTTTATTGCATCAAGGAGTGGAAGGTTAATTTTAACTTGTTTAAACATGTCCCACAACTCTTCTTTTTGGGGACCTCTTGATGCAATAAAATTTTTCTTTCCCGGGTCAAGTAAAGCCGATGGAAACGGGACTTGACTCGGTTCACCCACAACTTTTTCATTTGTTTTATTTACATTTTCACCCAAACCCGGTTTGTTAACATTTGATTCTTTAGGTTTAACCGGTGAAACTTCATCATCACTATCATTACCCGTGATGTCCTCAACTACCCCCTCAACCAATTCGGGTGACAAATTAGCCTTAAATTCTTTTCCACTTCTTAAAACACTAACATGATGAACATTAACATTACCTCGTGACTAACCGTGTGAAGGATTTACCTTGGTATCGCTAGGAAGTTGACCTTTGTTTTTCTTCAATTCCGCCACATCGGTTGCCAATTGACCCATTTGGGTTGTTAGTGATTGGATGCTCTTGTCACGAACCTCATCCTTTTGCATTCGAACTTCATCGAGTTGGTTCCGTTTTTGCATCTCCGCTTGCATGCTTTTTAGCATTTCCATCATCTCATTTCCACCCGAAGACCCCCTTGTTCTTGACCCGTTTGATATTGCTTTTGATACCCTTGGTTGTTCCCACCTCGATATCCACTTTGATTGTTGTAAGGTTGGCGCGACCCAAAGTTACCTTGGCTACCTTGAAAGTTCGGGTTAGCTTGATTTGAAGGGTTCCCATACCGAAATGGCATGTCCCAGCAGGATGGTCTGTTCTGGATACTCATTGTTTAGAACCCATTTTTCTGGCTCATTTGATGCTGAGGGTTTGGCCACTTTTGTTGGTGGCTCATCGTCCACGTACATGACCTCTTTACTTGAGTATAGAATTGCAACTCCGGTTTCTGTTGGAAATCCACATGCAGCATGTGGAATAGAGGTAATCATGCTGAATTCTCTCTGTGATCTTCTCCCGAGCAATACATCATGGCGTGTTGTTGCTGGCATGACCATGAAATTTACTGTGACCGTACGCGAATGCTCGCCATCAGATAGAGTCACAGGGAATGCTATTTGCCCTAACGGGAATACAGCTTCATTGCAAAATCCGGTGAGAGGAAAATCGATCGGCTCTAGGCGTGCTTTGTCTTCTGGATCGAGCTGTTTGAAGCATTGCTCGTATATAATATCCATCGAGCTTCCTGGATCTATAAACATATAGTCCGTTCGATAATGGCCGAAGATGCCAGTAATAATTACTGGTCGCTCTTCCTGGGGGCCTCCTGGGACAACAGGAAACACGACTTGCTGTTCTCGCCAATGCTGATCATAGTGTTGTTTGTTTGGCCTTCGCGAAGGGCCTCCTTGTACCATGTTTGTTTGTTCTGGTTTAGTTTTCTGATGGTTGATATCTCTTGATTGTTGACGTATTTCAACATAACTGTTTGATTGGATGTCCCATTGACAGGGTGTCTGTGGGTCCAATACTACAGCGTTAATTTCACCACCAGATCTGATATGTGGGGACTCAGATCTGACAATTTGTGTGAAAATTGTGTTTAAAGCAATCTGGCATCCATTAACCCAGTATTCTGGAGATCTCTCTATGAGTTGATCTGATAAATCCTTTCTGTCTGAATGACTGCTACTTTTGCTGACTCCCATGATTTCGTCGATCTGAGTATTTTGGGTTGTAGAACCCTCGAACTCAGATCCAGGACCTGATGGGTGAGATGATGAATTCTCTGCCATATGAAAACAGATAATGAGGAAACTGAATCGAAACGAGATAAAACTGAAAAAACAGAGAAATTGGTGGGCGCCAATGAAGAAACACTAGATAAACGACCGGGATCGGTATATCTAGGGGGTTTTGTTCTGCATAAAAGGGTTTGTTCTCTCTCGTTTGATTCGATTACGATTGATCTTCTTCTCCGATAAAACTCTGCAAAAAAGAAGCACCGTTAGCCTCGCCAAGGGGAGAAAAGGGTTCTCTCCTTGACCCGACTCCGGTGTGAGAATAAGTATGGGTTATGAAAAAGAAGATGTATTAAAGAAGTGTGTGTAACTTGAGTTTCATACCTGATTTATTCTCATATTTATAGCCGAGAGTCTTTGGGCGGGAAAACCCGTTTAATGAAATGTTGACGGAAAATGCTAACCCCGTAAGCGGTTACATTTCCTTCCGTTAAGTTTCTTGATCCGACGTGAGTGCACACGGATCGTGGTTTAGATCTATGGCTGGGGATTCGCCACGTGGAAAGTGATCAAGTGGAGGTTCCTTTCCAATTACATGCTATCATCGTGATTTTAGAGATGCCTGAGGTGCTGACACGTGTCCAGACGGTTGTAACCGTTTAGTGGTGCACGATTGGATCTTTCTAGAAGATTACTGCTGTAATCTGGTGTGACTCCTTATCGTATGGAGTCAGCTGAATAAATAAATCCCAAGTCTGGGTATTATCCAGCGGGAGATGTTTGTCTCAGGAATTTCATCCTTTGTTTATGGAAGAAAGCGCAAGGATTTATGATTTCCTTCGGGAGCGCAAGTGTTGACTGTTTCTTAAGCCTTTCTTTTATAAGACCAGTGCACGGTCGCGTAAGGTAAAAAGAAGCTTAAAGACGAGGTTGTGGTATAGTCCCAAGTACTTATTACAAAGTTTTTAGGACCCTACCCCTTTAATGTCATAAATTTTGGGCATTAATTTATTGCCTTCATAGAAATTATGCTATCAATTATTGATCAAAAGAGTCAACTCTTCGTTCAAAAAAAAAACGAGGATAAAGGATTTACTGCTCAAGATAATAATTAAGATAATAGTTTGATTATTGTTTTTTTATAGTTATTATCTGAATTTGTCTCTATTAAAGGATTTACTACACAAGATAATAATTAAGAGGATAGTTTGGTTACGGCTTTTTATAGTTGTAATCGAAATTTGTGGTTTCATCTAGGTTAATGTGTAACTTCATTAATAATCATGCTTTAATTGGTGGAACTTGTTTTAATGATTTTGTTTTAGATGGATGACATATTCATGACAATACTAAACAACCTGCCTGATGAATTACTATGGCACATGTTACACTGATTCGACATGGTCGAGCTAGCTATAACAAGCCAAAACAACCTACGGGTTTAAGCGATGGTTTCGGATCATGACAAGCTATAACACCCAACAAGGAGGTTCCATGTGGACGTTTACGCATTTCTACAGCCCCACATGTGCCTCACAACCACCGTGTTGTGGGATTTATGGCACATGATCACCGAAGAATCACTTATTACCTAACCGCATTTGGCGTCGACCTAGATAAAATTGCAGCGAACATTGTGTTGATAGGGGGTGTGAGAGGCGTTTTGGTTTTTTGGTTGGAGGATGAAGATTATTTGATCTGTAACATATGGAATAAGAGAGACGGGTACCTAATCTTGGACGGTTTGCATCTAAATGAAGTGATGAGAGGAACACAATTGATGGAGGATCCAAATGACCCCTTAAACTACATTTTCAAGAAAATGTGTTTAATTATCACGATATTTATGTGCATGTTACCGTATATCATTCCACTAGAGGAATGTGGTTCCCCTTCGAGGGCTTCTAAAGGACAGAAGTTGTCTTAACCCCTCAACAAATGAACAACCACCCAATTGTAAGACGGTCTTTTTGGTTGGAAGATAAAGATGTTTTGTATCTATCAAATTTGAAAATAAGGATGCAACACATGTTTGAACAAGGAGATACAACTTATGTGAAAATCAATCTCCATCAACTCAACCTTCCTCATCATGATGATTTCATACATAGGTGAGCAATTCAAAGCCAAGATGGATACGTGCTAACAATCAACTTTTTGGCTGAGAAGCTAGAAGGTCGAGTGGGCCATAGAATTGTCGGAATGATCATTTTTTATATAATTATTATAAAAACAGCATTAACATACCTATGTATTAAAAACATTTTACATCGAAATGGAAGGTAAACGGACAACATACTTATATATTAACATACTTGATTATAACGTACGAGAGATGTTTGAAACATTCACCCCCTTCCAACGTGCACACTGAACATTTGAATCATTATAGAAAAAAAAACAACTCACGAACACCCATAAACGCGAGATGTGGAGGTGAGGTTAGAAAAATAAGGCATATCTCGTTTGTATCACGACCATGAAATGGTTCTATACCATTGTGTTGTTGGAAAGTATCCAAGAAATGATTTTGTTTTGCTAATCGTGTTAACTGTTAAGAGTGGGGGATTTGGGTGATCCAGGGTTAAGGGCTCCTCTTGTTAACCAGGATGTCTTCAAAAACAATGCTCTAATATATATACACACACACACATATTTATATATTGTTAATTTATTTTAGGGGGTGTTAAACAATTTCATTAATAAGTTCTTTAAACCACCTGAGGGGTTATTTGTGTAAATCTGGAAGTAATGTTATTAATTGTTTGCTAACAACTATTTATAGATAAAATAACAGAGTGAGTTAAGATTTAGTTTCAATTCAAGTCACTTTCGTGTTGCAGTCTGAGGTAAAAGGATCATTGTCAGCACTCAACCATCCACCTCCTTAGCCAAAAAGTCGATTGTCAGCACTTATCCATCTTGGCTTTGAATTGCCCGCTTATATATGAAATCTTCATGATGAGGAAGGTTGAGTTAATGGAAATTGATTTCCGCATAAGCCGCATCTGCTTGTTCAAGCGTGTCTTGTGGCCTTCTTTGCAAGTTTGATAGATACAAAACATCTTAATCTTCCAACCAAAAAGACCATCTTACAGTTGGGAAGTTGTTCATTTGTTGAGGGGTCAAGACAGCTCTTGCCCTTGAGAAACCCCCTAAGGGGAACCGCATTCCTCTAGTGGAATGATATGCGATAACGTGCACCTAAACAAAGTGATGATTAAACATATTTTCTTGAACACGTAGTTTAAGGGGTCATTTGGATCATCCATCAATTGTGTTTCTCCCATCATATAGATGCAAGTCTTCCAAGACTAGGTATTCATGGCTCTTATTCCACATGTTACAGATCAAATAACCTTCATTCTTCAGCCAAAACGCCTCTCACACCCCTTATCAACACAATGTTCACTACACTTTGATATAGGTCGACTCAAATGCGGTTAGGTAATAAGTGATTCTTCATTGATCATGTGCCCTAAAGCCCACAACACGGTGGTTGTGTAGCACATGTGGGCTATAGAAATGCATAAACATCCACACAGAACGTCTATTTGGGGTGTTATAACTTATTATGAAGTCATGTTCCGTCCGAAACCATCGCTTGAACCCGTAGGTTGTTTTGTCTTGATGTAGCTAGCTCGGTCATGTCGAATCAGTGTGACATGTGCCATATTAGTTCATCAGTCAGGTTGTCTAGTATTGTCATGAATACGTCGTCTATCTAAAACAAATTCATACAAAATCATTAAAACAAGCTCTACCAACTAAAGCGTTAATAACATCAATTATAAATAACGTTACACAATAACCTAGACGAAACCACAAATTTTGATTACAACTATAAAAAACCATAGCTAAACTATCAT
The DNA here is from genome assembly GCA_030545235.1 of Helianthus tuberosus. Classification (NCBI taxonomy): domain Eukaryota; kingdom Viridiplantae; phylum Streptophyta; class Magnoliopsida; order Asterales; family Asteraceae; genus Helianthus; species Helianthus tuberosus. The sequence continues at coordinate 14,093,285 of CM060410.1, forward strand.
TTTAATTATTATCTTGTGTAGTAAATCCTTTAATAGAGACAAATTCAGATTACAACTATAAAAAAACAATAATAAACATATCATCTTAATTATTATCTTGAGTAGCAAATCCTGTAATAGAGGTTACCGAACTATAACTATCCTCTATCCTCTTTTTTTAACGAAAAGTTTACTATCTCTTGAACAATAAATTGATAGCATAATTTCTGATCATCATCACCATACTCAGTAAATCCTACCAATAGCAAAGCAAAGGTAGAGTCCGAGGAGGGTAAGATGTAGACAGCCTTACCTCTACCCCGTAGGAATAGAGAGGCTGCTTTCAGTGAGACCCCCGACTCGATAGTAGTTTTGCATCAAGCCTTGGACATAAGGCACATAACACTCAGCAATCGGGACAAGGACCGATTAGTGCATGTACCCTTATTTCTTTCGGCTATCAACGCCACCACATGATGCATGATTAACCGTCCTTAGCTTTTAATGTTATTTTCAAGAAACTAGTAAAATAACATTAAAATTAGTGCACTTTCACTTTTGCCCCCCGATGGCCCACACATATATACATTATATGCGCATACCGCAAGCAGGGCGTATGATAGCATAATTTCCGATGAAGGCACTAAATTAGTGCCCAAAATTTATGACATCAGCAACTGTTTATAGGGGTTTAGCAATTATTATTATGAAAATCAAAAGTGAAATCAATGAACAGTGATAAATGTTGGTGTAAAGCTATGTAGTTAATATCCCGATATATCAACCAATATATCAGTGATATATCGGTTATCGGTCCTATGCCGAGATAGTAGTACAAAATATTAGTCAGAATATCGGTACCAATAATATCAGCGATATTGTCCGATATTTGACCGATATAGGACCGATATTTGATCGATAAATCACCGATTTTCCCGATATAAATATCATTCTTCTTATTTCTACCGTTCATTTTTCTTCTTATTGTTGCTATTAGTGTTTTAAGTCTTAATTGTTAGTTGTTACTGTTAAATGTTGTTTTAAGTCTTAGAGGCTGTTTGTTTAGCTCTTAATGAGGCTCTTAATAGTTCAGACCTCTTACTGGTTCAACACTTAATGGTTCAGACTGTTTGTTTTGCGAGCAGATGTCTGAATGGTTATTTGCCTCTGAATGGTTAAGCATTATACTGAGTCTGAATAGTTAAGACCTATAATCTGAATTGGTCAGACATTTGCCTCTGAACGGTTAAGCATTATACTGGCTCTTAATGGTTTAGACATATTACTGGTTCAGCACTTAATGGTCCAGACCTCTTACTGGTTCAGCACTTAACTATTCAGAAGTTGCCAAACAACCCTTTAGTCAGTTCTAATGAAAAAGTCAATAGTATTCGATGTTGTTTGTTAGGTTTTGACTTGATGTTTAATTGTTTATGTACCGGTTTGTGAAGATGATGGTGAACAGTGATAATGATAGATTGATAGAAAGATAGGTAACGTTAATCCATATTTAGGTTTAAATTTTATATAATCTATCTACTATAATAAAAGAACCAAATTTCTTCTCAAATGAACCTTGTTTAAAGATACGACGTTTTTAGTATTTAGTATACAAAATTACATTTATTTAATATGTGTAATACACATGTTTTTTAAAGATATAACCTTTTTTTTTACTATTTGATATATAAAATTACATTTATTTAACCCGTAAAATATGCAAGTTTCATAAAGATATAACTTTTTATTATTTAATATATAAAATTACATTTATTCAACCCGTGTAATACACGGGGTTCTAACCTAGTTATATAATATAGAGAAAAGATTGAATACATACGACTCTTGGGGAAGGTTCATTTGAGAAGAAATTTAATGTGAGAAGAAAAGGAAGAAAGGGCATATTAGTAAAATACTATTTCATTTATAATTCATATCATTAATTTCTCTCTTTAATTAATTAGTCAACTAATCATTAATTATCCTACATATAATATAAAAAACCTACACATAACAAAATTTTCCTACATATATCATACCCTACACATTATAGAATTTTATCATACACAGTCGAAATTTATCCTACACACCTCAAAATATATCATACACCACTCATGATTTATCCTACACAACTAGTAAATTTATTCAATACTTTAAATTAAGTTGTTTTTTTAATTTGGAAAAAATATATATTTTGAAAAGAAGTTACAAATTTAATTTAGTTAGTTATTAAAGGGGAAGAATACAAATTAATGATTTATATAAGTTTACCAATATACCCTTATATTAAAATTAAATGCAAATATTAAATGAAGTAAAATGAAGCATTCTTATTGGTTGAAACTTCTTCTTTTTTCTTCTTACAAAAAAATTCTTCTCATTTGAACCCTCCACTACGACTCTTAACGTGCTAAAGTAGTAAATGCTTGCGTAATTTTGTTTGATTTATATTCATGCGTAATTATGATTTATAATTTAATATTCCAATTTAAGACCACTACATTTGAAAACGATTTTGATTCTAAAACACATTTGAAAACGATATTGATTCTAAAATCATTAAAAAGGAAACTAAATAAACTTATTAACTTAATTTGAACAATCATTATTTTATTAATTTCATTATTAACACAATCACTTTATTTTAATTAGTTTGAGGGTCGATTCTAAAATACCATAAATGATAAAACTATAGGGCTTAATGAACATGAGTGACAGCGGGTAGGTTCATGGTAGTTTGGCACGGAGGTTATGCATAGATAAAGATATGATGAAGCCAGTCTTAGTTACTAATTAAAATTAAGACAATAAAACTAAAATTAATAAATCATTTGTATTCACACAGTAAACATACCTCGAACTCGAAGACATGATGACAAAGATGTAACTCCATCCATATTAAAGCTTATAAAAACGTCGTGTGAGTGCGAATATTTTCATTAGCACACATAATGTTAAATCCATGACATGCCAACCTTGAGATTTCCAAATAGATCCATGGATGATGTGAATGCGTGAAAACGCTCTGTTAAAAAGAAGAAAACATAATCAACCAGATTTGCCAACATAAAAGGTTGTGCAGACATAATAAGTTAGAGAAATGATGGTATCTTAGGGGCTGTTTGTTTTTGCTTATAACATCTGCAAAGAGCTTATGTCTGTAGGCGGACAGACATAAGGCTTTGAAGACCGTTTGTTTTTTTTTTTAAGAAGATCTGAAAAGTGCTTCAATTAGCTTAAAAAAAAAGCCAATAACATTCATCTTCTCAAACCTACAGATCTTCAAAACCCACCTGCCACCACATCTCCGCCACCACCTCCACCACCACCATCTCCAAAACCCACCTCGGCAGGTCACCACAACACCCCCCAAACCCCACCTCTTCATCACCCTTATGTACCAGATTACACACACACGCACCCCTGTTTTAGAGAGAGAAATCGGAGGCAGGAGTGAGAGAGAGAACCGGTGAAACGAGAGAGAAAAATGATCGAGAAGAGGAAGATCGGTGGATCTCAACGGAGGTAGCACCATCGTACAGGGCGGCGGCGGTGGTATGCTTTCTCCCGACAAATTTCCGCGGTGACGATGAAGATGATGATGGTGTTTGACCGGTGAGCAGTGGCCGACGACGGTGACGAAGAGAGAGAGAGAGTTTGTAGAGAGAGAGAGAGAGAGAGTTTGTAGAGAGAGATCTTCTCAAACCTGTGATTGTAGAGAGAGAGAGAGAGAGTTTGTAGAGAGAGAGCAGACCTGTGATGGCGGAGGTGGTGCGGTGGTGGTGGCGGAGGTGGTGCGGTGGTGGTTGTAGAGAGAGAGAGAGTTTGTAGAGAGAGAGAGCTGACCTTTGTTGTGTGTGTTGTGTGTTCGTGTGAAGTTGTTTTTGAAGAAAAAAAAACAAACCCTCTTCTCTTTGCAGACATTTGGTTCACATCTTCTCTTGCAGATGCCTGCAGATGTGGTCCGCAGACTACAGACATTTTACCTCTGAAAAAACAAACAGCACCTTAGTTGATTATTAAGTATACGTTAATTTGTTCATAAGTTTTTAACTTTTAAGATACTAAAGGAAAATATGATGATCTTGAGAATGATGAACACAATACAAGAAAATAATACAGAAATTAGTTACCGATTTGAATTGACCTTAAGCAGAGAAAGGAAGGAACCGTGAAAGAATGGTGGAGATGCTTAATTCACTACTCACTAGTCAAATTTAAACTTGAACTTTCAAATTTGAATAGTATATGACAGAAAACGACTAGTCACTGCAGCCTTAGGGCCTGTTTGGTTGGCTCTGAATGAAACCATTCAGAGGCCAACCTCTGATTCGGTCAGCACTGAAGGTGTTTGGTTCATCAAGACCTCACCTCTGAATGGTTTCCATTCAGTCTGAATGGGTCAGCTAGTTACAACATCTGAATGAAACATTGGACTTGTATGCCCTTTGCCCCCATCTCCTTCCCGAGTTCTCCACAGCCCCATCGCCTCTCCTCTCCACTCCTCCACAATCACCGGCCTCCTCCTCCACAGCCGCCATCACCGTCACTGGCTCCACCGCCGCCGTCCTCTCTCTCCTCTACGTCTGTCTTTCTCTCTCTCCGCCCGTGTGTGCGTCGCCGCACCACCACCAGACGGTGGTGGTGGTTGTTGTCGTCCCCGGTTGCACATCAGCGGAGAAGAAGAAGAAGGGGGGGTTGTCGGCTGAACAAAATCACCACCGCCACCGCCGTGAGAGGCGGCGGCTCCGCCTCCCGTTGCAGGAGATCATCGGAGAGGGGGTGTTTAAGAGGTGAGGGTTGGGTGTTTGGGTGAGGGGTTGATTTCTTTGTGTTTGATTTGAGAGGAAGGAGATGAAGGTTTTGGTGGTGGAGATGATGATGATGAATACTGATGAATGATGGATGATATTGGGTTTTATAGAAAAAAATGGTTTATTTTGTGGGGAGGGGTAAAAATGTCATTTTACACTGTTATTCAGATATTGAACCAAACAGCACTTTACTGGTTCAGCACTTACCCATTCAGACCCTCTTACCCATTCAGACCTCTTATTCATTCAGTACTTATTGGTTCAGATGTTGCCAAACAGCCCCTTATTATTATTATTATTATTATTCTTATTATTGTTATTATTATTATTATTTCAAGGACATAGGAGATGCTTAATTCACTACTCACTAGTCAAAGTATTGGACATGGGGTATGCTTCACTACTCACATGGTGCTTAACTCTTTGTGTTTGTATGCCAAACTTATCAAAGTTACGTTGTTTTGATTAGCATAGCGAACGTTGGCGGACCTATAAATTATTTATTAGGGTGCGAATAAGTGTTCAAGGGGTATGATCAGGTTTTTTGCTTAAAAAGTACACTAATTTTTTTTTTAAAAGGGTGCGCCAACCCACGTAGACACTTAGATCCGCCCCTGATAGTGAAGATCAAAGGTGAAACACAAACTCAAGAGGATCTTGAGAATGATGAACACAAAACAAGAAAATAAATTTAGAAATTACTTACCAATTTGAATTGATGAGGAGGAGGTTTGGAGATTGAAGAGGAAGTAGTGAAAGTAATCAACTTTGAAGGGTACTCGTTCAAAAAAAAAAGTTCTAATGGTACATGACAGAAAAGTAGAAAACGACTAGTCATTGGCTACAACTTTTTTTATGAATGAATTACAAGTTTTGTCCTTGATCTATATATCATATTTTAAGCGGTGTCTTTTATCTTTAAAATCGATGAGTTTGTACTTAATGTTTTAAAATCCGACACGTTATGTCCGTTGGCCAGTTGGATTTTTAAAATCCGGTGTCTTTTAGCTCTGCTAGCGATGAATATACTTTTGCTTGAGGTAAGTTTTCGGTTCTAAACCCTAATTTATCCGTATACAATTAATGCTTCATTTTTGTCGTGTTAGTTTGAATATATGTTGTGATTGTAAAAGTTGTTATGCTATCGGTTCATTTCACTCTGCAAGATCTGTTTACACTTTCCGCTATATTTCGTGCCTGTTAGTGGCTATGTTTTTTTTCTTAACTAGACCAATTTTATGACTGATCATCAATTGTTTTCTCAGATCGTGTTATTATATCGTTTGTTGTACGTTGGATCTCATGTTTTCATATATCCTATCTTGTTGCATTTTTTAGCCGGCAAAGGAAACACTTTTATTCAAACAAAAAGCTTCACTCCTAGCAAGCAGTTAAGAGGAGCAGGTACATCAGAACTCAAAGAGACTAACTCAAACAAGACACCAAACAACCAGAATGCACTTAGCCAAAATTCAGACAAGAAAAAATGTTCCAGTCCTCCGGTGTGAGGCTGCTTCTGCGACGTCTCTTCACCATCCACCAAAAGGACGTGACTTTAATATCCTCCAAAAGCGAGTGAGCCGAGTTGTGTTTCTTGTTAAAAAAAAATTGCGGTTGGACTAGATTATCCAAAGCGTTAGCAGGAATATCACGTAGACAACCCGTTTTCTTCCTACTTCCCAGCTCCACTGCAGTTATCAAGCATGTGTTGCACCGAGCCAAACATACTCAGGACCGACACCTGCATCCATTCACACACTAACCGTTACACCGACTTGTCAAAGGTGCATTTGACTAGCAAATGGTCTGCTGTTTCATTATGGGTTCCACATGCCGGGCATAAGCCATTGCCAAAAGACACGTTTCTGGCAGCTAAAGCCACGGCCGTCGGAATCCTTAATTTAACCGCCCTCCTCCCAAAAAACGTAACTTTCGGAACCACAATTTTTCTCCAAACAAACCTGTTCGGATCCTCATTAGTTTCCAACGTGCTCTCCAGGTCAGCTCTTTGGCCCTGTTGGTTTTCCAACTCCAAGTGTCGCAGGTCTCCTTGAGCCTGACCTGCCCCAACATAGTTTGTATACTGACCCCTTGATCTGTTCTGCAGCCGTGTGAGGGAGTTTGGGAACACTGAAAGTTCCAGCAAACTTCGTCTCCATCTTTCTTCTAGCAGTCCATTACCATGACAGTTCATATTTTTTTGGCAGTTCATATTTTTTTGTCAACAGATTATTTCTATATTTATTGTCAATTATTTTTGTTAATACAATATGCCTTTTTCTTCGGATCGAACATGAATAAGATAAAGAGAAGAAAAACAAGTTTCAGCTGATATATCCAAATCTTGTTTCAAATGATCCAAACCAGCAAAAAACCAATCTAAACCAACCAAAAATGGCATGGACCAGACTAAAGCAGGGTTGCACCATTCTGGACGGATGCGCGCCTAGCAAGTTTTGGGCATGCGTTTTTTTCTTTGCGCTAAAGCATTAGGCGCGCGGCACGCCCTTTGCGCCTTAAGTGCACCTTGAACCTTTAACAACTTAGGTTTATGGGAGCAAAATGATTATCATTTCCTGCACAAATTTTTAGTAGCAGTTGTATAAGTATCATATGGAATGTTTATAATTTGTGGTTTTTTTCATGATTTTTAAAGTCTTGATGGGGATGTTCCGGGTGGTGCAGTCTAAAAGAAGAGCAACTTTACAGAAGCATGTATGTGACTTGTTACTTTTCCTATTCTTACAAAAACTTTGTGATCATCATATCCCTTTTATTGTTAATTTGATTTTGATTGTTGAGTGTTTATTGGGTTTTGTGGCCTGAATGAGTTTCACAGAGGGTTGATTTAGTTTTTATGACAATTTTCTCTCCTTGGATTTGCATTTCATAACTCCTCATATTTGTTACTGATTTCGTTATTATTTTTAGAGGAAAATAATATACTTTAATGCTATGAATCATATATTTTAGTTTTTTTGGGGGGTTTATTTAATAACTGATAGTGTTTAGAGGTAGTTCACATAGGCGTTCAAGGCATTCTTTGATATAAAATGTTGAAATTATGTATATGTAGAAAAATTCTTGCTTTGCCTGATTGTTCTTTATGCAAGTATGGTTATATTGTTGAAATTTGCTAATTGGATACAAATTGTCAATTTATCTATAATGTTCGTGCCGCTAAGCGAGTCAGGTAGATCAGGTAAGTTTAAGATGGGTTTGGCTGAAACAATTCAATTTTTTTCGTCAAAGCGGGTCGGATCGTGCATGTTGTGTTATTAGTGATATTTAAATACAGGTCTTAACATTTAGTTAGCCTACACGCCAACACTTTTGTTGCCTTAATTTTAATTATGAGTGATATTTTACTGGATACGTTTGTTTGTTTGAATAACTAATATTTTTAAGTATCGGGTGGATTGCTAAGCCCTTTTGACCTGTGTTATTTTTAAATAGGTTTTTAATTTATAACGGGTCAACCCGTTTGAGATTAAACAAAACTTATTGTCTTGTTTTTAGGTAAATAGGTCAAATTCTTTATTTTAATGTTGGTTAAAGATAAATTATTTAGGGATACTAAGTTAATATTAATATATGATAAAAAAGAAAGTGAATGAACAGTGCTTCACTTTCTTTTTTAATCATATATTAATTTAAAATGGAATACATCTTTAAGAGATCAGCAAACGGTATCGGGTATAGTTTCCGGTCTTAAATTTACCAAATCGGTGTATTTTTGGTACCGGTTCTGCACAGTTATTCACCGGTTTTTACCCTCAAATACCGGTGTCGTGCCAGTACCGACCGGTACCGAACCGTACCATACTAGGTATATTCGGTATCGGTACCCACTTTTGGGGATTTCGGTAACGGGAACAGTGCTTTATAATTTATTTTTTAAATTAAAATTAGAATGGAATACATCATTAAGATATCAGCAAATGGTATCGGGTATAGGTACCGGTCTCAAATTTACCAAATCGATGTATTTTCGGTACCGGTTCTGCACAGGTATTCACTGGTTTTTACCCTCAAATACCGGTACCGTACCAGTACCGACCGGTACCGAACCGTACCATACTAGGTATATTCGGTACCGGTACCCACTTTTGAGGATTTCGGTAACGGTATTTTTGGTACTGGTTGGTACCGAGCTCATCAAATCCTGTAGCAACGCAGCAATGCAAGTAATTGCACCGTTTAGATTACTTTTCATACACACAGTAAGTAAACTGTATTTCGTTTGAATGAGGTTTTATATACACAACAACTTATTTTGCTTTCTTTTTTGTCTTTTTCTGTAATGAATGAATTGTAACATGTAAAATTAACTTGCATATTTAGAATATTGATGAGCAAATCGTATCAAATCCTGTAAACGAATCGGCATCGTATCGGTACCAAATTTACTATACCAAATCATTTTCGGTACCAATTTGGTACCCACCTTTTGGCGTTTTCAGAATCGTTACTTTCGGTTCGACACCGGTCTAGCACCATACCTGTATTTATTGATTTTTACCTTCAAATACCATATCGTATTGTACCGAGCATTTTCGGTGCCGGTACCTAATTTCGATGATTTTCCGGATCGGTACTTTCGCTGCCGTTACCGGTACCGAGCTCATCCATATTTTAACGTGTTAGCACCGTAATAACTGAACTGAAAACAACCGAATTTCCAACGTGTTGGACGTGTGGGTCCTATTATTATATATTAGGTTATTTAAAATTGTTTTTTATGACGGAGTGATTATCCTTACCACGTCATTTTATTTATGTTTTGATATTTGGTATCTGTTTGCCGTTGCTGACACGCCTTTTGTAGTCATTGGGTCCGTCGCAACGCGCGGGCGGAAAATAACTAGTTGTTATAAATAGAAATGTTTTCAAGTTACAAAAACAAAAGTTAATATATATGCTCAAAATCGTCAACCAAACTTTGTTGTTATAAGAAATCAAAATAATTGGTTTTCAAAGCACAAGTGTGATTTTTCAGTTTTAAGATCAAATTATGGTGTCCGATTGGTTAGAATTAGCATCGAGGAAATTGGTTAAGAAACAAATAAGGTCGAAACACAATGATAATGTAATTTAAAAACGATGATATTGTAGGGTTTTATGACGTTTAAACGAGATGGAAATTAAAACTGTGTAAAATGTTGTTCCCGCCGCATCGCGCGGACACCCTACTAGTATGTATATATATATATATATATAGGGGACCGCTAAAATGAGAACCACCTCCAGTTGTAAGAACCATGAGAACTTTTTGATCCGGGGCGAGTTGGACCAAATTCTTTTTTCCTAAACGTAGATGTGTGTATTATAAACACATTTGTAAAAAAAATCAAAAAAAAAAATGTCGTGTGTGTAGTTTTGAACACCACAAGTTTGTGTTTACAGGTACCGTAATTTAAAATTTACGGTACCTGTAAACACAAACTTGTGGTGCTCAAAACTACACACACGACATTTTTTTTTTTTGAATTTTTTTTTACAAATGTGTTTATAATACACGCATCTACGTTTATGAAAAAAAATTTGGTCTAACTCGCCCCGTACGGTGTACTTCTCATGGTTCTTACAACTGGAGGTGGTTCTCATTTTAGCGGTCCCCTATATGTATATATATATATATATATATATATATATATATATATATAGGATAATGCTAGGGAGAACCCTCCATTTTGAGAAAACCCAACCTCCCGACTTTTTTTTTTTTTTTGAAAAAAATAACACATGTAATATACATGTTTTTAAGAGTTTTGAGCCAAAAAAAAATCAAAAAAGCGCCGAGTGGTTTTTTTTTTTTTAAATAAACAAGTTTCAGCAACTTTTTCACTAACATGTGTTAGACAAAAAGTTGCTGAAACTTGTTTATTTTAAAAAAAAAAAAACACTCGGCGCTTTTTTTATTTTTTTTGGCTCAAAACTCTTTAAAACATGTATATTACATGTGTTATTTTTTTCAAAAAAAAAAGGTCAGGAGGTTGGGTTTTCTAGGGTTTTCTCAAATTTTTAGGGTTTTCTATCTAACCCTACCCTATATATATATATATATATATATATATATATATATATATATATATATATATATATATATATATATATATATATATATTATTTTATTTAAATAGTAAACGCATGCAAATTCCAATATAGGCCCATCTTGTTGTTCAACAGTGTGTTAAAGCCTCCCTTCGTAGTATGTTGGATACATAACATTTATTGACCAAAAGCTTGTCTTGGAGTTAGAAGGTTGTTCATCTGTTGAGTGTTGTAGCTTCTCGTGAAGCTACAACAAAACGAGTGAATGCCCAAATAAAGTAACTATGTTGAGTGTTGTAGCTTCTCATGAAGCTATCTTCAGTAAGTAACTATTGCTCGAAAGCACTAGTTTTCATCTCTTATTGTAATGAGCTCGAGCAGATCGTATCGATGAAACATTTTCCAGAGTACACTATCATGGAAGTCGTGCGAGGAGATCGTCCATCTGAAATAAGGTTATAAAAATTTATTCAAACATTTCATCAAACACTTAACATACAATAAGGCAGGTAACTTCATATGAATGCCTGTAATTTGGATAGAGGAAAAGATGGTTGACTAGACAATCATACCCTCTAAACTAATGTTTTGAAAACCGGACCGGACCGAATTGTCAGAACGGGAACAGGGGTTCTGACCGGCCCGGTTCACCCTATCAGACCGGTTTTGAGTCGGACCAGAAAACCAGTTGGTTGAACCGAATATTTTAGTGGTTGAATCAATTTTGATTAAGTTTTTTCAATATTACCCGATTTATTTTATAATATTTACGACATAACCTGGTTCTTACAACCGATCGGACCCGTTTTACCGGCCCGACTAGTGGACCAGTAAGGAGTCCATTTAGATGTCCGATCTGATTCTATCCTAAAAACAATACTCTAAACATTAGATAGTAATACTTAAGCATTTCTACTGATTTTCATAAAACTCATATCGCAATGTGGAAAAAAATTAAATATAGTTGTGGAGTTAGATTTTTTTAAAGTTAATGAACACAACTTAGTAGGAAAAAAATCCAATTAAATGATGAATAAAGTATTATTAAAAATAAATAAAATCACTACTAATGGATCAAAAATTAATAAGCACTTAAAAAATAAGAAGTTATTTTAAAAACATTCTCACGATTCTACGACCTGCTTCACCATCTGCATCCGCAGGCGAAGTGTCGATCATCAAAGCATATCCATCAAAGCTTTGTTGAAAAAGACACCCCGGTATAAAATCGGGATGGTGAGTATGGATTTCTGCATAAGCCCACTGTTGTTGTTTAAACGTGTGTTGAAGTTTTTGTCCTAAGTTTGTTAAATACATAAGATTTTCTGACAAGAAAGTTTGTCTTGTAGTGAGGAGACTGTTCATCTGTTCAGAGCTTAAAAGGTCTCTCATCCGGGACAAACCACCGTAAGGGAACCCCGACCTCTGGTGGAATGATATGCGACCATGTTCATAAAACAAAGTGTTTCGAGAATAAGTTTTCTTCAACAAATACCACTATATAACTTAAGCGGTCATGTGGAACTTCGATGATTTGGGTTCCTCTTACGACTTCATTTAGGTGCAAACCTGTAACACCTCGAAATTTCACGTCCTATAATGTATTGACACGTGTCATAAGTTTGAATGTGTGAAAGAATACTCTAGAGGGACTAAAGTTGACAAACATGGAAAGTATGTGATTATAGGGGTTCAAAATGTCAACAATGTATAAATATACTTTACAATAACCCTACATACTGTTTATACCTTCAAACGAATAAATCATGGATCATACGAAGTTAAATATGAAAGAAAGTGAGAGATTACAAACCACAGGGGTTAAATGTGTCAACATATTTAAAGAATACCTCTGAGTGACCTTTTAGCAAACCCGAAGCTTTGTAACGATTAAATATGCTCACTAGAATGTGTGATAAAAATTTCACCAAGTTTCGTTATCGTATGAGAAAGTTATGATAAAATTCGTGTGCGAGGGGTTAAAAGCGTCAACGTTGAAATCTTTGACTTTTCGGGTGACCAAAAGCTAACCAAGGACTTAACAAAGTTGGTATAAGTCTTGAAGCCCTTAGAATTCAATTTAGAGGGCCCAAAGTGCAAGAAATAAAGGTAAAATCAAGTTTGGAAGTCCAGGGGTCAAAACTGTCAACATTTGAAATATTCATTTTGCTGGCCAAGGGCTTGCGCACCTCAACACCAAAAGCCTTACGGTGCGCAAGCAGGTCCCAGATGCAGCAACTCGTTTTTGTTGCCTGTTCAGCCCATGTAAACGTCATATTTTGCCCTTTAACACTTCATGGGTGCCCCCTAACAGCTCCTAGGCCTTAGGGACACATGTAAATGATCTATGAACACTCCTAGCATGATTTGTCAATGATCTATGAGATCAAAATCACTATAAAAGGCCTTCATGGTTGCAACCATTTGATCACTCACTTCATCTGCTTTCTTGGAGACTTCCTGGAGCTCTAGAGCAGACCCTAATCATCCTTAGTCTTAATTAAGACCTTGGTAAGTATCCTTAACCTTCCTTAGTTAAGTTTTTGCTTAATTTTAGCTTAAAAGTCAAACCGTCGTAATTAACGGTTGACTTAACGATTAATCACTAATGGTCCAGTGATTAGTCGAATTGAAAGTAGTTATAAGTTGGTAATTATGTGGGCATTAAACCCTTAAAAGGGCACCCTCTGATTCTCACTCTAACTAGGTCAAATGTCGGGTCAAACTTGTTATTAAAAAGTCAACAGCATACTTAAATTCTAATTTATGCATAATTAGCAATGTAGAACACATACAACCTGTTTGATCATTAATATAACTTGGTAATTAGTGTAAGAACATGTCTAAACATGTTCAACCCGACAAATTTATGTTTATACCCGGTTCGGAACCGAAAGTCGCAAAGCTTTGACTTCAGTTCTGACCCGATTTAGTATGATTTGGAAATGCCTTAGAGCTTCCTTAGGACCAGGCTACATGTTGGCATAACCCTCTGTGGTTGGATCTTTGATTATCCGATTCGTTTACATGTTTCCGTTAATTGCTTAAATGTTGACCAATATGCCCTTTTGACCATAAAACGAGAATTTTGGATATGTGAAAAGACAATAACCTTTGTTACTAAATTATAAACATGTCCCTAAAGTTTCATATCAGTTAGAGGTCCAGAATAGGAGTTATGCTAAATAGCGCATTTAAGAAGCTTTTTGTTAATTAAACGGCGCGATTAGCATAAAGCCTATCTAAACCCAAATTTTGACACCAAACCTTTTACCCACTGATGTAATATAATATTTTGGGATTTTTAAAGATTTTTAATTATTTTTAAACTGATCATAACCTAAGGCTATCGCCTTAATTCGGTAAATACCGATTATACCCTTTTCGGTCATAGAATGAGTTCTACATAGTATTGTGACACCAATCCAATTGCTACTGATTTTATATAATAAATAAAGTATTTGGAACTTTATAACCTGGTCAGAAAACTCAGATTTGCAGTATAACCCGAAAATCGCTTAAAATGGCTTTTTACGCGTGTTAAACGCATAGTTTGGGTTTAAAACCATTTTGTCATATAAGACCTATTACCAACTGATATGACCTATTAAAATAAGTTATTTTACTGATGTATTCGGACCCGAATCTCAGAAACTTAAATAATCTCTTTTATAATCTTTAAAATGACCAAAATACCCCTACGGGCTTAAATTGTGATTAAACTCGTTTTGGGCATAATGGAAGATATCATACTGATATCACAACATATTAAAGGCATATTAACTTAGGAAACCTGTATATGACTCTTATGGTTACCCGTTACGCTTTTTGCGCGTTCGGTTCGGTTTATGTAACTAGTTGGCATAAGTTAGCCGAAACGGGTCAAACCTTATCTTTTTATCTCAAAATCCAGAAGGTGTTTAGATTACCCATATTATACAAGTCTTCAAACTTATCGGGTCTAAAACACATTCTATTCCGGTCTTCGCTTAATCATGCGTTTGAACCGTATCTTTCGGTAAGACTAACCGGTCTAAGCTTAGGCTTAATTAAAGACCCGTTAGCATTCTAATTGGTTATTTATACCATCATTCCAGGCTAGAGCCTTTCGGTAAATGGTACCTACGCTTACTTAAGTGAATACGGCTGAGTTATTAAATTCTTGCTATTTAAGACAGGAGCTAGCTCAGGTAAATACTCTTAACTTATTTTCCCTATACGGGCTTGGGATACGGTATAATAATACCGCTTGGTCGGGTATTGAATATTTAGTCGGATTGTGATTAAATTATTGAGGTAACCCGGTTTAATCTGTATTGTTTGAAATAAAGACCTTTAGGGGTTAATGACCATGTCCCGGATATCCTTGACATCATTGTATTATAAAATGGCCACGTCTTAAGCACGGGGTGTAGGCATACACCTGACAGTTGCTTAAGTAATAACGGTATCTCACTCTCTTGTGGGACTATACTTGTGGCGTGTCTGTTAATATATTTATCTTTTGCTTCCGCTGTGCATTTATATATTGTGTTGTTTGACTATGATGATATCAACTACGTCACGATACTCCCCACCGGGCCCACCGGTCAAACGTGGAAATATCGGGGTGTGACAAAACCATTCAAGTGTTGGTAGAGAATAATTCTTGAAGTCATATCCCACATATTACAAACCAGATAGCCCACGTCTTCATACCAAAAAAACATTACACTTCTTAACCCCCCCCCCCCCAATCAGCTCAATGTGATCTCCCTTTCATCCATGTCTATACCGAATGCACTGAGATAATATGTTATTCTTCGATTATCCTATGCCCGATAGCCAACAAGATGATGATTGCGATGGATTTGTTGGATAGAAATGGATGAATGTCCAGACAGAGCCAGTATAGCTTCTCATGAAGCTATCTTCAGTGACCAATGCTTCAAACCTTTGGTTTTGATCTGTTACCGTATTGAGCTCAGGGAGATCGAACCGGTGGAACATTTGCCAAAGTACATCATCATTTAAGGCTTCCAATCTTGCAAATAAAGTGTCCATCTGAAATTAGGTGATACAAATTCATAAGCATTTCGTTAAACACGTAACATACAATTGGATTTCTCACTAAGTTTTTTTTTTGTTTTTTTTAAACAAGTTTCTTGTTTTGGTGGTTGTTTCTATTCATGTTTGGCTTTGGTGGGATTTACCTTCTTAACAGTTTCTTTTCACGTTTGGCTTTGGTGGGATGTACAATGTATAGCCTTACCTTATTAGCAGGTGATTTAGTATCTTGATACAACCTTGGAAGCCTAGTGATTTTCGTTAACAAATTTAAATCAATCAACCCCAAAGATTTGGTTCGTTGATTGGGGCTTCAAGCTGAGTGGTTAACTCGAAAAATCTGTCAAATGATCTTAGCAGCAAAGATTCAACAAAGAATAGTGTTTCTTAAGGTATTGAATCAAGTGAACACTTTACACTAATTGTTGACTCGGGATATTCTGTAGACTCCGGTGTGATATGGAAGAGCAACATTCTCACAATTCTATGGCCCACTTGACCATCTACATCAGCAGCCAAAGAGTCAATTGTCAAAAGATATCCATCATAGCTTATATGAAAAGGTGTTCGGGAATAAAACCAGGATAGTGCACACGGATCTCAACATAAGCCCTATCTTGTTGATCAACAGTGTGTTAAAGCCTCCGTTTGTAGTATGCGGGATACATAACATATATTAACCAAAAGCTTGTCTTGTAGTTAGAAGGTTGTTCATCTATTGAGAGCTTAAGCGATTTCTCCCCCAGGACAAATCATCAAAAGGGAACCACCAGCGTCGTCTGAAGGAATGATATGTGGTAACGTTCACATAAATAAAGTAAGTGTCGTGAAAAGACATTTTGTACAACAAATACCAAAATATAGCTTAAGGGGTATTTGGATCCTCTATAATTTGAGCCTCTTATGACTTCGTGTAGATGCAAACCAGTCCAAGTTTAGGTAGGGAATCACTCTAGAAGTCATATTCTAGAGATTACAAACAAATAACCTACATCTTCATATCAAAAAAGCAAAATACCTCTTAAACCCCTATCAACTCAACACGCTTTGCACTTTCATCTAAGTCTACACCAAATGCAGTGAGGTAATAAGTTATCCTTCGATGTTCTTGTGCCCTATAGCCAACAACACGGGAGTGAATGTCCAAATAAAGTCACTATGTTGAGTGAAGTGTTGTAGCTTCTCATGAAGCTATCTTCGGTAAGTAACTATTGCTCGAAAGCATTGGTTTTTATCTCTTATTGTAATGAGCTCGAGCAGATCATATCGATGAAACATTTGCGAGAGTACACTATCATGGAAGTCGTGCGAGGAGATCGTTCATCTGAAATAAGGTCATAAAAATTCATTTAAACATTTCATCAAACACTTAACATACAATAAGGTAGGTAATTTCATATGAATGCCTGTAATTTGGATAGAGGAGAAGATGGTTGACTAGACAAACATACCCTCTAAACTAATGTTTTGAAAATCGGACTGGACCGAATTGTCGAAACGGGAACAAGGGGTCTGACTGGCCTGGTTCACCCTATCAGACCGGTTTTGAGTCGAACTGGCGGTCGGACCAGAAAACCAGTTGGTTGAACCGGATATTTTAGTGGTTAAATCGATTTTGATTAAGTTTTTTCAATATTACCCTATTTATTTTATAATATTTATGACATAACCTGGTTCTTACAACCGATTGGACCCGTTTTACTGGCCCGACTAGTGGACCGGTAAGGAGACCATTTCGATGTCCGATCTGATTCTATCATGAAAACATTACTCTAAACATTAGATAGTAATACTTAAGCAGTTCAACTGATTTTCATAAAACTCATATCGCAATGTGGAAAAAAATTAAATATAGTTGTGGAGTTAGATTTTTTAAAGTTAATGAACACAACTTAGTAGGAAAAAAAATCCAATTAAATGATGAATAAAGTATTATTAAAAATAAATAAAATCACTACTAATGGATCAAAAATAAATAAGCACTTAAAAATAAGAAGTTATTGTAAAAAGCAAAATTATTTGATAAATAAAATATTATTCAAATAATAAATAAATACTTCAAAAAATTAAGTTACTAATTAGTGACAGTTTCGATTCGGTTTGGAACGATTACGACACGATATCCATTTTCAAAAACTCATATCGCAATGTGAGAAAAAGTTAAATATAGCTGTGGAGATAGATTTTTTTAAAAGTTAATGAACAAAAATTATTAGAAAAAAAATCCAATTAAATGATGAATAAAGTATTATTAAGTCATAAATAAATAAAATCACTACTAATCACTAACGCAATCCATATATAAAATACCTAAGTGCAAAACTTCAAAGTAAGTCTAGTAGCAGCAAGCAAAACAAAGACAAGGTGTGCTATTGAACATGAACAACACCCATTTTAAAATTTATGTATACCCATTTTAAAATTTATGTATAAAATTATTAACTTTAAAATATAAGTTAAACTAGGGTTAAGAGCCGCCCGCGTTGCGGCGCGGGTACATCGTAAATATTGAATGGATTAGTCCAAACGTTATATGATGCATTAACCATATGAAAACACATATTTCGACGTATCCAGTTGAACTCAGTGTAACCTGTATAAGCATTGTGATTGGATCAAACGTAAAGTAAATGGAATTCATATCGAACAATCATAACGTATTATATGTGACCCAACTCATACACAGAAAACGTAACAGGTATGAAGGAAAATATGCACATGTAATCGAAAGAGATTAATTAGAGCTTTCGAAAAAAAAAGGAGAAAAAAAAAACCATAATTTGACTCCACTAGGTTCGAAACAAACTTTACGAAACATACATAAAATAAACACGAAAACATATTATATTTGACCTAAATCATTTCCCAAAAAAGTTTACCTCAAAACGTATAACAACTTGAATTTATACCAAAACGTACGTAAAAATATGCACGTAAAAATGGTTTCTTTAAACGAAAACGTATTATATTTGACCTGACTCGTCTATAAAAAAGTTTACGTCGGAATATAGAACAAATCATATTTATACATACCGGTACATAAAATATGCACACAAAAATTAGTTTTTAAGTAAAGGAAAAATAGGGGTAAACCAAAAGAAAATATTAGTAAAAAAATTAATAGGTTAAAAACGTTCGTAAAACCGTGCCAAGTAGTACCAATGCCACAACGACATCAACTCTCAACATCGTAAAAATAAAATAGATAAAATTGTAAAAATTACACATAACGAAAAGTAGACTAAAATCGTTGAACCATGCACACCCGTTACAGTGTCTTAATGCGAAGAAATTAAGCAGAAACGTAAAATGTAGAAAATAATAACTTAGTTTATCTACGACCGCCCGTTGCGACGAACTTTACAAAAGGGGAAAAATGGACGGGTTGCGACGGGTCTGTCAAATCTGAAAAAAATAGAGCAAAAACGTTGAACCTCACATGCACGCTACGACACGTTAACTCGCAAAATTTAGAACGAAACGTAAAACGAAAAACTTTTAAAAGATAAAAAGTATGTGGGACCAAAGTTGTAAATAACAAAGTGTTGTGTTAAATTATAAAAGATGGAAAACTTAGAGTTAAAAGTAAAAAAAAAAGGGGGGGGTTAAAATGTAAAAGATAAAACTTTTAGGTTGAAAGTGGAAAATTAAGTTTTTTTTGAAAAACTCCCCCAAACACAAGTTACAAGTGCTAATGCATCAAAAACTTACTAATTTATATATGGAATAATGTATAATCCTATTTATTGTTTTGAGAGGGATTACTAGAAAATAATGGACCGAGCCTAATAAACTTCGATCTTCACTCCGTTACATCCAATAGCAACACCACCCCCCCCCCCCCCCCCCCCTCTAATCGACTTGTGAGCAGGTCCGGTTTAATGGGTAGGTTCACGATGATTTGGTTGTGCAAAGACGAAAACTTTGAAGTTTGAATTGGGGTTTCAAGTTGTTGCCATAATTCGGTCATAAAAGGTGATAGTATAGAATGGTGTAACCTGGCGTGGCTCGTTCTTAATTACTGAATAAATTTAAAAGTTAATTTTATTAGATTAGTATAACACGCAATAAGCATACCTCGAAATGAGTTAAGAATGGCTTTCATATTAAAGCTTTGAAAAATGTCGTGAGTACTATGATTAGCCCATATAATGTTAAATCCATGAAGAAGGGAACATAACCTATATCACAAATACTATTATGACTCTTATTATTCTCACACCTCTAAAATCTTATTTTCACACTCCTACATATATAGGCCCGTGTTAAAAAAGTTAGCTAGTTTATCAAACTTAATCAAAACAGAATACTGATAACTAATCCAGTTTATCTATTTTAAAGGTGTATAATCTTTTATAAAACTTGACCAATATCAATAAATAAAATTTAATTATAAAACTTGGCCAATATTAATAAAACATAAGTACAACAAAGTATAAGTTAAGTGATTTGAACTGCAAAAGTATAAGTTTGCAATGTAGACAGATACACTAGTAAAACAAAGTTAGGGGTTTACCTCTAGTGTTGTAGTTGTCTCTTAACAATGGAGGAACCATATTAAGATCGAAAAGTTTCCGGCGGACAGTGGCGGAGGACGGCGGAGAACGGTGGTGATGGGACTGATGCTGAGGGAAAGGGTTGTTCTTTATTGTAGAGGTAAAGGAAAATGGTACTATGGTATTCAAAATTTAATTTTTGTTGTCTAGTTTTTATGAAAATGACCTATCAATAGTTCACCGTGTAAGTACGGTCAATAGAATGATTGTATAAAAAAAGTTAAAAAGGTTGAAAGTAACATATAGTGAATGATTTTTTTCTAATTATAACTTTTGTTAATTAATCTAAACAAACGGCTAGTTTAGAGTCATGTGGTGAATGTTTTCTTTTATAAAAATTGTTTTGTAAAATTGTTCTTTTACAATTTATTAATTAATTAAATAAAACAAGGGGTTAACCTTTTCTTTGTGAAATATTAATTGATTTGTGTACCAATAAATAATTTAAACACACATTAAAGAGTTAAGTTCACGTACAAAATGTCTTATCGTACAAAACGTATGAAATACATGAAAAAGCTAAAAAACGCGGTAGCATTTCCGTAATTATTTACTCGTAGAGTAATTATCAAAATTACTCTACAAATGATCCTGTAGAGTAATTTTGATCTTGTAGAGTAATTTTGTAAAATGTTCTTGTAGGATGATTTTGATCTTGTAGAGTATCATAATTACTCTATAAATGATCTTGTATGGTAATTTTGATCTTGTAAGGTAATTTTGTAGAGTATCATAATTACTCTACAAATAATTTTTTAAAGTAATTTTGAATTGTTTGTTGTTTGATAAACTTGCAGAGTAATTTTGACGTAAAGTAATTTTGATACACTTGTAGAGTAACTTTGATAATTACCATACAAGATCAAAGTTACTCTACAAGATATACTTGTAGAGTAATTTTGATGATTACCCTACAAGATCAAAATTACTCTACATGATCATTTGTAGAGTAATTTTGATAATTACTAATAATTACGAAAATGCCACCGTGTTTTTTCAGCAATTCTTTAATTGTACGTTTTGTACATTAAAGTTATTTGTATTTGATCTCTTGTCTAACATTGTAAACAAACAAAAACGTTTTATCTGCTAAGGTACAGTCAAAAGAGGTTAGCCTGCTAAGGTACAGTCAAACGTTAAAGTTATTTGTATTTGATCTCTTGTCTAACTATGTAAACAAAAACATTAAAGACTTGTCTTTTTCAAACAAAAGAGGTTAGCCTACTAAGGTACAGTCAAAAGCTACAATTCAGGATCTCAGTCATGTTACATTTTATCTGTGACTGTGTGAGACATATGTACTCGGTTATGACCCTTTTAAACCGAAATCTTTTTTTTTTTTTTTTTAATTTGACCTTTACTCATACACAGCCAAAAAAATACAATGTGTATAAAACAATTATGTTAAAACTACACCAAATCATTTAAAGTTATGACAAAACAATATTTGTTTTTAATGAATGGTTTAAACAAGCATGCTGACTTGAACCAACCCGTAACTCTATAGGGAGGGACACCTGTTCTCCACAACTTCGATACCGCCAGACTACAAGCCCTTAGGTGTTTATTGTTTTTGTTCACACATAGCGTTATAAGTTACGCCCCGCTTGCAGTATGCGCATATAATGTATATATGTGTGGGCGTTCGGGGGGCAAAAGTGAAAGTGCACTAATTTTAACGTTATTTTACTAGTTTCATGAAAATAATGTTAAAAGAGGGGGATGGTTAATCATGCATCATGTGGTGGTGTTGATAGCCGAAAGATAAGGGAGTACATGCACTAATTGGCCTTTGTCTTAATTGCCGAGTGTTATGTGCCTTATGTCCAAGGTTTGATGCAAAACTACCATCGAGTCAGGGTCTCACTGGAAGCAGCCTCTCTATTTCTACGGGGTAAAGGTAAGGCTGTCTACATCTTACCCTTCTCAGACTCTATGTTAGCTTTGCTATTAATGGGATTTACTGAGTATGATGATGACAATGATGACGACGACATAGCGTTATAAGTAGGTTGGTCATTATGTTGTGTTAAAAATCTGTAATTGACTTCCAACAACAATACATATATAAATAAATGAAATAATCTGTAATAAATTTGCTACAACTTATACATGCCATGCCTTTTGATGGTACAACAATATGATAACATAAACAATGAACAAATCCAGCGGTAAATAAACCATACTGAAGAGAACAAAACATATTAACCATATTTACAACCTCCAATTGATGTTTCAAAGCATGTACATGTGTATGATCCACACAGTCAAAATACATGTTCTTAAACATCAACTAAACGATTGCCAATAATACTAACAGCTAGCTCGACCCCAAGACTCGAGAAACACAAAAGCCGCACCATAATGAGCCAAAGGGACCATAATCACGAAACAATGAAAGATTTGATGGCTATGACCCGCCAAATCAAACCAACCGGGTCTCCACCGTTCTGGGAATCGTGTAACATAGAACATAGTACCAATCAAATAAGAAAGCGCCATAACTGACTCATACGCCAACATGGTGTTTCTTTGTGGTTCATTCCAGTTCAAGTAGACAGCATGGACAGAAGGTATTAACCCAAAAAGGCCCATTGCCATGAACAAAAAAGCACGAAAAGAACGAAACTTTCCACTAGAGAGTGCAGGCGATAGTAGGGTTATAATGGTAAAAACACCCATGGTGGTGACACCGCCGAGGTAGATGAACTGCCAGAGAGGACTGCATTGGAAAATGTAGTAGATTGGAGGGAAGAACAAGGTGGTGATCATGACGGTGATGCCGACGTAATCGAGTTGGAGGAGTTGAAGGCTTAAGCGGTGCGAGTGGCAGCCGAAGAGGTGGCAGGTGCTGCTGGAGAGGAGGCAGAACATTGCTCCGGCTAAGAATACGAAAAACGGCCACCGTGTTTCCGCCATTAGTAGTGGTGGTATGTGCTTCAAGTCTACGAGTTTCGGTGTGTCCTGTACTAACTTAATGCGTTTAGTATTTTGATACAACAGAACAGTTGACTTTTTTGGTCAAATAGGTCTACCAAAATGACCAAAAAAAGTCAAACACAGTACTTGCTTTAATAGTTAGTATTAGTTATGCAAGACCTTACCATCATTGAAATATTTGAAGCGTTTGCGCCTGGATTTAACGGGACAGACCTGCAAAATAAAAATACAAAAAACTTAAGCCGAGATTACGATAGATACTAATAAACAACTAGAAATCATCAAGAACATAAATGGTTTCTCATACATAAATAATTAAATATGAGAAAAAAAGATAGAATCTTAAAATACCATGTTAAAACATTGAGGAAATCCAAAACTTCAGGGACTTGCATCATGTTTCCAATTGTTAGACCCACAAAGACAAAGAATCCAATCAAGTGTCTGCAAGGAAAAAGAAAAAAAAATCAGAATAATTCATTATTCATCATCAATCAAATATAGTTATTAATATTATCATCAATTTATACACTTACAAGTTATGCTACCACTGTAAGTTATTCCATGGATCAAAAGATACATCGAGGGTGTTTAGCGTATTTAACGAAAGAAATCTATGGATAGAGGCAAGGACTGTCTACATCCCACCCTCCCCAGACCCTATAACTAGCTTTGCTATTTGTGGGATTTACTGGGTATGGTTGTTGTTGTTGTTGTTGTAACGAAAGAAATCTTTAACTATAATGTTCGATTCCTTTCTTACACTTACAAGTTACAACTTATGCAACCTCTTTAACACTTGCTTCATGGAGTGAATATCAAGGGTATTTAACTAAAAAGGGGCAAACTAAATGCAATTAGTAAGTTTAGTAACTAACAATCTAGCATTATGAGTTAAAGCCCCTAAATTGAACAAAATATTGAATTAATGAAGTACTTAACAATAAATGCAACAAAATCTTGATAACTTATAATTTAAAAAAAGGTAAATTAATTAAAGTTGATGTGAAAAAGCCTATATGATGTTCACTAAAGCATAAGCATATGGTACCATATTTAGTGCAAAAAAAAAAAAAAAAAAAAAAAAAAACCCCAAGAAACCCCTTTATGTTCATCAAGCTACAACTTTCTCACAATAATTCAACCAGTCTTTACAGCTCCCAGAAAATGGGAATCAAGAATTCATAGGGCACTAATCAAGATAACAACTTTACAAATCTTTATGCACAATTTAACTGTAATCAAAACTTTGATCCAAAAAAGATTCAATTTTTAACATACCCACAAATTATAAGAACAAATTAGCAACAATATTACGCTCACAACATCAAAAATCACCAAAAAAAAGCCCAAAATCTTGAAAAAAAAATCATAATAAAAGA
This sequence comes from Helianthus tuberosus, assembly GCA_030545235.1. Lineage (NCBI taxonomy): Eukaryota > Viridiplantae > Streptophyta > Magnoliopsida > Asterales > Asteraceae > Helianthus > Helianthus tuberosus. Next base: position 14,118,056 of record CM060410.1, read on the forward strand.
CAGATCCAGAACTCATGAAAAACTGCTGGAAAAAAGATGACTTCAGTGATTCCATTGGCTTAGGTAAGAATCATGGTAACATATTGAATGGTACCTGCTACTTGAATCCTTTTGACCCACAACCAGCTAAGGAATTAGCCGTGGAATAAGGAATCGACACATGATTCAATTTCACAATCAGTTGGTAACTATGTTTATGATGCAAAGTCTTTTAGGGCTTCTCTAAATTAAAAGAAGAGAACATAGGAAGCAAAATTAAAAAAGAAAAATTACCTCAATTGGTAGCAGTTTGTGTGGAAGATCTTCAAGTAATTGCTAGCAGGAGCCAAAAGAAGAACAGCTGATTTTGGGGAAAAATTGTTAAACGCCGGCCGTAGATGATGCCATTGTCGGAGTAACGTTTCCATTGGCTTACCGCCGCCGATTAGTGTACATGCTGGTGATAATCAGAAGGTCGGAGGAATTGAGGAACAGTTTCCTCAGCAAACAACAAAACCTTCAAGAAACGGTGAAAACCCTATCTATATCTAAGACGTAGAAGGTAGTACGTGTATTCAATGGCTGACATATTTGTTAAAAATTGCTTTGAATTGATAATGGCTACCAACAAATGTGTATCATCTTTATCCCTCCTCATTTTGATTACGTTTTGACTTAGGATAGAAGACCAAGAAACATGGAAAAAAACAATAACTTTGCTGTAAAACATTATTACCAATATTACCAATAATCTCGACAGGAGCAGTCATATTTTGTAAAGCGATGAAAGCGATTATTATCTCTTACAATGATCTCTCTATTAGTGATACCAGAAATGAACTTAAAGGCAGTATGGCAATCAAAACAGATCCTCATATTCTTGGTTATCCGGATGGGAAGTCCAGGGGGGATTACACAGAGCCCAAAAGCTAGAGCGATCTTCTCACTGTGATGCCAAACCTCTGATTCTCTCTCTTCTTCTTCTAAATCGAAGAGCGCCAATGAGGTGTCTGCTACATATCCAGCACTTTTCATTTCCATCTTCAGCTTCCTTAGCATTGTTTGGATCTCTGTGTTTCTTTCATGGCAGGTGTCCTTTGCTTGAAAAGTGTGGACTGAATTCTTTACGGAGATCCAACTGCACCCTGCACCCTTACTGATTCCTACTTCTTTCATCTCCATCCGAACCACATTGGCTTCTTCCCACCTGCATAAAACAAATACTAAGAGTTAGCATTTGTGTGAATTAGAGCAAGAACCAGTTTTATTTTATTACCCAGCCCACCCATTTAGCCATCTCTACTCGAACTAGGAATGGCAATGGGACTCAGTCCCATACCCGGTTGTAAAACCGTGTTCCATACCCTGCCTAACACGCGTCGGGTATCAGGTATACCCGTCAGGTGCCAAGTACATATCTTAGTATTTAAATTTAATTAATATAATTCTGTTACCTAAGAAAAACTAGAAATATAAAAACTAAAAATTAGTGGATTATTTTGTTACCCAAGGACAAAAGAAAATGTTTACGGGTCTTGTTCACGTAAATGGGTATGCGTGTTTTTCGTAATTAGGCCGTGTATGAGCTAATACTGTGCCCAGCCCATGCCCGCAAAATCTTTTAAACGCGGTCCCATACCCGAATATCCGTCCAGTTTTTTTCGGGATTCGTAGTGGCCCATTGGGTTCTGGTTCATTTACCATCCCTAACCCGAAACAAGCAAAGGAATCCAACTTTATGAAAACAAGTAGCATTCCAGGACCATTGTGCATTCTTCGTAGATAAAGATTTGGTAGTTCAATAGTTTAATCATAGATCATGAAATTTCAGGAACTAAAAGGTTGTTTCAAAATTAAACATCTATGTGAGAAATAATAGTGAAAAGAAGACTATCATGAGGGGATACCATCCAGCAGCAGCAAACATATTTGAGAGGATGACATGGTTTCCAGAGTCCTGAGGATCCAGCTGGAACAAATGATCAGCAGCTATCTTACCCAGTTTGTTATTTCTATGCACCTTACAGGCACCTAAAAGAGACCCCCAGATAGATACTGTAGGATGAAAAGGCATTCTCTTTATGAACTCATAAGCGCCCTCCACCATTCCTGCTCGTCCTAACATATCCACCACGCACGCATAATGCTCAACCCTTGCTTCAATTCCATATCTTGATCTCATTGACTAAAAAATATTCAAACCTGCATCCACTGCTCCAGCCCTGCTACATGCTGCCAATATAGATACAAAAGTAACATAATTAGGGATTACATTTCCACATTTCATTTCCTCAAACAAGGCAAGTGCCATATCCGCATCTCCCAAATGCGTGTAAGCACCAAGTAACGCATTCCATGTAATCAAATTCCTCTCGGGCATTTCGTCAAACATTCTCTCACAATCTTCTAAGTTTCCACATTTAGCATACATGTCAACAAGGGCACTTCCAACAAAAACATTTCCATTAATGCATGCTTTCACAGAAAGAGCATGAACCATCCTCCCCATCTCCAGACCTGCAATCCCAGCACAAGCACTAATAACGCTCGATACGATAAAGTCCTTAGGCTCTACATTATTTCTCATGGCTTGCAAAAATAGCATACAAGCCTTTTCCCCCTCGTCGTTTTGCTCATAAGCAGCGACCATGGAACACCAAGAAACATCATTGTGGTTGCAAATGCCATCAAACACCATGCGAGCCGAACTTACATCCCTGCACTTCCCGTAGAAATCAATCATCCCATTTGCAACCGACACGTGTTGTTCATACCCATACCGTATCACAAACCCATGAACCTGTTTACCTAGATGCAGATACAAGGCATCAGAACAGCCATTAAGAAGCACACAAAAAGTAATCGAACTAAGGTCTCCACCACTTGTCTTTAATTTGATGAAAGCCTCAACGGCTTTACGAGGTTTCCCATCAAGGACAGCATTTGACATATACGTGTTCCATGTGGCAAGATTCTTGTGAGGCATTTCATCGAACAGTTTACAGGCATCCTCTTTGAGGCCGGTTTTAGAGTACATATCAAAAGCACTACACCCGACAAAGACATCATGTATTTGAGCTAACTTAATAGCGAGTGCATGCAGCTGCCTCCCAGTGAGGGGAGAGCTGAGGGAATTGCAGGCTTTGAAAACGCAAGGGAAGGTGAAGTCGTTGGGCAGGATGGAGTGGTGGTGCATGTTAGAAAACTGGAGGATGGCGGTAGAGAAGTGACCGTTTTGGACTGTACCGGCAATGAGGGCCGTCCAGGCGACGACGGAGCGATGCTGGGGAGGGATGATGAGGTGGGCTGAATGGAGGAGGTCGAGTTTAGAATACATGTTCACGAGGTGGTTGCAGAGGAATGTCGGAAAGGGGAAGTCCATGGCTTTGATCATCCTGGCGTGGGTTGCCCGACCAACGCCGGAGGAACGAGTGGAGATGGCCGTTTCGAGGAGCCAGACGATGGAACTCATCCCCATGCTTCTCCTTAATTTAACTAAAACCTATCACAGAGGTCTTCCTAGTTAACTTAATTTGAACAATCATTATTTTATTAAAAGAAGAGCTCAAATTCTAGATTCAAAATCAAAGAAAACGTCTACTAATTCGTCAAGTAATTTCAAAAGTAAAGCAAATGAACACAGCATTCACATAAAGCAGAGCCGCAATGGCTCTGCTACATGAAATACAAAATAAATAAATAAATAAATAAACCCTAGCTTTACTAATTCGTGAAGTAATTAAAAGAACACCAAACAAACAAGATAATCTGATTACAAAGAATCGTTGATAAACCCTAGGATAATGAACTCACATTGCACTGAACGAGATACAGAGAATCGTTGATAAACAAGTTGGCGTTTGCTAGAATCGTTGATTACAGAGAGGTGGGATCAAAAACGTTGCACGGTGGTGGCGTGTAGGGGTTGTACTGGTGGCGCGAGGGGGCTGTGGCGGTGGTGGTGGTGGTGGTGGTGGTGGTGGTGGTGCTTGGTGGGGGATGTGATGGTGGTTGGTGGTGGAAGTGGTAGAGAGAAGAGAGAGGGGCAGAGAGATGTTTTTTTTTTCTTTTAAAATATTTTTCTAGATATTAGAGTAAAAAGACATTTATACCCTTCTGTGCATTGCACATGATTTAATTTAAAAAAAAAATTAATTGGTTTAAGATTAAAAGACATATCGTGTAGAATTTTAAAAAATAAGTACAAAATTTGTCAATTTTAAAGACAAAAAACACTGTTTGTGCAATGTGATATATAGATAAAAGACAAAAATTTTAATGAATAATGTTCTTCATCAACAGGTAAAACAGTATTAATTTTGGATGCAATAACTAAGCTTTAGCTAAAGTTGGGACTTAACTTTCTTGTGTTGATGAAGTAATATATTTACAGCTTTTGTTTAGACCAAGCATAATGGGCGTTTTTTGCCCTCAATCCCGCCCAATCCAAATATGGCTTACATATTCGGTTCATCATGTCCATAAATGCAGCTGGGGCATTGGTTAAACCAAATGGCATGACAGTAAATTCATAATGGCCTTACCTTGTTTTGAATGCGGTTTTAGGAATGTCCTTTTCCTGTACCTTTAATTGATGATATCCTGATCTTAAATCGATTTTAGAGAAAAATCGAGCTCCTTGCAACTGATCGAACAGATCATCGATTCTCGGTAATGGATACCGATTCTTATTTGTGACCTTGTTCAAATCACGGTAGTCAATGCAGATACGCATTGATCCGTCCTTCTTTTTAACGAATAAAATCGGTGCTCCCCAAGGCGATGAGCTTGGCTGTATGGATCCCTTCTCTAATAGTTCATCTAACTGTTTCTTCAGTTCCTGCATTTCGGCGGGTGCCAAACAGTAGGGTGCTTTGGCAATTGGTGCTATTCCGGGTAGCAGATAGATTTTGAATTCAACTTCTCTGTCCGGCGGTAGTCCTAGTAATTCTTCTGGGAATACATCTGAAAACTGAGACACTACTTGAATGTCTTTTAGTTCCTTTTCTTTAGTGTTAGTGATTATAGAAATCAAATACACTATAGATCATTTTCTTATATAACTTGCATTTTTCACCATAGAGATGAATTTTGTGGATCTAGATGGTTTATCACCTTTAATTGTGATCTTTTCACCTCTTGGTGAATTTACTTGAATTGACTTTTGATCACATAAAATACTGGCTTTATTGGCTATTAACCAATCCATTCCTAATACAATATCAAATCCTGCCAGATTCATGGGATAAAGGTTTGCAATATACTTTTGATTTAAAAACTCTATTCTTGCTCCCTGCAAGATTTCAGAAATCCTAACCATTTCTCCATTTGCTGTCTCTGCTAGACATTCTTGTGGGAGTTTAGTTAATGGTTGATTGAGAAGTTTGCAAAATGAAGTATTAATAAAACTTTGGTTTGCACCAGAGTCAAATAATACTTTAGCAAAAACATCATTGACTACAAACGTACCGGCTATTACGTCTGGAATCATTTTGGCTTCATCTGCAGTCAGAACAAATGCTCTAGCATTTTTAGTGTTCTTGTTGTTCGCAGCTGGAGCTAGTTTCGGACAGTTCGGCTTGATGTGACATTTTTCTCCACAATTGAAGCATAGTCCATTACTGGATTTTCTCCTACAATCTTCTTCCTTGTGTCCTGGTGCTTTGCAGAAATTGCAGTGAGTGGAGCATTTTCCCGAATGCTTTTTCTTGCAGGCCTTGCAGTATGGTGCAGAGGTAGAACCTATATTCCTACGGTTGGAATTCCTAGAACGGAATTCTTGGGTAAGCCTTTGAGCTAGGTTTCTCCTCTGGTCTTCTTCTCTAGTACGGATTAACTCATCTGTCAAGGTATTTGCTAGTTCTACAGCTTCTTCTATAGTTTGGGGTTTAGCTGCCTTGACTACATGTCTAATCTCTCCAATTAATCCCCAGATGTAACGGGAGATTAATACCGGTTCAGGTGATGCAAGGGTTGGTACTATTCTAGCATTTTCAAAGAATGTGGTAGTATAACCCTTACTATCTACCCCGGTCATTCTAAGATTTAGGAACTTATTCGCTATCTGTTCCTTTTCATTGGGAGGGCAGAATTTTCTTTCTATCATATTTTTAAATTCCTCCCATTCCATGTTGTATACCCTATAGCTTCCTCTTGACTGGAGGATAGTGTTCTACCATTCTAAGGCTGAGTTTTTAAACAGATTAGAAGCAAACATTATCTTGTCTTCTTCAGCACATTTGCTTATTTTTAAAACAGCCTCAGTCTTTTCTATCCAGCGTAGAGCTGCAATGGGTCCTTCATTGCCCGAGAATTCTATTGGTTTGTAGGACCAGAATTCTTTGTAAGAACAACCATAAGGCATGGTTCTTCTTCTTTTAGGAATGGGCACTTGAAGTACAGGTCCATTGTTTACACTGTGTTTAGGTTCAGTTGGTCGCTTACTGCTATGCTTACTTTTATTATCAGCTTCTTTAACAGTTTGGATAATAAATGGCATTGCATCTATGATTCCTTGTGCCACTATGTGTTGGATGGCACTATTATCCACTTGATTTCCATTGTTATTGTTGTTCGGATTCTCATTAACCAAGTTAATGTTACTCTGGTTATCGTTATTCAGATTTTCCTGATTTCGTTCGTCGGCCATCTGAATTTTAAACATTTACCATGTATTAATATCACAAAATAATACTTAATATAGCCAATCACATGTCACGCACTTTGGTCAAAAGCGTCGATCATTGCGAATTTACTCTATTCATATAATATGCATCTATTACACACCAGTACTGAAATTAAAATTACAATACCGACTGAAATTTAAAGTTACACTAGTAATAGGCATCAGTAGTTTTTTTTATACACATACACACATATTTTATTATTATATTATATTATTATTATGATTATAACCTTCTTCACCATCACTTCTACGGATATGGATTCATCCAGAAATCCATATTGCGCTCGTCGTACTTCCAGACAAGTCGCTCTCCCACCTGTCTCATCCTTTCATTATTCTCTAAAATTTTCTCACCAAATGTCCTAAGTTCTTGTACGTTTTCTGCACTCATTGGGGGTGCAGGTTCTAGGACTGGGTTCGGAAACTGGGGTGCGGGTTCCTGGTACGGAGGCATAGGGGCCTGGTATGGGTAAGGATTTTCTAGAATCTCCCTAATGAATACATCATTATCGTAATAGGGATCTAGAGGATCTAACCCTGGGTAGGCTTCTAGGTTCGGCATGGGTATGTCTTCGTGTATCGGGTAACGTTGCACGTAGTCCCTATTGTCGTCCTACCATGGGTTGTATTTGGGTTTAAGGGATTAGGTGCTGGTACCCTAGGTATCTCCTCCAGGTTAAAATCATGCATTTCTACTTGATTTTCAGGGTTTTCTATCTCCATCGGTTGGTCAGGAATTGGTGGTTGTGGTTGGGGTGCTATCATTTGTTCCAGGTTAGGGTCAGCTGCAGTGGTTGCTAGGATGTGGATGTTGGCTATACCCCTATTAATTATTTCCTGGGCATAGGCATCGGTTTCTCTTTTAGCTGCTGCTAGTGCTCTCTGGTCTTGTAACTTTTTCATACACTTCCTACGCTCATGTGCCCCTCGACTGAACCATCCTCTCTTTTTCTGAGGAAATGGCTCTTCAGACTGAGCCTTAAACATGAATATTCCTTCTTCCCTATCAGCAGAGTACCTTGAGAGGGCAGGCTGAGAAGAGGCACCTTCGCTTCTAGGCGAACCAGACAATTGACGGTACGCGTCAGATGATCCTTGGTCGCTCATACTGTAAACTAACAAATAGTCAAATAACACATAACAAGACAAATACAATTATGCACATATTCCCGTAATTTATTTCCTAACAATTTGAATTTTGGTGTCAGCAGAACACTTCTGTGGCTAAATCAGTGGCTTAGCTCTGATACCACCTTCTGTCGCAACCCCCATCTCCCTATTCAAATACAGGAACGGGCGGCCGCGGCCAGTTTCGGTGGTATTTGGTATTGTCTAATTTTGGCAGCGGAATTTTCATCAGGACCGTAGTTAGGAAATATATGATCAGAGTAAAATACCACACTTTCATAATATTAAACACATGGGATAAAACCCAAGTTTGCAGTACACTCATTTTCATAGGAATAAATCCTATTTTTATTTAATAAAAACATCTATTTTATTTAGATAACTTTATTGCCACTTTTCCAAGCCTTCACTGCTGTCCAGCTGCCTTCTATTTGGCTTTCACATTTTGTTACCTGAAACGCGTTTAAAAACATTTTGTCAGTGGAAAATACTGGTGAGTGAATCCCAGTTTAATTAAGTTTAAATAAAATCCATTGTACAATATTGAGGGCGGTCTCGCAATTACATTTGTTTCCAAGTCATATCAATTACCACCCGCAGTACTGTCAGACCCGACTTGTGGAAAAGTTACTCCTCGCAAGGCAATAACTAATTTTGTATACAAAACCCCAACATACCGACGATAATTGTATCCTTACAAATACTCAATAACTGCTTAATATATAATTAATCGTGTGAGGTTTTGTAAAAACAATTTGCAAAAAGGAGATTACTCACATTGCTGTCTTAGATTATCCTTTAGGGTTTCCTGGTGACAATCTATAATTTACACAAATGCACACGTTTTAGTATAATAACCCATTTTAACATTAGTAATACCCTCCCCGAGACGGCATTCCAACGACTACGTCGGGCAGAACCACGACAGCCGTTACGGAACCCTAGATCAATCGGGCAGAGTATCTAATACGTATCCAGGGGTTATGATACTTACAACGGAGCATAACCTCGTTATTTAGGGGGTATTATGCCCGAGTATAGTGTATACTACTAAGAAATAGAGAGAGAAAGTCGAATTTTTTAGCGACTGAAACTGTTACCCCGAGCTCCCATTATATAGGGCCTGATTTGGGCCTTCTCGCGGCCCGCGTAAAACAAGATCAGGGCCTACGCGGCCCGCGTAGTAGCCCGGGTAGGGTTTAGGTGATCCGGGTCATCAGCTAGCTTCGACATGTGTTGGGCCACGTGGCGGCCCAGGGTTTTGCCAGCTTTCACCTTGTCGCGGCCCGCGTAAGGGTTGAGGGGTGGCTTACGCGGCCCGCCTCAATCCTAAAAATTTGATTTTTTAATTATTTTTAATAATATTTAAGGTATTCGGGGTCCGTTTTCACGTATGAGGTGTTTTTAGGGACATATTGAGATATTTTAAATATTTTTAGGGTGTCGGAAAATATTACGAGGGTGTCGGTTTAGGGTTGTTATATAACCACTACACATGGTCTTAGAAAAATATATTACTTCCTAATAATATAACTTTTGAACAAAATGCTATAGTAAACCACCGGTAACATAAATCGGTAAGAAAACTATAGTAGTCCACGTATAACATAGTAATGGGATAAGGAAAGGTAACATGGACCCATTTGAATGTACCTATACGCTCTGTTAAAAATATATATACGCCAAGACAACATTAAGCTAAAGTTAAGGTTTAGGAAAACAAACACGAAAAAGTGACTCAACCGAGTTTTGCTACAATATAACTTGTGCGAAATATCTAAAATAATGAGTCGTTATTTGTTATTCCTTAAATCAACTAAAACAAAAATATAACTTTTTTGTAGAAGGGTTGAATGTATTTCATTAAGTCTTGACCAACTGAAAAAGTAGAGAGTTAGTATTATAAATAATGTTCATGCATTGACGCACCTTAGACAAGTTTAGCTTTTTAATGTTTAGAGACTTTAATATCTTTTTTAATGGTTAATGAATAATAGCTCGATTATCCACGATAACCCAATAGCAAAAGGTGACCAATCTTAACTTCCCCTCGAATGCGAGCTAAGCTAAAGCTCATTTGACACTTAATATACATGATATAAGTAATTTTAAATTAGCTTTTCATTAAAATTAGGAAAATTGGATTTTTGTTTTATGACTTTTGATCTGAACGAGGATACAAGTCGATTGATGTAAAATTTACTTCGAAACAGTGCTCCAAACGACAAAAACGGTGCTTCAATTTGGGTGTTTAAACTTCTAATTAACAAAAATCATGCCCTTTGGAGCACTGTTTCGAGGTAAGTTTTACATCAATGGACTTGTATCCTCGTTCTAATCAAAAACCCTAAAACATCAGTTTGTAATTAGCAGCTAAGTTTTCTTTAAGACTAAAGGGAGTGGGGCGTTCTCCCCCCCAAGACGCCTAAGGCCGCCCCGCACACCACCCCCATTAGGCGTTCCATGGGGCGTCCCCCGTTTGGGCGTCCTCTTCTCGTCGCCAAGCTCCTCACACAAATCAAGAATTCCCCCCCCCCCCTCCAACGGCTACTTTGACCAATTATTGTTTTTTTTAACCAAATCACCTATATATATAACACTTTATATTTTTAACATAAAAAAATCAAAATTAAATGGGTGCCACGTGTCACAAGACGCCATACCCAGCAAAGTTGCCCCACTCCCCCTTTTTTGCTCAAAATCCTCTAATCTGACGTGGTGCCACGTGTCGCAAGACGCCCTCTCAAAAGGATGCCCCACTCCCTTTAGTCTAACGGGCGTTCATAAAACAAACAAAATAAAAAGGTGGGACTACTAGGAATAAATCCAATTTAGATTATTATTGATTAATATCTAATTTTCCTTAAAAGAATAAAAATAAATTAAAACGTTTCATTAAAAAAAAAGACTTTACGTATGAAAACATAATAATAATATATTACTAATAATATCTAGTTATAACAACTTTCAGTTCAACCGAAACACTTAGTTGTTTATATTTACTTATGTAAAGTTTACATCCTGTTTTGGTGATCAGATCATACTTATGTGGGAATTATTGTTTTATGGATGTTTTATGAATCGAAATTATTTTCAAAATTATTGTTGGATTGAGATTAAGATGAAGTTGTTAGACAGATGAATTGAGAGTAAGCAGTATGTAATTAACAAAATTAAAAACTTTTTTCATGGATTATCCCAAAGCAATGCAACATTTTTCTCTTTAAACGAATCAAAGCCTGATTTATATGATAGAAACTTGAGTTGAAGCAAATATCGAGAAATGAAGGATTGTGTTGTGTTGTTAGCAGGCACAACAACTATTTCAAAAGGATGCCCAGACCATTACACCCGAAGCTCTGAAAAGCGTAAAAGCTGCACTCGCAAGTAGTGAAATAGAGCACAAATCCGAAACTAAAAAGAAAGCAATACCTTGCATAGCGGCTGGTTAAACTTGGGAGGATCCTACTTTGGCCGATTGGCCCGAAAGTATGGCCCTGATCTCATACTTCTTGATACCGATCATGGTCTGTTTTGTTGGTTAATTAGACATCAATTATATTAATGCTGTTTTTTTTTAATGATGGCCCTGATCTCAGATTTCTTCTCGTTGAATTAAATCTTTGTGTTACATAGTTAATTCTTTTTAGCGTTATGGCTTTTTCCATGTCATTTTTTGGCGTTTTGGGTCTTTTTATTAATAACTGATTACCATAGATTAATATTTTATAAAATTACAATAATACGAAATCAAAATAAACTAATAATCTTCCGTGGGTGGGATTACATCAGAGATGTACCCATCGCTTTGTTCATCACTTTCTTCAGATTCATCATCATCAAATTTTAGATTTGCGTATAACACCATTAGCTCGTCTCTTCTTTGCTGCAGCCTATTCTTGAATATCACTGCATCCTTGGATTTTGGATCGTTTGAAGGTGCTAAATCACAGAGTTGTTCAATGATAGATAGCAATCCTGTCTTCACCATTTCTTCCATTGGCAATGAATATTGCACCCCGTTTTTATAAGTCACTTCAAGCGTTCCTTCTTCCTCATGCATCACCCAACTGCTAAGTTTTTGTAGAGGAGTATCGTCAATATCATCATCATCTTCATCATCTTCTGCCAGAAATTTTCTCTTCAGTCTTTTTTTATTACAGTTCGGGTTCTTTCACAATCGTTGGCCATTGGAACCCCAAGGGCCAGGATATCCCTCTGAACCCCTTCATTCATTCCAAGCATGGCTTTGATTGTCCTTACCTTTACCCTTTTCCTATCAGAGAACTTTATTATGAATCGTTTCTCTTTCCTTTCAAATCTCCATGCAATAACCTTAGCCATTTTTAAAGTTTTTGGCGTTTTGGACAATATGTGGGAAAGGGTTGTTCTTTATTTGTAGAGGTAAGGAAAATGCTACTATGGTATTCAAAATTAAATTTTTGTTTTGTAGTAATTATGAAAATGACCTATCAATAGTTCACTGTGTAAGTACGGGTCAATAGAATGCTTGTATAAAAAAAGTTGAAAAGGTTGAAGGTAACATATAGTGAATGATTTTTTTTAATTATAAGGGTGGGCGGAGTGGGTTCGGTGACTCAATCGAGGAGAAATGTTTATCGCGTGGTGAAGTGGTGCCGGCCCAGTTTCAGTGATCGGTGAGTGGCTTGGGCGGTGAATACTCACCGAGTCGGGGAAGAGAAGTGATGGAGGAGGGATGGGGTTAATGGTGGGTCATACCCTTTTTCAACCAATCATATTTTTTTAATTGTTTACCACTCTTTATGTGTTTGACCATTGCTAGTGATTGAGTGCAAAATGAGGAGTGAAGTGGGGACTTGACATGGCATAACATTATTGGTTAGAAAATAAGTTAAACACTCACCATTTGGTGACCACTCCCTCCACCCTAACTTTTGTTAATCAATCTAAACAAACGGCTAGTTTAGAGTCATGTTGTGAATGTTTTCTTTTATAAAAATTGTTTTGTAAAATTGTTCTTTTACTATTTATTAATTAAATAAACAAGGGATTAACCTTTTCTTTGTGAAATATTAATTGATTTTGTCACGGCCCCCGACCCGGTTTGACCCGTTTCAGGAGCCGCGGGACAGAAATACTGCGGTATTTAATTAATTGAGTTTGACAGCGGAAGTTTTTCATCAGGATCTTTTAAAATGTAAATATTTCCCGATTATTTTATTTCACAACGCGGGATAAACCCGGTAATTTACAATAGTTTGATTTCATGAAATCTTTTATTTTTACAAAACATGTTTCTTTTATTTTATACTGAGCCACTTCCTTGAGCTTGTAGTGCTATATGGCACTTTTCCTGATTCATAACAGGTCACCTGAAACATGTTTAAAAAAAAATTTGTCAGCGGGAAATACTGAGTGAATCATTCTATTTTGCATAATGATGCATAGTTATTAATTACAGCATAAGAGCGATTACAATGGCTTCTATCTTATTTTTATCTGGCATCCTGTCACAATGGTGACAAGTCACAATGGTGACGATGGTCATACCACTATTTAAATCAATGAACCGAAATAGTGATGATTATCCCTGTAGGTCAATGAACCCAACAGTGATTATCCTGAGTAGGTCAATGAACCTAACTGGGAGAAAATTAGTAATGTGCACAATACCCCACTAACCAGTAATTCAAGATATCCACGACTTAGTCCCTGTAATTATAACCTTGAAAATAATTTGAGGTATTGTAAAATATTTGATAAAAAGAGAATGACTCACATTGCAGATTTAATTTGAGCAGAGTTTAGCCTACTGATTTAGCCTTTTCAACCTAAATTTAATAACAGGCACACAATTCGGGGTTAGTAATCAATCCAGCATTTACGATAACTCACGAGATCAACCCTCACAACGAATGACAAAGTGCTGTGCTTAAACATCCATCGAATTAACGACTAATGACAAAGCATCACCCTAATGTGGGCAGCACTTAAACACCCGTTGAGTACATTGATCGATCGGAAAATGAATCGTAGCAGCGATCGTGCTAATACCCTGATTGCGGCGTCGATTTAGTGCCTGTGTGTGTTAATTGTGATAAACAGAGCATAACTCCGTGTAGAATTGGAATTTCTTCGTCGTTTCAACTCCCAGAATCAAGTCCCAAGCTCCTGTATTTATAGGTGAATTTTGACCCTCAGGCGGCCCGCGTGAGATCTAAGCTTATCCTTACGCGGCCCGCGTAACAACAACTTTCATGTATAGGGTTGCCACGTGTGGGACTAGCTCAGCTGAGTCGACGATTTCTGAAAATTCCTTTCTGCCTACGTTTTAAGTGGATAATCGTCAATAGGGTTTAACCCCCCCTGAGTTTTAGGGGCCCTAATCCTGATTCTGATTTTTCTGAAAATCTTAGGGTTTGTGCAGAATCACTTGGGTTTCTTAATTAGGGTTTCCTATTGATCAATTAAAGTAATAATTAATACTTTTTGATGAGAGTTGTTACAGATTTGTGTACCAATTAATAATTTAAACACACATTAACTATGTAAATGATGATGAAAATAAGATAAAACAAGTTACCTACTCTTGACTAGGGGATAAACACTTAAACGTTCACGTGAGAGACTTTTCTTTTTCAAACAAAAGAGGTAGTTAGCCTACTAAGGTACAGTCAAACCAAGCTACAATTCAGGATCTCAGTCATGTTACCTTTTATCTGTGACTGTGTGAGACATATGTACTCGGTTATGACCCTTTTAAATCGAACTCTTTTTTTTTTTTTTTATAAATTTGACCTTTGTATACTCATACTCAGCCAAAAAAATACAATTGTGTATAAAATAATTATTTTAAAACTACACCAAATCATTTAAAGTTATGACAAAACAATATTGGAATCTACCCTACGGCCCGCTGACATTCTTGTCTTTGAATGGAAAGGAGGGAAACACGCGTGTGTCGATTTAACAGGTGTGTCCCCCCTCGTTGGGCTAAGGGACCACGGGTTTGCGGCGGGCCAGGCGATAACTGTAACATCCCAAAAACGAGTTTGGTAATCAAACCACGTTAATAGTAAAGACGGGTAAAATACCGTTAGTGGTAAAAATTAACCCGATAAATATTAGGACTCAAATAAATAAACCTAATATTAATTGAAAAGGTGAATAAATACTTTGAGAAAACAAAGTATATAAAAACGCCAAATTAACGGGACTTAAAACATAACGGGTTGTAATTTCCCGAACCCGTTAAAGTAACTATGAGTAATTAACCTAGTTAGTAGCATGTGATTAAGTGACTAATGGTGAGATATAGCTTCATTTGATCAAAAGAAACTAGAGGGACCAAAAGTGTTTAACTTGAAACTAATATCAATAAAAAAAAAACTCAAACACTCACAATTGTGAGTGTCTGAATTCGACCAGAAGCCAGGGGCGACCAGGATTCCTCACCAAGCCCTAGTTCATCACATAATTCACAAAATTGAGGGCTCAAATCAAGTTAGAATCGAAAATCGAGCATAGATTACTGATCCTCATCACAAGAGGATTACAAGGTATGTAAAATTTGATGAAAACTCTCAACTCGAAATTCTCATGAAATTGGGAAAATCTGAAATTTATGGTTGCATGTTTGTTTTATGATGAATTAGGAACAATATAGTGTCTAGGGACAAACCCTAGACAAATACAAGTTTAAATCATGTGAAATTTTAGTAAAATCCATGAACACCATTGTAGGTGATTAGTGGGTTATGTAGAACTTGATAAACACTAGGAAATTGGGTGTTGTTCTAGTGTAATTTGACAATTGTGAAGTGACTTCAGAATTTTAGAAGCTAACAATTGTGTAAAATGGGTTGATTGATGTGAAATTCGGGCTAGATGATAAGCTAGGGATTTGCTATATAATCATGTAAAATTCTGCCTTTAAAGTGTTTGTTGAAATGCCTCAAAGAAGGCTCGAAACTGGAATTTTGAAGTTAAAACACCTAATTGTGATGTTTTGACTATTATGCGATATGTGATTAAAAGGAGTTCTAAACACATCGTTGATTGAACTCTATAGACAAAGGAGTCGAGTTTTCAAGTGGACAAACCGGAGTGGACATGCGCTTGAAGGGAACGCTTTAAAGGTACGCGACTTGTCGTCTCGTTACATTTATACAGACAAGCTTAGTTAAAATATGTTTAAAGTTGATATAGCGAAAATGGTTGAGTTGGTATGTCAATGAGGCGATGGAATTCACTCGACAACCAAATGGGTCAAATTAATAGTTAAAATAATAGTGATAACAAAAAAAATAAAGACACCATTTGGTAAAAGTTATAACGGGTCGGACACATTAAGAAAATGTCTTTTATGTAGTAAAACTCGCGGCGCGAACCGGAATTGGTTCAAGGAGCATGGTGAAATTAATATACCATCATACGTTGATAAATGGTCATGTCGACTAAACGGGTCAAATGGTGTGTTAATACCATTTGACATTAATAATTGACGACTACTTGTTGAGTTTTGTGATTACAGGAAATAACATGTGTTGCGTTGCTTTAATTAGAAAATTTAAAGCAAGAGTGTAACACCCTAGTTATTTTATATGTAAATACCAACAATTAGATGTGTAGTTAAGACTACACATGCTATAAAAATACGGGTTTATTAAAACTTTTACAAATCATAGGTTATTCTACAAAACGTGATCGAATTCGTTGATTAAAATCTACAACGTTGCAATGTGCGGAAGCGTGTATCTTTATTGTGTTCGGTTCTTCGCTGAGCTTGATCGTCATCCGGCATCCCAGAAAGTACCTACATTTCATAAACATGAAATGCTTTAGTCATACGGTATTTAAAACGCATCTAAACGAGTCCGGAAAACAAAACTGATCAAAAATACATTTTTGTACAGGGTCCACCGTAAATTACGGTGTCCACCGTAATTTACGGTGGTCCTTGTTTTGATTTGTTTCCACCGTAAATCAGGAGTGTTTCACCGTAAACCATTTCAGGTCCACCGTAAATTACGGTGGCACCGTAATTTACGGTGGCACCTGCATCCCACCTTTCCATTTTGCCGTAAATTGACACGAAATCTTTCGTATCTTTCAAACCGCTTATCCGTTTGACCTACCGTTTCTTCCTACATGTTTGTAATTTGATTCTCCATCAAATGGAGTTAAAATCCGACATCCGGCTTGATAAAATTCAAGACTTCTAAGTCTTCGGCTTATTACCCTTTATACCAAACTTTGACCCGGTTATGCATTTTATCAAACAAACGTATTTATTTGATTCCTATATTTCATACACTTCATCAAATAATTGTGATATACCATATTAGGTTCTAATCATAGGTTTATTACACAAATTAAACCCGTTTTCACTAGTATGCTTATTTTGACCCGTTAAGGATATTTTAAGCACTTTTAAGCTCAATTTCGCTTTCATTCTAAACTAGCGTTGTAACCTATATCTCTTATCTAGTACTCTTCCATCACAACCTAAATGTGTGTTGGATTTAAAGTAGATATCTATGTGTTCCGAATTTATACTTCTTGAACTATCATTTTACGGCAAAGACTCATATGGAGTCTTTTGGCCCAAGAATTACATCTTTCACTACCCGTACTCATTCTAAACTTTTGTTTAATCATAAGACTCCTTTACAAACAACCTCTAAGAGTTGTTTGTTCAATTTAGCCTACAAGGGCGTTTTGGTCGATTTTGGTCCTTCTTTTACAATGAAGGGCTATCACCAATTATTCGACCAAATTTGCACTTTTACATACTTCATAATTAAGCGTACCTGGCTCGGATCAACAAATAGACCCGATTTTAATACCTTGCTTTATATTCGCTAATTAAGAACGATGCGAATATCCATTGGATGTCTATTCCTGTAAGCATATGACTCGACAAAAGAATCATTAGTCTATATAGTCAAAAGGTGTTGTCTACACCTTTTGACCCGTTTGGCCGAAATGACCATTTAATTTTGCGAAATGATATTTATTATCATCTCCTCTACACGACTCTTCCCGTTTAACACCGTACGGTAATTTTAATTATAAACCGTGTATTTCTTTCGACATAATATGACCAATTCATCGATTTACTTCTTTTTAACCATTATTATGGTTTCTATCATCTTTGATTTTCTTGTTCCGTTCGACTACACGACGGAACATCATATTTCAATTGTTTAGATATCTCATTCATAATTTATATGATAAGAAAACATTCCACAATTTAAGACTAGTGTAAGCTATACTTACCTTGCATCCGAATTATGCTTTTCCGCCATTCTTGCTTCGTTTGACCCGCTTCCTTTCCAAGCCTCCACCTAGCTTGTCAAGCGTCAAACTATCATCATAATTCGTAAGACGGTTATATTAGTCATCATTAATTATGACTATTCCATCTTACATATTTTCTATCACAAATACCATTCGATCTTATTAATGGTCGGTTTGACTATTTAAAAGTCAAATCACCAATTAACACATATGATTGCACTATCAAGTTCACAAGACTCAATTAGGCACATTATCAACACTTAGTTCTCATTTAGGCATTGTAACAAACACCTAATGGGCATGATTCTACACATTTGCTAACTAGTTCATAATTAGTCATTTTTACCAAGATTAACATCAAGATTCAACCATTATCATGTATGATCAATTACTCAAACTTGCAATTTGTTCAAGTATCTTGCATCTACTATCTCTTAGGATGATTTCTAACACAACTATATTATCATCTTTTCTACATAATCAAAACCCAGTTGACACATGAGTGTATGATTATGAATTCATAACAATGAACATCAATTCAACAAATACATGGCTAGGGTTTACTACTAGACATAGTTTCATCCCTAATTTCATCCAAACAACATACATGCAAGCTTAGATTCGAATTCTCTAGGTTTGCTCAGAATTTCAACTAGAGATTTACCAAGAAATTTACATACCTCGTGACTCCTTTTTCAATGGAGATCACTAATTCATACTCGGATTTTGATTTGGACTTGATTTGCTCCTTCAATTTGATGAATTTCTGTGTTTTAGGGTTTGAGCTTGAGAGCTCTTCCTGGCTCCTGTGTTTGTACGACAAGAACACACACACAAGGTGTGTGTTTTGGTGTTTTTAACTTTAATTAATAAAAACCATTTTCTCACTTTAACCATTTTAATCCCTCAACTTTACCCAAGTTTATAAAGGTTACTACATCAAGTTCCTCACTATTTTAAAACACTAGACTAACTAGGTTGATATTCCTAGTTATTTAGTGGGTCCCGGGAGTTATAACCCGTTTTATTTTAAGTCCCATTAACTCGGGCTCTTATAGACTCAACTTCCTTAAAACTTTGATTTGTTTGTATTTATTATTAGGATTTCTTATTTAAATCCAAATATTCGCCTGGTCACTTTTACTACTAACGGTACTTTACCCGTCTTTTAGTATTAACGGGGGTTAATTACCAAACCCGTTTTCGGGGTGTTACAAAGAGGTATGTAAACGGGTCAATGCTATGACCCGAGCCAGGTACGCATATGTGGACTTATAGTTAAAAGTGCAAAGAAGGTTAAATATCTAGCCGAAATCCTTCATTGCAAAAATGAAGGATTAAATGTGACCAAAGAGCCCTTAATAGGTAAACAATGTAAACGACCCTTAGAGGTTGTTTAGAAACTTATATTATGAGTTTGTAACCCTTAGATGTGTATAAAAGTTCTAGGCAAAAACATTTGTGGGTCGAACGCCTAGAAATAGTCAATTGCGAAAAATGACCAACCGATGGGTAAAATTGGGAAAAAGGGGTTCATATGTTAAATCCACCACAAAATAGTTGTGGTGGAATATTTGTAGTTAATTAGACATGGAATTTTTGTAGCGTCAAAAGAAAGCACAAGTTCTAGACTAAAATGCGTAAATACCCTTAACGGGTCAAAATAAGCATTTAAGCGTAAACGGGATTTTATTATGTAAGAAAACCGTGAATTGAGATTAATATGATAGGAGATATTGAAATAATGAATTTCATGAGTTTAAAGATTAAACAAACATGTTGGTGTGATAAAATCATGAACGGGTTAAAATTCGGCAAAAAGGTAATGAGTCGAGGGCTTAGAAGTCTCAAAAATTTCTTATGTTGGGTGTAGGATTTTAACTCCATAAGATGGAGAATTAAATTACGGACGCGTAGGAAAAAGAATCGCGAAAAACGGATTAAAAACGAGAGAGTTATGCTCGTTTCCGTGAAATCGGGTTATGCTGAGAATATGCAGCAACATAATAAAAACTTTCTGCCAAAAAGGGGGCTAGGTGGGGCGTCTAGCCCCTAGGCGTGACGCCTAGCCCCCCTGAACCTGACAAACGTTTAATTTTGTTTGTTTGACCCATATAACTTGTTTAAACTTGTTATTTAACTATCAAAACTAACTTTTAAGTTGGTTTTGATCATAGGTGATTGCCAAGAGTGCCCGGATGAAGATTAAGCTCGAAGAAGAACCGAACACGATAAAGTTAAAAGCTTCCGCGCGGCGTTTCGTCGTATCTTTTAAACGACGAATTCAATTACATTAAGTTGTTCTTTTTTTTTTAATTGTAAAAGTTTTAGTAAACTCGTATTGACATACTTACGTGTAATCGTAAAAACATGCATTTTTACGAAACTTATATAAAATATTGTATTAAACAAGCAAGGGTGTTACAATAACCAAGGCAGAGGCGGACAAAATAGCTAAGCACGAAAAAGCTTGCATCGAGAATCAGCACGTGTTCGTCCCATTCGCTTTCGATACCTTTGGCGCTCTCGCCCCTGATGCGGTGCGGTTCCTCAAGCGGGTTCAGCAGGTTTTAAGCAGTAACGCCGCACATGTTAAGGGGCATAATTTTGTGTTTAGCAGGGTAGGGTTTGCTATTCAGAAGGGGATAGCGGCGCAACTTGTTGCTCGTCTACCTGCCATTAGTATGTAATCGTCTCTGTTTTTGTAAAAACAATATTTATTTTTAATGAATGGTTTAAACAAGCATGCTGACTCGAACCAACCATTAACCCTATAGGGAGGGACACCTGTTCTCCACAACTTGATACCACCAGACTACAAGCCCTTAGACCATGTGTAGTGGTAAATCAAAATAATGCCCCCACCATGGGGCATTATTCGACACGTGTCATCCCATTCGACACGTACCTCGTAGATCTTTTGAAGGTCGTCCCATGTGGGCGTTCTAAGATAACGCGCACCGTACACATCAATAATACCTTTATAAAAAAACATAGACAAACATAAGCTTAAAAAAAATTTGTAAACATACTCGTCGTTTTTTTTTTTTAAAAAGTAACGTATAGGAATTGTACCGCGACAAAAATGCTCCAAGCTGTCTCGCGTTGTTTTCTCGGCCATTTTTAGATACTCGTCGTTGATGTCGGTAGTGTTTCCATAAGCAAGGATTCGTAAAGCCGACGTACACTTTTGGATACCGGTAAATCCATGTGCCCCTCTCGCATCCGCTTTTTGTTTAAAATAATCGTAGTTGGCTTCCAAGTCGTCGACTATGCGTAGAAACAACCGCTTACTCACTCGGAAACGACGCCTAAACATTTCGTTCGAAAATGTTGGCGCCTCATCAAAATAATCTTTCATCAAACGATCGTGTGCCGCGCGTCGGTCTCGTTCAATATAACCTCTTTTATTTTTTTCTGCTTGGGGGCGACGACAATGCTTCACATATCTCACCGCTAGTTGACAAGCACTCGTAACCGCCTCTTGCTCAACCTCCTCATCGGTGGAACCATCGCCATCCGCAAAATACTCGTTGTAGTAAAAATTTACCATGGATGAAGAACTAGGAGAATCCATCAAGTTTTTTATAAAATGATTGTGTTTTTTAGAGAGTTTTTGAGATAGTTTTGGTTGAAAATGAATGAGTTTATATATATATATAGTTAAAAGGTTAAAAAAAATAAATAAATAAATAAAACAACTAGCCGTTATCTAACCGTTGGAGACTTTTGATTGGCCCGGTCAAATGGAGCAAAGCGTTTTAAATAAAACGCCAATTTGATTTTTTTTCGAAAAAAACGCCCAGAAACGCCTACCGTAATGGGGGGGGGGGGCGTTATCCGGCGTTTTTTTTGAATTTTTTTTTTAAAACCACGCCCCACTACGGGTGCTCTTAGGTGTTTATCGTTTTTGTTCACACGTAGCGTTATAAGTAGGTTGGTCATTATGTTGTGTTAAAAATCTGTAATTAACTTCCAACAACAATACATATATAAATAAATGAAATAATCTGTATTAAATTTGCTACAACTTACTTATACATGCCATGCCTTTTGATGGTACAACAATATGATAACATCAACAATGAACAAATCCAGTGGTAAATAAACCATACTGAAGAGAACAAAACATATTAACCATATTTACAACCTCCAACTAATGTTTTAAAACATGCAGATGTGTATGATCCACACATTAAAACCACATGTTCTAAAACATTAGTTAAATGATTGCCAATAATAACTGATACTAACAGCTAGCTCGACCCCAAGACTCGAGAAACACCAAAGCCGCACCATAATGAGCCAACGCGCCCATAATCACGAAACAATGAAAGATTTGATGGCTATGGCCCGCCAAATCAAACCAACCGGGTCTCCACCGTTCTGGGATTCGTGTAACATAGAACATAGTACCAATCAAATACGAAAGCGCCATAACCAACTCATACGCCAACATAGTGTTTCTCTGTGGTTCATTCCAGTTCAAGTAGACAGCATGGACCGAAGGTATTAACCCAAAAAGGCCCATTGCCATGAACAAAAAAGCACGAAAAGAACGAAACTTTCCACTAGAGAGTGCGGGCGATAGTAGGGTTATAATGGTAAAAACACCCATGGTGGTGACACCGCCGAGGTAGATGAACTGCCAGAGAGGACTGCATTGGAAAATGTAGTAGATTGGCGGGAAGAACGAGGTGATGATCATGATGGTGATGCCGACGTAATCGAGTTGAAGGAGTTGAAGGCTTAAGCGGTGCGAGTGGCAGCCGAAGAGGTGGCAGGTGCTGCTGGAGAGGAGGCAGAACATTGCTCCGGCTAAGAATACGAAAAACGGCCACTGTGTTTCCGCCATTAGTAGCGGTGGTATGTCCATATCTTGTGATGGTATGTGCTTCAAGTCTATGAGTTTTGGTGTGTCCTGTAATAACTTAATGCGTTTAGTATCTCGATACAACAGAACAGTTGACTTTTTTGGTCAAATAGGTCTACCAATATGACCAAAAAAAGTCAAACACAGTACTTGCTTTAATAGTTAATTATTAGTTATGCAAGACCTTACCATCATTGAAACATTTGAAGCGTTTGCGCCTGGATTTAACGGGACAGACCTGCAAAATAAAATTACAAAAAACTTAAGCCGAGATTACGATAGATACTAATAAGAAATAAACAACTAGAAATCATCAAGAACATAAATGGTTATAAATATATGAGACCCACAATCACATTTTCATTTATTTCTCATACATAAATAATTAAATATGAGAAAAAAATAGAATCTTAAAATACCATGTTAAAACATTGAGGAAATCCAAAACTTCAGGGACTTGCATCATGTTTCCTATTGTTAGACCCACAAAGACAAAGAATCCAATCAAGTGTCTGCAAGGAAAAAGAAAAAAAATCACAATAATTCATTATTCATCATCATCAATTATTAATATTATCATCAATTTTTACACTTACAAGTTATGCTACCACTGTAACTTATTCCATGGACTAAAAGATACATCGAGGGTATTTAGCGTATTTATCAAAAGAAATCTTTGACTATAATGTTTGATTCCTTTCTTACACTTACAAGTTATGCCATAACACTTTCTTCATGGAGTTAATGAAAGATCAAGGGTATTTAACTTAAAAGGGGCAAACTAAATGCAATTAATAGGTTTAGTAACTAACAATCTAGCATTATAATTAAAGCATTGATAACTTATAATTCCAAAAAAAAGTAAATTAATTAAAGTTGATGTGTAAAAGCCTATATGATGTTCATTAAAGCATAAGCATATGGTACCATATTTAGTGCAAAAAAAAAAAAAAAAAAATCAAGAAACCCCTTTATGTTCATCAAGCTACAACTTTCTCACAATAATTCAACCAATCTTTACAGCTCCCAGAAAATGGGAATCAAGAATTCATAGGGCACTAATCAAGATAACAACTTTACAAATCTTTATGCACAATTTAACTGTAATCAAAACTTTGATCCAAAAAAGATTCAATTTTTAACATACCCACAAATTATAACTACAAATTAACAACAATATTAAGCTCACAACATCAAAAATCACCAAAAAAAGCCCAAAATCTTGAAAAAAAAAATCATAATAAAAGACAGATAAAGAAGATACTTACGTCCAAACATTTAGGGTCTCATTATGCCAATGAAACAAGCTGAAAAATGCTTGCTTTATGGGCCAATTAACTCTGTAATGATTCAAAATAAACTCATTATCCTTCATGTATTCTGGTAATTCTTCAAAACTCAATAATGGGTACGTGTTTTGAGTCTCTGTTTCGATCTTCTTTTGGTTCTTGATCGTTGATTTGTTCATGGTTTCTTTCGATTTCCGCATTCGAACAGACCCTTTATTGGAATTCATGTTTCTTGAATCTTTTATAACCAAATCTGAATGTAGAGTAATCTTTAATCACAAATTGGAAATGTATGAATGAATGAAAGTTTGTGTGTTTTGTAAGTGTTGTGAGGGAGATTAGGGTATGTATTTAAGGCTGTTTGGAAACAACTGCTGACAGCAAGAACATTGTGGGTTCCTGCCCGGGAGTGCTCAGGTTCGAATCCCCCTCGGACCTGAGCTTTGGTCATGTCTAGCCCTGACCGAGAGCTGTTCAAAAAAAAAAAAATAAAAAAAATAAAACCTAACAACAATATTGAAGACACTTTAAAAATATTAAAAAATAAAAATAAAAAAACTATAGAAATTTTATTTAAACTTTTTTTTAAGGATCAAAAAAAGCCTAACCACTAGGTTAAACTCAATGACAAAAGGTAATTGCGAAGCTTGAACGAAAAATCAATGGGGCTAGACTCTCAAAATCTAAATCGGTGGGGTTGGACTCTTAAAAATCAAATATTTTACGCTACAAAATAAATTCAGAAAATTTTGGTAAAATTAACACTACGATCGAAAAATCTGTGGGAGCCGGGGTCCGCCCATGACAAAACTTGCCCCCGAACGCAGACGGCGCTGACAACCCGGCCCGCTACTATTCCAGAGGAAACTCATCACCAGAAAACTCAATGTGGTAAAACCCCTAGCTCAACTCAGAGCAATTTTGCTTCATACAAAACTCAAACTCGTAACTAGGGATGAACATTTGGTACTGCGTACCGGTACCAAAGTTTTTTGGTACCGGTATTTGTACCAATCTTTTGGCATTTTTGGTACCGGTAAAATACAGATTTTTTACCTTCAAATACTGGTACTTAGTTTTAACGAATTTCAATAACAGTTCAATACGATACCGGTACTACAATTATCTATAATCATAACCTCCATGTTAAAAAGTTATGAAGGTGCAAATACAATGCAAAATTTCATTTAACCGTTTTGAAAGTTCAAACATGGACCAATAAATTATTGGAATATTATTTGTTGTTTTTATTACGTGGAGATGATGATAGATGTAAAATTAGGTCATCAATAAAATTTCAAAATCGGCA
Source organism: Helianthus tuberosus (assembly GCA_030545235.1). Taxonomy (NCBI): domain Eukaryota; kingdom Viridiplantae; phylum Streptophyta; class Magnoliopsida; order Asterales; family Asteraceae; genus Helianthus; species Helianthus tuberosus. Next base: position 14,143,603 of record CM060410.1, read on the forward strand.
CCTCTTCTAGTGGTTGGTTGTTTTGAAAGTCAACTTTAAATGTGAAATTATGGTTTATGTATTAGGGTGTCCGGGGCACCCTCGGTGACCCCATGCGGGGACCAATTTTGCCGAGCGGGAAGGTGCCCCTCTCCATGCGGGAAGCCAAATCGGGGACCAATTTCGGGGGAACACACCGAAGAAGAAGGAGAGAGAAGGTGGGGCCAGCCTCATTTTCAACCAATGAAAAGTTTTCCTTTTTTTTTTTTTTAATAAAAAAACAAGTCACCTAATAGGGGAGTGCCGCCATCAAATTGGGGTGTTAGGGAAGTTTAAGAGGGGAGTTGACGTGGCACACGAGGATTGGTTATGCGTAAGAGAGGGGACTCCCCTCTTAGGGGAGTGCCCCGGACACCCTTATATAAAATTTGTATTTGACAATCATATCATCATACCGTTGGAAGTTGGTTGTTTTTATGGAAAAACATAAAAGTAAATTATATTTGGATCATTATTGGGTGCTGCTAAGTACCCCTTTTCTACTTAACGTACTCCTCCTTCAACTTTTACATTAGGGAGGTCGGTATGAATGCGGGGACTTGGATCGGGGAATCCTTTTGCCGAGCGGTGATTCATCGTCAGCCTCAATTCGGTGAGTGGGGACTTAGTAATTCGGTATATACTCACCGCTAAAGGGGAAGGGAGGGATGGAGGAGAGAGGGGGTTTAATAGTGGGTTTCAACCCCTTTCAACCAATCAAAATTTTTCATTTTTTAATTCAGTGGGTGTTTGAATCACTTCTACTGTTTGAGTAGAAAATGGGGAGTGATGGGGGGACTTGACATGGCATGATATCATTGGGTAGAGAATGACTCAAACACCCTAAAGTGTTTGAATCATACCCTCCACCCTAAGTATAATTCAAACCCTTTTGTTTTTCTTTCATTTTTTATCTTTAATTATTATTATTACTAGTATTTGTTTTTAAAACGTTATTTTATTTAAAAAGAAACTTTTTTTTATTATTTGAAAAATAATCGTTTTCTTACGTTTTAAACTAAAGCGAGTAATTTTAATTTTGAAATAGATTTTTTTTTTGTTCATAGCGACTTGAAGTGGTTATTCGAATTCAGTTTGTATAAACAATGATACACAAAAATTTAAATGAAGCTTTAAAGCCAGCCAACTTAAGTAACATTTTATTTTCTTTTTACGACTTATTACTTTTAATAAATAAAAGTTGTTAATTATATTAAAAAACATTTTAATATAATAATAATACTAAAAAAATTGAAATAGAAATAGAATGATGAGAGAACAAAAATACAAAATAAATAAAAAAATATGAAGCAACTGTTTTTTTTTTTTCAAAAAAAAGTTATGAAACTTTTTTATTGTATAAAAATATATTTTTTATTAATTTTAATGACGTTTTATAGAAACATAATAAAATACTAGTAAGAGAAAATGTCTTCAAATTATAGAAACACGATAGTTTTCAAAAACAATATTTGAATTGTTTAGAGGGGTGAAATTTGACAACTTTTATATTATATTTTTAGAAAGGGGGGTATGACTAGTAAAAAAGGGGGTGCATTTAGCCAACCCCTTATTAAATTTTAAACTAGTTTTTATATATACTATGCTTAGCTTGCAAACTTTTTAAATAGCCGAGTAAATTACAAAAATCGTCCTTTATTTATGTCACTTATTGCAAACTGTGTCCTTTGTCTTCAATAATTACAGAAAACGTACTCGATGTTTGCAAACCCTTGCAAGTTATGTCCTTTAGCCCTAACTCAATTAATTTTTGTGGTTAAATCTGACCAAATGGACCCCACATGAGGGTATTTTTGTGGTTAAATATGACCAAATGGACCACACATGAGAGTAAAATGACCAAAATACCCTCATGTGGGGTCCATTTGGTCAGATTTAACCACAAAAAATTAACTGAGTTAGGGCTAAAAGACATAACTTGCAATGGTTTGCAAACATCAAGTACGTTTTCTGTAATTATTAAAGACAAAGGACACAGTTTGCAATAAGTGATATACATAAAAGACGATTTTTATAATTTACTCTAAATAGCCTAATATTTGTATGCTTATGTTTTAGTATCTAGTTCTTCACTTTTAAATTGTGGATACATCTAAAACTTTAAATTAGTTATAATGTTATTTTGGTTTTAACATTAGCACGATCATTGAATAGGTAGAACGGTCGGTTCGATAAGGGGGGAGGGGGTGATCATTAGTGATACAATTCTATCACTGCCAAGCACCAATCAACTCATGTCATGTCATCACCAAATATTTTATCACTAGTGATAGAAATGTAGTGGGGGTGGCCACTAGTAATACAATTCCATCACTCCCAAATTTTTTTTTAATTTTTTTTTTTAAATTAGAAAATGTTTCAGTTCACTTTAAATGAAAGGTCCAATTAAAAATCATTGAGTAATGTTGTTTGTCAGCCAACGGTCCAATTCTAAAGTTCCTTTTTTGATTTTCACGCGTTATCTTTTCAACGAGTAATATAATCAACGCGTGATGAGGGGAGTGGCGGCGGTGTGCGTGATTATTCCACGAGTGATACAAGGTCCATCACGGACCGCCCCCTCCCCCCTAATAAATCAAATATACAAAGTAATTTGATTTAATAAAGCTTTTATAATCATTCTAGAGGAAACAAAAGCCTTTGCTTGATAATTAACTAGGTGGATTTGTCCACGCAATGCGGCGGGAATTCGGTCGGTTTGGTTCATTTTGTTACAGTACATATCTTTATAGTACCGACACTCGGCTTAAAGTATGTCCAAAAGACTGTGATATACATTGAAAATCATAAAGAAACGAATACCAGTGTGGGTTCCAATAATAACTATCGCAGTACCAATGTCTGTATCGGTTAGCTGGCGAGATTTTTTTTTTTAAACAAAGTCACATATTATACCTAATACAAAAATATGTTGAACGCGAGATATAAGATGAAAATTAACTAATATAAAACTAAACATGTAAAAAGCATATATTTTAGTAAGTATATATCCATGTCGGTTACGATAATACCGATATGGGTATCAACGTGGCTCGGTCAGTGTCGGTGTCGTTCGCCATGGTACTGCTATGACACTGACACTTGATATAGACCGGATACCAAAAAGACCATATTTCGAATAAACTGCGTTTTTCATGAAAATTATACAGGAACGTTGAGAAAAAAATCAAACACAACTTCATATTTAACTTTCTTTTAAACAAAAGAATGCAAGTAATTGAATAAAATCAAATTATAAAAAAATTAAATAGGCTAAAAACGTATAGCATATATAGTATAGGGGTAAAATAAATTAATTAACTATAATAATTATAAATTATACTAATATACTAATAAAATATATATAATAATAATAACAAATTAATAAAATATGCCACTGTTCATGAACACTTTCAATTAATATAGATAACTAGTTTTTTATATCGCGCGTTGCGCCGAAACCGAGCAAATGATAATGTAAAACAAACGTGATTTATGTTGTTTAAAAACTCAAACCATTAGAACGATTTAGTTTATCATCGTACCGTTTTATGATACCAAGTAAATACTTTATTTTGGGTTTAACCTCGTTTTAACAAAACTTATAAATGAATGTCAGGGAAAGAAATCAAGCACAACTACGTACTTAAATTTTTAGAAAAAAGTTATAACGTAACTTATTAAAGAAGTATCAAATTAATCGATAAATTAATATATGTTAAAAAAGAAAAAAACAATTATTAAAAAGGTGAAGAAAATAGATGTTTAAAAAAAGAAAAATATGTTATTAAAAGTAAATAAAATAATAAACTATTATAATATATTAAAAAATAAAATAATAAAAAAACTATATATTATTATAAAAATAAAATTACTATTTATCGTCCCTCGAAATCAATATATATATATAATTAAAGAAGTGTCAAATTAATCGATAAATTAATATATGTTAAAAAAACAATTATTAAAAAAGGTAAAGGAAATAGATGTTTAAAAAAAGAAAAAATATGTTATTAAAAGTAAATAAAATAATAAACTATTATAATATATTAAAAATAAAATAATAAAATAATAAGAAAACTATATATTATTATAAAAATAAAATTACTATTTATCGTCCCTCGAAATCAATATATAATGGTGATTTCATACATTTTGATTTTAAGAATAGTCATCTATAAAGTTTTTAATATCCTAATAACAGTGACGGAGTTAGCCCATTAATTTAGAGGTTTCTCCAAAAAGAAAAATTACCGTGCAATCATACAATAATAATAAAAAAATAATAAATAAAGTAAAATAAATACCAAATAGATTTGTCCTCTTTTTTTCATAGCTTGAAATCGTTCCATCACATCGTCGCCTTTTACTTTATCAAAAAAAAAAAAAAATTTACCGCACAAACCATAACATTGTCCAAATATTCCAGGTCCATTCGATTGCGTAAATATGTCTTGACAAGCTTCAATTTAGAAAAAAAAAATATCTTTCAACGGTTGCGGATGCGACCAGTAAAACCAAATCCAGCTCCACTACCCGATAAACCAGAGGACAAGAACTATGTGTTTCGGTTTCCACCATAAGACGACTAAGATAACTTATTCAACTATAATATCAATTTGGGTCTTCGGCTAACTTTATCAATTATATCTAGGCCTCATTTCAATTCTGTTATTGTTAATTTGGGCTTATTTTATAATTCGGGCATAATTATTCTACAAGTTTTCGGGTTGTAAAATGTTTGGGCTTATAAATAAAATGGGATTATAGTAAATATCAAGTATCCTATTATTTGGTTAAGGGTATCCTCATATTTTTAGAGGTATCCTCTCTATATATATAAACTACGAATAGAGGGTTGAGCCGTAGCCCGTGCTACGGCTCCTAACACTATGGTTCCGCCCCTGCCTAATAACATGTATTTTTAGTCGTTTTCATATTAAAGAACGAGATAAAGAGCTTAAGGAGTATTCGTTCTCAATATCTTTCTTCAAGCGAGACTCGACATCTAACGAAATCACTATCGAACGATTAAACCTAATGTTGTGTGCCTCATTTATTAATAACTTTAATGTAATAGCTTAACAATTCTAACAATATCCTAACTTAACTTACAAATTGTAAGCTATAGACGTGCCATGATATCTTTTTTGAAAGATTTAGGCGGTTAATTAATGCACTTCGAAGCGAACGATTAAGAGTGTCGGCTTTGTACAACCTTCGGGTTGAAGAGATGGTCCATCCGGACTTTAATGAAATAATATTTTATATTTGTAATATATTATAATATAATATCTTTTTTAATAAAAATATAAGAATAGAATCCATGAACCGACCCTACGGTCTCTACAACTAAGAAACTACGCGTTTTAACAATCATAATTTCTTTGATGGCTACATTTGGACATAAATGGTTGACCGTTAATTAATGGCCATTGAAACTCTTTTGGAGTTAGAAGTTGACCTAATTTTAGTGCTGATTTATTGGTCTTGCTCATGCAACTAGGATTTATCCTTAAAAAAATTTGATATATATATATATAGGATTAGGTTCAGGAGTGAACACTAGTGTAGCTTGCGAACTGAGTGAACTAATCCTAGCCATACACATGTGTAGATCAATGGCCAGGATTTGATATTGAAAAACACTAGTGTATTTTACGATTTGAAGATGAGATCTTGGCCATACACGTGTGTAGATCAATGGCCAGAATTTGTTCACTCAGTTCACAAATACACTAATGTTCACTCTAGAACCCCACCCTATATATATATATATATATATATATATAGAGGCCGGTTATTATACAATAGCCCTAATACTACATATTGTACGCGATTACCCCAGCCGTAGGATCATCCATCATTTAAACGCGGGTCTAATTAATTGATATGATTAAATTAATCAAATTAATATATCCTACACCAAAATCAAAAACCTTACATTCTTCTTCCCCAACCTCCGCTTGATTCTTCACCGCACAGGCGACCAGACTACCACATGGATGACACCGGCAGCAGCACACACTCCGCCGGAGTTCAATCTCCGCTGCTCAACAACATCGTCAACGATACCGTTGACTACAAAGGTCGTCCAGTCCTCCGATCCAAATCCGGTTGCTGGCGATCCGCATATTTCATCATCGGTCGGTAATGTTAGAGAAGAAAACAGACTAATAATTATTTTCGCATATTATTATTAAATTCGCATGTGACTAATTTTGGACTTCATGTTGGAATATGTTGGAATTCAGTCGTTTTGGAAATCGCATATTGTCATTAAATTCGCATGTGACTATTTTGGAATTATATTTTATTTTGGATTTCGCATGATAATGAATTCATGCTATTTCATCAAAAAAACCACATGCGAAATTGGTACAAAAAACATGCGAATTCATAAAAAATTATCAGATGCGAAATTGTTATAAAAAAATAACATGCGATTTTAAAATGCGGGAAGATGATCTGACGGCTGAGATTGTAGCGTACGTAATGTACGATAAGGACATTTGTACAGTACTCTTTACCTATATATATATATATATATATACTATTATATAATGCAGGAGGGAATGATTCCCAAAAGTTAAGAACTTTTTCCCCCCTTATTTATAAATAAACCCCTAAAATGAGGGTAAAGTGGTCTTTTAAACCATAATTATTTTTTAGTCCCTCAATCTATTACATTTAAATCCTTGACATTTAACATAATTATGAGTAATTAGTTACACTTCCCCCCCCCCCTCTTTAATTCTTTAACGTATTCCTGCGATATCTTACAACCTGTAATGTTTTAAAAAAAATCCGAAGGTACCATGACGACGTACTCATTTTTATCAACGTTTTGATATTTGTCTTTGTCAATATTGATGTGGGAATCAAAATGTACAAGTAAACGATGCATTAGTGTACAAGTGATTCATTTGTACTTCTATGTATACATACAACTGGTTAAAGCAATACGTACTAGCATGTGAAGCATGAAGTGTTGAGACCCTAAAAGCACAAAAGAATACAAGATACATCGCCAGTTTCACTTTCTATTCAAATGAATTGAGATTCAAAATCCAAATCTTCCCTCCCATATGTTGAGATGAAGTAAGAATCAAAATTTAAAATTCAAAATCCAAATCATCCTTCTCATATTCCCTCAACAAGTGTTTTCTTTTTCCCTCTCATACTCGCCAGAAACTAAATCCCATATTCATCAATTGAATCAGACCCCTAATCATCCCAACTTCGTTCGCTTGAATCAGAGCCCTAAACAGGGTGTGAAGGTGAAGATCGTGTGTACCCTTCTCGATGTCTATTATGTAGTTTGTCTTTGTTTTGTTCACCAAGTTGGGTAACGTTATAATTTGTTTTACTACATTGTTGTCTATCCATTTCGATTTTTGGTTGTTGTGGTGTTCATCACATGATCGATTGTGAGTATTTGAATCTTATACAGGGTAATCGTTGAGTAGGAGTTGTATATTTTAATATTTTCAATGTTTAGAAGGGACTAGGGTTTCTTTTAGTCTGTTGATCTGGCAAGTAAAAACATGTTCTTTGTTAACGAAAATCATTTAGAAGGGATTAGGGTTCTGTTGAAATGAAAATATGGTATGGTAAGGAACTTTGTTTTTTTTTTTTTTTTTTTTTTTTTTTTTTGAAAGGAAGTAAGGAACTTTGTTATCTAGGGTTTGTTTTAGTCTGGCAAGTAAAAACGTTTTTTCAAAGTGTTGTATTTGAAACCAAAGTTTCTTAGAGATATTAATTTGATTATTTAAATTTACTTTTTTCATTTCCCATTCTCAGATCTTACTCGCACTATACGATGATCCATTGTAGTTCTCAATTTCAAGAATCATTACTTGTGATCATGTAAATTTCATTATAGAAAACCATGACTAATACATAATACGTATTATTTTGTTTTTTTTTTTTTTTTGCTATTGTTTCAGAAGCAACCCCACCCCAAAGACAATTATGAGGACAGTGGGTGTAAAAGGGTTCACCCTTTGTCATTTTGAAGTCACATCTCTAGGTTAGTCATTTTTGTTATAGATTTTCATAATAAGCATATGTCATATATATGATAGCCTAAATGTATGGTCTTTGGATGTGAGATTTTATTTAAATAATTATGCTACTTTTAAGTTGTAATAATAACGGTGAATACTTGAATGTGTTCAGTATGTATCAGATTCAGATGATTCAAGGAATTAATAGATATCATGGCATATAAGTAACTATTCTTACTATTTTAAATGATTATGCTACTTTAAGTTGTAATATATTCTCACCATTTGATAATTTTTGTTTGTATTTCATGTTGTATATCTATTCTTGCAGAAATATATCTTGGGAAAGTAGTTTCGCAAAGAGTGAACTGAGAATTCTAAAGATGGTAATTATCATACACATCCTAACTGATATTTTCTATGCTTTTTTGACACAATAAATTCAATTTAGTGATAGGTATGAGCATGGTACCCGTTCGGTACCGAAAATCCCCAAAAGTGGGTACCGGTACCAAATATACCCTGTACGGTACCGGTATTTTAGTGTAAAAACGAGTAAATATCGGTGCCGAACCTGTACCATACCGGACCGGTAACGAAAATGTCAAAAGTTGGTACCGAATCGGTACCGAAAATGTACCCGGTTCGGTAAATTTGGTACCGGTACCATTTGCTCATCCCTATTTAGTGATACCTTATGTAGCTATATTGAGTGGTTTCTATATTTTATAAAGTTCCCATGATCTAAAATCTTACTAAAATGTAAAACAAAAGAATACTATGATTTCCACAACAAAGGTGATTTTACGGATGCGCATTTATAAAGTCATTGGTACTTGAAGATTCAAAATCACATATTTTAAGCTTAGAGATAGTTTTACATTTATCTTGGTAAAGTTTTTTGGTATGACAACAGGTCATTTCTATGTTTAAAGGTGCTACATTTATTGGTGAACCAATCCGTCTGCATGTGTGTTTTCCTGGGGGGAAGGCCATTATGGTGCTTCCTGAATCGTTTTTGGTTTAAACTTATTTTTTGCAATTGTTTCCTTTGAGATGGTTCCTAAAAAATATACAAAAATTAGATATAAAAAGAAATGGTCAAATGAGTTGAACAAGTTGGAAGTCGTCTTAAGTTTGTTTATAAAGCATACAACATCCTATACGGTTGTATTAAAAAATATTTGTTAGTATGAAAATTCCGGTGTTAATGTGTCACTTGAAGTAGCATATCTATTAGATAGCAAATGGCTGAATGAACAACCACCCGCATAAATAGTTGCGGAAGAAAGGGGTATGCTTTCAAGTATTGATTTAAAAAAACAATCCTGGTTGTAAGTGAATTTTTGCTCTTTTAGATGCTTTTTTAAGTCTAATTCCTCATCTTTCACTCCAGAAAACTACTAATAATTTATGTTTTTTTAAGCTCTTTCTTCAAATGAAAATGTGAGTGTTCTTTAATAAGCATTTAAGTACTAATAGATAACTTGAAAAAAAAAAGATTTTGGAAAAAGTGTCTTACATGAGTAGCTTGTTGGCATGTGCTTAAAAATGTAGTGAAGATGGTTCAGCAATTATTGGTTTATCACTGGTCAACTTACTCAACTTTATGCTGAGTTTTCACCTATGACAGATCCTTTGTTTTGAACCGCGTTGTCTTGGAGAGACTGTTATTGAATTGGATCGGATTTTAGATCATGGTTTAAGGTATTGGTCTATTTGTTCAACTAACTTTATTTATTTTCACATATTCACCTCTGCTCACCAGTGCACAAACAACTGCTAATATTTTGTAGCTCACCGCAACAACGATCTTCGCTGCAAGCTAATATCCGTTGCAACTTGATTCATCGCCACAGTCAATCGCAACCATGATATGTAACATTTTTATTATTAAGTTGAGGATTGTTATGGGTATTTTAGTTTAGTTTGGCATGGTTATTGTAAATTGGTTGGATTATTTATATGGTTACGTTTGGAATTGATTGAGGAGGTTTTTGAGACAAAATTCACTTCCTTCGTCTTCGTAGTTGTTATACGGATTGAAGTCATTGTACCCTGTCAAACCATTGAATCTGCCATCGCCATCAATAGATACACGAGCAGCCACCATCACCACTACTTCTACCACAGTTTTTTCTTCTGCCGCAAAAGTTCCATCTTGTAAGCTTACCAAACGACTTCTCGCACCCTACTTTTGCGCATCTTTCTCACTCACAACCAATGTATTATAAGACAGAGCTTTCTCTTCATCATGGCCACCGTCCTTCAATCGGTTGCACGACCTTCGCCACTACCACCGTTGTGCTACCCCATCACTGCGCAGTAACCCCCCATGACCACACCTGCATTGCAACTCACAAACCATCTGTTTGGACAAATTGATCGCCTCTTTTTGTAGGAGTTATTGTGCCATTGTTGAGTGCAAACTTTGAACAGTTTCTGTAGTTTCTAATTAAGGTAGCAAATCAAACCCTCTTGTGATTCAAATGTAGACATACAAATTGCGGTTTCATTTCATGGGATCTTTGAATAAAAAAAGAGGACACTACCATGTTTACACTTCATTTAGTATAAATTGATAAAACTTGATCTTTTTTTTTATTTTTTCGGCTGCCATAGCCTACACGTAGCCCGTAAATCCTTAATCAGAGAAGATGACTAGCGTTTGGTATTCTAAATGTTGTGATGCTCAGTCACTTTTTACTTTGGAATATATCAATAATATTATGTGCATTATATTTTTGTTTATACACTTGATGTTATTAAATTTTGAATGTTAAGATATTGCTTTTATGAATCTAAAAGCCAAATTTTGTATCTTGTTGTTCCTTTGATTTTCATCTCCGAATCCGGTACCACTCACTGCCACACTATCGTATGCCATAGCCGTCGTTGGCCACACCACATTCGCCGCTACCCACATTGTGCTACACCGTCGCACACTTCGTCACCGCATACTAACCCGCAGTGACCATTCCCGCAATGTGAAGTGTCGCCCCTGCCGCATCGCACGGGCACCCTACTGGTATAATATATATATATATATATATATATATATATATAGGGAGAAGATCATGCGAGAACCACCTCTTATTGCGAGAACCGTGAGAACCAATGTGAACACAACCTAAAATAGCTAAAAAAACCTAACCCCCCCCCCCCACCCCCCAAGCTAAATGCTAAAAACTAAAACCCCCAAAAAACCTAACCCCCCCACCCCCCAAGCTAAAATGCTAAAAACTAAACCCCCAAAAAACCTAAAAAAATCTAAAAAAAATCTAAAAAAATAAAAAAAAAATCTAATTTTTTTTTAAATATTTTTTATGCTCAAATCGCTACTTTTAGTGGCAAAAAAAATTAATTTTTAATTTTTTTTTAATTTTTTTTTTGCTTCGAAAAGTAGCGATTTTTATATAAAAAATATTAAAAAAAAAAATTTGTGTGATTTTTAGCTATTTTTAGGCATTTTTTGTTGTGTTCACATTGGTTCTCGCGGTTCTCGCAATAAGAGGTGGTTCTCGCATGATCTTCTCCCTATATATATATATAGAGAGAGAGAGAGAAACTCTAATGTATAATTTGGGTTAATGTACGCTACGTACGCTGTTGAAATATAATATGCGTGATTAGGGTTTTTACCCCATGCGTGATTTCTGATTTTGTACATGCGTGATTATGTTCATGCTTGATTATGGGTTTCAACATGCGTGATTATGGGTTTCAACATGCGTGATTAGGGTTTTTGAGTTTTATAACGTGCATAATTTCATCTCGTACACATCGTACGTTAAGAAATATTGTACGATAACCAACCCCTGTATATACACACACTCTTAAACATACTAATCTAATTATATCACTATAGCAGTGCTACAAATTGTTTCACCGTATCATAAAAAATATGTAAAATAAGTATCTATTTGTTCTTGTTACTTAAAATTAAAGCATGTTTTTTACATTAATATAAAATGGAGACACAAAATTTGTTTAACTAGAGTGTCAAGAAAAAGTCATTTTCAAAACTTTTTTTCTTGGTTATTAGGGAATATTAGGTTTGAAATTTACACATAAGAAATATATAGAATTTTTTATTTCATATACAATTACAAAGTCATTTTCATAAATTTTCTTTCTTGGTTATTAGGTTTGAAATTTACACGTAATAAATATATACAATTTTTATATGCATTTACACTACTAAAACGGCAAAATATGTTATGGTTGGGAAATAGATAACCTATCTTACACCCTTTGGTTTTTAATCTCCACCACTACTTGGTTTCCCACAAGAAACCTAAAACTCACCTTGCAAGACACACACCTATCAAGGTCAAACAGTAGAACTTTGACTTCCAAAAAAAAAAAAAAAAAATGCTATGATCCGAAACAAATGTACAAAAGTGTACAACTCTCAAAGTATAATATAAGTTTCTTGTGATTTTATGAACTTTTATAAGTTAAGAAAAACACATCATGACATCAATGTGGACACTAATTCTTTACTCTTTATGAACACTCATATTTTTTCTCAACAACTCACAAACTATAGCAATGCTAAAGTGTCCGGGTGTCTGAATAAGTCCATCAAGAAATACCTTAAACAATATTGTGTCACAAATTTTAATAATTCACGCTTTAACGTTCATCAAACAGGCTCGGAATTTAATCGTTTGGAACGATCAAAGCCCGCTTACAGTGCAAGTTCAGTCTGGTAGCAAGCAAATTAAAGACTAGGTGTACGAAAGAACATGTTCTTGAAACCCATTTTAAAATTTATTTGTAAATTATCAAGTTTTAAGAAATAAGTTAAATGTCTTGTTCTATTTATTGTTTTGAGAGGGGTTACGAGAAAAGGATGGACCAGGGTCGGACCTATAGTATAAGTAAACCAGACTTGTGACTAGGGCCTCCAAAAAATAAGGCCTCCAATTAAAAGAAAGTTTATATGCTAACTAATAATATTAGTGCAAATTTATTGTTTTAGATTTGTTTGATTTCTTATACAAGCAAACCACTCCGTGTTAAAGTTGTGTATTGTTTTAGATTTGTTTGATTTCTTAAACAAGCAAACTACTCTGTGTTAAAGTTGTCTTAGATTTTTGCTTGGTTCCAAACACGGATAAAAGAGTAATCAAAGAAGGAAAAATGGTCCCAAAATTTAATTTCGTCTTGGGCCTCCAAAAAGGTTGGAACGGCCCTGCCCTGGTAGGGGTGTGCAATAAGCGAACCGTTAACCGAAACCGAACAGAAAACCGACAAAACCGAACCGAAATTAACCGAAACCGAATTAACCGAAAGTCGGTTAACGGATATTTTTTTTACCATCGGTTAACCGAAATTAACCGAACCGAACCGAATCAGTTATTTCTTTATATATTTCTAGTTTTTATACCTCTATTTCATGTATTTCATGTTTTATACTTTCATTTCATGTAATAATACCTCTATTTCATTTATTTATGCCTTCATTTCATTTATTTATACCTTCATTTCATTTATTTATACCTCTATTTTATGTATTTAAACATCTATTCATGCATTTATACCTCCATTTCATTTATTTATACATCCATTTCATGTATTTATACATCTATTTCATGTATTTATACCTCCATTACATGTATTTCTAAGCAAAAAAATTAGCCCTTGTTTGAATTGGTTATTAATCGAAATTTAACCGAACCGAAAACCGACAAATTAACCGAATTAACCGAACCGATTAACCGATGAATTCGGTTACGGATAATGCTAATAACCGAACCGAACCGTGCACACCCCTAGGCCCTGGGATGGACTGAGCATAATAAACTTCGATCTTCACTCCATTACAACCGATAACAACCCGAGATAGAGAGAGAGTAAAAATACATAGTGAGGTATGGCGGTGTAGTGACGGTGGTGGGTGGCCAATGACCATCAGTGGCGGAAACAGGAGGCATTGATCGTAGAAGCGAGCAACAAAGGTGTCCAAATGGTGGCTATATGATCAAGGCAGTAAATCCATCAAATTAATCGGCTATGACGTGAGGTGTGGTCACATAAGATTAGCGAAAGTAGTTGTAAGTTTGAGTTCGAGTTGTTTTTAGACTTTTGTTGTGTGTGAGTGTGATGTGTAAATCCATAAAAAGTTGCGCACTAGAAATTCGTGTTGGTTCATTTAACATTAATGGAATAAACACGTAAACAAACGGATATTCTTGTTTGTGTTTATTCGTTACGAAAATGAATGTGTTCATGTTCGCACGTGTTCATTTATTAACAAACACAACTTATTTAACAAAGATAGATATCTAAAACTAATGTCTAGATGAAAAAGTAAACGTAATGAGTCCTCCAATGACTTGCACAAATGTTTCCCAATTTTATATTTATAATTTTACTTTTATATACCAAAGATAAGAATAGCAAATCTAGTTTACCTTATACTTCATTGCTCACACCTTCATCTGCAATCAGCATTAGAGGTATCACACTCTCTATTATACATACAAATTTACCATTAATTATAACATCCCACTTTTGGGTTTAATATGTAAAATGTTTAGTTTAATGTCTGAGGAGGGTAAGATGTAGACAACCTTACCTCTACCCCGTAGGAATAGAGAGGCTGCTTCCAGTGAGACCCCCGGCTCGATAGTAGTTTCACTGAGTATGATGATGATGATGATGATTTAAGTATGTAAGTTATGTTGATAAGCAGTTATGCGAAACATATGTATTAGTATAGGGTGTCGAATCAATTGCTCCTCCAGAATGGTTGGTAACACCACTTAAGGGCGGATAAACCATCCATGCAGTGCCACCACAACTTGACTCATCGCTCGCATGGGCGCAATGATATACATATCGAGAAAGCTTCTCTCTTTAGGGGATAACAAGGTGGCAAATGGTCGGTAGTCCACCGAGTGAGTTTTTTTATCCTTCCAGTTTCGAGTGTATTCATTAAGGACCTACAAATTATGAAAATCTCTTTAAAAAACCGTGAACTATTGTAACACCTCATAAAATCACGTCCAACGATGTATCGACACGTGTAATAAACCCTAATGAAGTCAAACATTGAATTTAAGGGACTAATTTTTTTGAAAAATCGAAAACATTGATTATGAAAGGACTGGAAGTGTTAGCATACCTAAAATAAGTTCTAAATAACCTCTGACGATATTTATATTCACAAATGAGCCACTTGGCGATCGAGTGTAGCCGTTTGCGGAATTAATTGAAAGTTTGCGCAATGAAGGGTTAAAAGCGTCAACATGTTAATTTTTACCTCTGAGTGACCTTTTAACAAACCGGGAGCATCATGGTATTTGATTATACTCTATGGAATGCAAATTATTGGCCGTCTAAGGTTTTTATGCCTATAAGTAAGGTTACGCGCAACTTTGCAAGTTAGAGGGACTAAAAATGTCAATATGTTTAATTATACCTCTGAATGACCTTTTAGCGAACCCGAAGCATCGTGATGTTTAATAATACTTCCAAGAATGCCTAATATGGATTAGATGAGGCTTCAATGCTATTAAATGATGAGATGCGCAAGTTTGCGCAATAGAGGGACCTAAAGCGTCAACTTTTGAATCTACGCCTCTTGGTGACCATTTAAGCGAACGGGAGCATAGAAATATTTAAGTATATGCTTGGGAATGACCATTATGGGCCATGGAAGGCTTGGATATCATTAAACGACATTTCGCGCCACTTTGAGTGATTAAAGGACTAATTGCGTCAAACTGCAAAAGTATGTCGATTCGTATGGTAACGGACCTTCCAGAATATGAACATGAGTTAAACATACCCTAATTATCCCTTACCTAGCTTAGAAATAGGCTTAGAGGTGTTTCGTGCGCAAAAATAAACTTTTAAGTCATGCAGGGACTAAAAGTGTCAAAAAGTGCACAAGTTTGCATTTTCGCGCATATCTCACATTCTGAATATATCCGGACACCTAAAAATTTATGTAACCACTAAAATATTTTATTTTAGTGATCGGCATGATAAAAATCCATTCGTCGCGTAATTTGGGTCGTTTTTCGCATCCGTTCGTGTTTCGTCGTAATTAGACAAACAACGTGACTGTACGGCCAAACGAACCGACATCCGAGATATTTTTGAGCATGTTTCGTGTCCCCTATGTTTAGGCATCATAGTAGAGCCTTGAAATGAAGTGAACGGGCTTTAAATGTGTCAGAAATGGCAAATAACAAGTGCAGGGGCTGTTCTGTAATATTTCAAAGTTGCTGAAATCAGTTTTATTCAAATCTGTTGCTGGTTTCTGGTTTCCACTCACACATAATTCACTCTAGGGGCTGCCCACTGACTTAAAAAGTGGTATAACACCTGTAACAATCTCTCAAACCCTTGAAACACTTGTCACAATCTTGTTCCTTTCAAAATACTATAAATAGGAGTGAACACCCACTTGAACATTTGCACTTTTCTTTTCAAATCTGCTTTCTCTCAATTCTGAAGAGGATCCTAGACATTTTTGGAACCTCTATTCAGTCCATTGGACCCTTGTAAGTATCCTTAATCTCTTTTAATCGTGTTTTATTAGTTTAATGGCCTAAAGTCAAAACCGTCGTAATTAAGGTTTGACTTAGTGATTAATCACTAATGGTCCAGTCAATTCTCGAATTGAAAGTACCTATGAGTTGGTAATTATGTGGGTAATAAACCCTTAAAAGGGCACCCTCTAATTCTCACTCTAAAACGCATAATTAACAATGTAGGAGCTATGGAACCTGTTTTATCACTTATATAACTTGGTAATTAATGTAAGAACATGTCTAAACATGTTCAACCCGACAATTTTCAGTTTAAGCTCGGTTCGAAACCGAAAGTCGCATAGTTAGACTTTTGCTTTTACTTTCAGTTCTGACCCAATGTAGCATGATTTAGAAATGCCTTAGAGCTTTATTAGGACCAGGTTACATGTTAGTATAACCCTCTGTGATTATACAACTTGGTTCATTAGTTATCTGATTCATATGCATGTTTCCGTTATATGCCTAAATGTTGACCAATATGCCCATTTGACCTTAAAATAAGAATTTTGAAAATGTGAGAGGACAGTAATCTTTATTACTGATTTATAAACATGTCCCTAAATTTTGACATCAGTTTGAGGTCTAGATTAAGAGTTATGCTCAATAGCGTAATTAGAAAGCTTTTTATTAATTAAACAGCGTAATTAGCATAAAACCTATCTAAACCAAATTTTTGATACCAAACTTTTTACCTACTGATGTAAAATAATATTTTGGAATTTTTGAAGATTTTTATTTATTTTTAGGCTGAGCATAACATAGGGTTATAGCTTTGATTCGGTAATTGTCGGTTTTGCCCTTTTGGCCTATAAAATGAGTTTTACATAATATTTTGATACCAAACCTTTTGCTACTGATTTTATATAATAAATAAAATATTTTGAGTCTTCTGGAATGATAAAAATATCAGCTTTTCTTTAAAAACCCGGAAATCGCTTAAAACCGTCTTTTTACGCATTTTAAACGCATAGTATGTATTAAAACTACTTTAAATACATGGGACTTGATACCTACTGATGTTTAAAGAAAATTTTTATATTTTAACAGTAAAGAAAATTTTTTAACTCAGATTCCCTGTTTTGACCTTTAAAGCTTATGTGAAATTACCAAAATGCCCCTACGATGCATAATTTGGTTATAAAAGGTAAATTTCACATATATGCCATACCCTACTGTTATGACTTATAAAAATAAGTATTTTTACTAAATATATCAGACCTGAAACGCAGATTTATATTTAAACTCTCTTATAACCTTTAAAATGACCAAAATACCCCTACGGGGCATAAATTGGTTTTAAATTCGCTTTGGGCATAATGGAAGGTATCCTACTGATATCACAACATATTAAAGGCATATTAACTTAGGAAACATGTTCATGACTCTTTTGGTTACCCGTTACGCAGTTTTCGCGTTCGGATCGGCTTATGTAACTAGTTTGCATAAATTAGCCGAAACGGGTCAAACCTTATCATTTTTATCTCAAAATCTAGAATGTGTTTAGTTTCCCTTATTACACAAGTATACAAGCTTGTCGGGTCTGAACCACATTCTAATCCGGCCTTCGCTTAATCATGCGTTTTGAACCGTATCCCCCTTTAAAACTAACCGGTCTAAGCATAGGCTTAATTAAGACCCGTTAGGAATCTAATAGGTTATTAAAAACCTTCGTTCCAGATTAAGAGCCCCGGTAAAGGTACTTGCACTTGCTATTTAGGATATACGGCTGATTATAAATTGCATTTTTTAAGCTCAGGTAAATACTTTTAACTTATTTTCCCTTATACGGGCTTGGGGTACGGTATATAAAATACCGCTGGGTCGGGCATTGAATTTTTAATCGTATGAAGGTTACTTTATTGAGATGACCCGTTTAAATTGTTGTGTTTGCTTAAAGCCTTTGGGGGGTTAATGACCATGTCCCGGATATCCTTGGGCATCATTCATGAAATGGCCACGACCTTAGCATGGGGTGTAGGCGTACACCCGCCAGTGCATATATAAATAATAAGGTATAACCGCCGGTTACGAGAATAACTCGCCGCGGGACTATACCATGCGGTGTGTCTATTAATCTTTAACCCGGTATTCAACCCGGGCTACTGAACGTATAACGAATATGTAATTCTCTTACAAGTTTATATATAAATAATTATCCCAAGTTATAAAAAGTTTTGTGCCATGTGCATTCAAATCAATTTTCTAAAAACATTTTCAAAATGAGTCAGTTAATTGTATTTACCAGTGTAAACTGACGTATTTTTCCAAAAAGATTAAGTGACAGGTACTGTACGTAATTGGCTGGAAGCTCAGGGCGTTAATAGGGAATCTTGCAAGTTCTAGATGCCTAAAGCCTGTTGAACAAATGTTATCTTTCTGTTTTAAGATCCGCCTGTGGATCCATCTTACATTCCGTTGTAATATTAAATATTACTTTTGAATCGGATTGTAATATATTTATCCTTTGCTTCCGCTGTGCATTTAAATTGTGTTATTTGACTATGATGATATCAACTACGTCACGATACTCCCCACCGGGCCCACCGGTAATACGTGGAAATATCGGGGTGTGACAACTATTATCAAGAAAAAGATGGATTGAAAGGTTTCAAAGAGGCATGTAGAGAAAAAAACATTAAGCTATGAACTTCAAGTTTGAAGTTAAAGTTAAGGTACTTTGATACATAAAGGACTAATTAGGCCAAATACCGAAAGTTAATTAGAAATCATATATGAAAAAGGGTGTCACATTTCTAAACATTTTTACAAAGTCAAAAGTGTGTTCGTGGACTCAAGAGAGTATTCGAGACTTGGAAGTAAAAGGAACAAGAAAGGTGCAAAATAAGTCAACCAATTGTCAAGTAGCAGGGCAGTCTTTGAAAATGTTTGAAAATCTTTAGGCCCTGTGCGAAACACGGGTCCCTTAAATATAAATTTTTAAAAAGAATATTTATAAAAAAATTTAAATATATGAAAATGAATTAATGTCATTTGAATCAACACCGATCACTAACCCGTGTCTTCTTATTATTAAAGTGACTTTCAAACCACCAAACCAAGTACGATTCTTAAGTATATATTCTAACTTTATAGTGTAAAACTAATAAAAAAAATATTGGGCCCCCGATGGGTTTGGGTCGTGAGCCGTCGCCCATCCCGCACACTCTTCGGGCTGGCCTGCATACATGTGAGGGTAATATATTCATTTTATAAGTTGTTCTAGTTAACTCCCATTTCCCATCCCCTTCCGTATCTTTAAAATTTAGAGAAATGATCTAAAAACACCCCTCCATCACATTTCCCATCCATATACCCATCCTTATAATTTAAGGAAAGTTAAAATGAATCCCCAAATTTGAGGATTCACGTAATCCCCATATTTGAGGATTCATGTACTATTCATCCCCTAAATTTCAAGCAACCATTTCGATGAAGACACATAAGCATATTAGTAATTATAGGGTAAAAATTAAAAAGGAATATAGAAAAATGGATGGGGAATGAGATGCGAGAATTTTCTAAATAACAAGAAATAAAATTAGGGGATGGTGATTTTATTAAAATTATAAGGATGAGGAATGGATTGTGAATGCTCTTACAAGGTGTATTCAAGTATTGGGCCGGGTATTCAAGTATGAGAATAGGAAAAAAATATTTCCCATGTATAGTACAGGTATGAGATTACCCGAAACTATATACCCTAACAATTTACACAAAATTTTTAATTATTTTTACCCCTAACCCTTGTTTAGTAAAAAAAAAAAAACTTCACTACTTAAAAACTAAATATTCTTTTGTGATAAATATTTTGATGTTATGAAATACAAAATTAACTTTTGAGGTTTATACTATCATGATATATATATATATATATATTTTTTAGATTTTCATAGATTTTTGGTGACTATGATACGTACATAATTTATCATAGTTTTATTTATTGTAGATATTAAGAATAAGATTTTATAAAAGTTATGATAGAAAATATATACACACACTTGAAGATCTCAATCGCTCTTCGTAATTTGGTTAAGCCATCCGATCATCCCATATGAGAAAGTTTTGGGACCGCCACTACTACCAAGAGAAGTAACAATAACAACAACACAACCATACCAAATAAAGTCATATTGGTAGCAAAGTTGTTAACAGGGTCTAGGGAAGGTGAGATGTATGCAAACCATGCCTCTATTCCGAAGGATTTATGTATCTGAAAATTGAAATAATCATACCATAATATCTACAAGTAAATGCTAGTTTAAGGATAGTTCAAGGAGGTTTTGCAGCTGTATTATATGTTATCTATATATATATTCTAAAGTTTAGTTATATGTTCTATTTTAAAACCAAAATTTATGGTTGTTTTATATGCATCATCCTATAAAAATCATATTAATTGCATTTAATTTACATTAAATAAATAAGAGATAAGATAAAAAATAAAATAAAATAATTATATATCAATAATCATTAAAATTAATATCAATCAATAACACATTATACTAAATAATATATTATAGATAAAGGTAGATTAGTTTAAAGTTAACTTTGATCTTAATTTTTTTAATAATTGGTTTAAAGATAATTATTCCAAACTTATGATTATTCTATAAAATGATATTTGACAAGGTAACCATAAATTTAAATTTCGAAGTAACTAATATATTAAAAGTAGCTCAAATATAATTCGTAATAAAAACACAACAATATATTTTCAAAGAAAACATATAATAAAAAAAATCGGTAAAGGGATCCAAATGATATCAAATATTAAGAACTTATCCATGATATTAGTATCAGAATTTAATAGATTAAGATAAAATTTAAACCGAAAGATCATAAGTATCATAAAAATATCATTAAATTAAAGTTAAAAAGTAAAGAAAAGAATTATTATTATAATATTAAAATAATAAAAATATTTAAAAAACTATATATATTATTAAAATATTAAAATTACTATTTGTACCGATACCAAACAAGACCGTACCGGTATTTTCGATACCAGTACCGGTTGACACCAAGCTTATCCCACCCCGTGATACTAAAAAATCATTAAATTAAAGTTAAACAGTAAAAAAAAGGAATTATTATTATAATATTAAAATAATAAAAGTATTAAAATAACTATATATATATATATATATTCTAATATATTATTAACAAGATTTTGGCTAAATTAATTAGATTATTATAAATAATAATAATAATTTACAAATAAAACAACACAATTTGCAACAAAGCAATGCATGAAACACCATATTAACATATAGTACAGTACATTAATGCTAGAACCTAATATATACTATATTATAAAGCATTTCATAAGGATACCAACCAAATTTAAGTAATTACAATCTTTTATACTTATGGTACAACAACTTAATGATGTTAGTAAGGGGTGAAATGGTCTTTCTACATTAATATTAAAAAATAAAAAAATAATTATCTATATCTATATCTATATCTATATCTATCTATACTATATTATAAAGCATTTCATAAGGATACCAACCAAATTTAAGTAATTACAATCGTTTATACTTATGGTACAACAACTTAATGATGTTAGTAAGGGGTGAAATGGTCTTTCTACATTAATATTAAAAAATAAAAAAATAATTAAATGAGAATATAATCACAATTAATTATAATAATACAATAATAAGTTCGGTACTTAAATGCAATTAATAAACGAAACCTATTGGAATAAACCGCAAAAGCACTCCAAAGGTCCAATTTCAATCAATATGTAATAAATTTGATCGATTAAGGAATCTCCTATCATTGCTATAAATTCACCATTTCACTCAACATCAACTCCTTTGTCTACTATTGTGCGAGTTAGAGTCGAAAAGAAAGAGATAAGTTGATATGAAATTTATTTATCTTGGTGGAAAGGTGTGTTCTTTTATACCCATTTCAACATTTATTCGAAAAAACTTTGGTTTGTTTCTTAAAATATTCAAATGGGATAACAGTTTTCTTTTACATAATCTATGAGTTTATATTGATGTTTTATTATGTTTGTGGTGATTTAGTGGTTTTTTTTCCAAATTATGATTTTATATTACATATAAAGTATACACACAGGTTATTGGATACAAAAAGACAGACACTTCATACTTCATCAAGGTACCCTTGCATGACTATAGTATCTGGAACCATTTACCAATGTATTGTTTAATTGTTCATAAATTTATAGTCTTTTTCCTTTTTTGCAGCTTCATGTATATGGAGGTGTAAAAGGGTGGGTACGAGAAAAGTTATTCATTTGGAGATAGACATTTATTTGGCCTATTGGTATTTCCTTTTTTTAATTTCTACTTTACTATTTTTTTTTAAACATATGATGCTTTTGTGTGATTTAATTGATACTATATATAGGCAATATAGATGCAGAGGAAATATTTGAGGAGGTATTGTTTGACAGGATTGGGCAGCAAACTTTAAGGGCTCGGATGTTTTCAACCCGCGCAAAAGATTTAAATTGATTGCGTTTATCTATACTATCGTATAAAGCATTTCACAAGGGTTCCAACCAAATTTAAATAATTGCAACATATTATGCTTATAGTACAACAACTCAATGAAGTTAGTAAAGGGACAAATTAGTCTTTCTACATGAGTATAAATTGATAAATACAATTAAATTAATAACTTTATAAATTAAGTATTGTTAAATACTTGATAAAGAATTAAATCATTTGACTTAGTTGAACATCATCACCTTCCTCATATTTACATTGCTTTTCCGTTTCAAGTTCTCCGTAACCGATTACTTGATTGAATTTTATAATTAAGTCATTATTATTTGGTTTAGTAATTGCTAAACATCATACAAATAATTAAGGTTACAACTTTTTTTGCAATTTTATCACATAGTTGATGAACATCATATGAAATAAAAATAAAAATAATAATAATAATAATTAAATATAAAAAAACTTAATCAACGTTATTATGAATTTAATTATAACTATAAATGGTTTTAAAACTTAAAAGATGCTAACCAATTAGAAACGAAAATTACTAAAAGGTAATTTCATGGGGTATTATTATCTATAATACCTAATAATTGCAACAATAATGATTAAATAATGAACTTAATTACAGATGGTTTAAAACTCAAAAGAATGCTCCTTGCATCTTACCTCAAGTCTCATGGAATAAGGTTCAAATGATAACCATTGCATAATTAGGAACCACTTTTTAGCCCTTGGATCGTATTTTGATGGTTGAGATCTTCTTGGCTTATATTTTTTCCAATCTATGAATCATGACCAGGTAATCAAAGGCTAAGAAGTACTTCAAAGTTGTTGAGTAGAGGGGAAGAAGGCCCATATAATACATTTATATGTATAAATAATTCAAAGTTGTTTTTTTCTGTATATTTAATTTAGTTTTAGAATGTCATAAATTGAATAGAGTTTAACTTGTTATAAAAGTTGAACGTATTATTGTTGATAAATTTAGTATTTTAGTTTATAACTCTGTTTTATTACTAAATGATTTATTCATTTTAAATGGTTAACTAAGGAAATAAGTTTGTTATTTCTTATGAAACCCTAATCAGAATAGTTAAAATTTATGTAAGCTTGTTATGTATAATTTGTTTGGTTAATGCGATTACGCCATGCGCCCACACACCATAACCATACATGAACCATAATTTCGGTTAACCTTATGGTTTAACTAAACTAATCTAAGTGTAAAAAATAACTTCTCCCTAATGCAAATTAATAGTTACATTACTTTAATCATTTGTGTCAAAAATAATTCCACAAACCCTAGATCATCTGATAATAACAATAAGAAGAAAGCACCGGCCGCACACAAATCTCCGGTATTCGACTGTGATTGCTTCGATTGTTACACGAACTACTGGTTCCGGTGGGACACGTTTGTTAACCGAGAGCTAATTCATCAAGTAATTGAAGCATTTGAAGAAAACCTTACCAGTAGTGAACAGGTTAACTGCCGCGGCCGTAAACCTAACCAGAAGAAAGAGAAGGCGAGTCATCGGAGGTTCGCCGGAAAAGCTTTAAATCCTCCGCCAGA
Organism: Helianthus tuberosus; assembly: GCA_030545235.1. Taxonomy (NCBI): domain Eukaryota; kingdom Viridiplantae; phylum Streptophyta; class Magnoliopsida; order Asterales; family Asteraceae; genus Helianthus; species Helianthus tuberosus. The sequence continues at coordinate 14,168,243 of CM060410.1, forward strand.
GGTTTCGGTTTCGCCTCCGTACGACGTCTCATTAGTTGAAGAATGTGCAAAGGAAAAACATGAGGTAGTGGAGGGGTCGCCGGAGACGGATGCAACGGCGAGAAGAGGACTTCCGGAAGTGAAAGGGTTGTTTAACTGGCGTTTGTGGGGACTTTGGAGTTCGTGATATTCATCCTTCGCCTCTCAATATATGCTCTCCAATCCATAATTAACTTCTCCCCAATTGAAGATCTTCATTGATTAGGCACACAACTCTCAGACATATATCTTCGATTGATATCCTGCACAGGCTCGCCATCAGGCTCTCCATTAGTCGGCAACTCAATTGGAATCGTAATTAACTTCTCCCCAATTAAAGATCTTCATCGATTTGGCACACAATTCTCAGACATATATCTTCGATTGATCTCCTGCAGAGGCTCTCCATCAGTCGGCAACTTCAATTGGAATCAAAATGGGTCATTTACTTGCTCCTTTAATTACACATCATCCTCCGACTCTCCAGCAACCTTTAAGTGCAATATCTATATCTCTAAGATGAAGATAATGTATGGTAATGAAGATTTGGAGCAGCAAGAGGTAAAAACAGCCCGAATTTTTCCTTTTATAAATTCGATTCGATTCGTGAGTGTTAGTGTGTGTGTTTATATTGATTAGGGTTTCATCAAATGCAATGTGAGGGTTTCCAATCGGTGTTTATACAAATAATATAGAACCCAATTTTTATGTATGTGTATGCAGTGTGTAGTATGGGGTCTTGCTTACCTCATTCAAGGAATAACAATGAAAGACAGGGGTCATTGATTTCGAAAAACTCCGCCCCTTTGTTCGCCTTCTTCTTGATTTTAAGTTACGGTGAGTCAATTTCCTTTTTTCTGATTATAATCGATTAAGAACTATACGTGATTAACCAACGAATTGTGGTAGATTTTATGTTTCTATTGCAGTATTTGGATTGAATTGACTGTTGCAATTTAATAATCGTCAGTTATAGTTCGTTTTTTGAATATAGAGAAACACTGACTTATTTAAGGTGCTTGATTTGGGTGAATAGTAGCAATATAAACTGCTATTGTAATTTGGTGTGATATTCAATTCAGTATCAGCAACCTAATCAAATTGTTCCCTAAACATAGAGTAAATGTGTTCACCAGCAAGGTAATAATATGTACTAATTTTCAATTATCAGAGACTTCTAATAAGGAAATATAGCTATTAGGTTATGTCAAGGTAAGCATAGTTTATAAAGAATATGTTGCAGAATAAAGTTAATACAACATTTTAGTAATAAATAATAAACTGCTTTCTTATCTATAAAAGGGAACAAAACCTGCAATTTGACTTTTAGATGTCAAAACTGAATTTATATGTATATGTGTATGTAGTATAATATATATATTTAACATCTATTTTACACCATCTAAAACAATGAAAAAGAAAAAATAAAAATAAAAAAATTTGAAAACTGTGACGTCTTTTGAAGAGGGTTGAGAAACCACACGTCCATAGATTTGAAGTTTTGTGAGACCACATGTGGTGGGGCGCAAACCTCTCTCAAAGCGTCTTAAAAATGCGGGGGAACACTGTACCCTCGGGCGTTTTGGGCCTTTTTTGACTGGTAGTGCTACCACAAAGCGCCGAACGAGGAGTGGACTTTGGTCAAAATAACCATGGTCAAACGGCTAACTTTAAAAAAACCGGTTTTTGTTTTAAAAATCTATACTATATTCGCACTTTCGTACCGTGTCACGCACTATCTATATCAGTCGTCGTTCCAGGAAAAAACAATAACTATTATGCATGTCGTGCATCGCACGGGCGTTCCCCTAGTGTAGTATTAAAGTTCAGTAGGATATTGTTTGTGTAAAAGAGAAACCACCAAGGTCTAGTAACAAGATTATGATGGTAAAAAAATTATAATAATACTTTACCTTTAAATAATAATTTAGAATATTAAATGCATTAAAGTTACATGTTTTTGTCCACTTTCGACCTGATCTTTTTAAGACCCCAAATATAATTATGTTATGAATAAATACTAAAAGAAGTACAATTTCTCTTTGTATCAACCAAATTATTTTTCAACTTGATAAAAATATAATTATGTTATGAATAAATACTAAAAGAAGTACAATTTCTCTTTGTATCAACCAAATTATTTTTCAACTTGATAAAAATAATTTGTAACATTCTAACGAAATACAGGTAAGTAGGGGAACTTAGTTGCAACTATAAAATTATGTATAGAAATAGATAAATATAAAAAGTTCTACAAAAATACTGTCCATTTTATAAAAATAATAAGAAAAATTAAATTTTCAAAGTGACTTTTTAGAATATGAATTCATTCATTCATTATATGATAAAAAAACAAACGAAATGAACAGTGAATTGAATTTAGGGTATATTAGAATATGGGGTATGGGGCGGGGTTGTGGCGTGGGTTGGGTACAAACGCCCAAGTCACCACCCCGGGTGGGCTTGGGTTTCGGCGTGGCCCCTTGGGCGGTGATTGGGTACAAACGCCCAACTCACCACCTCGGGTGGGCTTGGGTTTCGGCTTGGCCCCTTGGGCGGAGGTTTCATTATTCAAAAAAAAGTAATAATAATATAAAAAACAAACGAAATGAACAGTGAATTGAATTTAGGGTATATTATGGGGTATGGGGCGGGGTTGTGGCGTGGGTTGGGTACAAACGCCAAGTCACCACCCCGGGTGGGCTTGGGTTTCGGCGTGGCCCCTTGGGCGGGGGTTTCATTATTCAAAAAAAAGTAATAATAATATAACATGTTTTAATAAACAAACAAATAATCATAGAATATTTTAGAAGACCTATGTTAGGATTGTTAGCTAGTTCATCCAACTTACTTATAAACCCATTTAAACGGCCCATTTATCAACCCAATGTTAGCTAGTTCCACTTCCAAGTTACTTATAAACCCATTTAAACGGCCCATTTATCAGCCCAAGTTACCACATTGTAAGTCCAGCCGCTACACTATTTTCTTCTACCATCTCCATTCATCGACTTCGTTTTTACAGTTATGAGTTGTTTGACAACTTTTAAATAGGTAAGTGCTTGAGGTCTGAACTCTGAATCATTAAGTGCTTAATCAATAAGAGTTCTAAACCATTAAGAGTCAGTATAATGCTTAACCATTAAGAGACAAATGTCTGACTAATTCAGATAAGAGATCTTAACCATTGAGACTCGGTATAATGCTTAACCATTCAGAGGCAAATGTCTAAACCATTCAGATGACATCTGCTCGCGCAACAAACAGTCTGAACCATTAAGTGCTGAACCAGTAAGAGGTTAGAACCATTAAGAGCTGAAACAAACAGCCCCTTAATCTCGCTTAGCCTATACATGTTCCCCCACATCGTAGATCAAAACGTTGCAGTCTCACAACACCGATCGATTAACTTCAATCAAGCTGTCCTTACGTGCGTGTGTATCTCTTATCTTCTTCCGCATACATTTTGCTAACAAATCACTACTTGAAGTTCCTTAATGGAACAGTTGTTACCATTGACGAAACTTCCTACTCTCTTTATTTTTAACGCCATACATAAATAAGTTTAAATTGGTTATGTAGACAGTGTAGTGTTTGTAAAATGAACATTCTAACTTGTTTCTAGGAGATAATAGAAAAATTAAGCACCAAATGACATTACCAACTAATAATTTGATTAATAATTTTTGTTTGTAAAAAAGTTAGGGATGTTGAGAAGTTGAAGCGAAAAAAATCTATTTCATTATTACTAGCCATGGTAAGACTCTAATGCCCTTATATAGTTATATTCCAACAAAAAGCATTCAAATAAATTCATAGGAAACTTGTTTAAATTTAAGTAACCAAACTTAATAACTAAAACATGATGTATACATATGTATGTAGCTTTAAAATACCTAATGTATTTATTAAAAACAGGTGCACTGACCTAATTCCATATATAATGATCCAAGTTGTTTGTTAAATATAATATCAAGATTTAATTACATAGAGGGACCGTTTGTGTTACGTTCAAGTGACCAATAGGGACTATGAGCATAATTTATGAAAAAGTGGTTGTAGCCGACATATCTTCACATACGGATACTCGTCGGTGATGACTTTCATCAAGTTTTCGTTAGAAGTATCCGTTGATGAAGCCCCAATTTTCTTGTAGTGTATGAGCATTTATGTAATTAACTCTAGTATAAAAGATATAACAAGTAAAGACAATATCATGTATTTCACATTGAACCTTTTGTCGTGATCGAGTTTACTACCAGAAAATCATTTACCAACATACGACATACAGAACACTAAATTACTACGAGAAAAAAAGTCAAATTTAAACTATATTTTATCAATGATTCATATTCATATAATATCTTAATTTTGCACTTCTAACATATATATATGTATAGATTATGTACACAAAAACAATAAGCACAGCTTGTCTATATGTTTTTTTGTATCACTTAATTTATCTACACATATGTAGGTAATGTTATATACACGTAACCTATACATGTGATGATTATATACATGTATGATTACTTTACACCATTCTAATGGTTAATCTATTATACTATATACATTTTATAAATTTAACATTTTAACTTGACTTAAGTACTTCTTACATATTCATGTATAGATTATGTACATATAAACGATAAACGATAATGCACAACTTGTCTATATGCTTTTTTTTCGTTTAATTAAATATTACTTTACATCATGTCATCATTCATAACAACTAATCTATTATAGTATATATTTTATAAATTTAATTTTTTTAACTCGACGTAAATAAGTACCAAGATTTCATAGAGTAGAATTAGGTCTTAGGGGTTGTTTGACAACTTCTGAATGGGTAAGTGTTGAACCAGTAAGAGGTCTGAACCATTAATTGCTGAACCGGTAAGAGATCTGAACCATTAAGAGCCAGTATAATGTTTAAGCATTCAGAAGCAAATGTCTGACCAATTCAGATAAGATGTTTTAATCATTCAGACTCTGTATAATGCTTAACCATTCAGAGACAAATGTCTTAATCATTCAAACATGTGCTCACGAAACAAACAGTCTGAACCATTAAGTGTTGAACCAACAAGAGGTCTGAACCATTAGGAGTCTCGTTGAGAGCTAAACAAACATCCCCTTAGACAACATGACACATGCACATGATAATATATTAATGGGTGATATGCTAAATTTACGATAGTGAAATAAAGGAGACATATTTTAGCAGTACATAAATAAATATAGAGTAGATGACAAACAGAAAATAGTTTGCTGATTTCATATCGAACTTGTTGACATCCTCGAAACTAAATCCAAACAAAAGAAAATTCGTACCAACATTTGTCTATTAATGTACCAGTAAACCATATCTAGTTGTTGACTGTTTATCATGCGGTTGCCCTATCCATTTTATTTCCTACATCTACAAAACACATGAGCTGAATAATGACAGCGAATAGTATTTCCCTGCCATTGGTTGAAACGGGCGGCTGACATTTTCCTATTGAACCAACCAGTTTATTATTTTATATCCACTTTAAAATTACGGTTTTATCCCCAGTTTAAAATTACGCTTTTCTCCCACCTTGAAAATATAATAACCCTTTTGCCAGCAGCTCAAAATTACGATTTTACCCACGGTTAAAAAACTACGATTTTACCCCCAGCTTTTTATTTTATACACGCTTTAAAATTACGGTTTTCCCACCAGTTTAAAATTACGTCTTTGCCCCCAGTTCAAAATAAAATTATGCTTTTTCCCCCAGCCCAAAATTACGATTTTTCCCTCGGTTCAAAATTACGATTTCACCCTCAGTTTAAAATTATTTTTTTACCCACAGCTAAAAATAAAATTATGGTTTTCCCATACCTCAAAATTACGCTTTTACACTGGGTTCAAAATTATGATTTTCCCCCAGTTCAAAATAAAAATATGACTTTACAACCAACTAAACCGAAAATACGATTTCGCCCTCGGTAAAAAATTACGCTTTTACCCTCTGTCACACCCCCAAATTCCACATGCGGAGTATCACCGCTTGGAGGCGTGACATGACCAGGATCGAGCCACCAATCATATTGAACAACACAATTAAGTAAATAAAACCAACCACAGTACGATTGGTGACCTTAGGTTAACAGCGGAAGCATAATACGTAAACTAAAACATAAGTTCATAGTTCATAAGTTTAAAGTCCAAAACGCAGTTTAATAAGTTCATAAGGATTAAAGGTTTAGCATGGGGCATAACAAATCATATTCCACAACAACCTTCTCCTCGTGCAAGCTCCAAAAGCATCTAGCGACCTGTAAGGCATGTAACAACGAGTCAACAACAAAGTTGAGTGAGTTCACGTTTGGTTGTTTAGTTTTAAGTTGTTTCTGAAAAACGTGGTTTGACTTTCGTTGGCTTATTTGCCGTGGGGGTTACCCCGTAGTTGAAAGTATGTTTAACAAGTTCCTTTTCTTTACCCAAACCATATCCATAATCAGTGGGGGCTTCCACATGTGAACTACTAGACGGTATGATATCGACCACAAACGAAAGTAAGTTGTGCCCTAAGTCAATGTCTATCAGCATTGACCCTTTGCCTTAGTCCATTAGTACACGCCCGTTCGAACGACACGGTGTGAGGTTTGTTAAACCTAATAGTGCTATTAACTAATGACCCGCTCGCCATCGGCCTCGGCGATTAAGTTGATATAAAATGAGGGACTTATGATAGAGTTTTGTCTAGTAAGTTTTAAGGTTGTTGTCCTACCCAAGGAGGACGAACGTACGTAGTTCTCCCAAAGAGAATACGCAGGATTAATATTGGCATCCTACCCAAGGAGGATGGCCGTACATATCTTACCTAAGTAAGATATGTAGATTCCGTTTTAATTCTTTAACCCATTCCCAAACCACCGGGAATCCTATGCCTTAGAAAGTGTGTGAACTCACCTCGGTTTGCTCGGTTAGATTCTCAAATATAGCTAACAGTCAAGGTCGGTCAATCACGTCCTAATATGATTACCAGTTAGTCATTTAGTGATTTTCAAATAGAGCACAAAGTTCCTACACGTATCTATCACATAACATGCATTACTTTAACGGTTTATGCCCATATAAACTTCCCATCCATTCCCGTTCATAAATACACATACGATATTGCACATAACACTTTTATTGACACATAACATGTTAGATCATTCACAGATAACATACTCGACATTTAGACACGCAAATTACAACTTATGTCATTTCAGCTTTAATATTCAAAACCGGGCTGTTTTCGGACATTTTAATAAAATAGTTAACTTATTCCAAAAATTCCCAAATTTTTACAGAATATTTTAAATGATCCAAATATTATTATGTAGAAATATCGGGGTCTAGTTCATTACCAATATTTTATAAAAATTCATTTTCCGGACTGAAATCAGATTTATCTTTTTCTGACTGCAGTCCACGGAATAATTTATTTAAAATTCATCGAGAGTCCGATTTATGAAATTCCAGTGAGAGAATTACAAATACATCGGTGGTCATCTACAGTACAAATTGCATGATCTAACTCTATACAGAATTCAAGTTATGACAGAAAACACAACGCATATTTTCAGCAGCAAAAATGCAGCTCTAGCTGCTGTTACGAAATGACACTTTAAAAATAGTAAACCGAGTCCAAAAATTATGATTCCAGTGCCATTAGAACCGTATTTCATAATACTTAAATCTAGACTTCAGAAAATACATTTTTCGTTAAGTTACGGTCTGGTTACAGCCAACTGAAGTTGGCTGTAATCACTAAACAGCTTTCTGTTTTCAGTCTTTAACCTTCTAAAGCCCGTTCGATTGATTCTGTTAACATGTTTAGTGATCACAACAACATCAAACATCAATATTAACCAGCAAATCATCAGGAAATCAACAAGAATCATAATAACATCATATTAACATCACTTCATCACTAGACTAGTTTATGTTCAAGACTTGTTTAAGGTTCTTTAGAGTTTCTTATCATATTGATCTCTACACATCTTTAACCACCTAAACATGATGTAAGAAGCAAAGATCTAAGTTCTTACCACTAGTTCAAGACTAGGGAAGTTCAAGAGTAGAAATGTAGTGGATAAAAGAAAATGAGAGCGGTCCTTCAACTTCCGAACGCCCCGAGCTTCGTTGTATGCCTTCTAACACCTTTGTATGCTTGTAGAATGTTTGAAAGTGATCAAATGATGGTGATGGTGGTTGTGCTTGTGTTCAGCCGAAACAAGAAGAGAGGAGAAAGTGAGTGAGTTTGAAAGGGTGTAGGTGATGAAGATGGTTAGACTTGTGGTTATAAATACAATTCTTCCAACATGTAATTATCCACTAGATAAAATGCCCCCCCTAAGTACATGACAATTACATTAAACAATTAGAAAAAATCATGGGGGATTTCCCATGTTTCATAACCGGTTGGGGGGGGGGGGGGTTGGTTTGGTTGAGTTGCAATGGTGGTTAACTTAGTTAGTTAGATAGTAAGTAATTTAGTTAGTGGGTTAAAAGTATTATGTAGTATATAGTGTGTTAGGGTGTCCGGGGACCCTAACTAGCTTAGAAAAATAAAAACAATGTGTTTAACAATATTTTTGTGTTCCGGGTAAAGTCCGGTTGTTCGGTTGGGTGTTGTCCCGTTAAAGTGTTAAATTAATCCGTAACGTGTCCTATATATGTATTTTTGTAATAGTTTTAATTCTAAACACTTAGGAAAGCACACATGACCATTTAGTAACTTTTCTGTACACTACTAGTATGTTAATAAGCACATGTAAGTATAACACAGAAATCAGAGAGCAGTTAAGTAATTCCACACAGTCGTCAAGCACTTTATTTATCATTAATAAATTGTACGGATACAAGGAATTACGAGGGTTGTCACATTCTCCCCCCTGTTAAGAGAATTTTGTCCTGAAATTTAGCACCTGGTTACTGAGGAAGCTAGTTAAGTTGCGTTGGTTTCCTGGGGTGTCACATCACCCCCCCCCCGTTGATTTGGAATTTCGTCTCGAAATTCTGCAGTAGCTTCAGCCTCAGTAGTGGTTGCGTTTTTCTTAAATAGCTGGGGTTACTTGAGTTTCATTTGGTCTTCTCGTTCCCAGGTGTACTCTGGGCCATGACGGGAATCCCAACGAACTCGGAGAAGAGGTATCCTGGTACGCTTGAGGATCTTAACATCTCGATCAGTAATCTCTACTGGTTCCTCGACGAATCGCAGCTGGTCGTCGATAGTGAGTTCCTTGAGGGGAACTATGAGGGTCTCGTCTGACAGACACTTTTTCAGATTTGACACGTTAAATACGTTGTGAACTCCACTGAGTTCTTCAGGTAGATTCAGCCTGTAAGCGACTTTGCCAATTTTCTCAATGATTTCGGACGGTCCGACATAACGCGGATTGAGCTTGCCTCGTTTGCCAAAACGGACTACACCTTTCCATGGTGAGACTTTGAGTAGCACTCGATCGCCAACCTGGAACTCGAGTGGTTTCCTTCGCTTATTGGCATAGCTTTTCTGACGGCCACGAGCTGCCGCCATTCGCTGTCGTATCTGAGCAATCCTTTCGGTTGTATCTACTACAAGTTCTGGGCCAGTGATTTGACTATCCCCAACTTCTGCCCAACAGAGAGGTGATCGGCATCTCCGTACGTATAACGCCTCGAACGGAGCGGCCTGGATGCTGGTGTGGTAGCTGTTGTTATACGAAAACTCCACTAACGGGAGGTGCTTTTCCCAGCCATTACCAAAATCAATCACACATGCCCTAAGCATGTCTTCAAGGGTCTGGATGGTGCGTTCAGATTGCCCATCCGTCTGTGGATGATAAGCGGTGCTCATATCTAAACGTGAGCCAAAAGACTTGTGCATAGCTTGCCACAGTTCAGATGTAAAACGTGGGTCACGATAAAAAATGATGGAGGTTGGCACTCCGTGCCTTGATACTACTTCCTTTAGGTAAATGTCTGCTAAAGTAGAAAACTTATCCGTTTCTTTGATAGCCAGAAAATGTGCAGACTTGGTCAGTCGATCTACGATCACCCAAATGGTATCATTTCCGCGTTGAGATCTAGGCAGGCCAGTAACGAAATCCATGGAAATTTGCTCCCATTTCCATTTAGGTATCTCTGGTTGTTGAAGTAGGCCTGATGGTTTCTGATATTCGGTCTTGACTCTCGCACAAGTCAAACATTTGCTAACGTAGGTTGCTATGTGGGCTTTCATACCAGGCCACCGGTATGTAGTCTTGAGATCATGCTACATCTTGTCTGAACCAGGATGTACTGAATAACGAGACTTATGCGCTTCATCCATCACAAGCTCGCGTAGGTCTCCATACAGTGGAACCCAGATGCGTCCGTTTACATAGTAGGCGCCGTTTTCTTTTTATTCTAGCTGTTGCCTCGATCCTCGTAAGGATTCAGCCCTGATGTTCTCTGCTTTCAATGCTTCGACCTGAGAATCGCGAATCTGAGCGGGAAGGTTGGATTGGATGGTAAGCTATAAAGCACGTACACGCTTATGTATGGTATCCTTTCGACTGAGGGCGTCGGCCACAACATTGGCCTTGCCCGGATGGTACTTGATAGCGCATTCATAATCATTCAAGAGTTCGACCCATCGACGTTGACGCATGTTTAACTCCTTTTGCTTGAAGATATGCTCGAGACTCCTGTGATCGGTGTAAATGGTGCACTTGGTACCGTACAGGTAATGTCTCCATATCTTAAGCGCGAAAACAACTGCTCCCAGTTCCAAGTCGTGTGTAGTGTAGTTCCTTTCGTGAACCTTAAGTTGGCGCGATGCGTAGGCAATGACCTTGTCACGTTGCATCAACACGCAACCAAGTCCTTGGATGGAAGCGTCGCAATAAACCACAAAATCATCTGTGCCTTCGGGCAATGAGAGGATAGACGTGCTACAAAGTCTATCTTTTAGGTGCTGGAATGCGGACTCTTGTGCATCACCCCAACGATAGGTGACACCCTTCTAAGTCAGTGAAGTGAGAGGTTACGCAATCTTGGAGAAATCCTTGATAAACCTTCTGTAATACCCTTCCAAACTGTAACACCTCGAAAATTCACGTCCTATAATGTGTTGACACGTGTCATAAGTTTGAACGTGTGAAAGAATGTTCTGAAAGGACTAAAGTTGACAATCATGGAAAGTATGTGAATATACGAGTTCTAAATGTCAACAGTGAATAAATATATTGTACATTAACCCTACATGATGCTCATACCTTCAAACGAATAAATCATGGATCATAGGAAGCTAAATATGAAAGAAAGTGAGAGATTACAAACTACAGGGGTTAAATGTGTCAACATGTTTAAGTTATACCTCTGAGTGACCTTTTGACAAACCCGAAGCTTTATAACGGTTAATTATGCTCACTAGAATGCACGACATAAATTTCATAAAGTTTCGTTATCGTATGAGAAAGTTATGATCAAATTCGTATACGAGGGGTTAAAGCGTCAACGTTGAAAGTTAGGACTTTTCGAGTAACAATAAAGTTAACCGAGGACTTAACAAAGAGGGTAAATATCTTGAAGCCCTTATATGTCAATTTGGAGGGCTCAAAGTGCAAAATATAAGTTAGTTGACCTTTCAGAAGGGTCAAGGGACAAATATGCAACAAATGGAAAATGAAAAATCTGAACACAAGGCCCAAGCGGGCCGCGTAAGACCCAACAACATCTTACGCGGGCCGCGTTAATCGCCCAGATACAGAAAGTTCAAACAGCAGCCTGTATTCGCGCTTAACCGACCTTTAACAGATATTTTCACTTTGTGGGTGACCCCTAAGTGCCTCCTAGAACCTCATGGACATCTGTTGATGATCCATGGCCCTTGATAGCACTTGTTGTCAATGATCTAAGAGCTTACGAGCACTATAAAAGGCCACTAAGTTGCAACAAGTTCTTCACACCTTCCATCTGCACATTGGAGCATTTCTGGAGCTAAATACTTCTCTCTAAGCTTCACAAATCGTGCATAGGACTTCAGTAAGTTTGCTTAACCTTTCTTAGTTAAGTTTTTGCTTAGTTTTAGCTTAAAAGTCAAACCGTCGTAATTAACGGTTGACTTAGCGATTAATCACTAATGGTCCAGTGATTAGTCGAATTGAAAGTAGTTATAAGTTGGTAATTATGTGGGTAATAAACCCTTAAAAGGGTTCCCCCTGATTCCCACTCTAACTAGGTCAAATGTCGGGTCAAACTTGTTATTAAAAAGTCAACAGGATACTTATTTTCTAATTTATGCATGATTAGCAATGTAGAACACATACAACCTGTTTGATCATTATTATAACTTGGTAATTAGTGTAAGAACATGTCTAAACATGTTCAACCCGACAATTTACTGTTTAGACCCGGTTCGGAACCGAAAGTCGCAAAGCTTTGACTTTTGCTTTGACTTCAGTTCTGACCCGTTTAGGCATGTTTTAGAAATGCCTCAGACCTTTAATTGGACTAGGTTACATGCTAGTATAACCCTCTGTGATTATACACCTTGGTTCATTAGTTAACCAATTAATATGCATGATTCCGTTAATCGCTCATATGTTGACCATTATGCCCTTTTCACCTTAAAACGTGATTTTGAAAATGTAAAAGAGTAGAAACTTTAATTACTGATATATAAACTTGCACCCAAAATTTGACATCAGTTTGAGGTGTAGATTGAGAGTTATGCTCATTAGCGTAATTAGAAAGTTTATTAGCGATTAAACGACACAATTAGCGTTTAGCCTATTTAAACATACTTTTTGATATCAAACTCTTTACCCACTGATGTAATATATTATTTTGGGATTTTTGAAGATTTTTAATTAATTTTAGGCAGAGCATAACTTATAGTCATAGGCTTAATCCGGTAATTGTCGGTTTTGCCCTTACGGGCTATAAAATGAGTTTTACATGTCTAATTGACTCCAAACCTTTTGCTACTGATTAGATATGATAAATAAATTATTTTAAACCTTCTGGAATAATAAAAATATCAGTTTTCTATATAGAACCCGGAAACGACTTCTAATCGCCTTTTTAAACGTTTTTAAAGCATAGTATGTACTAAGCCTATTTTAAACATACAAGGGTTGATACCTACTGATATTTTAGGTAAATTATAATATTTTAACAGTAAGCAAAAGTTATTTAACTCAGACTTCAGTTTTGAGCTTTACGGCTTATGTGAAATTACCAAAATGCCCCTACGGTGCATAGTTTGGTTATAATTGATAAATTTCACATATATACTTTACCCTACTGTTATAACTTAGTAAACTAAGTTTTTTTGCTGATTATATCAGACCTACAATTCAGGTTAATACTTAAACTCTTTTATAACCTTATAAATGACCAAATTACCCCTACGGGGCATAGTTTGTGTTTAAATTCGTTTTGGGCATAATGGAAGGTATCCTACTGATATCACAACATATTTAAGGCATATTAACTTAGGAAACCTGGTTAGGACCCTTATGATTTCCGTTACGCCTCTTGCGCGTACGGTTCGGCTTATGTGACTAGTTCGCATATATTAGCCGAAACGGGTCAAACCATATCAGTTTTGTCTCAAAATCCAGAATGTGTTTAAGTTACCCATACTAAAAAAGCATACAAGCTTGCCGGGTCAAAACCACATTCTAAACCGGTCTTCGCTTTATCATGCGTTTGAACCGTATCTTTCTTAAAACTAACTGGTCTAAGCTTAGGCTTAATTAAAGACCCGTTAGCATTCTAATTGGTTATTTATACCATCATTCCAGACTAGAGCCTTCCGGTAAATTGTACCTACGCTTACTTAAGTGAATACGACTGAGTTATTATAATTCTTGCTATTTAAGACAGGAGCTAGCTCAGGTGAATACTCTTAACTTATTTTCGCTATTACGGGCTTGGGATACGGTAATATAAATACCGCATGGTCAGGTATGGGATTCAAAGACCAATAAGTCGGGAAATCCAAATAACCTGTTTTTAATTCGTATTGCTTGACTGAAACATTGGGGATTAATGCGACCGTGTCCTGGATATCCTTGACTCATTAAATGCAATGGCCACGACCTAAGCACGGGGTGTAGGCATACATCTGACAGATGCCATATGTTTATTAATTAATTATACCCAATAAGGGATTCCCAATAAGGGAATAGTGGTGTGTCGGTTAATCATGAACCGGCATAGAACCGGGCCCCGTATGTAGAGCAAGTTATGTAAAACTGATAACATGAGATATGGTTTGTCCCAAGTATAAAAGATTAAATTTTGCCTTGTGCATTTTAATCAAAGTGTCAAAACATCTTCGTGCCTTGAGCACCTAAACCAATTTTTATACACATTTTCAAATGAGTCGGTTGAGTGTATTTACCAGTGAAAACTGACGTATTTTCAAAAGTCTAAGTGACAGGTACAAGAACGTAATAGGCTGGAAGCTGCTCAGGACGTTAACAAAGAATCTTGCAAGTTCTAGGCGTCTAAAGTCTGTTGAACAATAATTATGTTTTAAGATCCGCCTGTGGATCCTTTACTTTCCGTTGTAATACTTGATATTACTTTATATTCGGATTGTAATATATTTATCTTTTGCTTCCGCTGTGCATTTATATATTGTGTTGTTTGACTATGATGATATCAACTACGTCACGATACTCCCACACCGGGCCCACCGGTTGACACGTGGAAATTCAGGGTGTGACAGGTTGGTATCAGAGCCAACACTGAGTGAATTAAACACTAGCCTTTTTGTGTTTAATCTCAGTTACACAGTTGCACATTCTTGAGTCTAGACAAGAACATAGGACAAATTCATATTCGTTTTATTTGTCCTTATTTGGTTCCTTTCTTATTTTCTGATTAGCTCTTGCATGGGCAAGTCATTTTCTGTAGAAGTCCCATTTAGGGCAACCATATACTTGTTTAAATTTTAAAGGAACGATTATATAAAAAAATATCATTCCTATATTATAAAATCTACCATTAGAATAAAATGGCAATATTTAAAAAGGACAAGACCTAGCTCATGTGTCATTTTAAGACAGGGCCAAGACGGTAGTTCCACAATTAGATTCAGATCCTTGTTAACACCTCAAATTAGGATTGTTCTGCATTAAATATTAAAAAGAATCTTAAAGGTAAAACCTAGCCTAAATGTCAATGCAGACATGGCCAAGATGGTAAAACCTAGCCTAAATGTCATTTGCGGACATGGCCAAGACGGTAAAACTTATCTAAAAGGTTCCAACCCTGTTAACATCTGTAAGTATGTTAACATTTTTGGCAAACTGTGAATCGTTAAAGTCACACAGGCCATCTGTTAAAAAGGGGGTTAATCTAAATTCTCTTATTTGAAATAATCATCCATTAGTGATGAAGTGCCTACGGGCCAAACTTGTTGTCAGATAAGACAACGACCGTGGTGGACTCTGACCCCCGTCTAAAGATGTTGGACTACGTCCAAGCATAATAGTTTGTATGATCAATGCGATCCGGACTAATATCATCAAATGAAGATGATCATATTATAAACATTCATAGGTGATGAAATTCCTACGGGCCATACTTATTGTCCTAAGGGACTAAAGACAGTAGTAGTCTTTGCCTCTCTGTCCAGAAAAGGGTAATGAACTTTGATTCAAACCTTAATGCCTCGATCCTCTGAAATCATGGCTTATATCATCCTATAAGATGATCATATTATAAACATCCCTTAGAAGGGAAGTGCCTACGGGCTATAGTTAACGTCCTCTGAGACTAAAGACAGTGGTAGCCTACAACTCCATGTCAAGAAAAGGTAATGAACTATGATTCAAACCTCAATGCTTTGATTCTCTGAAATCATAGCTTATAATTTATAAATGTCCATGTGACTAGGCCTTTCGTGCCACTAGTAAAACTGTTATTGTTTTTATAATTTGGGATAAGTTATAATATAAATCCTAAATAAATGTGAATGATAAATTAACCAAATATGGTATATGTTTACCATGGTTAATGAATTGCCATAAAAGACAATTCCATAATAAACTCCCAAATAAACTATTGTCATTGTTTTATGCAACAGTTCAAATTAAAATGGCTAACTCGGATGAAATAAATAGTCACCCAAGGGAGAATAATGATAACCCCCGGATTAATTTAACGGGTGCTGAACTGAAGGCGTTAGTAGACGACGCTGTTACAAGGGCCTTAGAACGCAGTATGAAGAGTATGGTGGGACTCGAAGTAGGACCCTATCAACACCACATACAAAGCCACCCCCCAAGAAGGATGAACCCAAGAAGGAAGATGACGAGCGTCACTCTTCTAATCATCACAGTGATCCGTCTCAACAGATCATACTGAATCAAGGACCCCGTGATAAGGGTTGCTCCTACAAGTACTTTGTTTCATGTAAACCCCGGGATTTCACTGGGGAGGAAGGAGCTATAGATTGTATAACGTGGTTAGATGAGATGGATACAGGTGTGGATATCAACGGATGCGCTGAGAGGGATGTGGTTAAGTTTGTGTCGCAATCATTTAAGGGTGAGGCCTTAGCCTGGTGGAGATCGTTGATTCAAGCCACCGGGAAGATCCCTTTATACAACATGACTTGGGATCAGTTCGTTGCTCTTATCAAAGAAAATTACTGTCCTCAACATGAAGTTGAGAAGATTGAGACTGAATTCTTGACATTAGTCATGGAGAACTTAGATTGTCAAGCATACCTTACAAGTTTCAATATCAAGTCTCGATTGGTTCCTTATTTGATCACACCGGAACCAAAGCGAATAGCTCGCTTTATTGGGGGTCTAGCCCCAGAAATAAAGGCAAGTGTGAAAGCATCGAGACCTACTACATTCAGTTCAGCGGCAGATCTGTCGCTATCTCTCACACTCGATGTGGTTAGAAACAAGGCTGCCAAGGCCTCTGAAGATGGAAGCGTAAAATGGAGGAGGATAACTCCCAGAATCCTAAGAAGAGCAAATCCGAGTTCAACAATAACCAACAGGATTCCAACAGGAAGCCTACATGCAAAACCTGCAAAAGAAGACACTGGGGACAGTGTCGATCAAACCAAAAGATAAAGCAATGTGGCATCTGCAAGAGAACTAGCCACCAGTCCCACGAATGTAGGGACATAAATAATGCAAACTGTTTCAACTGTGGCGAAAAGGGCCACATCATAACTAATTTCCCTGAGGCCGTCAAGGAAGGAGCAGCTAAGTCTGGGAAGGATAAGAAAGGAAACGCCTGAACTACCGATTGAATGACAGAGACAGTACATATCCATAATAGCATCAGTTACGTTCTGTATCATTTAGCATTGATAATGTCTGCTAAGTATTTTACGTTAATGCGAGGGATAATAAACATTTGGTAAACTATAAGCTTAGAAAACTTTTGATTAAATTCATAAGAACTCCAGATGTTAAATGTAAGGTATAACTTACCAATGGAATCTATAATGACCATTTTTCCATCCTCGAATATAATCCTTTCATCAGAAACTGGAGTACTTTTTCCCCAAAAAGAGTACGACAATATATATTACTTTATTTTATTTTATTATTTTCTCATTATTTTATATCGCCTGCGAATGCCAAACTATGTTTGATAAGAGTGCCATATGAGGATTGGCGTATCCTAGTGTGTCCCATAGATTGCTTCCATGCCTGATCACTATGGAGGTTTAATGCATGGAACCTCTGAGATATCCCAATGGTCATATCGTACTAAAGTCGACTAGTAGTATTCAAAGAAGATATCCAATATAAAATGTCCTTATAAGTATCTCTACTTAGGGCATCCTTGCATTTGTAGAGAGAATGTGACATTTATCTGACACCGACATCGATAGATGAACCAAAGCCTGATAATACAGACATCTATAACATCTCTGTGTGTCATAATTATCTTCTTTATGAGAATTACCATGTTTACCTTCTGAGAGGCAAGTGGATGTTAGAACGAACATCCCGCTTAGGGCTACAGTTATTGTAAAAGCCTTATATCTGTTAGTATCAACGGAATAGGAAGAACTAAGAGCCAAATCGATAAGCTTTTAGAGAAGATTTCATAAAGCCAAAATTCGAAGTCCTAAGAACTCCGATTTATATAAATAAGAAAGACGGATCATCTTGCTTATGCATTGATTACCGCAACCCTATTTAGGCAACAATTAAGAATCGCTAATACCTGCCCAAGATCGTCGATTGGTTCGACTAGCTGTAAGGTTTAGCTATTCTTTGAGATTAGCTAAGCAGTGGTTGGAATAACCATTTCACCATAAAATAGGTTTTTCTATAGCAATTATTATATAAGTATCAAGGCTACTCCTTTTGAGACCTTGTATAGATGGAATGTTAAACATCTATTATTAGATAGAGAATTGGTAAGTCCAATTATCAGAATCTGAAAGTTGCCTAGGAAACAACAAATAAGATCATACAAATCCATAATCGATTGTAAGTTGCCAGTATACGGCAGGAAATCAAGGATTTATGAAAATGGCAACCCTCCTAAGTTCTGGTTAAAAGATAAGGTTCAACAAAAGATAACACCCTAGAAGGGTGTGCCGAGTTGTAATTTCAGGTTAGTTAAGCTCGGAATATACAAAGTCATTCGAAGGATTCGAATGTATCAAGACTAAATAGCTTACGAGCTAAGACCTAATTAAGGGACTTGGTGGAACGCGCAATGTGACCCACACTAATGATTTAGCGACGTGTCACCAATAAGTCGAAAAGCACTATCACATAATGATATGCAGAACTATGATAGTTTGAGCAACCTGTGTCGATTAAGGATCGACAGGATTAGGAACTACAAAAAGATACATGTACCTATTATGAAGGTCAATTGGAGTGCCTTAGAGGCTCAAAGGTACTAGTGAAGATTAAGCCCAATATAAGGTAGAAAATACTTCCTTTACTTTAACAAATCTCGAGGTCGAGATTTCTTTTAAGGGGGTGAGGATGTAACACCTCGAAAATTCACGTCCTATAATGTGTTGACACGTGTCATAAGTTTGAACCTGTGAAAGAATGTTCTGAAAGGACTAAAGTTGACAATCATGGAAAGTATGTGAATATACGAGTTCTAAATGTCAACAGTGAATAAATATATTGTACATTAACCCTACATGATGCTCATACCTTCAAACGAATAAATCATGGATCATAGGAAGCTAAATATGAAAGAAAGTGAGAGATTACAAACTACAGGGGTTAAATGTGTCAACATGTTTAAGTTATACCTCTGAGTGACCTTTTGACAAACCCGAAGCTTTATAACGGTTAATTATGCTCACTAGAATGCACGACATAAATTTCATAAAGTTTCGTTATCGTATGAGAAAGTTATGATCAAATTCGTATACGAGGGGTTAAAGCGTCAACGTTGAAAGTTAGGACTTTTCGAGTAACAATAAAGTTAACCGAGGACTTAACAAAGAGGGTAAATATCTTGAAGCCCTTATATGTCAATTTGGAGGCCTCAAAGTGCAAAATATAAGTTAGTTGACCTTTCGGAAGGGCCAAGGGACAAATATGCAACAAATGGAAAATGAAAAATCTGAACACAAGGCCCAAGCGGGCCGCGTAAGACCCAACAACATCTTACGCGGGCCGCGTTAATCGCCCAGATACAGAAAGTTCAAACAGCAGCCTGTATTCGCGCTTAACCGACCTTTAACAGATATTTTCACTTTGTGGGCGACCCCTAAGTGCCTCCTAGAACCTTAGGGACATCTGTTGATGATCCATGGCCCTTGATAGCACTTGTTGTCAATGATCTAAGAGCTTATGAGCACTATAAAAGGCCACTAAGTTGCAACAAGTTCTTCACACCTTCCATCTGCACATTGGAGCATTTCTGGAGCTAAAGACTTCTCTCTAAGCTTCACAAATCGTGCATAGGACTTCAGTAAGTTTGCTTAACCTTTCTTAGTTAAGTTTTTGCTTAGTTTTAGCTTAAAAGTCAAACCGTCGTAATTAACGGTTGACTTAGCGATTAATCACTAATGGTCCAGTGATTAGTCGAATTGAAAGTAGTTATAAGTTGGTAATTATGTGGGTAATAAACCCTTAAAAGGGTTCCCCCTGATTCCCACTCTAACTAGGTCAAATGTCGGGTCAAATTTGTTATTAAAAAGTCAACAGGATACTTATTTTCTAATTTATGCATGATTAGCAAGGTAGAACACATACAACCTGTTTGATCATTATTATAACTTGGTAATTAGTGTAAGAACATGTCTAAACATGTTCAACCCGACAATTTACTGTTTAGACCCGGTTCGGAACCGAAAGTCGCAAAGCTTTGACTTTTGCTTTGACTTCAGTTCTGACCCGTTTAGGCATGTTTTAGAAATGCCTCAGACCTTTAATTGGACTATGTTACATGCTAGTATAACCCTCTGTGATTATACACCTTGGTTCATTAGTTAACCAATTAATATGCATGATTCCGTTAATCGCTCATATGTTGACCATTATGCCCTTTTCACCTTAAAACGTGATTTTGAAAATGTAAAAGAGTAGAAACTTTAATTACTGATATATAAACTTGCATCCAAAATTTGACATCAGTTTGAGGTGTAGATTGAGAGTTATGCTCATTAGCGTAATTAGAAAGTTTATTAGCGATTAAACGACACAATTAGCGTTTAGCCTATTTAAACATACTTTTTGATATCAAACTCTTTACCCGCTGATGTAATATATTATTTTGGGATTTTTGAAGATTTTTAATTAATTTTAGGCTGAGCATAACTTATAGTCATAGGCTTAATCCGGTAATTGTCGGTTTTGCCCTTACGGGCTATAAAATGAGTTTTACATATCTAATTGACTCCAAACCTTTTGCTACTGATTAGATATGATAAATAAATTATTTTAAACCTTATGGAATAATAAAAATATCAGTTTTCTATATAGAACCCGGAAACGGCTTCTAATCACCTTTTAAGCGTTTTTAACGCATAGTATGTACTAAGACTATTTTAAACATACAAGGGTTGATACCTACTGATATTTTTGGTAAATTATAATATTTTAACAGTAAGCAAAATTTGTTTAACTCAGATTTCAGTTTTGAGCTTTACGGCTTATGTGAAATTACCAAAATGCCCCTACGGTGCATAGTTTGGTTATAATTGATAAATTTCACATATATACTTTACCCTACTGTTATAACTTAGTAAACTAAGATTTTTTTCTGATTATATCAGACCTACAATTCAGGTTAATACTTAAACTCTTTTATAACCTTATAAATGACCAAATTACCCCTACGGGGTATAGTTTGTGTTTAAATTCGTTTTGGGCATAATGGATGGTATCCTACTGATATCACAACATATTTAAGGCATATTAACTTAGGAAACCTGGTTAGGACCCTTATGATTTCCGTTACGCCTCTTGCGCGTACGGTTCGGCTTATGTGACTAGTTCGCATATATTAGCCGAAACGGGTCAAACCATATCAGTTTTGTCTCAAAATCCAGAATGTGTTTAAGTTACCCATACTAAAAAAGCATACAAGCTTGCCGGGTCAAAACCACATTCTAAACCGGTCTTCGCTTTATCATGCGTTTGAACCGTATCTTTCTTAAAACTAACTGGTCTAAGCTTAGGCTTAATTAAAGACCCGTTAGCATTCTAATTGGTTATTTATACCATCATTCCAGACTAGAGCCTTCCGGTAAATTGTACCTACGCTTACTTAAGTGAATACGACTGAGTTATTATAATTCTTGCTATTTAAGACAGGAGCTAGCTCAGGTAAATACTCTTAACTTATTTTCGCTATTACGGGCTTGGGATACGGTAATATAAATACCGCATGGTCAGGTATGGGATTCAAAGACCAATAAGTCGGGAAATCCAAATAACCTGTTTTTAATTCGTATTGCTTGACTGAAACATTGGGGATTAATGCGACCGTGTCCTGGATATCCTTGACTCATTAAATGCAATGGCCACGACCTAAGCACGGGGTGTAGGCATACACCTGACAGATGCCATATGTTTATTAATTAATTATACCCAATAAGGGATTCCCAATAAGGGAATAGTGGTGTGTCGGTTAATCATGAACCGACATAGAACCGGGCCCCGTATGTAGAGCAAGTTATGTAAAACTGATAACATGAGATATGGTTTGTCCCAAGTATAAAAGATTAAATTTTGCCTTGTGCATTTTAATCAAAGTGTCAAAACATCTTCGTGCCTTGAGCACCTAAACCAATTTTTATACACATTTTCAAATGAGTCGGTTGAGTGTATTTACCAGTGAAAACTGACGTATTTTCAAAAGTCTAAGTGACAGGTACAAGAACGTAATAGGCTGGAAGCTGCTCAGGACGTTAACAAAGAATCTTGCAAGTTCTAGGCGTCTAAAGTCTGTTGAACAATAATTATGTTTTAAGATCCGCCTGTGGATCCTTTACTTTCCGTTGTAATACTTGATATTACTTTATATTCGGATTGTAATATATTTATCTTTTGCTTCCGCTGTGCATTTATATATTGTGTTGTTTGACTATGATGATATCAACTACGTCACGATACTCCCACACCGGGCCCACCGGTTGACACGTGGAAATTCAGGGTGTGACAGGTTGGTATCAGAGCCAACACTGAGTGAATTAAACACTAGCCTTTTTGTGTTTAATCTCAGTTACACAGTTGCACATTCTTGAGTCTAGACAAGAACATAGGACAAATTCATATTCGTTTTATTTGTCCTTATTTGGTTCCTTTCTTATTTTCTGATTAGCTCTTGCATGGGCAAGTCATTTTCTGTAGAAGTCCCATTTAGGGCAACCATATACTTGTTTAAATTTTAAAGGAACGATTATATAAAAAAATATCATTCCTATATTATAAAATCTACCATTAGAATAAAATGGCAATATCTAAAAAGGACAAGACCTAGCTCATGTGTCATTTTAAGACAGGGCCAAGACGGTAGTTCCACAATTAGATTCAGATCCTTGTTAACACCTCAAATTAGGATTGTTCTGCATTAAATATTAAAAAGAATCTTAAAGGTAAAACCTAGCCTAAATGTCAATGCAGACATGACCAAGATGGTAAAACCTAGCCTAAATGTCAATGCAGACATGGCCAAGATGGTAAAACCTAGCCTAAATGTCATTTGCGGACATGGCCAAGACGGTAAAACTTATCTAAAAGGTTCCAACCCTGTTAACATCTGTAAGTATGTTAACATTTTTGGTAAACTGTGAATCGTTAAAGTCACACAGGCCATCTTTTAAAAAGGGGGTTAATCTAAATTCTCTTATTTGAAATAATCATCCATTAGTGATGAAGTGCCTACGGGCCAAACTTGTTGTCAGATAAGACAACGACCGTGGTGGACTCTGACCCCCGTCTAAAGATGTTGGACTACGTCCAAGCATAATAGTTTGTATGATCAATGCGATCCGGACTAATATCATCAAATGAAGATGATCATATTATAAACATCCATAGGTGATGAAATTCCTACGGGCCATACTTATTGTCCTAAGGGACTAAAGACAGTAGTAGTCTTTGCCTCTCTGTCCAGAAAAGGGTAATGAACTTTGATTCAAACCTTAATGCCTCGATCCTCTGAAATCATGGCTTATATCATCCTATAAGATGATCATATTATAAACATCCCTTAGAAGGGAAGTGCCTACGGGCTATAGTTAACGTCCTCTGAGACTAAAGACAGTGGTAGCCTACAACTCCATGTCAAGAAAAGGTAATGAACTATGATTCAAACCTCAATGCTTTGATTCTCTGAAATCATAGCTTATAATTTATAAATGTCCATGTGACTAGGCCTTTCGTGCCACTAGTAAAACTGTTATTGTTTTTATAATTTGGGATAAGTTATAATATAAATCCTAAATAAATGTGAATGATAAATTAACCAAATATGGTATATGTTTACCATGGTTAATGAATTGCCATAAAAGACAATTCCATAATAAACTCCCAAATAAACTATTGTCATTGTTTTATGCAACAGTTCAAATTAAAATGGTGCTGCTCCAGGAGCTAGCTCGATTTGAAACTAGCTCGATTTGAAACTCAACTTGGCGATGAGGCGGAAGACCAGGCAATTCCTCAGGGAATACCTCAGGAAAATCGCGCACAATAGGAATGTCTTCAATTCTCTTCTCTTCCGTTGAGGTGTCAGTAACGAGTGCTAGAATGGCAGTGTGGTCCTTTCGCAAACACTTCTGGGCCTTAAGGAAAGAGATAGTGCCTACGACAGCACCACTCTTGTCGCCATGAATCACGAGGGGTTCTTCACCAGAACGAGGAATGCGGACGATTTTCTCCTTGCAAACAATCTTCGCTTGATGATGAGATAGCCAATCCATCCCAATAACGACGTCGAAACTACCCAGTGTGATAGGAATAAGATCGATAGAGAAAGTCTGACCAGCTAAGACGAGGTTACAACCTTTAACTATGTGTGTGGCTTCAAGACTTTTACCGTTGGCTAGCTCTATCGTGTGTTTGGTGTTTTAAGGATAATGGGGTACGCTTAAGCACCTGACTAACTCTTAGGAACACATATCTAACATCTGTACCCGAATTAACTAAAATAGAAACAAGGAAATTGTCTGGTAGGAACTTACCCGCCACAACATTGGGGTTGTTTCCTTCTTCCTCTTGTCCATTCAGGAACTCATGCTTACCAGTCCTGCGGTTATCCTTATTGTTTCCGTTATTGTTCCTGTTGCCCTGGTTGTCGCTGTTGTCACGATTCTGTCTCATCTGCGGACAGTTCCTCTTGAAGTGACCCTCAGCACCGCACTGGTAACATCTCTCATTACCCTGCTGATGTTGCCGTTGGTTCCGGTTTGCAGGATATGGGCTCCTACAGTCTCTAGCCATATGTCCCAACTTCTTGCACTGATGACAACACGATTTCGCACATGACCCGCTGTGGTGCCGTTGGCACTTGCGGCATCTCGGTTTATTCCCTAGGTATCCCCCCTGATTTTGGTAGTTCAGCCCGAGTTTCCTGTGCGGTTCCCGTCGAATAGAGCTAGGACCCTCACCTTGGTGATCACCCCAAATATACTTGTTACTAATAAGAGCATTTGCATTGGAAGAGTTACGCTTGGGCAACTTTCTCTCTTCCACCGCCTGATCGGTGAGTTGGTGCGCCAAACGAACGACTTGCTGGATTGTGGGAAGGTTGTCCGCACTCACAGACCCTTGGATTTCCGGGACTAAGGCTCTGAGGTATAGCTTGATTCGCTTAGATATGGGTTGTGACATGTTAGGACATAAGGCAGCCAAGTCGTTAGACCTCTTTGTGTACGCCTCAATATCTGATCCTTCCATCTTCAAACCATAATACTCTATTTCCTGTTCCAGAATGTCGTCCAGGTGGCAAAATTCTTCCTTAATCCAATGCTTTAAGTCGCTCCAGAGGGTGGCATTCGCGTCTGCCAACCCGAGCATCTGAACTTGTGCGTTCCACCAAAAATACGCTTTCCCCTGCAACATGCCGGTAGCGTACTTTACTCGTTTGCTGGCAGGGCTTTCACTTTCTTCGAATGTATATTTGATTCTTCGGATCCAGTGTAGAAAGCCGATTGCCCCTCCAGTGCCGTCGAAAGTGGGAGGTTTGCACTCCAAGAACGCCTTGAGGGTGCCTATGCGCGTTTGAGGGTGCATGAGTTGATTCCCTGTTTGGGTTGCCAAGGCTTCAGCAACCCGTTCATTAATCAAGGTCGTCAGCTGATCCTGAGTCAAGTTGAGGCGTCCGCTCATGATCTTCTCATCGAGGGAAAACACAGGTAAGAAAGGTGTCACAATGTGCGTAAGTGTGGAGTGACAGAAGAGAGTAAGCACACAAGGTTCAAATAGCAGTTATCACATTAACTAATGCATACCATGAACAATGTACCATGTAACTTAACAAGTAGGTAATATAAACATAAACCGTATCACCTAGGATGTTGAGTCTTGCACGTGGAGCGAAGCGTCGTTGTGGATTGTTGAGCACTGTACAGGTTATAGTCTGGTTTTATAAAAAAAAAGCTTTTCCCCTTTTTAAAACCAAGTTCACTATAACCAATGGCTCTGATACCAATCTGTCACACCCCCAAATTCCACATGCGGAGTATCACCGCTTGGAGGCGTGACATGACCAGGATCGAGCCACCAATCATATTGAACAACACAATTAAGTAAATAAAACCAACCACAGTACGATTGGTGACCTTAGGTTAACAGCGGAAGCATAATACGTAAACTAAAACATAAGTTCATAGTTCATAAGTTTAAAGTCCAAAACGCAGTTTAATAAGTTCATAAGGATTAAAGGTTTAGCACGGGGCATAACAAATCATATTCCACAACAACCTTCTCCTCGTGCAAGCTCCAAAAGCATCTAGCGACCTGTAAGGCATGTAACAACGAGTCAACAACAAAGTTGAGTGAGTTCACGTTTGGTTGTTTAGTTTTAAGTTGTTTCTGAAAAACGTGGTTTGACTTTCGTTGGCTTATTTGCCGTGGGGGTTACCTCGTAGCTGAAAGTATGTTTAACCAGTTCCTTTTCTTTACCCAAACCATATCCATAATCAGTGGGGGCTTCCCCATGTGAACTACTAGACGGTATGATATCGACTACTAACGAAAGTAAGTTGTGCCCTAAGTCAATGTCTATCAGCATTGACCCTTTGCCTTAGTCCATTAGTACACGCCCGTTCGAACGACACGGTGTGAGGTTTGTTAAACCTAATAGCGCTATTAACTAATGACCCGCTCGCCATCGGCCTCGGCGATTAAGTTGATATAAAATGAGGGACTTATGATAGAGTTTTGTCTAGTAAGTTTTAAGGTTGTTTTCCTACCCAAGGAGGACGAACGTACGTAGTTCTCCCAAAGAGAATACGCAGGATTAATATTGACATCCTACCCAAGAAGGATGGCCGTACATATCCTACCTAAGTAAGATATGTAGATTCCGTTTTAATTCTTTAACCCATTCCCAAACCACCGGGAATCCCATACCTTAGAAAGTGTGTGAACTCACCTCGGTTTGCTCGGTTAGATTCTCAAATATAGCTAACAGTCAAGGTCGGTCAATCACGTCCTAATATGATTACCAGTTAGTCATTTAGTGATTTTCAAATAGAGCACAAAGTTCCTACACGTATCTATCACATAACATGCATTACTTTAACGGTTTATGCCCATATAAACTTCCCATCCATTCCCGTTCATAAATACACATACGATATTGCACATAACACTTTTATTGACACATAACATGTTAGATCATTCACAGATAACATACTCGACACAGGGCCGACTCAAGCACTCTAGAGACCCAAAGCGGATTATAGAATTGAGGCCCTTTTCGAAGCATAAAAGTCTATGTTTTCTTGGATCCTAAACAGGGCCAACCAAACGTTTTTGAAGGCTTAAGCGAACTATAAAGTCGAGGCCCTTTTGAAGTGATCCTTTTTACGATTTGAAAAAAAAAATATGATGAATCGGATTATGAAAAAAGAAAAGAGAAAAGAAATGGAAATTAGCAGGAAAAAAACCGATTAGTTACCATGTTCATTACACAACCACACCAATAATCAAATTGGATATTTTTGGGCCTACAGGGTCTGTTCAATAAAAACACACAAAAATGTATAAAAGACCATTGAATGGATTCGAACTAGAACCTAGGCGATGATCAAATGGACTTTTTACCACTAAACTACAATAACTGTTGGACTATACAAACAAATTATATATATTAATACCCACATTAAATTAGGTTTTTTTTTTTAAACTGAGGCCCAAAAACTTTTGGGGCCTAAAGCCCTAGCTTCACTTGGATGATGCTTGGGCCGGCCCTGACTCGACATTTAGACACGCAAATTACAACTTATGTCATTTCAGCTTTAATATTCTAAACCGGGCTGTTTTCGGACATTTTAATAAAATAGTTAACTTATTCCAAAAATTTCCAAATTTTTACAGAATATTTTAAACGATCCAAATATTATTGTGTAAAAATATCGGGGTCTAGTTCATTACCAATATTTTATAAAAATTCATTTTCCGGACTGAAATCAGATTTATCTTTTTCTGACTGCAGTCCACGGAATAATTTATTTAAAATTCATCGAGAGTCCGATTTATGAAATTCCAGTGAGAGAATTACAACTACATCGGTGGTCATCTACAGTACAAATTGCGTGATCTAACTCTACACAGAATTCAAGTTATGACAGAAAACAGAACGCATATTTTCAGCAGCAAAAATGCAGCACTAGCCGCTGTTACGAAATGACACTTTAAAAATAGTAAACGGAGTCCAAAAATTATGATTCCAGTTCCATTGGAACCATATTTCATAATACTTAAATCTAGACTTCAGAAAATACATTTTTCGTTAAGTTACGGTCTGGTTACAGCCAACTGAAGTTAGCTGTAATCACTAAACAGCTTTCTGTTTTCAGTCTTTAACCTTCTAAAGCGCGTTCGATAGATTCCGTTAACATGTTTAGTGATCACAACAACTTCAAACATCAATATTAACCAGCAAATCATCAGGAAATCAACAAGAATCATAACAACATCATATTAACATCACTTCATCACTAGACTAGTTTATGTTCAAGACTTGTTTAAGGTTCTTTAGAGTTTCTTATCATATTGATCTCTACACATCTTTAATCACCTAAACATGATGTAAGAAACAAAGATCTAAGTTCTTACCACTAGTTCAAGACTAGGGAAGTTCAAGAGTAGAAATGTGGTGGATAAAAGAAAATGAGAGCGGTCTTTCAACTTCCGAACGCACCGAGCTTCGTTGTATGCCTTCTAACACCTTTGTATGCTTGTAGAATGTTTGAAAGTGATCAAATGATGGTGATGGTGGTTGTGCTTGTGTTCAGCCGAAACAAGAAGAGAGGAGAGAGTGAGAGTGAGTTTGAAAGGGTGTAGGTGATGAAGATGGTTAGACTTGTGGTTATAAAGACAATTCTTCCAACATGTAATTATCCACTAGATAAAATGCCCCCCTAAGTACATGACAATTACATTAAACAATTAGAAAAAATCATGGGGGATTTCCCATATTTCATAACCGGTTGGGGGGGGGGGGTTTGGTTTGGTTGAGTTGCAATGGTGGTTAACTTAGTTAGTTAGATAGTAAGTAATTTAGTTAGTGGGTTAAAAGTATTATGTAGTATATAGTGTGTTAGGGTGTCCGGGGACCCTAACTAGCTTAGAAAAATAAAAACAATGTGTTTAACAATATTTTTGTGTTCCGGGTAAAGTCCGGTTGTTCGGTTGGGTGTTGTCCCGTTAAAGTGTTAAATTAATCCGTAACGTGTCCTATATATGTATTTTTGTAATAGTTTTAAATCTTAACACTTAGGAAAGCACACATGACCATTTAGTAACTTTTCTGTACACTACTAGTATGTTAATAAGCACATGTAAGTATAACACAGAAATCAGAGAGCAGTTAAGTAATTCCACACAGTCGTCAAGCACTTTATTTATCATTAATAAATTGTACGGATACAAGGAATTACGAGGGTTGTCACACCCTCAGCCAAAATTACGTTTGCGCCCCAGTCCAAAATAATTTTTTGGTCCCCCCCCCCGGGCTCAAAATTACGATTTTACACCAGTTTATAATTTTATACCCACTTTAAAATTACGGTTTTGCCCCCCGTTCAAAACAAAATTCTGCTTTTGCCCCCAGCTAAAATTTACGATTTTCCACTCGGTTCAAAATTACGATATCACCCTCAATTCAAAATTCCGTTTTTTCCCCAGTACAAAATAAAAATATGGTTTTCCCCTAACTAAAAATTAGGATTTTACCCTCGGGAAAAAAAAATTGATTTTTCCCCAAGTAAAAACAAAAATATGACTTTGCACCCAGCTAAAAATCGTGTCAACGAGCTGCCTAACACTCTTTTTACTTTTCCTTTCTTGCAAAACTATAGTACTGTTTTTTAATTGGTTGAGAATTATTCGGCCATCGCCCCGCAACGCGAGCGGGACATCACCTAGTTCTATTACAAAACACACTTACATTTTTTTTATTTTGGAAAATCACTTTACGAAAATAAACATTGAACACGTCAAGGGCGCCCGTATTCACGGAAAATAATATACTGTTTGCGTATGGGATTCAAAGTTTGTGTCTGTGACGCATAAGATTGCGTTAGAGACACAAACCTTGCGTCAGAGAATGTGCCATGGGTTTCCACGCCTATTTTTTTCGTTTCCAGCATGATTTTTAAATGAACATAACTTTTTCATACGATAATATTTTTTTTATAAAAAAAATATGAACGTATGAAAAAATTATGCTGATTTAAAAATCGTGGTGGACAGGTAAAAGAAAGTCTAAGGATGATTACACGTGTCAACTTCTTATTCGCTAAGATTTATGAGGAAACCACATACGCAATCTCTAAGGATTGAAGTAGCCATAGACGTGAAGCATGTTTATTTTTGTAATTTTGACCCGTCAGTTGTCCACTTTTGTGATTTTCCCTTTTTATTTTAAGATGTTAAAACTTTTGAGTTTTTATTTAGGTCATCAAACGCTAACTTGATCATATTTGTTTAATCCATGTTTGCTACTATGTTATGATTATATTGATATACATATACAACTGATGAAGGGGGTACTTGTACATTTAAAACGATATATATTGTTGAGACAAAGTGAAAGGAACGATAGTTATTTTTACATATTGTAGATATCTTTTTAGCATGTACAAAACTTCGAATATTTATGGGATTACGTTTGAATATTTTTAACGATCATACGTATATTATTTTTTATTAGTTCATCAATCTAATAAAACTATCATGTAGACAGTGACGAAACTTGACAATGAAGACGGAGGGTTGAAAACGTATATACCAAAAAATTTCTATAGAACCAGGGGGTCGAAAACGTATATACCCAAAAAAAATTATATGAAAACTACATATATAACACTACTAAGCAAAAAGTTCGGGAAGTCGGGCCCCCAGACCCTCTTAAGTTGTGCATATGTTAAGTTATTTGTAGTGGTTTTGGTTAAAACATTTCAAATGACGAAAAAGGGACCGATTCATGTTTAATGGGAACTAGGTAATTTTCCCGCGCGTTGCGGCGGTACGTTATCATAGACGTTCAACGAATATTTGTTCGGCTCGTTACAGTATCTGTATGATAATTAACTCGTGTTGAAATCAACATGTATTCATATCGATCGAAAATAATAAAAAAGATCATTGTACATGCACTGATATTGTTTGAACTATATCGACCAGTTAAGATTGTCACGGAATTGATACCGGTATTCATTTATCTTCGTAGATAGATTTATACAAACAAAAAGTTATTGAAATCGGAAAACAATAAAAATACATACATGTACCCATTACCAATGTTGTTTGGTCAGTCTTGATTCGCTTTGTTACGATGGCGACACAACATCTATTTTTAATAAATTTTATATCGTAATGTTGAAAAAAAAAATGTTGAGGTAAATTTTAAAAACAAATTGATGTACACAACTTATTAGAAAAAAAATCAAATTATATGATGAGTAAAATATTATTATAAAAAATCTAAACAACTACTCAATAATATTGAATTATGATAACTCTCAAATAATATATAATAAAAATCAAATTACATGATAAATGAAATATTATTATTATAAATTATAAATATTGAAACTAACTCCCCATGAACAGTACACAAATATTATTATAATATTATTTATACTTTTTATTTTTCATTATTTTATTACTTAATTGATTTCATTAACTCTAGAACATTTATGAAATTTGGTGAATAGAGTAGTTCGCCTACTTTAGGCCAAATCAAATTATGATTTTGTCCCCGCTTTAAAATTACCATTTTTTCTATCGGTTTAAAGTTACGTTTTTACTTCTAATTCAAAATAAAATTATGCTTTTGCCCCAGTTAAAAATTACAATTTTGCCCTCGGTTCAAAATTACGATTTTGCCCCGTTTAAATTTACAGTTGCGCCATTAGTTTTGTTTTGTTCCGCCAAGCTAAATTATCATTTTGCCCTCAATTTAAATTTACATTTTTGTCATCGTTTTTGTTTGCTTTCCCAGTAAAATTATGATTTTGCCCCCAGTGTATAACTACCGACACAAGATGGGGGAATAGTGTCAGGAAGCTGCCAGGCACCCCCCCATTGGCCCAACCAATTTACGATTTTATTCCCGTTTTAAAATTACGATTTTGCCATCATTTCAAAATTACGTTTTTACCCCAGTTCAAAATAAAATTATGCTTTCACCCCCAACTAAAAATTATCATTTTGCCCTCGATTCAAAATTACGATTTTGACATGTTTAAATTTACAGTTTTGCCATTAATTTTGTTTTTTCCCCACCCAGCCAAATTACAATTTTGCCCTCAATCTAAATTTACATTTTTGCCATCGTTTTCCTTTGCTTTCCCAGTCAAATTAAGATTTTGACCCCAGTGTAAAATTACAGTCATGCCATCGTTTTAGTTTTTTTTTACAAAACTATAGTAGTGCTTTGTTTTAATTGTTTGACTCGGTGTAATTTTTATTTTTCCTCGAGCTTAAAATTATTGTTTTTCTATCGTTTTTGTTTTTCTTAAGCAAAAGTATGATATTGTTTTACTTTAATTGGTTGACACAATATCATTTTTTAGATCGTGTTTTGAGTAGTATGTACAAGTAATTGAAACACAGACGGACATGTTATGAGAGAGAAATATTCGGCTTAGTGCCCGCAACGTGGGCGGGGAAAAATCTAGTTATTATAAAAATTAAAACAAATTCTTTATTGATTACTGTTTATGAAGCCTTTCAATTAATATGTATAATATAATAATAATTGAATGTTAGAGTAGTCACGATAAACATTATTTATTCGAATAAAATGTATAGTATGCATTGTATGTGAATATTGATGGATGTTTCTCATTAACTTTCTATGTTGTTGTTTTGGACGTTGACCTAACTTAAGTAACAACTTCACTTATTTGCTTCTATACAATATAATTTTGCCGACTAAATTAATAACTTTTTTGGAACAGCGACTTTCTTGTATTAAGCTACCGCACTCCCCAAAATTGGAGAGGCCCGTTGCCCTACTCCGGCCAGACTATGTTGTCTTAACCGGGCCCATGCTGGCTTCAGAGTTTTGCTTGGGCGTTCCCTCGGGAAACCATACCGCCAGCTACCACTTGACAGTCGTTGTGCCACCACAAGAGCATAACTCTCTTGCGTAACACACGGTGGGACGAAAACCCAGGTGGGCTCAGGATAGAGTTTGACACCTCTGCAAGAATGTTAGGCTCTATCTATCATTGTATTATCCACAAAAGTGACACAAATGAGTATTGAACTTGAGTCACCATTGAAGAACCCGAGTAATAACTATTTCCTATTTTTAATACGATCATTTCTTAAGTTTTGGATATTTGAATTGTTACTTTCTATAGCATTGAATTTTTGAGTCGGTTTGTTTAACAATACATGTTAATTAAATCGGTTTATGTTGGGAGCCACTCGGCTAAAAATAGTAACCATTGTTTCTTTAAAAGGAATAACTTGCATGCGACGGCATCCAAGTTACCCTCTTTTCATGGAATTCTAACTCTAGGTTATGTAGTTTGTTCATGAGTGATACTCCAGTGGTCCGTCAGTGATTCAAATTTGCCGTTAAAAAAAAAGTTTGGTCATGAGTTAAATGACCACTGTCATTCTTTACGTTAGCGTCATATCACTCCACCCTTATCCACAAATCTAATCACCAATCTATATTGTGTAGACTATGAAACCCATTTCTACCATCAATCAAAATCCTTAATTAGTTGAAAGAGAGCCATTATTGTCATGTATTAAACCATGTAAACCACCATCGTTTGGGAAGGGGGAGGTATATCACGAAAACCATGTCTCGTGCGGCAACCCATAATCCAATCCACTACCCCCATACCCCATAGCCTAACATAAGCAAATATTGTTAGATTGTATTCATAATAAAATGCATAAAGTAACTCGAATAAATCAAATATATTAAATATTAAACTGCAATTTGAGTCTATGTGGGTTGAGTCAAAATGCTTTGTGAGTCCCTCACCATCACATTTTGTATCTACCTGCATCCACGACTCAAACGTCTATCAACCAAACGTTAGAAAGAAGGGTAAATTCGTCAATTTACGTTGATTGTTGAGGGTATTCTAGTTACGAGTTCACTCATCGGATTAGGGTCTGATTGTCATCCCTAGGTGTGTACCATCATCTTATTTTAACCTAATCAAAGTCTCCTTTGACACGATTTTCCCCATTTTTCTCAGTTGGATTTGGAGACTGACATGTATTCCTACTAATGACAGTGTCCTTAGATTTCCGAGGACTACCCATCCATTCTTGTTTATTATTTTGGATCACCAGTTTCAACTTGTATTGACTTATAAGTGTCACACCCCAACCGATGGCGGAAACATCGGAGTGAGACGAAATAGATTGCAAGAGACTTCATAACACTATTTGTGACAAGTATTTAAATAATAAATTTTCATTTCATTTCCAAAGAGTCAATTACAAGGATTGCAACAGTTACAACATGAATAACGAAAAGCAATACAAAAGAATGCAATTTAAAGTGTGTATCTAAGCATCCTACTAGATTTCATGCATCACCAACATCATCGTTAAACCTGCAACATGTTTTAAAAGTGTAGTTCAATACAAAAAGTATTGACGAGCATACAAGTTTGGTGCGTAGTATGTAAGTATAAAAATAATAAGGAACAATCCACATGGCAAACCTAGTTATCAAGATTAACGTATTAAACTGGCATGCGATTTACAAGTCAACCCTCTGTTTACGCAAGTATGAATGAATAAACCTAACATGACCTCTCGTTCACAGGCGGTGCATTACTCCTATAGTGCTATACATGTTAAGTGGAGGCTTGTACGAAGCTAATGACAAGTTCATCACATAAGAATCACCCAGAAAACATGAATCAAGCATAACAAATAGTAAGCATGTATTGGATTGTTGTTTAAGTATTTGCATAAGAATATGTATGTTAAGTGTGTTTGTATATAAAAACATGTTACACCCAAAAGTGTGAAAACGTTAAAATGGGTCAAGTATACTCACAAATTGCTAAGTCTTCCGATTATCCAAGTGTTGACGAGTGTATGAGATTGGGAGGGTGAATGTATAAGGGTTAAACTTCAAGTTATGTTTAGATTCGAGATTCAGAATTTAAAACATAAGAATATAAACATATGAAAGTAATCATTTTTTAACACATAATACTTGTTTGACACTATGAAACCCCAAGGGTTAGAATGTTTTCATGGGTAGAACACCCATTAGAATCATAACAAGTTTTAGGTCTTAGATGATGCAATCTAGTACTTTGACGAATGAACACAAATTCATCATCAAAGGTTCGAATATTTGGATAGTTTATATAAGTATTATATAGGTTAAGTAATACATCAATAAGTCCAATAGTTCAAGCATGAGGTAGGATGATGAATCCTCCACTTAGGAACCTCTTTGGTGTCATAGAATTCATGTAGGAGGTAGGAATAACAAGTCTTCCATTTAGACACATTTAAGTGTTCACCACTACACTTGATGTTATGAACATTCAAGGAGGGTCATGAACTTACAAGTAATACAAGAATATGAACCACTAATCTATGAGAAATCATCAAGCAATGTGTGGATTTTATGTAGAATATGTTGATCAGTTCTGTTTAAACATAATGGAAAACATGAAATAACATACCTTTGATTGCATCAGTAGAGAATCCAGTCAGAGATGCAGCCACGGAGTTTGACATAGTTGTCAGTTTGATCTGGTTCCCCCTTAGGGTGTAAAGTGATGATGGTGATGAAACCGAAAGTAGGGTTGATTTCGGTTAGGGAGAGAGAGGCGAATTTGATGTTATGGGGTTGTTTTGTATTGTGTAATTGTCTAACCCTTTAACTCTCTAATAAGCTCCTTATTTATACACCCAAGAGGAAACCCAATTAGTTAATAAGGGTAATATGGTCCATCAACAATTACCAACTAATTATTAATATATTTTGATCTATATTATATAAATGATAATGATGGCTACTAGATTAAATATAAATAAATAAATATTTAATCTTACAGAATAACCCAAGTTAATCCTAAATCACACATCCATCAAGCTTTGAGCTTGAACACCACTTGTGGGTTAAACCCTTGAACAAAAACAGAAAGTTTGTGAGGTTATACCTTTGATTTTGAATGTCTCAACCTTGTTTTTAAGCCCAACTAACCATAGAAGCGGTTATAAGCATAAGGACATAGGTTTGAGATGAGTTTCCTCAAGTTTAGTCAAGTTTTATCAAAGTTCTTGTACAAAACAAAAAATCAGTCAACTTTGGAGCCTTTTTGGCGACGTTCCAGGCTCTGGTTTTCCAGGGAAAACCTCTGGAAACGTAGCTAAGATCAATCCAAAGAAGTAGGAAAAAGAATGGACGAAAAAGGCCAAGAAATGAAGAAGTTATGCAAGTTTTAGTAACTTGACATGATTCTGACTTCTCTTCCGAATTTCAGCAGATTGAGAGGTGTTTGAGAGTGATTGT
Organism: Helianthus tuberosus; assembly: GCA_030545235.1. Lineage (NCBI taxonomy): Eukaryota > Viridiplantae > Streptophyta > Magnoliopsida > Asterales > Asteraceae > Helianthus > Helianthus tuberosus. Next base: position 14,204,931 of record CM060410.1, read on the forward strand.
GAGGTGTTTGAAAAGTGTATGAAGTGTGGAGGATGCTTGGTTTTTATAGGAGAAGGTTGTGGTTGAGTTAGGTGGTGTTTAAATGCAAGAAACACACCTTGGAAACTCAACAAAACCACTCAAACTCGCCAACCAGCAAGCTGGAAATGCTGGCTGCGAATAATGGTCTCTGGCGGGGCGCGAGAGAGGACAAGGAGGAGGTCGCGGGGCGCCAGAGACTATCACGTTTGCAATTCAAGTTTCAAAAATGACATTTTGGTCCCTTGAGTTTATATTTTAGGGTTTTAAGGTGTTTTAAGGGCTATTCTCGCCATATAATTGGAGTGTAAGGGTAAGTTAAGTATGGAGAACATAACCCAAGTATAATTAAGTATGTGTGGTGTATTTAAGTATCATATACGATCAAAAGACGTTTTATGCATGAGTTTCACGTTTTTGCAAGATTAACACATAGATTCCAAGAATTACAAATATGTGACGAGTGTTTCACGAAATTAAACGTATGAGCGTGTATAAAGTACATATAACCCGAAATTAAAGAAATACGAGTTTTATTTATGATCAAAGTCTCAGATTTTACAACGATTAAAATGAAAGAACGGTTTATAAGACTACGAAGTTTCCAAAAATAGGTTTACAAGCGATGGTTTCTAAATATATAAAGTATGAAAACGCAGGGCGTTACAATAAGGGAATGGCCTTAATTCCCGACTAATGAGATACGAGAAGTGTTAGTTGTAACAACTCTCAAAACGGTCATATAACGACTCGTAATTGAAACCCCGAATGCGCACGATGAGTACCAACACGAAAAACAAGAAACTCAGGTTTTTGTTCCCGTCGCGTGGCGCGACGGGGCTTTTGAAAACTGTCGCGTGGCGCGATGGTTCCTGATTCCCCCCCAAATGCCACGTGTCGCCACATGGCAAGCCTACGCGGCTGACTAAGCACACCTAAGCCCTAACTTGCCTCTTCGTGTGGCACGACCAAACTGTATTGGTTCGTTGCGTGGCGCGATGAGCACCAGACTCTATCTGGATAAACTTGACCTCATCGCGTGTCGCGATAGGGAATCCCTGTCTCGTCGCGTGGCACGACGACGTAAAAAATCAGGTATAAAGAGAGGGGGTCTTAGACATTCACACTGCATAAATCGATTTTGCAAAATCGAATTCTAAACCTACGTATCTCGATTCTCGTGTACGAAACCCTAATCGTTGAAAAGATACCCTGTCCAATTGATCGAAAACCCTAGCAACGAAAAGCTGAAGTACCGCCCGAATAAGGTGATATTTTATACGTTGCGGTTTGAATCTCATGATTATCATTAAAGTTTTACTTGGTTTTTTACACTAATACGTGTAGGTGTAACATTGTGTGTATATCTAGGAACCAGGACTTAAACCCAGAAGGCTTGAAAACCCTAAATTCTGCAATGTGAGTCATTTTCTTTAATCAAATGCTTTCAAAACCCTAAATGTTTTCCAATTTTTACTTATATTTACAGTGATTAAGTTTTTGTATTCTTATTGTAAAACTAATGTCAGTATGTGGAGTTTTGTATATACTACTTGATAAGATTCACTAGTTGGGAAAATGACCAACAGTGATATGACCATAGTCACAGGAACTGCTGAGTGATAAATACCTTTGGATAGTTGTAATATATAAACAAATGTAAAAACTCTTAATGCTGTAATTATAAGATAATGTATTTCTATACAATTGAATGAACTCACCATTATTTTCGGCTAATCAAATGTTTTTAAACGCATTTAAGGTGATTTACTACTGTGAAGGGAAGGAAAAAGTGATACGAGGCACTCAAGCTTAAATAAGTGGCTATGTCACCTGAATAAAATGTGTTTTGTAATTAAGAGTTTACCCCCGTGATAACCTTTTATGTAAATATGAGTTTTATCCCACGGTTTATAAAATGAGTACTACGGTGTTTGAAAACTCTGATATTTTTCCTGACACCCGGTCCTGATGAAGTTTCCGCTGCGATAATTTTAATAAACAGTGGCACCATCTTCTGCAATTCACGGCTCCCGTCCAGGGTAGGGTCGGGGGTTGTGACATTAGCTCTTCTTGTATACACTTTTTATTCGGTTAGTGAGACACTGAAAAACATGCACGATTGACAAAAACTCACATGTTTAAACACATTTTTAAGTTGGGTGGAGGGTTGGGTCCAATTAGCAAAGCCATTGACGTTAAGATGTCGCTCCCCTTGAGTTCAAAGGTTCGAGCCTCGTTAAAGACAGATTTTACTGTGATTTAAGTCGTTAAAAACACATTTTAAAGTAGATACTACCTTAAATATTCAACCTTATATAACAAGGAACACTAGATACTATGATTCTATGATAACTCATCTCTACTCTTATTTTCTTTTCCTTTTCTTTACCAGCAAACACATACTCTCTGTAATCATTTGCACATCGTAGAATCTAAACCCATAACCACTTGGATGTGAAACACACGACTTTACTACTCGAGGACTGGATAAAGAACTTTTGAATTTTCTCTTGAAAAAGAAAACCAAATCGATTTTTTTTTAAAAGAAAACTTCATTAAAACAAACCTCCAACTTAAAAGGGCAAAAGACCAAACAAAACAAATCCCTGACCTAAACGAGCAAATGACAACAAATTACAACATATACAAAAGATATTATTACAAAGGAAAACCAAATCGATTATAAATTTATAATTGGATATGTATAAAAAAAAAAAAAAAAAAAAAACCCATAAAAGTGTTGGCATTCCAAGATATACATTGAATGATATGGACAGTTATTAGTTGTCTCTCGTAGTCTCGTACCTACTTGCCGAACTCTTAAATTTATGACTTTATTTCCCCACCTATATTCTGTGATTTATTTACTCATTTACCCTTTCTTAGCCAAAATGACTCACCTCACCCCCCTACACACTATAAACAATATAGTCCGTAGCGTTGGGTAAAGCCGTAAATGTGTATTAAATCATAGTGTGCTGTTTCTTGGAATAAAAGTTTTTGAATTTAGTTTTGCTAGTTTCTTCTAATTTTTTTTAACGACAAATTTGAATCACTGACGGACCACTGGAGTATCATCGTGTCACCAGCGGAACCACCCGATCAGATCCATCTCCACTAGGCATAATGCCTATACACCAATTCAGAAGAAAACCCAATAAATATGTGAAAACCCCTCTTGTGGGAATCAAACCCAGAACCTATTGGTCTCAAAGTCTTATCCCACCCAAAGATGCCACTAGACTATAAAGCCATGGACATTACCACACTCTTTAGTTTGGGTGGTCGGGTGGGCAAGTGATGAGACTTGTGATGAGTTATGAGTGATAGCACACCGCTGCGAGTGTGCTATCGCACGTGATGGAGGCCAACCAAGTGACGGAGGAATGTTTGTGTGTTTGACTTTGGTATTGAGGTGTGATTGGAGTGTGTGTGTGTGTGTTTGACTTTAGTGTTGAAGTGTTAAGTTAAGATTGGTTGTGATGAGTGTGAGTGATGACCACCCCTTGTGTGATAGAGTGAATTGCGATATAATGTGATAAAGTGAGATGTCAATTGGTGATTGGGTGTTGTGTGTGATGGATTGTGATGGGTGATCCACCCTTTACACCCTTAAGAAGCTTTTTGTTTGATTTCGGAAACCATCTTTTGACATGTGTACCAATATCAACATTCATGAATCTTGAGAGTTTCGACACACGGTGGCATGCCTAAGATTTTTAACTGGTATCCCTATTCGAAATGTTCGGTGAGTTAACACCATTCGAGTATCTATACGACTATACCTAAATAACACGTAAAAAGTGAGTATCGGATTACGTTTAATCTTTGATGTCGTTTCTATACGTAAATAACTAATTAACTCTGTCTGTAGTAGCAACATTTCATCAAATGTCGAATTTGGATCGTTAATTTTTTTTCTAAAGCAAAAATAACATTATCATGACAAAATTAGAATTTAGTTAATCTATACAAATATTATAATTAAAAAAATAGTTTGATTTACTTGTAAAGATAGCAAATATTAATTTTTTATATATTTATTAAACAGTTGACATTTAATAAACGTTAGGTACAAAATAAAACATATTGATGTATTTATTTTGGACGTGTCAGTTTATGATGACATTAGAAAGTCAATTTCATCAAACTCTTAAAAAACTACAAAATGGCATCTTGGTAATTATCACAAGAATCAAGACCAATTATGCATCTCATGAACTATATAAGTGGCATAACCCCACCATCACCCATTCATCCCACCACACGAACTAACCAATAGCTATATATTAAATCCAATATCCACAGTCAACTCAAACCAAAAAAACAAAAATGTCTCTCGTGACAAAAGCAATTAGGGAAAGTGCATCAGAAATTTATCATGGTGATGCAATTTGTCAAGAAAAATCAAAGGAATTACTAACCGAAATGGGACTACCCAATGGTCTTTTGCCTTTAGAGGACATTGTGGAATGTGGGTATGTCAAAGACACCGGTTTTGTGTGGCTTATACAAAAGAAAGAGAAGAAACACAAGTTTGAAAAGATCGGGAAGCTTACAACGTATGGAACGGAGGTAACCGCATACATAGAGAAGTTTAAGATCAAGAAACTCACGGGTGTTAAGTCTAAGGAGCTTTTGATGTGGATCACACTGAGTGAGATCACTCTTGATAATCCGCCCACTGGAAAGATCAACTTTAAGGCCACTTCTGGCCTTTATAGATCTTTTCCAGTGTCGGCTTTTCAACTTGATGATGTGAAGAAAGATGTTGGAGGCGCTAGTGTGGGTAAGGATGCCCAAGTGAAGGAGGTTTGAGCAAGTGATGAAGTTTAATATAATATATAACAATATGAAGTAATATTTATGATCACTTTCATTTTATGATGTTGTACCATCTTATCAATAGTTATAGATCTAATGCATCATGACTTTTGTTTCAAACATGAAGAGTGAATGTTTTTGTGTCACTACAAAATAGTTATCTTGCAAAATACGCGTAATTATCAAGAATCGGTCAAGTTTGGGTGGTCACATAAATCACTTTTCATCAAATGGTCTTTGGTCTAGCGGTATCCAGGTGTGTAAAATGATGTAGAAGTAGATTAGATTGTTGTTAAAAAAAATATGATTCGGTTTTCGTTATTATTCTAACCCATTAAGCGGATTTCTTGAATACGCCGATATTGTGCATCAAGCAAAATGAGGAAACTCAAAACAGAGATTTGTAACGGTCGAAACTCTTAACAATCATACCAAACAATCATATGATAAGATCGATAATTGTTAGCAACAATCATAAAGGTCTAATTATGATTCTGAGTGTTTTAATTTTCTGGATTCTGAATGATTCTAACTGATGATTCTCAGCATCTTCTAAGACATCTTCAAGATTTAACAAAGATATTTGTTGACAATTATATCTCCCCCCTTCCAAAAATCAAACAAACATGTTTGTTTTCAATTGTATTAATCTTTTAAGGGTATGTTTGGCATGGAGCTTTTAGGAGCTTTTAGGAGCTTCTAGCTTTAAGCTTTTAAGAAAAAGCTCCTACTCAATAAAAAGTCTTGTTTGGTTGAAGGAGCTTTAAGCTTTTAGGTTAGGAGCTTGAAGCTTTTGGTTGAACGCTACTACTAGTAGCGTTTAGAAGGAGCTACAAGCTTTTAGGGAAAAAATGACTATTTTAACCTCTAAAAATAGGAAACTTTTTAATGCATCAACTTTCTAAATTTTTAGTTATGTCCATTTTGGTCATTTTATACATTTTATTAAAAGCTCCAGCTACTCTACCAAACACCAAATATATCTAAAAAGCTACAGCTACTAACTACCAGCTACAGCTACCAGCTTCCAGCCACCAACTACCAGCTTACAGCTTCCAGCTAGCAGCCACCAGCTACTTTTGCCAAACATACCCTAAATATTTTTTTTTTGAAATAACGATGTAAAAGACTAACATATATTGTTACTATATATAAACCAACTTTGGATTTTTAAACTACAGTACACCATTTTTATCAATGTATAAATTCAATGCAACATAGTACTAAAGTTATATCTATTTAGAATTATGATGCTAATGTTTTATAACTACTAGGTTCGTTAACGTCACACGTTGAGGCGAAACAGAGCAAATGATAATGTAATAAAAACTTAATAATATTTTTACGTGCTTATATTTATGTACGTTAGGGCCGGCTCAACCTTTGTGGGGGCCAAAGCAATAACTAAAATAGAGGCCTTTTCGAGAAAATTAAAAATAAGTTTACTTGCAATCTGTAACAATTACAATATAAAGAGAGATTGTAGGCGGATTACACAAATAAAACTTAATGATGCTTCCATGCCTTTGGTTTATGTGATGCTTGAATTGCCATGATTTGGTCTTTCTCACCGAATTTCCATATGTATACTTACAAGAGGTTTTAATTATTGTGGCCTTTAGGGAGGTGAGGCCCAAAGCAATGGCTTGGTTTGAATTACCTTCAAGCCGGCCTTGATGTACGTCCCGATATAAATTCAAGTTAATTATGTTTTTTTGAATATGTGTATATAGTTCAACCTCTACGATGAGACAATATACACACATATGTGTAGTGAAATAAAACTATTATATGATCATGAACCGATTCAAGAAACCGCTTTTTAGCCCTTGGATCATATATTGGCGGATGATTGAGATCTCCCTAGCTCTTGTTTCTTTTCCATATTGGAGAATCGCGACGATTGTGATCTTGTATGTTTATCAAATTGGTTTATATAGTTTCTAAAACTTTTGTGCATCATAATTGAAGGCTTGAAGCATCACAAATAAAACTTATACATAATACAAAAACTAACACTAAGTTATCAAATCTAAACAAATAACATGGGAGGACCTAATCTCATGTGGTGCAACAAACTCACCTTGAGTGCACGGAACACACAAATTCTCAAATCCTCTTGGTGACGTTTCAACTCTTTCGAAACATGTTTCCCCGATACTAAGCGTTCCCAACAAGTAGTTAAGACCTGATTAAACGACAACCACTCCACCTAAATCTTACTTAAATTTGTGTTCGAAGTCATGATATAAAGATTAAAATTTTGTTCATCAATCATCATAGTTTTATAAGTGGTGAATAAGGCGATGCATCATAGTTATAAAATCTAAATGGATAACATCAGCAGACTCAACAATTATTTTCTGGGGTGGGGATGAGAGGTCCGTTCAACTATATTTTCAATGCGATCGGGCTTTTTTTACTAAAAGATACACTAAATTTTCTTTTCAAGGGGTGCCCTCGCCCACCCAGCTATCAACGGGTCCGCCCCTGGATAATATGTGAAGACCTAACCCATTACAATTAACACATCTTGCACGTACCGAACCTACAAATTCTCAAATGCTCTTGGTGACTTTTAAACTTGTTTCAAAGTTTCAAACATTTTTATCCAGTGCTAAAGCATTCCTAACAAGTAATTAACACCTAAACAACAACAAATCCTCCAAAATCGTACTAAAATACGTGTTCAAAGTCAAGTATATGAAGATTAAACCAGTATCATAATGTCTACCAGCTAGATAATAAAAGTGCTTAGGGTATCCAAATAATTGGTGTCCATTATTCAATAAACGATCCCTATATATAAAGTGAAATTAATATAATCAGTTACAATCTCCTATCTAAGGAAATTAAGAATCACAAAGATTACATAAAATATATGCATAGTCTAATATCCCCCCGAAGTTCGAGTGAGAGACGGATGAACACTTAAACTGGCTCGAAAGGTTTGATAAGTTGGCGTGGCAAACCTTTCGTAAAAATCTCATTGTATTGGGCCAAAGAAGGCATATGAAGAACTCGAACGTGTCCCCGAACAAATTAGTGGATGTCAATTCCACATGCTTCGTGTACGCTAATGCTGAACTGGCTTCTCAGATAAGTAGAAAGCTGAGACATTTATTTAATATAATACAATTACCAACTATTGTGAATAGTGATTCGAGAGTTTAATTTTTTTTTTGTCTTTTGTATACTTTTACAATTTTACCCTTTAAATTTCAGCATTGACACTTACAACCCCTAAACTTTCAAAAACTTTGTAATCGAGTTTTATGTGTTTATTTTTACGTTTGTGTGTGTATAAATTCAAGTTGATTTATGCTTCTACATAAATTTTTCCGGAAATGAGTCAAGTCAAAAGTAATACGTTTTCGTGCTTATTTTTATGTACGTTTTCAGTTGTTCAATGTTTTGACGTAAAAATTTATAGAACACCGCGACAACGCGCCGGGACAATTTACTAGCTTTTACAATAAACGATAGTTGCTTTGTGTAACAAACAAAAGATTGTGTAACCATGTGGTCTCCGCGACAGCCATCGCCACCCCTTTATATTCAGCTTCGGCACCTTACCAGGAGATAGTAGGTTGACATTTAGACGACCAGGAAAGCAAGTTATCTCCCATAAAGACATAATACCCGATGTGGATCGACGGGAATCTGGGTAAGGAAGTATCATGTACTGCAAGGTATTTTCTCATATCATTTGTGTGAAATCAGAATCATACACATACTCTTCTATATATAGGAATCAAATACTACTAACTACCATGCTAACTAACACCCTAACGTCCATCCCTCTAGCTCAGTTGGTTGTTGGACCGGGTGTTTCCTTGTGAGACTCCGGTTCGACTCCCGGCAAAGGCAAATGGGTGTGACATGTGCGCTATGATGGTGAAAAACCCACCGAGGAGGGTTTGATCCTGAGCGTCACTCTGGTTTTCATCCAGCTGTTACTCCAGCGAGTAAAATCGTGTGGAGGCAGTACGGTTTCCGGGGAAAAGCCTTCGACCCAAGACTGGTTAACCCAACGTTGGCCTTGCTATCTGGGCCCACGTTCTTGGAGAGGGTCCGCGATTTGCGGATGTGACAATGGTCACCATTAGAAGTTCACCTTTCAGAAAAAAAAAAAAAAAAAAAAAAAAAAAAAAAAAAAACTAACACCCTAACTAATCCAGCTACCACCTCTGTACATATATAACATCTCTAATACTGGGCAACCACCACAATTGGCATCCAAGTAAGCTGTCATATGCGGGTACCACTCAAATATCATATATGATGTACTGCATAAGTGTGTCCACCGGTGAAACGCATGGTTTACCGGAGGTCATGCCTGCCTAATGTAGGTTATTATTTGTATTGTAGCTTTAAAAAAAATCGTTGTTTAATGACATGTGATATGTAAAATTTCTTAAAACTACTCGTATTTTTACATGAGTTTTTTGATATAAGATGCCTTATATGAGATAAAAATCTGCCTATCAGAGTGGAGGTAAGGCCCAAAAATTGGTGAGGCGTGCCCAATCCACTCATGGATTTTTTTTAGAGAGTGCCAATGATTGTTTCAAAAAGGGCCATATTATAATTTATTTGGATATTTAATAGAAAATTATCATTATATATATATATATATAGGTAGAGGATCCTGTAAAAAGTGCTCAACGTGTGAGAAGTGTATTATAACACTATATATAATACTATATAACACCATATAAACACCGTATAACAATATGTAACACCATATAATACCATATAACACTTTGTAACACTATATATCATTATATAACAAATATAACACTATAGGTTGTCTGATAGCATGTCTATGATAGATGTATAGTGTTATATTTGTTATATAATGATATATAGTGTTACATAGTGTTATATGGTATTATATGGTGTTACATATTGTTATACGGTGTTATATAGTATTATATATAGTGTTATAATACACTTCTCACACTTTAGGCCCTTTTTACACTATCCTTACCTTTTATATATATATATATATTAAAGAACAATTTGAAATCACTATAGCTCTACTACAGTGCTACAGTAATTTGTTTTTTGGTCTTTGACTTTTTGTTTTTCTTTTTTACTTTTAACTTTCAGTATTAACTTTTACGACCCTTAACTTTCTAAATACTTTTTAACCGAGTTTTACGTCTTTATTTTTATTTACATGTCAATATAAACTTAAGTTGATTTACGTTTAGACATAATTTTTTTTTTGTGTTTTCTCAACTTTCAGTATTCACACTGACAACCCTTTAACTTTATAAATACTTTTCTAGTTCATATCAAAACACACCACAAAGCTACAATAACATTTTTGTCTTCTAATTTATAATTTTCATTTACACCAATTGATATTTAATAAATTTATTATATAACCCCATAACTTTAATAAAGTTCTTTTTTTTTTTCTTTTTATTGAGTGTGGAATCCTGTAAATAAATAATATATAATTCCTATTCCTATTTGATACATTAAGACTAAAGGGAGTGGGGCATCCTTTTGGGAGGGCGTCTTGCGACACGTGGCGCCACGTCAGATTAGAAGATTTAGAGCAAAAAAGGGGGAGTGGGGCAACTTTGCTGGGTAGGGCGTCTTGCGACACGTGGCACCCATTTAAAAATATAAAGTGTTATATATATATAGGTGAGTTGGTTAAAAAAAACAATAATTGGTCAAAGTAGGGGGAAATTCTTGATTTGTGTGAGGAGTTGGCGACGAGAAGAGGACGCCCAAAGGGGGGACACCCCATGGTACGCCGATGGGGGGCGGTGTGCGAGGCGGCTTGGGGCGGCTTGGGTAGGGGAGACGCCCCACTCCCTTCAGTCTAAGAATAGTATGAATAGAAGTAAGATCATGTCCTCATAAACATAGATTAACTAAATTATTCCAAAAATGATTTTATACATATACGATTGTTTTGAGGGGGGGGGGGGGGGGGGGAGGGGTGTTTAGTTTCATTTACAATATGAAGATTTGTTAGATTAAAAAAAAGTTAATTAAAATGGTTTGAAAATTTTAGATAATAAAATCTAATTTCAACACTAACGTAAATTCTTGATTCAATAAGGTTTACGATCATTAACGGTCACAGTGCAATCATCATTTAATTATATATATATATTAAAGAACAACTTGAAATCACTGTAGCATTACTACAGTGCTACAGTAATTTGTTTTTTGTTCTTTGACTTTGACTTTTTGTTTTTTTGTTTTTTTTACTTTTAACATTTAACTTTCAGTATTAACTTTTACGATCCCTTAACTTTCTAAATACTCTTTAACCGAGTTTTACGTCTTTATTTTTATTTACGTGTCGATATAAACTTAAGTTGATTTACGTTTAGACATAATTTTTTTTTGTGTTTTCTCAACTTTCAGTATTCACACTGATAATCCTTTAACTTTCTAAATACTTTTCTAGTTCATATCAAAACACACCACAAAGCTACAATAACATTTTTGTATTCTAATTTATAATTTTCATTTACACCAGTTGATATTTAATAAATTTATTATATAACCCCATAACTTTAATAAAGTTCTTTTTTTCTTTTCTTTTATTGAGTGTGGAATCCTGTAAATAAATAATATATAATTCCTATTCCTTTTTGATACATTAAGAATAGTATGAATATGAATAGAAGTAAGATCATGTCCTCATAAACATAGATTAACCAAATTATTCCAAAAATGATTTTATGGAGATACGATTGTTTTGAGGGGGGGGGGGGGGGGGGGTAGTTTCATTTACTATGAAGATTTGTTGGATTAAAAAAAAGTTAATTAAAATGGTTGGAAAATTTTAGATAATAAAATCTAATTTCAACACTAGCGTAAATTCTTGATTCAATAAGGCTTACGATCATTAACGGTCACAGTGCAATAATCATTTAACTAATAGTTTGTATCCATACTAAACGTCACGACGTTCGGACATGCACTCAATCTAATGTCTAACCAAACACAGTTCGTTGATTAGAGTCAACCCGCTACTCTAAGCTCACGTCATTCAGATCTTAGCATGTAGGTTGCGTGATAATACTATTGATTATAATTAAATACACACGTCGTTCAGTATGTTGAACTAGATTGTATGATTCTATAATAATTTTGTGTTAACTCAAAATACTATTTGCTCACTCCTTGTATCAACAATTAAAATCTGATTAGGGTTTTAAATATTAATAAACTCTGTTAGAAAAATTAATAAGCTGATCAAGTTTGTCAACAATCTAATAATTTTTTGGTTGAGTCGGTATTAAATAACAAGAATCATACAAACAAACCATTAAATAGTTGGATCGAACATAATCGTTTCACATCAGTTTGAATCAAATCATAGAAAATAAACCCTAATGTTGAAATCAAAAGGTTCTAACCGGGCATGACGACTAAATCAATCAAACCAAATACAAAACATAAACTAAATACTTACTAAAAAAACTAATTCTTGAACTAAATTTCCAATCGATTTCTTGCTTTTGAGAAGTCATTCAAGATGTTCCCACGTGCGATCGAAGTCCCATTTAAATAACCCTACATTCCGTATCCAATTGCCGACTTCCATCTAGGTATCCCTCGTTGAGTCATGGGTCTCGATTTTTGCTTTTGATCTCGTTTACGTCACCAACATGCTCTATTAAATATATATTAATTAATTAAACAATTTAATTAATTAAGTCTCATGTGTAATATGATCCAATATAACAAGTCTTGACCCTTCGACTCCAATGTGTTGATCTTCTTGTATACTCATGAATATTTCTAAATCTTTCCAATGTTTATTGTGATCCTTAGTTATCATTCTGCTCCCCTACAAAAACAGTATTAACAATCCACAATAAATTTCGTTCCACCAATACAAGTGTTGCACAAAATAACTGAATATATGGATGATACGATCTTTGGTTCTTCACTTTCTCTTTAAGAATACTCATGTATAGTGCAATTGATTTCAGTTTTTCTTTTCTAATGTTTTGATTGTCAATACTCTTCGTCTTTCATCATAGATCGGCGAAGACCAATTCGTATACAAGACAATGACCTACAATTTGGTATTAAAAAGTTGTCATTGTTGTGCATAAGCTTCTTTATTCAACCCGTGTAATACACGGGCCCATAACCTAGTGATCCAATATAACAAGTCTTGACCCTTCGACTCCAATGTGTTGATCTTCTTGTATACTCATGAATACTTCTAAATCTTTCCAATGTTTATTGTGATCCTTAGTTATCATTCTGCTCCCCTACAAAAACAATATTAACAATGCACAGTAAATTTCGTTCCACCAATACAAGTGTTGCACAAAATAATTGAATATATGGATGATAAATGCATAATACATAGTAAAAAATGGATGATAAACCGTTATAAAACGTGCCTAAAAATTTGTAACACTCATCTTATTTATTCCATTGTTTAATCATAAAATACGGGCTTTTTAAAACAAAATGCATCACTAGCAAAAACTTAGTTAATAAGTTAAGATGTACATTGTTTTAGCGAATTAGCATAACCAACTATCTAGTTTTAAACATTCACATCTATTAGAGTTTACAAAATAACATTGTCTAGACATGTTTAGATTAGTGCGGAAGCTTCAAAAATGGTGTTCGGTTCTTGATTTCACGCTTGATCGGCATCCGAAACTAACGCGCATCACCTGAGGTCAAAACCACATAAATAATTAGTTTTGACAATGTTAACCGAGCCTAGACAAGCCCCAATGATAAATACATAACAAAAATAATAAAATTCTGATTTTAGGTCTGTCGCGCCACGCGCCAGACTCAGTCAACACTTTCGCGTGTTGCGGGTGGCCCTGCGTGTCGCGTCAGAACCTTGTGCCCCCGTCGCATGGCGCGAGGGAGTACGTTTTCCAGCAGGTCCAGCTTCTGGACCTGCATATTTGCCCAGCTCCGGATTTTGTCAAAATTCGAACTTTAAACAAGCATAACTTCTTATCTGTTTGTCCGTTTTTGCCGATTCTTTTTCCTATATGTCTGTATTAAAATTACGGATCTAACCATGTGAGTTTCACTTAACGAAACCCGAATTATGAACCAATGGTTCACAGAATTCTTGTTTCTATTATTCGACCCGTTAACTAGGTGTGCATAATATCAATATTCAGTTCGAAGGCATACTAAACATAATTACCCGACTCCCCGGGCTTGTAAATCTTGGCGTATTCGCGCCATTTCATGGCTTTACGCTCACACTAGAATTTCATGCTTGTTTTCTAAAAATTCAAGCATACCACTTCAAGCAACACTTATAATGGATTTCTATCATTTGACCCGATATCTCGGATTCGTAAAACTTAAATTAGCACAACCAATTCGTTTGTGTATTACTAACCAACACTAGCACAATATGAGTCTTTCAAGTCTCTACACACATGATTGTTTTTAAAGGCATAATTTTGACCAGTTTAGTTGTCGAGTGAAAACCATCACTTTAATGACAAGCCAAACTATTTACAACCCTTATTTTGACCCGTTTGATTGTCGAGTGGGCTTCGCCACTTCAATGAAACATCAAACGCGTACGTTACGCTATAACACCAATAACACTAATTTCTAACATTTATGCATAATATCACGGGACTAAAGTCACGTACCTTTCAAAGCACCCCTTTCAGTCGCGCGTCACCACCGGCTTGTCCACTTGACGCTCCTGTTTCCTTTCCTATAGAGTTCAATCACAACCCTTTTAGAACTCTTTTGTTTACATGTAACGCATAATTTGCCATAACTCTACAAACACGAGTTTTAGCTTAAAGTTCCAGTTTTTTAATCTTCTTTTAGGCATTTTCACAAACACCTTAAAGGCACAATTTCTCACAACTTATAATTAAGTTCAATATTTGTCCTTTAGCCAAGATAAACATCAATTTAGGCAAATTCACATCAATTTTCACATTAATCAAATCTGAACTTGTTTCATAGAACTCGAATTACACTAAGATAACATTATAATCCTAGTGTTCAACATGTTTCTACAAAACTCACTTATCACCTTCAATGGTGATTATGAATTTCACAAGAAATAGGCAAAATTTCAACAAGAATTTGACTAGGGTTTATCCCTAGACACTATTTCATTCCAAACAACTATCATGCAACATCAAATTCGAATTCCTATGTTCATTCAGAAATTTAGATGAGAATTTTCTACAAAATTTACATACCTTATGATCCCTTTCACTGATGTGATCACTAATCTATGTTTGGATTTTGATTTGGGACTGAAATTGGTCTTCAATTTTGATCAAAAGCATGAACTAGGGTTTTGGAGAGTTCTGGTCGCCCCCCTGCGTTTGATCGATCCACAGCACACTCAAATGTGTGTTTTGTGGTAAAAAAATGTTTTTATTAAATCAAGTTTCAAGTTTAACCCTTTTAGTCCCTCAATTTTTCCTTAGCTCATATTTTGAGTGTTTCAATCCCACTTATGAGTTACTATAAGAATTGTAACTAACTGGGTTATTTAGTCCTAGTTAGTTTGTTCTTGTTTATTTAGTGCTTTATAATTTTAATATATAGTTTTATATTGTCGGGGTGTTACAATGTGACAACTCGAAGTTTCAAGGGTTGGTTGATTATTATGGAACAAGTAACTAGTCATACCGAGCAAACCAAGGTGAGTTCACACTCCTAAGGCATGGGATTTCCAGTGGGTTGGGAATGAGATTGAATAACTACTCGTACTATCATTACTATTAAACTACTTTTCACTGTCCTCGGGTTAGGAAGGACACGTACGTAAAACTTACGTACACTCATACTTACTACTGTCCTCGGATTGAAGGGCACGTACGTAAAACCTACGTACACTCATACTTGCTACGGTCCTTGGATCAAGAAGGGCACGTACGGATACGACTAGTCTAGTAACATATAACATGGGAAGCCCCCACTAATCATCGCAAACATGTTTGGGAAACCGCGATACGGATTAATACGATACACATGGGAAGCCCCCACTAATCTTCGCAAACATGTCTGGGAGAGCGCGATACGAATTAATACGATACATGGTTTACGAAATAAACATATGATTTATGAACACTATAACTAAACAACCAACTGTGAACTCGCTCAACTTTGTTGTTGACTCGTTGTTACATGCCTCGCAGGCCTTTAGGTGCATAACTTTGGAACTTGCTGTCTGGGAAGCTGGAGTGGTCATGGGTCGAGTTACATGGAAACGCAAGACAAGACTAAGAGCTTTTACATGTGGTTTATAAACACTTAACGAATTAAATATGCTTCCGCTGTAAACTGTGAAATATTGTAACGTTGTAACACTTATTGTTAATAAATGAGAGTTTTATTTAAATATTCTCATGAGTTCAATGTGATTGGTGGCTAAGATCTTGGTCAGTCACGTCTCCAAGCGGTGGTACTCCGCATGTGGATTTTGGGGGTGTGACAGATTGGTATCAGAGCCATTGGTTATAGTGAACTTGGTTTTAAAAAGGGGAAAATGTTTTTGTAAAACCAGACTATAACCGAACAGTTCTAAAGACGTTAATACGACCATGACACTCAGCTCCAGATTGCAAGGTTCGTCTCTTACATACTCATTTTACTACATAACTAGTGAACACCTACATACGATATTGCATGTGATTGCACGTTTAGCACAACAATATGAATTCATGTACACTTGCACGTGTTATGTGACTGATAGGGTGGTATTTCCCTAAACATTCGTGACTCACGTTTCGTGATGCTCTTTGTTGCTACTTGAGTTTGAGGAACCATTTGACATGAGTTAGGAGGAGCTGAGATGAGCATGCAAATCACAATATTATTGTGGGTGCACACATAATAATAATAATGTGGGGTGCATGCGAGTCCCAGTGAGGCTTAACAAATGAAAAAAGGGGTTTCGTTCCATTATTTGATCAATGTGAAACATAACAAACCTACAGGGGTCATAGCAGTGATTGTCCCCTACTCGAACGTGAACTTTTCATTCATCTCTAGGTCCCTTCGAATCTTGATGCTATCGAGTATGACCTGAACACCCATCTGAACACTTAGCGAACCGTGTAGAATGTTAGGTGCTTATACGAACGTCCCTGAGTTGGATGTCGCAGCGTCGAATGATTGATCGATCCATTTCTCACTCCTCTTCGTTTGCTGGAACCCATGTATTGACGTCTTAGATCCCGAAGTATGATCACTTCTGCAACACTCCCGCAACACACGGTGTATTACTCAAACAACTTGCAACATCGATGGACAGGAGGTTGAGCGTAGCACTTTACCGACCCCAGTACTTTGACGACCCTGATTACCAGCAACGAGCACCAGCGAATTGGCTTCAACTGAATCCTTAACCCCTGTCAGTGACTCATGGGAGTCAACTCTTACGAATCAATCTGGACATAAGCAATGACAGTACTTGAAATCCTTGTAATGGAAAAGCAACACCAGAAATGATGCTCTGGGAAGGACATTTAGAGTTGGCGTGGGCGACGTCAGGACTTTAACGACATGGTAGCTAGTAAGAGTAACAACCCGCTTCGTCACTGTTCCGTTCGACCCTGATGCTTTTAAGAGATTAAACCTGTTGTGGAATCGGCCGATAATTAGACAATAGTAACCTCATATGATCGTTGGAATGCAAACATGACCTTGTGGGACAAGTGTTCGGCATCGACCTTTCTGCTGTTATTCTTGATAGATGTACCATGTGAGGAGATAATTCTATGTAACCCTCTCCCTCGTGGAGGAGTGTTATCTGTTCTAACGCGCCAGAGAGGCACAACGGTTAGCGTCATTTCAGCAAGAAAAACCAGGAGTGTCTACGGAAGGAATACCCCGCAATGATAGCACTCGATACCGATTGTCAAGGCTAAGGAAAGGAGGATCGAGGATCCACCAATTGTTCGTGATTTCTCCCTAGGTACTACCAGAAGAACTGTCAGGTTTACCTTCACATCGTCGGGTGGAATATCAGATCGGTATCATGTTAGAAGTAGCCCTTGTTACTAGAATATCTTATTGTCTTACACCAGGAAGGTTGCAGGAACTGCCTAATCAACTTCAGGAGTTATTGGACTTAAGTTTCATCGGATCTAATTTCTCGCCTTAGGGAGCCCCAGTTATACCAGAAAAGATAAACTTTTCGTATACGTACTGATTATCGAGAACTCAACAAGGTGACAGTCAAGAACTATTTGCCTCGACCACGTATTGAAAACCTGTCGACCAGTTGCGAGGAACAAGCTTCCATTCGAGGATTGGCTAGTGAACGAACTATCGTTAGATGGAAGTCCAAGGGGAGAATGCTCTTAGAACAATATACCGAATGTATTGCCGCCATTTCAACGTTATGCACCATGACCATTTAGTTGACCAACACGTCAGCAGCTTCAGGGATCACATTAATCGACCGCATTTGTTGACAACGTTTTGAATCTTGACCAGGAGAAAGGAATGACATTGGTGGCATTTGTATCTTATTTTAGAACTCCTGAGGGAGGAGCCACTCCGCTCAAGGTCTTGTTAAATGTAATTTCTGGGTTCGAGAGGTACCTTTTGATTATATAATTAGTAAAGTGGGAATGCACGTGGATCTCGCTAAAATCCGACTTGGTTGAAACTGATCGACACCACAGAGTCCTTCGTGGATACAGCAATTTCTTGGTCTCACCTGATACTATCTCAGATAAACCACAGGATTTTCGAAGGTCGTGCAACTTAAATCTCTCTAGCACAGTAGGGTGTTGTGTTCGTGAAAGACAGAACAGGAGGACGTCTTTTAGCTTTCGAATCCCAAATCTGCAATGCTCTGAGCATCGTTTTACCCAGGGATACGGGTGATTCAGTGTTTTATCCTCATGGTCCGAATCAGAGTCCCAGCTGCACAACGACGCAACACGTGAGAGTGATGACATACGTGAAAGAGTCACAAAGAGGAACTGTGCGACACACTCGACAGACGGTGAAAACCATGGCTTTGGGATTTTGGATGGAGGCATCACTTGGACGGTACCAGATGCGTTATCTAGACCGATCGCAAGGGCCTCCCGTGTACCGATGTTCGAAAGAGCTAAAGCATACAACGACATCGCTGGATGGAACTTCTGGATGTATACGACTGCGAAACCTAAACATACACGAGCTCTGCAGCTCGCCATCGACTCTAACTTAACAGTATCAGACTCGCTCTGTTCGAGCCGGAAAAACTGAAGGAAGAGGAATCTTCAAGTTGAACCCATGCGGGGCATGGAGAAGCAGCCTTTGACCAGTCGAACGATACTCGCTACTTCATGAAACGAATGTGGGTCTCATTACACGGCAACTATAAGGAAACTCGCGTTAAGCAAGCACACCAGTTCGACATTCTAGTCGTCTGAGTTTTGATGAGAGGCATTAGGATTTATAAGCCTTGTACTAGTAATCGGGCATGAAGGCTCATCTAGTTAAGTATGTGAATGATGGATGGACTTGTGGAAAGTCAAGGTGTAGCATCAGCAACCAGCAACGCTCGTATGGAAATAAAAACAGACTGCCACGGATTTGGTCGACAGTCTACTTACATCTCGAAACGGAAACATCACTTAACATAAAGCTAAATACGCCGTTAAATTAACATAAAGCTTTAATTTTACGCTAACGAGCATAACTCTTAACCTACACCTCAAACTGATGTCAGATTTTGCATACAAGTTTAAATATTAGTATTTAAAGTTTCTACTCTTTTACATTTCCAAAAATCACGTTTTAAGGCAATAAGGGCATAATGGTCAACATATGAGCAATTAACGGAAACGCGTAAACGAATGGGTCAATCAATGAACCAACCACAGAGGGTTATGCTAACATGTAGCCTGGTCCTAAGGAAGCTCTAAGGCATTTCCAAATCATACTAAAGCGGGTCAGAACTGAAAGTCAAAGTAAAAGTCAAACCATGCGACTTTCGGTTCCGAACCGGGTCTTAACAGGAAATTGTCGGGTCGAACATGTTTATACATGTTCTTACACTAATTACCAAGTTATAATAATGATCAAACAGGTTGCACGCCTTCTAGATTGCTAATTATGCATTTTATCCTTCTGTTGACTTTTTTCGGATTAAGTTTGACCCGACAAACGATCTAGTTAGAGTGGGAATCAGGGGGAACCCTTTTGAGGTTTTATTACCCTCATAATTAGCAACTTATAACTACTTTTGATTCGGCTTAACACTGAACCGTCAAGGATTTATTGATAAGTCAAACCGTAATTACGACGGTTTGACTTTTAAGCTATAATCTAATCATAACTTAATTAGAGAAGGTTATGCTTACTTACAAGTGTCTAATGGACGATTAGGAAGGCTTGAAATCAGCTTTGAAGTTCCAGAGTTGATCAGAAATGAGTTTGAGAATGTATGAAACATGGAGGCCTTATATAGTGGTTGTGATTACCACAAAATGTTGACAACTAAGGCTATGATTGACCATAACATACTTACAAGTGTCCCTAGTACCCTAAAAACATTTTAGGGGTCGCCCAAGATTGAGAATTACCAGCAAGATCGGTTAAAATCGCGCAAAACAGGCTGCTGCCCATTTTTCTGCATCTGATGTCCCCACGCGGCCCGCCTCACGTTTTAACATTCCTTACGCGGGCCGCCTGGGCCCTTCTGATCAGATTTTTACATTTTCTTGTTTCCGCATAATTGTCTCTTGACCTTTCGAAAGGTCAACTAACCTTTATATTGCAATTTGAACCCTCTAATTTGATACATAAGGGCTTCAAGATATATACTCACTTTGTTAAGCCCCCGGTTAACTCTATTGTTACCCGAAAAGTCCCAACTTTCAACGTTGACGCTTTAACCCCTCTCATACGAATTTGATCATAACTTTCTCATATGATAACGAAACTTTATGAAATTTATATCGTGCATTCTAGTGAGCATAATTAACAGTTACAAAGCTTCGGGTGTGTTAAAAGGTCACTCAGAGGTATAACTTAAACATGTCGACACATTTAACCCCTGTAGTTTGTAATTGCTCACTTTTAGCTTCGCATGATCCATGATTTATTCATTTGGTGCCATAAACATCATGTAGGGTTAATGTACAATATATTTATTCACCGTTGACATTCAGAACTCGTATTTTTCATATTCTTTTCATGATTGTCAACTTCAGTCCTTTCTGAACATTCTTTCACACGTTCAAGCATATGACACGTGTCAACACATTATAGGACGTGAATTTTCGAGGTGTTACATCCCCACCCCCTTAAAATAAATCTCGACCTCGAGATTTGTTAAAGTAAGGGAAGTATTTTTTGCCTTATACTGAGCTTAATCTCCCCCGATACCTTTGATCCTCTAAGGTACTCCAGTTGACCTTTATAATAGGTACATTTATCTTTTTGGAGTTTCTAATCCTGTCGATCCTTAATCGACACAGGTTGCTCATACTATCGTAGTTCTGCATATCATAATGTGATAGTGCTTTTTGACTTATTGGCGAAACACATCCTTCAGCCACCGGTGTGTAATGCATTGCGAGCTCCGCCAAGCTTCTTAAATAGGTCTTAGCTCGTAAGCTACTTAATATTGATACATTTGATTTCCTTCGAATGGTTCTATATACTCAGAGCTTAACTAGCCTGAAAATTTAACAATTTGGCACACATTTCCTGGGTGATATCTTTTGTTGAACTTTATTCCTTAACAAGAATTTAGGAGATTTGCTAGTTTCATTAATTCTTTATTTTCTGCCAAAAACTGGCAACTTACAATCGTTTATGGATTTGTATGATCTTATTTGTTGTTTCCTAGGCAACTTTCAGATCCTGATAATTGGTCTTACCAATTTCCCATTTAATAATAGATGTTTAAAATTTCATCTTTACAAGGTCTCCCTGGGAGCAACCTTGGTGTTTACATATAAACGATTATAGAAAAGCTTATCTTAGGGTGAGATGGTTATTCCAACCACTGCTTAAAACTAATCTTAAGAGTAGCTAATCCTTATAGCTAGTTGAATAACTCAACGATCCTGGGTAGTTGATGGCGATTCTTAATCGTTGTTAAAAATAGGGGTGCGGTAATGAGTGCATAAGCAAAATGAACCGTCTTTCTTATCTAAGAATATTAAACTCTCAGAATATTGAGTTAGGCTATACGAACCCTCTATTTTAAAATTTACTTAATCAGGTTTTTGGTTATTCCATAATCAGCATGGAGTTCTTACAACACTCTAACCCAAAGCGGGATGTTAATCCTAACTCTACTTGCCTCTCAAGAGGTAACCAGGATAGTCTTAGGAGAAGATAATCAGGGTGTGACAGGTGACAGAGATTTTTCGTATCTCAGGCTCCAGTTCATCCATCACTGCTTGTGTCAAATAAGTGACATATTTATGTTATGAGTCCACATATTTCTTTACCAGGGAATATTTATTTGGACAATTCCGTTCTGGATATCTTCTTTGGATACCATTAGTTGACTTTAGTACCATATGATCATTGGGATATCTTTGTGGTCCCATGCATTAAACCTCCATACTGATCAGGCATGGAAGCAATCTATGGAATTTATTAAGATACACCAATCCTCATATAGCGCTTTTGTCATACCATTTGGTATTCAAAATCGATAGAGATTAAAGAGATATCAACTATATGTGCTTATATTTAATCAGAATGGAAATTTTCACAAACTAGGCACCTAGCTCGGTTGGCTAGGCGCGCGAAAGGGTGTGGCCTAGACCCAGGTTCGATTCCGGGGACGGCCGGTTCCACCATTTTTTTTTACGGAAACAGAAGAATAGTTCTGGTGAATTTTCTACCTGTAAGTTTTACCTTACACTTAATATATATATAGAGTTCTTATGAAAAGTTTTAAAACTTGTTATACTTATAGTTTATGAAGGATTTACTGGTATCCGAACCAAAATAAAAACTCTTAGCATTTAAATTACTGATAAAATGCCAAGGAATGTACCTGATGCCATTATTTATGGACTAGCTCAGGTATTTTAGGCGCTTTCAATTTTAGGCTTTACTTCCTCCGCCGCATTTCCTTTGACAGATTTAGGGCACGTAGTCTTGATGTGGCCTTTCTCATTACAGCCGAAACAGACTGCATTCTTCATGTCTTTGCAGTCCAACGTTTTATGTCCCTTAGACTTGCAGATCCCACAATGTAGAGGTCGAGGCTCAAATCTGCATTTCCCGTAGTGGCACTTCTTGCAAATCTTGCATACAGGTTTCTGATTGGACTTTTGTTTATTCTTTTTCTTAGAACTCTGGGAGTTATCTACCTCCCTTTTCCTTTTTAGTTCATCCTTTGCATCAGAGGCATGAACGGGATCCTCCTTAAGAGTAAGGAAGTGTGGTCCTAGATAAAATTTGGACCGAGCAGCATGGGGCTCCTTGAACTTTTTCACAGCCTTCTTCACAGCTTTTCCAACAGCTGCGTCTATCATAGTTTGAAAAACATCTTTGGAAATTCTAAGGTTCACCATTTCAGCATCATTAGCATGCGTCGTGCCATCAGTGGTGCGATCGACTGTTGTCTTATCCGAGTTTGCCATACTTTCTATTGGTTCCTGCTATATAGTTATCCTTCTGCACCATTTCCTGGCGTTCATCCGGAAGACTCATGCGTTTATTTTCCTGGCCTCTCCCGGCTTCTTTATAAGCTTTGGGCAGTTGGTTTTGATGTGCCCTTCCTCGTTACAATTGTAACATGTGGCGTTCTTTAACCCCTTGCAATCTAAGGTTTTGTGACCCTTGGTCTTGCAAATTCCACACAACTTAGCACGTGGGTCGATTGTACATTTTCCAAAATGTTGCTTTTTGCAGTTACTGCATTTGGGTCTGTTATCAGACTGACTCGAGTTCTTCCTAAACTCGGAATCCTTCCCGCGCTCAGAGTTTCCCTTCTTCTTCTTGGTATATCGATGAGAGTTTTCCTCCTCCCTTTCTCTTCTTCCCTCGCCAGAAGCCTTAACAGACTTAATTCTGATTGCATCTAAGGTGAGGGATAAGGATAAGCCCACCGCGGACCTATATGTGGTTGGCCTAGATGCTTTAACATTCCCTTTTATCTCTGGTGCTAGGCCTCCAATGAAACGCGCTATGCGTTTAGGTTCAGGGGTGACTAAATAAGGAACTAGGCGGGACATAGTGTTGAAACTTGTCACATACGCCTGACAATCTAAATTCTCCATGACCAGAGTCAAGAAGTCTGATTCTATCTTTTCTACCTCATGCTAGGGGCAATAGTTTTCCTTGACTAATGCAACAAATTGATCCCAAGATAAGTTGTAGAGTAGAACTTTTCCCGTGGCTTGGAGCAATGATCTCCACCATGCCAACGCTTCTCCTTTGAATGATTGTGAAACAAATTTCACAACATCTTGCTCCACACAACCGCTGATGTCAACAACAGCGTCCATCTCATCTAGCCATGTCATGCAATCGATGGCCCCTTTTTCTCCTGTAAAGTATCTAGGTTTGCAGGAGGCAAAATATTTATATGAACAGGTCTTAACTGGTGCCTCTTGATGGAACACAACCTGTCTAGACAGAATACTCCTTTGATTTGACAAGTCATGAATATCGTCCTCCCTTGACTCATGTGTTTTAGGAGGGGGCTTACTACGAGCCATAGATAGAGTCTTGGAGTGGGTATCATTTGACTCATCATACTGTCGATCAAGAGCTCGCGTAACAGCATAATCTATTATTGCCTGCAGTTCTGCTCCAGTTACATTAATTCTGGTAATATCATTGTTCTCCTCCAGGTGGCTGTCATCTTCATCTAATCCAGCCATGTAGCTTGATTACTACATAAATATTAATAATGATTTATTTAGAGGTTTTTATGGAATCATCATCTTTGACGATTCATCAACCATGGTAATATAAACCATATTGGTTAACTTGTTAGTTATATTTAATTAGTATTTTCCATGATAATTTTATCCTAGTTATAAAACATTAAGGATATTGAAGTGGCGCGAAAGGCCTAGTCATAAGGACAGTTCTAAATTTTATAAGCCATGATTTCAGAGAATCGAGGCATTAAGGTTTGAATCAAGTTCATTACCTTCTCTTGACAGGGAGTTGTAGACTTCAACTGTCTTTTGTCTTTGAGGACAATAGATTTAGCCTGTGGGCATTTCCCTTCTGAGGGATGGTTATAATATGATCATCTTCTCAGATGCTATCAGTCGAGATTGTATGGATCCTACCGACTATTATGCTTGGACCTGGTCCAACATTTTTAGACAGGAGGTCAAGGACCACCACTGTCGTTGTCTTATCGGACAACAAGTTTAGCCCGTAGGCACTTCATCACTATCGGATGTTTATAATATGATCATCTTATAGGATGACACAAGCCATGATTTCTAAATCACTAGGCTAGATAAGAAAATTGGAAGAATCCAATATAAGGATGACTGTTGTGATTTTATCGAATCACATTTGTCAGGAGTGCTAACACGTTCTTAGGTGTTAACAAGGATCTGAATCCCTTGGGTAGGTTTCACCATCTTGGCCGCGTAGGCTAGGTTTCACCTTTAAGATTCTTTTTAAAATGCCTACTGGCAGGGAAGGAAAGATATTTATTTTATTCAAGATTTTTTTTTTCATAAATCCTAATTTATAAGTTAATAATAGCACAAATGGCCTAGTCGCGTGGACAAGTTTAATTTATAAGCCATGATCGTTTGGGATCGAGGCATTTAGTAATAGCACAAAAGGCTTAGTCACATGGACAAGTTTAATTTATAAGCCATGATCGTTTGGGATCGAGGCATTTAGGTGTGAATCAAAGTTCATTACTTTTCCCTGACAGAGAGTTGTAGGCTACCACCGTCTTTAGTCTCAGAGGACGTTAATTATAGCCCGTAGGCACTTCCCTTCTAAGGGATGTTATTTTCCATTTATTTCATATTTCATGTTTAGAATGAAAACTTAATTTAATCAATCCATTATATGAAAATAAAAGTACAGAGTTGCCCTAAGCGGGTCTTTGAAAGGAATAATGTGTCCTTAAAGGGACTGAAAGATAAATATGTCCTTATAAGGACTATTAAGGGAACGATCTTCAGCAAAAGGAGTTTCTTCTTCAAGTTATTTCTGAATGCTTTCTCCTTGGATGCTCGTTTCATTCTAGCCGCGATACGAAGCTCAGCATTTCTAGGCTCCGGGTGTGGAGAACTCCTATTACGGCTTCTTCGCTTGGCGACGTATCCAATAAATTTTTGAAAGCAAAAATTCTAGATTAGTAGCGAGAATATTCCTAAGTTAAGTCTAGACTCAGAATGTCAAGGAATGTGCTACTGTGTCATTGAGATTAAACACTAAGGGCTAGTGTTTAATTCACTCAATGTTGGCTCTGATACCAACCTGTCACACCCCGATTTCCACGTGTCACCGGTGGGCCCGGTGGGGAGTATCGTGACGTAGTTGAGATCATCATAGTCAAACACACAATATATAAATGCACAGCGGAAGCAAAAGATAAATATATTACATTCCGAATATAAGTAATGTCAAAGTATTACAACGGAAGGTAAAAGATCCACAGGCGGATCAATAAAAGAAAACTGTTCAACAGACTTTAGGCATCTAGAACTTGCAAGATTCCCTAATGACGCCCTGAGCTCCCAGCCAATTACGCATAGTACCTGTCACTTAACCTTTTGGAAAATACGTCAGTTTACACTGGTAAATACAATTAACTGACTCATTTTGAAAAGAGTTTAAGAAAATTGATTTGAATGCACGTGACACAAAATATCTTTTATAATTTGATTAAAATGCTCAGAGGCAAAATTAATCTTTTATACTTGGGACAATTTTATTAATAAAAATCTTGTATCCGATTTACATGGTTGTCCAACATTTAGGGCCGGTGATTATACAATACAAGCCGGTCAAGATTAATCGACACACCATAAATATAACTCACAAGAAGGCATCCTTACGAGTGAGTATATCTTTTACATAAGCAACAAGAAGTGTTATGCCTACACCTTGTGCTTAAGTTATGGCCATTCACTTTTTAAAATGAGCCAAGGATATCCAGGACACAGTCATTAACCCCCAATGTTATTTGTTATCAATCAATACAGATTAAAACGGGATTATGCAATTTAATCATCTCCGATTAAAAGGTTTCTACACCCGACCAAGCGGTATCTTTATAATACCGTACCCCAAGCCCGTATAAGGGAAAATAAGTTAAAAGTATTTACCTGAGCTAGCAATGCAATTTATACTCAGCCGTATATTCTAATCAGCAAGCACAAGTACTTCTACTGGGGCTCTCAATCTAGAACGAAGGTTTTATTAACCTATTAAATTCCTAACGGGTCTTATTTAACTCGTAACTTAGACCGGTTAGTTTTAAGGAAAAGTTTACGGTTCAAAACGCATGATTAAGCGAAGACCGGAATAGGAAGTGATTTAGACCCGACAAGTTTGGAGACATGTATAATATGGGTAAACTAAACACATTCTGGATTTTGAGATAAAAACGATAACGTTTGACCCGTTTCGGCTAATTTATGCAAACTAGTTACATAAACCGAACCGAACACGAATAACGCATGACGGGTAATCATGAGAGTCATATACAGGTTTCCTAAGTTAATTATGCCTCAAATATGTTGTGACATCAGTAAGATGTCTTTCATTATGCCCAAAACGTACTTAAACACAAACTAGGCCTCGTAGGGGTAGTTTGGTCATTTAAAAGGTTATAAAAGAGTTTAAGTATTTACCTGAGTTACAGGTCTGGTATAATCAGCGAAAATACTTATTTTGATAAGTTATAACAGTAGGATAAAGTATATATGTGAAATTTATCAATTATAACCAAACTATGCACCAAAGGGCATTTTGGTAATTTCACATAAGCTGTAAAGCTCAAAACTGAAGTCTGAGTTTATCAACCTTTGCTTACTGTTAAAATATTATAATTTGCCTAAAATATCAGTAGGTATCAACCCGGGTATGTTCAATATAATTTTATTACATACTATGCGTTAAAAACGCTTAATAAGGCGATTAAAGGCCATTTCCGGGTTCGCTACTTAAATCTGATATTTTTATATTTCCAGAAGGCTTAAAATAATTTTATTTATCATATGTGATCAGTAGCAAAAGGTTTGGAGTCGTTTAGATATGTAAAACTCATTTTATGGCCCGTAAGGGCAAAACCGACATTTTACCGGATTAAGCCTACGACTACTAGTTATGCTCAGCCTAAAATTAATTAAAATTCTTTAAAAATACCAAAATAATATATTACATCAGTGGGTAAAAGATTTGATATCAAAAAGTATGTTTAAGTAGGCTATACGCTAAATACGCCGTTAAATTAACATAAAACTTTAATTTTACGCTAACGAGCATAACTCTTAACCTACACCTCAAACTGATGTCAGATTTTGCATACAAGTTTAAATATCAGTATTTAAAGTTTCTACTCTTTTACATTTCCAAAAATCACGTTTTAAGGCAATAAGGGCATAATGGTCAACATATGAGCAATTAACGGAAACACGTAAACGAATGGGTCAATCAATGAACCAACCACAGAGGGTTATGCTAACATGTAGCCTGGTCCTAAGGAAGCTCTAAGGCATTTCCAAATCATACTAAAGCGGGTCAGAACTGAAAGTCAAAGTAAAAGTCAAACCATGCGACTTTCGGTTCCGAACCGGGTCTTAACAGGAAATTGTCGGGTCGAACATGTTTATACATGTTCTTACACTAATTACCAAGTTATAATAATGATCAAACATGTTGCACGCCTTCTAGATTGCTAATTATGCGTTTTATGCTTCTGTTGACTTTTTCGGATTAAGTTTGACCCGACAAACGATCTAGTTAGAGTGGGAATCAGGGGGAACCCTTTTGAGGTTTTATTACCCTCATAATTACCAACTTATAACTACTTTTGATTCGGTTTAACACTAAACCGTCAAGGATTTATTGATAAGTCAAACCGTAATTACGACGGTTTGACTTTTAAGCTACAATCTAATCAAAACTTAATTAGAAAAGGTTATGCTTACTTACAAGTGTCTAATGGATGATTAGGAAGGCTTGAAATCAGCTTTGAAGTTCCAGAGTTGATCGGAAATGAGTTTGAGAATGTATGAAACATGGAGGCCTTATATAGTGGTTGTGATTACCACAAAATGTTGACAACTAAGGCTATGATTGACCATAACATACTTACAAGTGTCCCTAGTACCCTAAAAACATTTTAGGGGTCGCCCAAGATTGAGAATTACCAGCAAGATCGGTTAAAATCGCGCAAAATAGGCTGCTGCCCGTTTTTCTGCATCTGATGTCCCCACGCGGCCCGCCTCACGTTTTAACATTCCTTACGCGGGCCGCCTGGGCCCTTCTGATCAGATTTTTACATTTTCTTGTTTCCGCATAATTGTCTCTTGACCTTTCGAAAGGTTAACTAACCTTTATATTGCAATTTGAACCCTCTAATTTGATACATAAGGGCTTCAAGATATATACTCACTTTGTTAAGCCCCCGGTTAACTCTATTGTTACCCGAAAAGTCCCAACTTTCAACGTTGACGCTTTAACCCCTCTCATACGAATTTGATCATAACTTTCTCATATGATAACGAAACTTTATGAAATTTATATCGTGCATTCTAGTGAGCATAATTAACAGTTACAAAGCTTCGGGTGTGTTAAAAGGTCACTCAGAGGTATAACTTAAACATGTCGACACATTTAACCCCTGTAGTTTGTAATTGCTCACTTTTAGCGTCGCATGATCCATGATTTATTCGTTTGGTGCCATAAACATCATGTAGGGTTAATGTACAATATATTTATTCACCGTTGACATTCAGAACTCGTATTTTTCATATACTTTTCATGATTGTCAACTTCAGTCCTTTCTGAACATTCTTTCACACGTTCAAGCATATGACACGTGTCAACACATTATAGGACGTGAATTTTCGAGGTGTTACAATAAAACAGATTAAGGTTTGGGATTTATAAATGGATCGCTTAGAGGTATTAATTAACATGTCGACACTTTTAAATCCTACCATACATCTTTCAACTTGATCCGGGTTTATAACACGTTTGCCTTACATGACACGTGTCTTTCTTTTATTGGGCATAAAATTACGAGGTGTTACATCCTCACCCCCTTAAAAGAAATCTCGACCTCGAGATTTACTGAAATAAGTGAGGGTACTTCTCTTTCATTGTGGACTCTACCTCCCATGTGTACTCGGGACCTCTACGGGCATCCCATTTAACCTTTACAATTGGCACATGCTTCCTTCGAAGCTTCTTAACCTGTCGATCCTCGATCGACAAAGGTTTTTCAACAAATTTCAAGCTCTCATCTGTGTGCACATCCGTGTGTGGTATGACTAGCGATTCATCGGCTAGACATTTCTTCAGATTGCAGATGTGGAATACATTATGAATACCACTGAGCTCTTCAGGCAAGTTTAACTTGTAAGCCACTGTTCCGACACATTCGATGATCTCGAATGGTCCTATATACCTTGGGCTTAACTTACCTTTCTTACCAAATCGCATCAATCCTTTCTAGGGTGATACTTTAAGCAACACTCTGTCACCAACCTCAAATTTTAGAGGTTTACGCCTTTTATCTGCGTAGCTTTTCTGCCTATCCCTGGCAGCTTTGAGACGATCTCGTATCTGTACAATCTTATCTGTTGTCTCTAGGACTATATCAGGTCCTATTAGTTGGACGTCTCCAACTTCTGCCCAACAAACGGGCGTTCTGCACTTTCTTCCATACAAAGCTTCAAAAGGTGCAGCTTGAATACTGGAATGATAACTATTATTGTAGGAAAATTCAATCAAAGGAAGATGATCATCCCAACTTCCTCCTAAGTCAATAACACAAGCTCGTAGCATATCCTCGAGTGTCTGTATAGTACGTTCACTTTGGCCATCCGTCTGAGGATGATATGCAGTGCTGAAATTTAATCGAGTACCGAGGATGATAGACACTGGCACTCCGTTGAGAGACACAATCTCATCCACGTACAGCTGAGCTAACTTATCTGAGCTGTGTGTTTCCTTAATAGGTAAGAAGTGGGTTGACTTAGTCAGTCTATCCACTATAACCCAAATAGTATCATTTCCTCTCTTCGTCTTTGGTAACTTGGTGATAAAATCCATAGTCACCATTTCCCACTTCCAGGTGGGAAGTTCAGGCTGTTGCAGCAATCCTGACGGCTTCTGGTGTTCTGCTTTAACTTGAGCACATGTCAGACATTTGGCTACATAAGTGGCTATAGACTTCTTCAAGCCTATCCACCAATAATTTGCCTTCAAATCCTGGTACATCTTGTCACTTCCAGGATGAACGGAATACTTAGAACTGTGGGCTTCTTGAAGGATAACATCCCGTAGTCCTCCATAGATTGGAACCCATATTCGTCCATTTAATCTTAGGATTCCATCCTTGCTATAAAATAACTGCTCAGCAGTTACTCCCAACTTCTCATTTGGATAGTTAGCTTCTAATACGGCTTCCTTCTGAGCGGCTAACAATCTTTCATTTAAACTGTTCTTTAATTCAATGCTCTTGGCATTGATTCTTATGGGCTTAACCCTTTCTTTTCTGCTTAAAGCATTGGCGACCACATTCGCCTTGCCTGGATGGTATCGGATTTCACAATCATAATCATTCAGTGTCTCCATCTATCGTCGCTGCCTCATGTTTAGATCCTTCTGATTAAACATATGTTGAAGGCTCTTGTGATCAGAATAGATCACACACTTGGTACCATATATATAATGCCTCCAAAGTTTTAGTGCGAATACAACGGCACCCAATTCCAAATCATGGGAGGTGTAATTCTTCTCGTGCACCTTCAACTGTCGAGAAGCGTAAGCAATAACCTTACCTTTCTGCATGAGCACACATCCCATACCAGTGTGTGATGCGTTGCAGTAAACCACAAATTCTTTTATTCCATCAAGCAATGTCAACATAGGTGCATTGCTCAATTTCTGCTTAAGAATGTCAAAAGACTCTTGCTGCTTAGGACCCCAATCAAACTTGATATTCTTGCGGGTTAGTGAGGTTAGGGGTGCAGCAATCCTTGAGAAGTTTTCAATAAATCGCCTATAGTATCCTGCCAAACCCAAAAAGCTACGAATTTCTGTGGGCGACTTTGGCTCTTGCCAATTCATGACAGCTTCAACTTTAGCGGGATCCACTTGGATACCACGCTCACTAACTACATGTCCAAGAAACTGGACTTCGCGAAGCCAAAATTCACACTTTGAGAATTTGGCGTAGAGTTTCTCACGATGTAGAAGTTTAAGAATACAACGAAGATGTTTCTCATGGTCAACTTGGTTCTTCGAGTAAATAAGAATGTCGAAAATGAAGACGATGACAAATTTATCCAAGTAGGGCTTGCATACGCGGTTCATGAGGTCCATGAATGCCGCTGGTGCATTAGTGAGCCCAAAAGGCATCACTAAGAACTCGTAATGACCATAACGAGTCCTAAATGCAGTCTTGTGCACATCTTCATCTCTTACCTTCAGTTGATGGTAACCCGACCTTAAATCAATCTTGGAGAAATAACTCGCCCCTTGCAATTGATCGAACAGATCGTCGATCCTGGCAATGGATATCTGTTCTTGATTGTGACCTTGTTTAGCTCACGATAATCAATGCACAACCGCATTGATCCATCTTTCTTCTTAACAAACAGAATAGGTGCTCCCCAGGGGGATGAGCTAGGTCTAATAAATCCTTTTGCCAACAAATCATCCAACTGAGTTCTCAACTCTTTCATCTTAGTTGGGGATAACCGGTAAGGTGCCCTTGCAACAGTTGCTGCTCCAGGTATAATGTCGATTCTGAACTCGACTTGCCTATCTGGCGGCAAACCAGGTAGTTCTTCAGGGAATACTTCTGGATATTCAGAAATGACAGGGATGTCCTCAATCTTGGGTTTTGGTTCATCAATAGTCACTTGTGCCATATAAATGACACAACCTTTCTTCATACACCTTGATGCCTTAAGCACGGACACTTGCTCAGGCAACCCATACTGGGTATCTCCTTGTATGGTAAGTGGCTCACCATACGGAGTCTTGATCACCACTTGTTTCTTGTTGCAAACGATCTGGGCTTGGTTATGAGATAACCAGTCCATGCCTATAACTATGTCGAAACCAGCTAACTTCAAAGGAAGTAAGGATAACGGAAAGGAGTGGTTCTTAATGGATATAAAACATCAATCTAATATAGTTGAGGCAGTTTCTATGGTACCATCGGCCAACTCTACTTCATATTTCAGGCTTAGGGTTTTAACAAGTAAATTCAACAACTTACAAAACTTATCATCTACAAATGACTTATCCGCACCCGAATCAAATAACACCCTTGCATAAACATCATTTATAAGGAAGGTACCTGTTATCACATTATCATCCTGTACGGCTTCTCATGCATCCATTCGAAAGACCCTTGCATTGGTCTTCTTGACTTCTTCAGGCTTCTTGGCATACTTAGGGCATTTGGACTTGATGTGCCCTTTCTCGTTACAGTTATAGCACGTTGCATCCTTTATCTTCTTGCACTCTATCGTCTTGTGCTCTTTGGATTTGCATAACCCACATGCAAATGGTTTTGACTGAGACTTGGATTCGAACCTGCATTTTCCAAAATGACGTTTCTGGCAGGTTTTGCACTTTGGCTTTTCATCTGCTTGCTGATTACCCTTGCCAGACCCAAACTTCTTCTTGTGGTCTGTGGTTCCCTTAAACTTCTTCTCAGACCGTCGTGAGTTATCGTCCTCACGTTTTCTCTTACCTTCCTCCGAGTTCTTATGCGATCTTTGCCTGACCGCATCCAAGGTAAGGGATAAGGATAGGTCAGCTACTGACCTAAAAGTAGCAGGTCGTGATGCCTTGACACTGGCCTTGATCTCTGGGGCTAAACCCCCAATGAATCGAGCTATTCGCTTGGGTTCTGGTGTTACCAGATACGGAACCAGTCGATACAGGGTATTGAAACTGGTGAGGTAAGCTTGACAATCTAGATTTTTCATCACCAATGATAAGAAGTCGGACTCAATCTTCTCGACCTCATGCTGAGGGCAGTAATTCTCTTTGATGAGTGCAACAAACTGATCCCAAGACAAATTGTACAATGGAATCTTCCCAGTAGCCTGGATTAGACACCTCCACCAGGCTAGTGCTTCTCCTTTAAACGACTGAGATACATACTTCACAACATCCCTATCAGCGCAACCACTGATGTCAACCACGGTATCCATTTCGTCCAACCATGTCATGCAATCCACAGCCCCTTTCTCCCTAGTGAAATCCCTGGGCTTGCAGGAGACGAAATATTTGTAGGTACAAGACTTACCACGTGGTTCTCGTTTAAGCTCAATCTTCTTCGATGGAACACTATGCTGATTTGAGGAGTGATGATCATCATCCCTCCTTGATCCATTATGTTTAGAGGGTGGCTTACTATGAGCCTCAGAGTGAGTCTTAGGTTTAGAATGGGGTGCTGATAAGGTCCTGCTTCGAGTACCACTTGACTCGTTAAACTGTCTATCTATGGCCTTGGTAACAACATTATCAATCAGTGCCTGAAGTTTCGCACCAGTTACGTTGATCCTGGTGGTATCATGGTTCTCCCTTGGATGACTGTTGACTTCTTCAGACTCAGCCATGTAGCTTGACTGCTACATAAAAGGATGACAATAATCCTTTAGAGGTATATAATAGATTTGTCATCTTATTAATTTTTTAACCATGGTATTAAAGAACCATATTGGTTAATTTGTTAAGTAATTTCATTCTGGATTTTCATTGTAGTAATCCTTAGTTATATTTAAAATATAATAATCGCACAAAAAGGCAAGTCACATGGACAGATTTAATTTATAAGCCAGGATTTTATAGAATCGAGGCATTAAGGCTTGAATCAAAGTTCATCACCTTTTCTTGACAGGGAGTCGTGGACCACCACTGTCTTTAGTCTCAAAGGACGGTAATTATGGCCCGTAGGCACTTCATCTCTAATGGGTGATTATATAAATAAGGAGGGAATTGGAATAATTCAATTTAAGATTGACTTATGCGATTTTATCGAATCACATTTTGTCAAGAGTGTTAACATGTTTACAGATGTTAACAAGGATTTGAATCTTTTAAATAGGTTTTACCATCTTGGCCATATCTAGAATGACATGTGGCTAGGTTTTACCTTTAAGATTCATTTTAATAGTCTATGCAGAACAATCCTAAATTGAGATGTTAATAAGGATCTGAATCAAATTTGGGGAGCTACCATCTTGGCCCTGTCTTAAGATGACACATGGCTAGGTCTTGTCCCTTTTTAGATTTTGTCATTTTATTATAATGATAGGTCTTATAAAAGGAATGTTATTTTTCATTTATTTCATATTTTATGTTTATGCATATAAATAAAAAAATGAAAATTTAAATTTAATCATTCCACTACAAAATTAAAAAGTACATGTTTGCCCTAAACGGGACTTAAAGAGAACTAACTTGCCCGCGCAGGGGCTAAACAAACATAACATACCCACGCAGGGGTTAAACAGGAAGACATGCCCACGTAAGGGCTGAACAGAAACTACAAGTCCTCGCAGGGACTGATTACAGAAACATTAAAGAAATACAAATAAACAAATAAGGGATTTAATGACCCTTTTTGGTCTTCCCCTTGATTAAGCTCGCCAGACCCTTGAAAATTCCTCGGTTTTGTCTACGCTCTTCCCGAACCTCATCCTCCACCTGACTCAACCTTTGAAGAATCTCTTGATGCTGCGGTGGCGATATCACTGGCGGCTGCGGGGGCTGCTGATACAGCGGAGGTTCAGGAGGTGGCGGTTGTTGATACCCATAGGGTGGATATCCCTCTTGACATGGGACTCCAAAGGGTCCTTCCGGATGAAGGGCATTGTAGTTTGCCGCTACCAGGTATGGGTCAGCCTCGGCATAGTTGTAGTTGGTGTGGGCCGGCTGCTCAAATGGGTTGTACGCCGCTGAACTGGCGTATGTAGGAATTGGGTTGTTAAAACCCACTGGTGGCGGTGCTACTGGCGCAGACTGCACCTCGGAAACAGGGTTCGAAGGCCCACCCATCTGTGGTTCTTCTTATAGTGGCGGATAATGACTGCCACTAGATGGTTGCGGAGTGCTAATTCAGACTCCCCCTCGCACGGACATCCGTGCGGTTGATCTCCTACGCCTCAGTGGCTCCGGAGGCTGTTGCTGCACTGGTGGTGGTGGCGGTGGAGTGACCGCTGCAAAACGGGAATCCTCGGAGGGATCCTGTTGTGGCTGCTGCTGCTGCGGTGAGTTGTGGTAGCTGGGAGTAAACACCCAGTCGATCTGGTTAAACCTCACCTCGTAGCTGTCGGGACCATTATAAGGTGATCCCAGAAAGGGTGACCCATCCGAAATCTCGATGGGGTGAGTAGGCGTTCTGGACGGCGGTTGGGCAGGTTCCGGATCTTCGTCCATATCCATGGAGAAATGATCCTCCGGTCCCAATGGGTTATAACCCATTGGTTCATTAATTAGGTTAGCAGGGTTGAACCAGCTTTGGAAGTACGGTGTCGGGTCGTTGAAGGGTGAGTTGTGGGCTTGGAGAGGTATGAAAGAATGGTGGGAGTTGTGGGGCTCATTCTCCGACTGAGGACCGTAAGAGTTTAAGTATGAAGGTGAGGAGCTCAGCGAGACTGAGCGCCTTGCAGGTTCTATATGGGTCCTCCAGTTTTCTTGAGGACTTCTGCTTAGGGTGTCGGATGGTGTTCGCCGGTGTGAAGGCCCGGCCTCATGATCATTGGGGGCGACGAGTGGCCCCTTGCCTCTACCTCTTCCATGAAATCTAGGTGGCATCTTGTTGAACCTGTCAAAACAAATAAAAGAACAACAAAGAAATATAAAGGACAAAATTAAAATTAAAACAATTTTGGATTAATCCTAAGTTCTTTGTCTAGACTCGGAAGTCGAGGATTGTGCAAACTGTGTCATTGAGATTAAACACAAAAAGGATAGTGTTTAATTCTCTCAATGTTGGCTCTGATACCAACCTGTCACACCCTGAATTTTTCCACGTATTACTGGTGGGCCCGGTGGGGAGTATCGTGACGTAGTTGATATCATCATAGTCAAACAACACAATTTAAAATGCACAGCGGAAGCAAAAGATGAATCACATTACAAACCGAATATAAAGTAATATCAAAGTATTACAACCGGACTGTAAAGGATCCACAGGTGGATCGAAAGATAAAAAGATTATTGTTCAACAGACTTTAACATCTAGAGCTTGCAAGACTTGATTAATGATGCCAGGAGTAGCCAGCCTATTTCGTCTAGTACCTGCACTTAGCCTTTTTGGAAAATACGTCAGTTTACACTGGTAAATACAATTAACTGACTCATTTTGAAAATATTTAAGAAAATTGATTTGAATGCACAAGGCACAAAGTATCTTTTATAACTTGGGACAATTATTTAAAAATAATCTTGTATACAGATTTACTTATTTGTCATCCGTTAGTACCGGTTAGAAGAGACGGTTAAGATTAATTGACATGCCACAGGTATAATGCCCACAAGGTTGATTCCTTTAAGTGGATTACCAGTTTTTACATATGCAACTGTCAGGTGTATGCCTACACCCTGTGCTTAGGTCATGGCCATTTCTTTGAATGATGCCAAGGATATTCAGGACATGGTCATTTAACCCCCAAAGGCCATACACCAAATAATACAGATTAAAACAGGTTATGTAAATACATTAATCACAATCCGATTTAAATGACTACACACCCGACCAAGCGGTATTATTATAATACCGTATCCCAAGCACGTATAGGGAAAATAAGTTAAAAGTATTTACCTGAGCAAGTAAAATTCACAAACAGCAAGTGCACGTAGCTTTTACCCGGCCCCTAATCTGGAACGAAGGTTTTAATAACCTATTAGATTCCTAACGGGTCTTAAATAAGCCTAAGCTTAGATCAGTTAGTTTTAAAGGAAGATATACGGTTCCAAACGCATGATTAAGCGAAGACCGGATTAGAATGTGGTTTAGACCTGTAAAGTTTGCATACTTGTATAATATGGGTAAACTAAACACATTCTGGATTTTGAGACAAAGATGATAAGGTTTGACCCGTTTCGGCTAATCTATGCAAACTAGTTACATAAACCTCACCGAACGCGAATAATGCGTAACGGGTAACCAAATGATTCATGAATAGGTTTCCTAAGTTAATATTCCTTAAATATGTTGTGATATCAATAGGATACATTCCATTTTGCCCAAAATGGATTTAAACTCAATTTATGCCCCGCAGGGGTATTTTGGTCATTTTAAAGGTTATAAAAGAGTTTAAAATATAAATCTGAGTTTCAGGTCTGATATAATTAGTAAAAATATTTATTTTTATAAGTCCTAACAGTAGGGTATGGTATATATGTGAAATTTACCTTTTATAACCAAACTATGCACCGTAGGGGCATTTTTGTAATTTCACATAAGCTAAAAAGGTCAAAACTGGGAAACCGAGTTTAAAACTTTTGCTTACTGTTAGAATATAAAAGTTTACTAAAAATATCAGTAGGTATTAAGTCTTATATATTTAAATAAGTTTTTATACATATTATGCGCTTAAAACGCGTAAAAAGGCTGTTTTAAGCGATTTCCGGGTTTTATAAGAAAAGCTGATATTTTTATCATTCCAGAAGACTCAAGATATTTTATTTATTATATAAAATCAGTAGCAAAAGATTTGGTATCAAAATATTATGTAAAACTCATTTTGTAGGCCAAAAGGGCAAAACCGACAATTACCGAAACAAAGCTATAACCCTATGTTATGCTCAGCCTAAAAATAAATAAAAATCTTTAAAAATCCCAAAATATTATATTACATCAGTAGGTAAAAATTTTGGTATCAAAATTTGGGTTTAGATAGGCTTTATGCTAATTACACCGTTTAATTAATAAAAAGCTTTCTAATTACGCTATTGAGCATAACTCTTAATCTAGACCTCCAACTGATGTGAAATTTTAGGGACATGTTTATAAATTAGTAATAAATATTATTGTCCTCTCACATTTTCAAAATTCTTGTTTTAAGGTCAAATGGGCATTATGGTCAACATTTAGGCATATAACGGAAACATGCATATGAATCGGATAACTAATGAACCAAGTTGTATAATCACAGAGGGTTATACCAATATGTAACCTGGTCCTAATAAAGCTCTAAGGCATTTCTAAAACATGCTACATTGGGTCAGAACTGAAAGTCAAAGCAAAAGTCTAATTATGCGACTTTCGGTTCCGAACCGAGCTTAAACTGAAAATTGTCGGGTTGAACATGCTTAGCCATGTTCTTACATTAATTACCAAGTTATATGAA
Organism: Helianthus tuberosus; assembly: GCA_030545235.1. Classification (NCBI taxonomy): domain Eukaryota; kingdom Viridiplantae; phylum Streptophyta; class Magnoliopsida; order Asterales; family Asteraceae; genus Helianthus; species Helianthus tuberosus. The sequence continues at coordinate 14,244,269 of CM060410.1, forward strand.
TGACAAAACAGGTTGTATGGCTTCTACATTGTTAATTATGTGTTTATTTGAAAAATTGCTTTCTGTTGACTTTTTACAATCAAGTTTGACCCGACAATTGACCTAGTTAGAGTGGAAATCAGATGGTGCCCTTTTAAGGGTTTATTACCCATATAATTACCAACTCAAAACTACTTTTAATTTAAATAATGACTTGACCATTAGTGATTAATCACGAAGTCAAACCTTAATTACGATAAGTTTGACTTATGGTCATTAAGCTAATTAAAACTGAAATTAGGAAGTTAAGGACACTTACAAAGGTCCTAAGCACGATTATGGATTCTAAGGAAACTTGTTGAAGACCAGAGAAGCTCCAGAGAAGTCCTTGAAGTGAGTTGAAGTGAACAAATGAAATGGTTGCAACTTGAATTCTTTATATAGGACCTCAATTCTCATAAGATCATCTCAACAAAGCCTACAATTGTTTCCAGATGATCCCATGTGTCCCTATGCATGCAAAACCATTGGCCTAACTCCTGAATTTCGAATACCATGCAACTAAGGCGGTGTAACCGATTATAACAGGCAACTGCCAATTTTTAACTGCCAGCGACAGTCTTACGGACCGTAAGCTAACACCCTTGCGGTCCGTATCCATCTCTTACGGACCGTAAGTCTAACCTGATACGGTCCGTAACCAGCTCTGATCTGAAATGCCCAGTTACAGTCCTTACGGACCGTAAACCTTATGCCATACAGTCCGTAACTGATGCTCAGAAGACAAAAATTTACAAACTTTTATGTAAGATTTGTCATAAACACTCATAAGATCTAATTCTTGAATGTAAGATTTGTCATAACCACTCATAGGATCCAATTCTTGTGCAAATTTGAATTATGCATTTATCAGAATTAACCGGATTTAAATATCAGATGTTTATAAAACAGATTAAGGTTTGGGATTTATAAATGGATCGCTCAGAGGTATTAATTAACATGTCGACACTTTTAAATCCTAACATACATCTTTCAACTTGATTCGGGTTTATAACACGTTTGCCTTACATGACACGCGTCTTTCTTTTATTGGACATAAAATTACGAGGTGTTACAGATAATTCTTTTCATGTGTCTTTAGTTGTCTCGAGGCATAGGCTATAACCTTGCCCCGTTGCATCAAAACGCAACCAAGACCCGAATGTGACGCATCCGAGTAAACTACCATGTCGTCAACCCCATCCGGCAATGTCAATACCGGAGCGTGGGTCAATTTTTCTTTAAGCGTTTGGAATGCTTTTTCTTGTTCTTTGCCCCAAATAAACTTTTCGTCTTTACGGGTTAGTTTGGTCAGCGGTGTAGCAATCTTGGAGAAGTCTTCTATGAATCTCCTATAATATCCCGCGAGCCCCAAAAAGCTTCTGATTTCCGAAGGATTCTTCGGTGGATTCCATCTCGCCACAGCTTCTATTTTTGGCGGGTCTACCAACACCCCGTTCGGACTGATAACGTGCCCGATAAATTGCACTTCTCGTAACCAGAAAGCACATTTCGAGAATTTTGCATATAATTTATCTCTTCTGAGCGTCTCCAACACTTCACGTAAATGGCTTGCATGTTCTGCTTCATTCTTCGAATACACTAAGATGTCGTCGATGAACACTATCACCGACTTATCCAACATTGGTTTGCAAACCCGGTTCATGAGGTCCATGAAAAGCCACGGGTGCATTGGTTAACCCGAAGGACATCATGAGGAACTCGTAAATGTCCGTACCGTGTACGGAAGGCCGTCTTTGGTACATCCTTCTCCTTGACTTTCAACTGATGATACCCCGATCTAAGGTCGATCTTAGAGAACCAACTTGCACCTTGCAATTGCTCAAATAGGTCATCAATTCTTGGGAGCGGATATCGATTTTTCACCGTGAGTTTATTTAACTCTCGGTAATCGATACACATGCGCATGCTCCCATCCTTCTTTTTCACAAATAGCACCGGTGCGCCCCACGGAGACACACTTGGCCTAATAAACCCCTTGTCGAGCAGATCTTGGATTTGAGACATCAATTCTTGTAGCTTCGATGGCGTGAGTCGATACGGTGCCTTGGCCACAGGTTTCGCTCCTGGAATCAATTCGATTCCAAACTCAACCTCCCGTTCTGGCGGTATTCCCGGTAAATCTTCCGGAAATACATCGGCATATTCACGCACCACCGGTACGTCTTGAATCTTTGACGATTCTTTATCTGGTTCGTTTACGTATATCCTGAATGCTCTACATCCACGCCTCATGAGTTTGTGAGCTTTTAGCATTGAGCACATAACGGGATTACCCCCTTTTTCGCCATAGATGGTAACGTGTTTTTCACTTGGAGATGTTAACTTAATCTCCTTGCGGAAACACACGACCTTCACGTGATGTCGGGATAGCCAATCCATCCCGACCACTACTTGGAATTCTCCCATCGACATTGGAATCAAATCTATTAAGTATTCTTCACCGTCGATATTCATCTTACAATTTTGACACACGTCACATACGATAAAACTTTTGTTGTCGCCTATTTCTACTTCTAAAGGCATAGGTAATTTTGTCAGTTCGAATGAAGGATATCGAATAAATCCATGTGAAATAAAGGATTTATTCGCACCCGTATCAAATAACACATGTGCGGGAATTGAATTTATGGCGAATATACATGAGACCACATCGGGTTCCACCTTCGCCTCGGCTGCAGTTAACTGGAAGGATCTGGCTTTTGCTTTTGGAGTCTCCGTATGTGAATCCTTGCCATCCTTTTTCCCGACTAGCTCCGGGCATTCCGATTTCTTGTGACCCGGTTGGTAGCATTTATAACACACCGATACCTTCCCGGGGCATAATGCAGCCGTGTGCCCTGTCTTCCCACATATGGGACATGGCTTATCTTTAAACCGGCACTCACCCTTGTGCCTTTCCCGCATACCTTGCAGCTTGGCGACCGGCCTTTTCCCTCCTGTTTCTTTGACGACTCAGTCGTACGCGCCTTTTTCGTAGGGCTTGGATTAACAACTTGTGCCCTTCTTTCCCCTCTCTCTATCTGCTTCTTCAGCTCTATCTCCCTTTCACGAGCAGTATTAATGATTTCGGTGAGAGTCTCGTACTTCGAGGGAGTCATAAACTCCCGATATTCTGCACTTAGCATATTATAGTAATAATACACTTTCTGTTCTTCGGACGTCACCAACTCATCACAAAACCTCAGTTTGTCGAGAAAGATCCCCGTGATCTTATTGATAGATTCACCTTTATGCCTAAGCTGAATGAATTCCTCTTTGATTCAATTGATAACTGCCTTGGGACTGTTGTGTTTAAGGAATGGTACCTTAAACTCGTCCCAGGTCATTGCCCTAGCTGCTTCGCTTCCGATTTCCTTTTTCTTGTTATCCCACCAATCCTTTGCCTGACCTCTAAGCTGACCCGTACCATAAGCTACAAAGTCATTCGTGTCGCAGTGGGTTCTCTCAAATACTCCCTCAATATCGCTTAACCAATGCTGGCATATTATCGGATCCACCTCTCCATTATAAAGTGGTGGTTTACATGCCATAAATTCCTTGTATGAGTAGCCCTTGCGTTCTCCCGACTTTTCTTTAGCTATGTTAGTACTATCCTCCAACTTCTTGATTCTCTCATCAACTACCGATAGTACCGTGTTCTGAATCTTATCTATGAAACCGGATAAGCTATTTTCGATTGCCTTTCCTACCTCCTCGGAAATCACTTCTTTCATTTTCTAGGTGACTATCGGCACCGCATCATCATTACCTTTATCCGTCATCTTTAAAACTGAAATGTTTACACCAACCGTTAAACATTTCATCTATAGCATCTGGTTTATTTACTTCGGTTTAGTCAAGTTCATAACTTGTTTTAACCATTCTTATTTAATGCACTTTCCGGGGTTGAGTGTGTTAACACACTCTTCCCATGCACGTCAATTCATGTTTCCTTTCTATATTTAATAAGTCTACTTAAAACAATTAGCTCTTACCGGATGCTTGATCAAGCTTGAATCGAACACACTTTGTTAACAACCTTGAGCTCTGATACCAACTTGTAACACTCATCTTATTTATTCCATTGTTTAATCATAAAATACGGGCTTTTTAAAACAAAATGCATCACTAGCAAAAACTTAGTTAATAAGTTAAGATGTACATTGTTTTAGCGAATTAGCATAACCAACTCTCTAGTTTTAAACATTCACGTCTATTAGAGTTTACAAAATAACATTGTGTAGACATGTTTAGATTAGCGCAGAAGCTTCAAAAATGGTGTTCGGTTCTTGATTTCATGCTTAATCGGCATCCGAAACTAACGAGCATCACCTGAGGTCAAAACCACATAAATAATTAGTTTTGACAATGTTAACCGAGCCTAGACAAGCCCCAATGATAAATACATAACAAAAATAATAAAATTCTAATTTTAGGTCTGTCGTCCCACGCGCCAGACTCAGTCAACACTTTCGCATGCCGCGGGCGGCCCCGCGTGTCGCGCCAGAACCTTGTGCCCCCGTCGCGTGGCACGGGGGTGTACGTTTTCCAGCAGGTCCAGTTTCTGGACCTGCATATTTTCCCAGCTCTGGATTTTGTCAAAATTCGAACTTTAAACAAGCATAACTTCTTATCTGTTTGTCCGTTTTGCCGATTCTTTTTCCTATATGTCCATATTAAAATTACGGATCTAACCATGTGAGTTTCACTTAACGAAACCCGAATTATGAACCAATGGTTCACATAATTCTTGTTTCTATTATTCGACCCGTTAACTAGGTGTGCATAATATCTATATTCAGTTCTAAGGCATACTAGACATAATTACCCGACTCCCCGGGCTTGTAAATCTTGGCTTATTCGCGCCATTTCATGGTTTTACGCTCACACTAGAATTTCATCTTGTTTTCTAAAAAATCAAGCATACCACTTCAAGCAACACTTATAATGGATTTCTATCATTTGACCCGATATCTCGGATTCGTAAAACTTAAATTAGCACAACCAATTCGTTGGTGTATTACTAACCAACACTAGCACAATATGAGTCTTTCAAGTCTCTACACACATGATTGTTTTTAAAGGCATAATTTTGACCCGTTTGGTTGTCGAGTGAAAACCATCACTTTAATGACAAGCCGAACTATTTACAACCCTTATTTTGACCCGTTTGATTGTCGAGTGGGCTTCGCCACTTCAATGACACATCAAACGCGTACGTTACGCTATAACACCAATAACACTAATTTCTAACATTTATGCATAATATCACGGGACTAAAGTCGCGTACCTTTCAAAGCACCCCTTTCAGTTGCGCGTCACCACCGGCTTGTCCACTTGACGCTCCGGTTTCCTTTCCTATAGAGTTCAATCACAACCCTTTTAGAACTCTTTTGTTTACATGTAACGCATAATTTTCCATAACTCTACAAACACGCGTTTTAGCTCAAAGTTCCAGTTTTTTAATCTTCTTTTTGGCATTTTCACTAACACCTTAAAGGCACAATTTCTCACAACTTATAATTAAGTTCAATATTTGTCCTTTAGCCAAGATAAACATCAATTCAGGCAAATTCACATCAATTTTCACATTAATCAAATATGAACTTGTTTCATAGAACTCGAATTACACTAAGGTAACATTATAATCCTAGTGTTCAACATGTTTCTACAAAACCCACTTATCACCTTCAATGGTGATTATGAATTTCACAAGAAATAGACAAAATTTTCAACAAGTATTTGACTAGGGTTTATCCCTAGACACTATTTCATTCCAAACAACTATCATGCAACATCAAATTCGAATTCCTATGTTCATTCAGAAATTTAGATGAGAATTTTCTACAAAATTTACATACCTTATTATCCCTTTCACTGAGGTGATCACTAATCTATGTTTGGATTTTGATTTGGGACTGAAATCTTCAATTTTGATCAAAAGCATGAACTAGGGTTTTGGAGAGTTTTGGTCGCCCCCCTGCGTTTGATCGATCCCCATCAAACTCAAATGTGTGTTTTGTGGTAAAAAAATGTTTTTATTAAATCAAGTTTCAAGTTTAACACTTTTAGTCCCTCAATTTTTCCTTAGTTCATATTTTGAGTGTTTCAATCCCACTTATGAGTTACTACAAGAATTGTAACTAACTGGGTTATTTAGTCCTAGTTAGTTTGTTCTTGTTTATTTAGTGCTTTATAATTTTAATGTATAGTTTTATATTTTCGAGGTGTTACAAAATTCAACTAACAAATCTCCTCAAGCTTAAACTTTTCCTTGTCCTTAGAGAAGTAAAAAACAAAAATAAACCGCAAAATAAACATGAAAAATAAAACAAATACACATGCTCAATATTTTTTTTTCAAACACGCTTCATTCAACCAGAAAATAAACTTGTCTTGAGATCATATTTGACATTCTTAACTCTTATTACATTCATTTATACACAGAAAATACTAACATGTGTAACTACGATTGTGAATATTTTGGGTCCCTTTAAACCTATACGAGCTTAATCCCAACCAAATGTTTTCTGCTTAATAATATACAAAATTACCATCATGGTTCAATCGTCACTACATCTCAGCCGTCGAAGTCATTCAGGATGTTCCCACATGCGTTTGAAGTCCCAGTTAAATACCCCTACATTTCGTATCCCATTATCGAATTCCATCTAGATATCCCTCGTCTACTCATGGGCCATGAGGCCCATTTAATTTGTACTGCAAAATTTGTCTCCTTCTTTGCTTTTGATTTTATTTACATCACCTATCCATTGGGTGTCAGCCCAGTGGCCACCGACCCCACTTTAATCCGGCTCGAGGACCCTGTGAGGTCACGAGTTCGAAACCTGGTAACCCCAGGCTCTTCAGTTCCCCTCGAGTTGGTAGGGGTTTCTCCGCCAGGCAGCGTTGTCGGGTCGCTAGCTTGGGAAGTGGGATCACTTCCGCGGTCGGGGGTACCGTGCATCTACCCTTTTTTTACATGCTCCGAATAATATATATTATTTAATTAAACCAATTTAATTAATTAAATCTTATATGTAATATGATCCAGTAACCATCTCTTGACCATCCGTCTCAAATAGTCGTTTTAATCCAAATCTTTCCAATCTTTATTGTGATCCTTAGTAATCGTACTGCCCCTATAAAAACATTATTAAAAATCCACACTAAATTCCATTCCACCAACTCAAGTATTGCTCAAAATAATTGAATTTACGGATGATAAATGCATAATATGTAGTAAAAATTGGGTGATAAATTGGTATAAACCATACCTAAAAATGCAACTAACAAATCTCACCAAACTTGAACTTTTCCTTATCCTCAAGGAAGTCAAGAACAAGCATAAACCACGAAGTAAACATGAAAATAATACACATAAGCATGCTCAATATTTTTATCAAACCCGCTTCATTTATCTTGAAAATAAACTTGTGATGAGATCATATCCAACATTCTTAACTCTTATTACATTCATTCATATGCGAGAAATACTAACACATGTAAATGAGATTGTTAATATTTGTGTCCCTTTAAACCCATACCAACTTAATTCCAATCAAATGCTTTCTACCTAAATAATATACATAATTACCGACATGTTTGAATCATCCCCACACCCGAGCCATCAAAGTCATTCAAGATGTTCACACAAGCGTTTGAAGTCCCATTTAAATACCCCTACACCCGTATCCAATTGCCAACTTCTATCTAGATATCCCTCGTCTACTCATGAGCCATGAGGTCTATTTAATTTATACTGCAAAATTTGTCTCATTCTTTGCTTTCGATCTTATTTAAATCTACATCACCTACATGCTCCATCAAGTATATATTATTTAATTAAACCGATTTAACTAATTAAATCTCATGTCTAATATGATCCAATTTAACCATCTATTTACCATCTGTCTCAAATAGCCGTTTTGATCTTCTTGTATAATCATAAATACTTCCAAATCTTTCCGATGTTTATTGTGATCCTTAGTAATCGTACCGCCCCTATAAAAATCATTATTAACAATCACATTTAATTCCGTTCCACCAACTCAAGTGTTGCACAAAATAATTAACTTTACGAATGATAAATGTATAATATGTAGTAAAAATTGGGTGATAAACCGGTATAAACCCTACCTAAAAATGCAACTAATAAATCTCACCAAACTTAAAATTTTCTTTGTCCTCAAGGAAGTCAAGAACAAGCATAAACCACCAAGTAAACATGAAAAATAATACACATTTGCATGCTTAATATATTTTTTTCAAACCCGCTTCATTTATCGAGAAAGTAAAATAGTCATGTGATGATATCCGACATTCTTAACTCTTATTACATTCATTTATACGTGGAAATACTAACACGTGTAACCGCAATTGTTAATATTTTATGTGCCTTTAATCCCATGCTAGCTTAATCGCAACCAAATGTTTTCTACTTAATATTACACATAATTACCAGCATGGTGTAATCGTCCCACATTCCAGCTGTTGAAGTCGTTCAAGATATTCTCATATGAGATCAAAGTCCCATTTAAATTCCCATAGATTCCGTATCCCATCCGACTTCCATCTAGATGTCCCTTATCCACTAATGCGCCATGTGGCCCATTTAATTTGTATTGTAAAATTTGTCTCCTTCTTTGCTTTTGATATCATTTACATCACCCACATGCTCTATCAAGTATATATTAATTAATTAAACCAATTTTTTAATTATCTATATATCTTGTGTAATATGAACCAGTTTAACCATCTCTTAACCATCCGTCTCAAATAGCCATTTTGATCTTCTTGTATAATCGTGAATACTTCTAAATATTTCCATTGTTTATTGTAATCCTTAGCAATCATTCCGCCCTTACAAAAGCATTATTAACAATCCACAGTAAATTCCGTTCCACCAACTCAAGTGTTGCACGAAATAATTTAATTTACATATGATAAATGCATAGTATTTATTAAAAACAATATGATAAATTGTTATAAAAATGTGCCTAAAAATGTAACTAACAAATATCCCAAGCTTAAATTTTTCCTTGTCTTCAAGGAAGTCAAAACATGAAATATAATACACAGATGCATGCTTAATATTTTTTCTTCAACCCCGCTTTATTTATGGAGAAAATAAACTTGTCAGGATATCATATCTGATATTCTTAACTCTTATTACATTCATTTATATGGGGGAAATACTAACACGTGTAACTGCGTTTGTTAATATTTTGTGTCTATTTAAACCTATACCAGATTAATCCCAACCAAATGTTTTTTTTTTTGCTGAATAATATACATAATTACCAGCATGGTTCAATCGTCATCGTCCTCACAACCCAGCCGTCGAATCGTTGAACATGTTCCGACATGCGATCGAAGTTCCATTTAAATACCCTACATTTCGTATCCCATTGCCGACTTCGATCTAGATATCCTCGTCCACTCATGAGCCATGAGGCCCATTTAATTTGTACTGCAATATTTGTCTCCTTTGCTTATGTTCTCATTTACGTCACCTACATGATCTACCAAGTATATATTAATTAATTAAACCAATTTAATTAATTAATTCTCATGTGTAAAATGGTCCAATTTAACCATCCATCTCAAATAGTCGTTTTGATCTTCTTTAAAAATCTTGAATACTTCTAACTCTTTCCAATGTTTATTTTGATCCCCGCTAGGCATATAAATATACATATTTTTCATATCAAAATAAACCCAATTGTTATTGTTTTTGTTGGAAATATATTTGAAATAAGCTTAAATTAGATTATTTTTAATTTCCAGGACAAAGCCAACCAAAACGAACAAATGAAGAAGCAATTCTTGGTCAAAAACAAAGTTATGCTCATAAGGAGTCCAGGCACGCCCCGTGCCTCCATCCAAAGACCAACATCATCTTCTAAAGATCTTTAGAGAAGCAAGCCATGGGTCGTGCCTCGACCACAAAATATCTTAGAAGATTTTCGAAGATCCAGTGGGTTCCACAATGCTGACCACGGGTCGTATCCGGGAGACACGCCCCATGTCTGGCACCTATCTCTAGATCTGGTCATTTTGGCTAGGCACGGGCCGTGCCTCGCCACCAACACTTTAAATAGAGCTCTTTTGCATCCTATTTCACTTGTTCAGTTCTTCCTTTCTTTCCCACAACACACTTTTTTTCTACCCACTTTCTCTAATCATTGTAACCATTAGGAATTGTAAGACCATAATTAAGTAATTATCAATCTTGTGATGATTAGTATAATCTTTCCAAGTCTGTTAAAAATTATCTTTGAAGCTATGCTTGGCTAAGGTTCTTGTGGGTGTTTGGGGGAAACAAACCCCTTGATGGGGAGTTAACTAGAACAAGCTTTGGATTAACAAGAGGTCTGTGTATGTGTTAAAGACTTTAACTACTTAGTATCATATTGAAAGTGAGTTTACTAAATCAAACATTCTAATAACCTTGTGTTGTTGCTAGCACAAAAGCCAAAAACATTATTTCTAGGACTAATATTTTGTTTGCTACATTTTTAGCCACTCTTCCCAAATAATACACGTCTTACCCCAAGCCTACACTACAACCCAAATAAAAGACTTCTTGATGTTTGCTCATTTTGGTTAAGCGGTTGAGGTTCGATCACTTGTCAAGATTATGATATTTGTTTTGTTCGTCTTGATTCAAGTGTTCCTTTTGAGATAATCACCATCCGAGTGTTGAGCGAACAATCTTGTGAGGTGTGTGATTTTGAATAAAAGAATCTGATAGGCTTTATATATTTTTATATTTCTTTTTAGTAATAAAAAACTAAAATAAATGGTTGGAAGTATGCAAAGGCCTTTAAAATGCTTGAGGTCTTGGCCCACGAATTTAAACCACTTTGGATGTACGTTAAAGCCCAATATTATAGAGTTTTGTTTGAGGATTAGCAAAGATTCAAGTGTGGGGATATTTGATATGCGTATAAATATACATGTGTTTTCGTATCGAAATAAACCCCCTTTTTTATTGGTTTTGTTGGAAATATACTTGAGATAAGCTTTATTTAGCTTATTTTTTATTTTCAGGATAAAACGAACCCAAACCGACCAAACGAAGCAATTATGGGCGACAAACAGAAGTTCTGCGAATAAGAAGTCCAGGCAAGCCCCATGCCCCCATCTAAAGACCAACAACATCTTTTGAAGGATCGTTCTAGAAGGTAGCCAAGTAGAAGGCGAGACACGCCCCATGCCTCCACACAAAATGACAAAATATTATCTTGGAAGATTTTCAAAGATCTAGTGGGTCCCACAAAGCTAACTACGGGCCGTGTCGGGAGACACGCCCTGTGCCTGGCGCCCATCTCTAGATCCGGTCATCTTAGATAAGAAAGAACCATGCCTCGCCACTAGCACTATAAATTGAGCTCTTTGGCTTCCAATTTCACTTGCTCAATTCTTCCATTATCTCCCACAACACACTCCTCTTCTACCCATTTTCTCTAATCGTTGTAATCATTAGGAATTGTAAGAACCATCATTAAGTAATTATCACTATTGTGATGATTAATATAATCTCTACAAGTTTGTTGAAAACTATCTCCGAAGTCATGCTTGGCTAAGGTTCTTGTGGGTGTTAGGGGGAAACAAACCACTTGATGAGGAGTTAACTAAAACAAGATATGGAATTATAAGAGGTGTGTATGTGTATGTTGATAACTTTAAGTACTTAGTATCATATTGAAGGTGAGTTTACTAAATCCTTAAAAACATTCTAATAAAGTTATGTTGTTGCTAGCGCGAAACATTCAAGTTTTCTATGTCTATGTAGATACAAACATTTCAATTGCTCGAAAGAGTTTTGGTTTTGGTTCGGGACTTTGGGTTTGGTAGAGTCTTGTCAAACCGTGGAGATAAGATCAAGACGCCGAGGACTTGGTTTATATTATTGCAACTAGTGTTGGGGAGATAAGATCAAGAAAAGAGGTACATAGTGATGGGTTGTATAAACCACTTATGATATTTTCTTACTTAATACTAAACCAAAATGGTATATAGTTTCCCTGCAGATTCGGCAATATCGTTGTGGTTTGCTCCAACTTTGTGGTGCGGATTCAAACCAATATGGTTAAGTGTGAGAGGGTCCTTAAAAAAGAACTTCACAACTTTATGGAATTAATAGAATACAACTTCTCGCCTAAAAATGTGCTCTTGTGATCGATGGTAACTTTTAGTTAACAAAACATCAAAAGGTAAAAAATATCCCAAACACCCTGTTTCTTATCATTAATTACAAACTATTTTTAATTTTATTTTATTTTTATAATCCACAAAACAACCCTCACATGCTTCATGAGGCCCATTTAATTTGTATTGCAAAATTTGTCTCGTTCTTTGCTTTTGATCTCTTTTACGTCACCGACATGCTTCATCAAGTATATATTAATTAATTAAACCAATTTTATTACTTAAATCTCATGTATGTGTAATATGATCCAATTTAACCCTGTTTTAACCATTCGTTTCAGATAACCATTTTGATCTTCTTGTATAATCATGAATTCTTCTAAATCTTTCCAATGTTTATTCTGATCCTTAGTAATTGTTCCGCCCCTATTAAAACATTATTAATAATCCACAGTAAATTATGTTCCACCAACTCAAGTGTTACACAACATAATTGAATTTACGGATGATAAATGCATAATATGTAGTAAAAATTGGATGATAAATTGCTATAAAACGTGCTAAAAAGGCAGCTAACAAATCTCTCCAAGCTTAAACTTTTCCTTGTCCTCGAGGAAGTCAAGAACAAGATTAAACCGCAAAGTAAACATGAAATATTTCCTATTTCCAAAGCTTAAGATGTAGCATCATCCTCCATGGTTGGAGATGAGTCTCGAAGGCATCTACTATTGTGGTGGAGGTTCGGGTCAACCCATGTGATCAAGAAAGGATTGCAAGGTCATCAACTCATCATTTGTCTCATAAAAGTCTGATCCAAGTGTCCATTTCTTTGAGTATGGCTAACATTTCCAATTCGTTTGTACGGGTAGAAGATGTCCCATGGCTTGATGACATTTATTTGCACGCTTCCCTGATGACGACGACGAGGTGGTTGTCGCGTGTCATTTTGTTTTACGCATGTCCATGACCTGATTTCAAAGGCAATAAACCATCAATGAAATTAGTAATTAATAAATAAGAAATCATAAGGATTGTTTATATACAACCATTCTAGCATCGCCATTAAACTTTTATACTAAAACGTGGTTTATTTTTTATTCTTTTAAACAAAGTGTTATAGAATTTCAAATATACCTTTATGACCTGTTTATTTTATCCATGTTTGGATAAAAGTTTTGTTCAAAATCAAACATATAGAATTTAATTGATTTTATATTTTACTATAACAAACTGAACCGATATCGTCCGAACATCATTGATAACATGTTCTGGTATAAATTTCAATAAAATCGAATATGTATTTACAATAGAATATTTTCTGATATCATAAATAATGTACTTATTCAAGAATGTTAGTTTTTTCACGATTTAGTGCATCACAACGTGCACAATTTTATTACTAGTTGACATCTTATAAATGTTGTGTACGAAATAAAATATTATATATGTACTTAGACCATAGGTAATGGTTAATGCCCACTAAGGGGCATTTTTCACCACATCATCATCATAATGCCCTTTTAAAAAATGTGTAATGGTTAATGCCCATTTCATTTATTACTTTCCATTATTTTTCTTCTCTTTGGGCATTATTATAGAAATGCCCCACCCTCTTCATGCCCGTATAATGCCCAAGGGGGTGGTGTTGAGGGCATTATCAAACATTTTCATGCCCTTATAATGCCCATTACACATGGTCTTATGTACTTATTGGCGTGTTTATTTTGGAAGTGTCATTTTATGATGACATTAGAAAGTTAATTTCAACAAACTCTTTTAATAACTATAAAATTTGCATCTTTGTAATTATCACAAGAATGAAGACCAAATGTTTATCTAACAACTTATATAAGAAACATATCCCCAACCGATCAACCATTCATCCCATCCAAAAAACAAAATTAAATAGGTTACAAAATTCAAATTCAAATCAAACAAAAAAATGTCTCTTGTGACAAAAGCAATCCGGGAAAGTGCATCAGAAATTTATTATGGTGATGCAATTTGTCAAGAAAAATCAAGGGAATTACTAGCAGAAATGGGACTACCCAATGGTCTTTTGCCTCTAGAAGACATTGTGGAATGTGGGTATGTCAAAGACATCGGTTTTGTGTGGCTTATACAAAAGAAAGAGAAGAAACACAAGTTTGAAAAGACCGGGAAGGTTACCGCGTATGAAAAAGAGGTAACCGCATACATAGAGAAGTTCAAGATTAAGAAACTCACGGGTGTTAAGTCTAAGGAGCTTTTGATGTGGATCGCACCAAGTGAGATAAGTGTTGACAATCCACCCACGGGAAAGATCAATTTTAAGGCCGCTTCGGGCCTTCAAAGATCTTTTCCGGTGTCGGCTTTTCAACTTGATGATGTGAAGAAAGATGTTGGAGGTGCGAGTGTGGCTAAGGATGCCCAAGTGAAGGAGGTTTGAGCAAGTGATGAATCTTGATATAATGTATGACAATGAAGTAATATTTATGATCACTTTCATTATATAATGTTGTACTATCTTTTCAAAAATAAACTTCTAATGCTTTATGACTTGTTTTTAGCATGAAACGTGTTTGTCTCACTACAAAATAGTAAGAATAAACCAAGTTTAGGTCGTCACATAAATTAATCTGTTTTCACCAAAGGGCTTTTAGTCTAATGGTATACAGGTATGTAAAATAGCACCAAGTGGTCAAAGGTTCGAGTCCCACTGTAGACGATAGTGTAGAACTAAAAGTAGATCAGATTGTTGTTAAAAGAAACATAAAGCACTTTTCCTTGTTATTCCGGGCCATTAAACCCATTTCTGTAATACGCTAAATACTGTTTAGGAATTGCTTAATATCCCGAATAAGTTGAGTAAGCACCAACATTATAGATGAGATTGCGTTTGAAGCATTTCATCGAGCAGATAGAGTGCATCAAGTGAAATAAGAAAACTTAAAACAAAGATTTGGAGTATGATGTGCACCATCGTTATAAAATTTGTTGTTTCATAGTTATAAAACATTAGCATCAGAGTTCTAAATAGATAACAACTATATTATTATGATGCATTGAACTTATACATTGATAAAAATGGTGTACCATAGTAATTTAAAGAAAAAAACATAGTTACTTTATAAAAACATTATTTGTTAGTATTTTACATCCTTATTTCAAAAAATGTATTTATAGTAAGCATTCCTAAGTTTGTGTGTTATACATGCAATATGGCATTGTGTAACATCCCGAAAATACAAAACTTTAGATTAGAATTATAAAGTGTAAAATAAACAAGAATAAACTAACTAGGATAAATAACCCAGTTAGTTAGGAGTCTTGTAGTAACACATGAATGAGTTATAAAGCCAAAGAAATAAACTAAATAAGAGTTGAGGGACTTAAGTTGTTAAAACTGAAACTTAAGATACTAATATTTAGTAAAATAAAACAAACCAAACACCTCAATTGAGGTCTGGTCGATCAACAGCAGGAAGGGGGCGACACCCACACTTCCAAAACCTAAAAATCTACTAAACTCTCAAATTGAAGGCCAAAATCCAGTAGAAATCGAAATCTAAACATAGAATCGTGATCACCTCGTCAAGGGGATCATAAGGTATGTTGAATTAGGTCATTTTCATTCAATTCAAAGTTCATGCATGTGATCAAAATCGAATGTAGAGCTTGATTATGTGTTGTAAACATGAAATTGGAAGTAATGTAAGGTTTAGGAACAAACCCTAGACGATTTCTTGTCAAATTCTTGCATGATAGTTGTATAAATTAAAATCACCATAGTGGGTGATTAGTATGCTAGTAGAACTTGATGAACACTAGGATTAAAACTCTTGTTCTAGTGTAAACTGAAATTATGAGGAAAACCCTAAATTGTTGATGTTAACATATAGACATGTGGTCAAAATTGAAGTAATTTGGGTGATAAAAATCGAGTCATGAACCTGGTTTAGATCATGTAAAAATCTGACCCGCTAGGTGTTTGATAAAATGCCTAAAAGAGGGTTAAAATGTTAAAGGTTGGGTAAAACGCAGAATTGAATATGTTAAGAAATCATGCGTTAAAGCTTATGGAAGAGTTCTAATCTTGTTATGAATTGAACTCTTTAGGCAAGGAATCCGGAACGTCGAGTGGACACGCCGGAGGTGATACCCGTGGAAAAAGTGTGCTTTAAAGGTACGTGGCTTTAGTCCCGTTAAATTATGCTTAAATGCTTCGGTTTGTTATGTAAATGATGTTGTAGTGTAAAAGGTGCGTTTGATGTGTCGTTAAAGTGGCGAAGTACACTTGACCATTAAACGGGTCAAAACAAGGATTTGGAATTTAGTTTGGCATATCGACAAAGTGATAGTTTTCACTAAATAGCCAAACGGGTCAAAAGATGTTTTTAAAAGAATCATGAGAGTAGAGACTAGAAAGTCTCATATTTCGTTAAACAGTGGATTGTACCACGCTATTGAATTGGTTATATTAATTTAAGTCTAAGAACCCGGGAAGTTGGGTCAACTAATAGAAGCTCTATGAAAGTGTTGTTTGAAACGGAATGCTTGAATTCCGAAGAAACTAGTATTTAGCCCAAAGGGAACGCGAAGCCAAGGAATGGCGCGAATACACCAAGTATATGAGCCCGGGAAATTGGGTAATTATGTCTAAAAGGTTTTAAGAATGGAAAAGAGGTGCTATGCACCTATACTAACGGGTTGGATAATTGAAATAAGGAAACTGTGAACCGATTATTGGTATCTCGGTTTCCGTATTGAGAAATTTACGTGGTCGGGTCCGTAATTTTATTACGGACTTGTAGGAAAAAGAATCGGTTAAAACGGAATAACGAGTGAAAAGTTATGATCTTTTAAGTTGAAAAATTAGTTAAAGGGCATAGATGCAGAGCCCACCGTAAATTACGGTACCACCGTAATTTACGGTGGACAACAAAAGTGTTACGGCGTGTTACTCCTGAGTTACGGCAGACCGGGTTTGTTCAGGGTCTACCGCAACTTACGGTGACACCGTAAGTTACGGTGGAACCCTGAAAACTTGAATTTAGTTTGTTATTTTGCGATGTTAGAATTCGTTTATACGTAATGTATTGATGTCAAAACTAATGGTTTTAGTGTTTGACCCTAGGTATGATGAGGTTCTCTCGGATGGTGATCAAGTATGTTGTCAAGAACCGAACACGCATTTTGAAGCTTCCGCACTAAAAATAACTATGTCTAGAACTTTGTTATGTTGTAAATGCTTTTGTTAATCATGTTTTAAATCCCTTAAACTAGTGGTTAGTTTACTAGCAAGGGTTAACTTTTAACTTGTTATGCACAATCTTGGATGTGTTTGGTACTATCACAAGTGTGTATGGTTTTAAACAATGTTTTGGTATTACAACAAGTATGTATGGTCCTTAAAACATGTAAAAGTTTTTGTAAACTCTGATTTGTATCTAATTTAATATAATTATTAATTATATTCCGTGCAAATATTAAGGGTGTTACAAGTTGGTAATCAGAGCCCAAGGTTGTTAACAAGTGTTCGGTTCAAGCTTGATCAAACATCCGGTAAGAGTTAATAGTTTTAAAGTAGAGTTACTAAGTATAAAAAGGGAAGTAAGGAATGGAAATGCATGGGAAGAGCGTGTTAACACACTCAAACCCGGAAAGTGCATTAAATAAGAACGGTGAAAACAAGTTATGAACTTGAATAAACCGAAGTGAATAAATCATACGTCATAAATGAAATGTTAACGCTTAATGTAAACATTTCAGTTAAAGATGACGGATAAAGGTAATGATGATGCGGTGCCAAGAGTCACCGAGCAAACAAGAGAAGTGATTGCTGAGGAGGTAGGAAAGGCAATCGAAAACAGTTTGTCGGGTTTTATCGACAAAATCCAAAACATGGTATTATCAGTGGTGGAAGAAAGGATCAAGAAATTGGAGGATAATACCAATTTAGCAAAGGAGAAGTCGGGGGGACGAAAATCTTGTTCTTATAAAGAGTTCATGGCGTGTAAACCGCCAATCTACAATGGGGAAGTTGACCCGATAATATGCCAACGGTGGCTAAGTGATATGGAGGGAGTATTTGAAAGGACCCATTGCGATGAGGATGACTTCGTGGCTTATGGCACGGGTCAGTTAAGGGGTCAGGCGAAAGATTGGTGGGATAACAAGAAGAAAGAGATCGGAAGTGAAGCGGCTAAGGCTATGACATGGGACGAGTTTAAGACGCCGTTTCTTAAACATCATAGTCCCAAGGCAATCATAAACAAAATCAAGGAAGAATTTATGCAGCTTCGACACAAGGGTGAATCTATCGATAAAATCACGGGAACGTTCATGGATAAAATGAAGTTTTGTGATGATCTCATAATGAATGAAGAGTAGAAAATATATTATTATTATAATATGCTGAGCGCCGAGTATAGGGAGTTTATGACTCCTTCGAAGTATGAGACTCTCACCGAGATTATAAACGTTGCTCGGGAACGGGAGATAGAGTTGAAGAAACAGATAGAAAGAGGCGAAAGAAGGGCACAGGTAGTCAACCCAAGCCCGACGAAAAAGGCTCGTCCGAACGAATCCTCAAAGAAACAAGAAGGAAAAAACGGGTCATCAAGCTGCAAGATATGCGGGAAAGGGCACAAGGGTGAGTGCCGGTTTAAGGACAAGCCGTGTCCAATTTGTGGGAAAACCGGGCACACGGCTGCGTTGTGCTCGGGGAAGGTGTCGGTGTGTTACAAATGTTATCAGCCGGGTCACAAGAAATCGGAGTGTCCGGAATTGATCGGAAAGAAAGATGACAAGGATACACGTACCGAGACACCAAGAGCAAAAGCAAGATCCTTCCAGTTAACGGCAGCCGAAGCAAAGGTGGAACCCGATGTGGTTTCAGGTATATTTGCTATAAAATCGATTCCTGCACATGTGTTATTTGATACGGGTGCGAATAAATCCTTTGTTTCACATGGATTTATTCGACATCCTTCTTTTGTACTAACGAAATTGCCTATGCCATTAGAGGTAGAAATAGGTGATAACAAAAGTTTCCTTGTATGTGATATATGTCGAGACTGCAAAATAAACATTGATGATAAGGAATATTTAGGTGCTGTTTGTTTTTTCTGCGGGAAAAGGTCTGCAGTCTGCGGACCACATCTGCAGACATCTGCAGGAGAAGAGGTGGACCAAATGTCTGCAGTCTGCAAGGAGAAGAGGGTTTGTTTTTTTTTCTTCTACAAAACACTTCACACACACACTGCCACAACTCTCTCTCTCTCTACAAGATAGCACCACCACCGCACCACCTCCGCCATCACACCACCGCTATCATCTGCCGCCAAGAACAACCACCCACCCCGTCTTCGTCGTTCAACCCCCGTCCTTCAACCACCGCCACCACTTCGATTTGGGGGTTTTTGAAACAGAGAGAGAGAGAGATCCAGAGAGAGAGAGTACGAGGAGAGAGAGACTGAAACAGAGATCGATGATGATGATGATGAAACAGAGCACCGCCACCACTTCGATTTTGGGGGTTTTTGAAACCCTAATTTCACCGATCGATTTGGGGGTTTCTGAAACAGAGACCGATGATGATGATGATGATGAAACAGAGATCGATTTGGGGGTTTTTGGAACCCTAATTTCATGATGACGATGATGTTCGATGACGATGATGTTCGATGATGATGATAACAGATGGTGGCGGAGTGGAGGTGGTGGCGGAGTGGAGGGGGTTGCGGAGTGGAGGTGGTGGCGGAGTGGAGGGGGTGGCGGAGTGGAGGGGGTGGCGGAGTGGAAGTGGTGACGGAGCAGGGGTGGCGGAGTGGAGGTGGTGGCGGAGCAGGGAGGTGGTGGCGGATGAATGTTTTGAAGATGGTGAAGAGGTCTGCAGAGGTTAGAAGACTTGTGGACAGGTCTGCTTGGGGAAGAGGCCTCGCAGACGTTTTTGGTCTGCAGATCTTCAAGAAAACAAACACCCTGCAGGAACCTTATGTCTGCGCGCCTCTGCGCGACGCAGACATAAGTGCTCAGAAGAGCTTCTGGGCAAAAAACAAACAGCACCTTAATAGATTTGATCCCTATGTCAATGGGAGAATTCCAAGTAGTGGTCGGGATGGATTGGTTATCTCGACATCATGCAGAAGTGATGTGTTTCCGCAAGGAGATAAAATTGACATCTCCAAGCGGAAAACAAGTCACCATCTATGGCGAAAAAGGGGGCAGTCCCGTTATGTACTCAATACTAAAAGCTCAAAAGCTTATGAGGCGCGGATGTAAAGCATTTATGATTTACGCAAATGAACCCGATAAAGAGACGCCGAAGATTGAGGACGTACCAGTGGTACGCGAATATGCTGATGTATTTCCGGAAGATTTACCGGGAATACCACCGGAACGGGAGGTAGAGTTCGGAATTGAATTGGTTCCGGGCGCGAAACCTGTGGCCAAGGCGCCGTATCGGCTCGCGCCATCAGAATTGCAAGAATTGATGTCCCAAATCCAAGATTTGCTTGACAAGGGATTTATTCGGCCAAGTGTGTCTCCATGGGGCGCACCAGTATTATTCGTGAGAAAGAAGGACGGGAGCATGCGTATGTGCATTGACTACCGGGAGTTGAATAAACTTACGGTAAAGAATCGATATCCGCTTCCAAGAATTGATGACCTATTTGACCAATTACAAGGTGCAAGTCGGTTCTCAAAAATCGACCTCAGATCGGGGTATCATCAGTTGAAAGTCAAAGAGGAGGATGTACCGAAAACGGCTTTTCGTACACAGTACGGACATTACGAGTTTCTCGTGATGTCCTTTGGGTTAACTAATGCACCCGCGGCTTTCATGGATCTCATGAACCGGGTTTGTAAACCCATGCTAGACAGGTCAGTGATAGTATTCATTGATGACATCTTGATATACTCCAAGAATGAAGTAGAACACGCAAGTCATTTGCGTGAAGTGTTGGAGACGCTCAGGAAAGAGAAATTGTATGCAAAATTCTCTAAATGTGCCTTCTGGTTACGAGAGGTGCAATTTTTTGGGCACATCATTAGTGCAAACGGGGTGTTAGTAGATCCTTCAAAAATAGAAGCTGTGTCAAGATGGACTCCACCAAAGAATCCTTCGGAAATCAGAAGCTTCTTGGGGCTTGCGGGTTATTATCGGAGATTCATACAAGATTTCTCCAAAATTGCTACGCCGTTGACCAAACTAACCCGTAAGGATGAAAAGTTTATTTGGGCCGAGGATCAAGAAAGGGCGTTCTAAACGCTCAAGGAAAAATTGACCCATGCACCGGTATTGACGTTACCGGACGGAACGGAGGATATGGTAGTTTACTCGGATGCATCGCATTCGGGACTTGGTTGTGTTTTGATGCAGCGGGGCAAGGTTATAGCCTATGCCTCGAGACAACTAAAGACTCATGAGAAGAGATATCCTACCCATGACCTCGAGTTGGCAGCAGTGGTGTTTGCCTTGAAGATATGGAGGCATTACTTGTATGGGGGGAAGTGCACTATCTTTACCGACCACAAAAGCTTAAAGTATTTCTTCGATCAGAAGGAATTAAATATGAGGCAGAGGCGGTGGTTGGAAACTGTCAAAGACTTTGATTGTGAAATACATTACCACCCCGGGAAGGCTAATGTAGTGGCAGACGCGTTGAGCCGAAAGACGGATTATATGCCTATTCGAGTACGATCGATGCAACTAATTGTGACATCGGGTTTACTTGAACAAATCCGAAAATCTCAAATTGAAGCAATCAAGGAAGAAAATGTGAAGAAGGAACGGATAGTTGGGCAGCTAAAAGACCTGGAGGATGATAATCAAGGATTGAAAACTCGATTTGGGAGAGTTTGGGTTCCAAATACATGTGGGGCCAAGGTACGTCTACTTGACGAGGCCCATAAATCTCATTATTCAATTCATCCGGGGGCAACCAAAATGTATAATGACTTAAAACAAAACTACTGGTGGCCCGGAATGAAAAGAGATATTGTGAAATATGTGGAGAAGTGTCTGACTTGTTTACAAGTCAAAGCGGAGCACCAAAAGCCATATGGTAGGTTGCAACCGCTGGATATCCCAGTTCGGAAATGGGAACAAATCACGATGGATTTGTTAACCAAGTTGCCCAAAACCAATCGCGGATTTGATGCTATATGGGTAGTCGTGGATAGATTAACAAAAAGTGCTCACTTCATTCCGATTCGTGAGACTTATACATCCGAGAAGATGTCGGAGGTGTACACCAATGAGATCATAGCACGTCACGGAGTGCCGATATCCATTGTGTCAGACAGAGATACTCGGTTTACCTCTAAATTCTGGCGCGAATTCCAAGAACAGATGGGAACTAAACTGTTCATTAGCACTGCTTATCATCCGCAAACTGATGGGCAAAGTGAGAGAACGATACAAACGTTGGAAGATATGTTGAGGGCTTGCATCATCGACTTCGGGGGTAGTTGGGATGTCCATCTACCCTTGGTCGAATTTTCATATAACAATAGCTATCAATCGAGCATTAAAATGGCCCCGTATGAAATGTTATATGGTAGAAAGTGTCGAACCCCGGTGTGTTGGGGAGAAGTGGGACCACGAGGATTAGCACATACTGATATAATCCGAACTACGAATGAGAAAATCGATGTGGTCCGAGCTCACCTAAAAGCAGCTCAGGATCGGCAAAAGTCGTATGCGGATAAGCGAAATAGACCTATTGAATTTCAAGTTGGCGATAAAGTAATGCTAAAAGTATCGCCATGGAAAGGAATTATACGGTTCAGAAAAAGAGGAAAGTTGAGTCCGAGGTTCATTGGGCCATTCAGGATCACTGAACGGGTTGGTAAGGTAGCATATCGCCTTGAACTACCCGAGGAGTTGAGTGGAATTCATAACACATTCCATGTGTCACATCTCCGAAAATGCTTAGCAGATGAAAATGCTTGTATCCGCTATGATGATATTGAGGTGGATAACAGCCTCAACTATGCAGTGAGGCCAATTTCAATCTTAGATCGAAAAGAGAAGAGTTCGAGGAACAAAGTAATTAACCAAGTGAAGGTTAAATGGGAGCACATGAAGGGTGCGGATACCACGTGGGAATCCGAAGAAGAGATGCAACGGCTCTACCCTAAACTATTTGGTACATATTACGGTTTCGGGGACGAAACCCTTTTTAAGGGGGGTGGTCTTGTAACATCCCGAAAATACAAAACTTTAGATTAGAATTATAAAGTGTAAAATAAACAAGAATAAACTAACTAGGATAAATAACCCAGTTAGTTAGGAGTCTTGTAGTAACACGTGAATGAGTTATAAAGCCAAAGAAATAAACTAAATAAGAGTTGAGGGACTTAAGTTGTTAAAACTGAAACTTAAGATACTGATATTTAGTAAAATAAAACAAACCAAACACCTCAATTGAGGTCTGGTCGATCAACAGCAGGAAGGGGGGGGACACCCACACTTCCAAAACCTAAAAATCTACTAAACTCTCAAATTGAAGGCCAAAATCCAGTAGAAATCGAAATCTAAACATAGAATCGTGATCACCTCGTCAAGGGGATCATAAGGTATGTTGAATTAGGTCATTTTCATTCAATTCAAAGTTCATGCATGTGATCAAAATCGAATGTAGAGCTTGATTATGTGTTGTAAACATGAAATTGGAAGTAATGTAAGGTTTAGGAACAAACCCTAGACGATTTCTTGTCAAATTCTTGCATGATAGTTGTATAAATTAAAATCACCATAGTGGGTGATTAGTATGCTAGTAGAACTTGATGAACACTAGGATTAAAACTCTTGTTCTAGTGTAAACTGAAATTATGAGGAAAACCCTAAATTGTTGATGTTAACATATAGACATGTGGTCAAAATTGAAGTAATTTGGGTGATAAAAATCGAGTCATGAACCTGGTTTAGATCATGTAAAAATCTGACCCGCTAGGTGTTTGATAAAATGCCTAAAAGAGGGTTAAAATGTTAAAGGTTGGGTAAAACGCAGAATTGAATATGTTAAGAAATCATGTGTTAAAGCTTATGGAAGAGTTCTAATCTTGTTATGAATTGAACTCTTTAGGCAAGGAATCCGGAACGTCGAGTGGACACGCCGGAGGTGATACCCGTGGAAAAAGTGTGCTTTAAAGGTACGTGGCTTTAGTCCCGTTAAATTATGCTTAAATGCTTCGGTTTGTTATGTAAATGATGTTGTAGTGTAAAAGGTGCGTTTGATGTGTCGTTAAAGTGGCGAAGTACACTTGACCATTAAACGGGTCAAAACAAGGATTTGGAATTTAGTTTGGCATATCGACAAAGTGATAGTTTTCACTAAATAGCCAAACGGGTCAAAAGATGTTTTTAAAAGAATCATGAGAGTAGAGACTAGAAAGTCTCATATTTCGTTAAACAGTGGATTGTACCACGCTATTGAATTGGTTATATTAATTTAAGTCTAAGAACCCGGGAAGTTGGGTCAACTAATAGAAGCTCTATGAAAGTGTTGTTTGAAACGGAATGCTTGAATTCCGAAGAAACTAGTATTTAGCCCTAAGGGAACGCGAAACCAAGGAATGGCGTGAATACACCAAGTATATGAGCCCGGGAAATTGGGTAATTATGTCTAAAAGGTTTTAAGAATGGAAAAGAGGTGCTATGCACTTATACTAACGGGTTGGATAATTGAAATAAGGAAACTGTGAACCGATTGTTGGTATCTTGGTTTCCGTATTGAGAAATTTACGTGGTCGGGTCCGTAATTTTATTACGGACTCGTAGGAAAAAGAATCGGTTAAAACGGAATAACGAGTGAAAAGTTATGATCTTTTAAGTTGAAAAATTAGTTAAAGGGCATAGATGCAGAGCCCACCGTAAATTACGGTACCACCGTAATTTACGGTGGACAACAAAAGTGTTACGGCGTGTTACTCCTGAGTTACGGCAGACCAGGTTTGTTCAGGGTCTACCGTAACTTACGGTGACACCGTAAGTTACGGTGGAACCCTGAAAACTTGAATTTAGTTTGTTATTTTGCGATGTTAGAATTCGTTTATACGTAATGTATTGATGTCAAAACTAATGGTTTTAGTGTTTGACCCTAGGTATGATGAGGTTCTCTCGGATGGTGATCAAGTATGTTGTCAAGAACCGAACACGCATTTTGAAGCTTCCGCACTAAAGATAACTATGTCTAGAACTTTGTTATGTTGTAAATGCTTTTGTTAATCATGTTTTAAATCCCTTAAACTAGTGGTTAGTTTACTAGCAAGGGTTAACTTTTAACTTGTTATGCACAATCTTGGATCAAGGGGAACAACACGCCCCTGGTGCAAATATTAAGGGTGTTACACATTGTGGGGAAGTTGACATGGAGGTGGGGGATCAAGGGGAACAACACGCCCCTGGTGCGGGAGAGAAGGGGAGCGGTGTGGAGGGCATGGATGTCCCGCTTGTTACGCACAAGATAGAAGGTTTTGAAATGTTGTTGGGTAGAAATCTGATGTGGAAGTCGGAGATGGCGGGGAACACCACGCCCTTTGTGGGGGATACAATACAAATACCCTCTCACGAAACCATAACACATGGCCTAACACAACACCCAATCCACCAAAATCATACTCAAATATGTCTTCGAAGTCATGATTAAGAAGATTAAACTAGTATCATAATGTTTACCAACAACATAAACGCTTCTGGTTAGCCATTAATACTTCATACCTAACTACATGAAACTTAAAGCAACCAACACAAAAAGTACGTTGACAATAGTTCACTAGTAGCTTTCTGTTTGTTTTATAAGACCAAGTATTTTAATTCTTTTGGAATAGTCAATAGATGAGAGCAGCTATAAATTCAATCACATCAAACTCTTGATAGATGGTGCCTACAATACAATCTATAAGTTAGAAGCTCCCAAAAAAAAGTTAGAAATGGCATTTAGGTAATTACCACAAGAAATAAAACCAATTCATATTAACCTCATAATAAAATCCCAATGGCTATTAAAACCAAATAAAAAATGTCATAAAAAATGTCTCTTGTGACACAAGACAATAGGGCTAGCGCATCATACATTTACCATGGTGATGCAATTTGTCAAGAAAAATCAAAGCTTCTGCTCAAAGAAATGGGAGTACCAAATGGTCTCCTCACTTTAGAAGACATTGAGGAATTTGGGTACGTCAAAAACACCGGCTTTGTGTGGCTTAGATAAAAGAAACCGAACAAAACCAAAAATGAAAAGGTCGGGACAGTTTCATCACAAGCAACTGAAGTAACTACTTACTTAGAAAAGTTCAAGATCAAGAAACTAACGGGTGTTAAAGCTAGAGATCTCATGATGTGTGGTTTACAATTAGTGAGGTCAGTGTTGACAATCCGCCCACAGGAAAGATCACCTTTTAAACGAGTTCTGGCATTCGAAAATCTTTTCCTGTGTCGGCTTTTAAAATAGATAACGTAAAGAAGGATATACGAGGTGTGGATGAGACTAAAGGTGCCAATATTAAAGAGGTTTGAGCAAGTGTTTACATTTCATAAATAACAGTGAAGTTTTTGTTGATGAAATTCACTTTATGTTGTATCATCATATATATAATTAAAGATTAAATGTTTAGGGCTCTAATTTTAATAGAATCATGAACTTTTATAGTTAACTTACATGTCACGGACTCATTCGAGTTGTAAAAGAGCCGAGTTTGAACATAACTTCTAGCTCAACGAGAGATTTTGAGTCAAAAGTAACATGCTAGCTCGTATAGTAGTTTTTTGGGTTTTAGCTTGAGTTGAGTCTAGCTCGACTTGTATTAACCTTGTATGCGATTATATGATAACTAAGTTTATCTTCTATATATTTTATACATAAAATAATACATTGGCCCTGATTAAGAAAAGAACCCTAATTTTTCGTTGTTAACTTAAGAGTGTGTGTGTGTGTAGGATCATTTGCACGACCAAACGAGTCGTTCAGAAGAGATCTCGTCCAATACGAGAGGCGGAATCAAACGTATCGGTGTTATTTCAGCTGTATACACACTAGAATCACTTAATCTATCTCTTGTATTGATTTGATGACGATTACAGACCTGGAGATACTTAGGCAGAGCTTCGCTACCGGAATGTCCAAGTTACAAATGAAAATCACAAGTCACCTATTTATACTATTTCCAGTTTGTTTGAACAAACCTTTGCAGTTCGTACGAACTGGTCCAGTTCGTTTGAACTATCCACTTCGTTTGAACTGGCCACTTCGTTTGAACTGGCTTGTTCACCTCTGTTTCCTACTTATCTCGAACTGCGTGACTTGTTTCATCTATTCTATTACACGACTCGATACAAGACGAAGTCGACAGACATATGCACTAACAGACTCCCCCTCGAATGTTGACGAGTCTTCAGTGTCGAGTCTTCAGTTGTTTAACCTTCAGTCTTTATCAGTCTGTTCACTCTCTCCAAATATTCTCCATTGTAAGCATCTTCAATCAATCTCTTTTTCTTTCTCGTAATCTTCAGACTCTGAAACTGTCTCTACAATCTTCAGACTCTCTCTTGATGTCCTCAGACTCCCCCTCTCACTAAGCTTGGATCGCAGTCTGGAATTCACTTTCCACAGGTTCTCAGATTGTAACCTGACACTCATCTAACTCAGGTTTCGGAACCTGGCTACCCTGCACAACTCTACCCAAAAATAAGTTTCACAAATTTTAAACTTTTGCAATTTTAGAAACCACTTGCAGGTACCATTCAAAAAATGATTTAATCTTTGATAATCATTTGAAAATACAATTTCTTCATACATTCTTTCCCAAACCTGTTCATCAAGTTTAGCACTCGGAATTTTGAAAATTAGCTCTCCAACACCAGTTGTCAAAAATCTTTTTGTATTTTTCAAAAAATTTATGCTAAAACACACAAAAAATCTTTTTGGATTTTTGAATGTACTTGAAATGCAGTAAAGAAATATATACAAACAATATTTTTTTGAGCTTGTACAAGAGGATCATATCAGTTTATGCGACAAATCACCAACACCGTTAAGCTTTAAACATTTTAAGTTTTAAACGATTCACTTAGATTGTCAGTATACTGATCCATTTAAATTCTTACACAAAGTTCAATTGCTTCGAGATACGAGATTAATGTCTTAAGTACTTAAACTTAATCATGTGTCCCACCTCAGAATATACTCCCGTATCCAGATCCCAATATTCAGTCTTACAGGTGAGTATACCACAGATGATATCTGTAAGGGGTTAAATTGCGAAACCGTGAGAGCTCAGGTCAGAACTTCCGTTCAGCAGAGAGATGACGGTTCGACTTGGGTGGGTCCCCTTTAGAGGATCTTTTTTACAACAGCAATGATTATCAATTTTATTGTTTCATCATTTTTGCTGAGGGCGGCGCTATATTTCAAGCAAGCAGAAAGTATTCTCCGGGGACTAGGCCATTGCTTCCGCAAAATCAGAAGTCCCGGGATAATACCCCAGATATCATTGAGCATAAAGACCTAGTATCTCAGAAAGAGGGACCTTTCAAACAAGATTTCGGGGGTTACCCATATATCATAGAGATGTTTCCCCACGATATAAGCAGGTTTGAAATTTAGGTTTATATCTCGTCACAATCTACTAAATGTGCAAAAACCTACTGGCACATCATCAGTGAGACCGTTTATCACATTTTAACTTTCCAATTCTTTAGCATGTCGTGACAGTCCACTGATGTACTATCATTTCCTCTTTTATACAACAACACTCGATTTTTGATTTTATCATGTTTTTGTCTTTTTCAAATTTTCAAATGTTTTTGGATTTTCTGAAATTCTTACTCCCCCTAAAATTCAAACACATTTAAAGGAAATTTGAAAATAAGCTGTACAAACAACGTGACAACTGATATCAAATCGCATCAATTCGCCATCCACTAGGCATAAACAATCAGAACTCCCCCTTACAACAAACTATTTTCCCATTGATTTCAAAACACTTAAGTTTGTTTTAATCAAATGGTTTTTCCGGAAAATAAGTTTTGTTGATTGATTTTAACCATTTGTAGGTTAGGGGATAAACTCATCATTTTGTTTCTCAACCACTTGTAGAAAATCAGATACAACTTAATGTCCCTGATTTACCACTTTTAAGTCGAAATATCACATTTGTGAATTTCTCAAGAAAGATGCCGATTCATGTTCCACGCTTACCAACCTGGGAGTTCCGGCAAGTCATATTTGTGACCTATTTTCAATTTTCAAAATAGTATAAGAATGATGCCGATTCCTGCTCCGCGATTACCAACTTGGGAGCTCCGGCAAGTCCAGAGACTTACTGTTCGTAATATGTACCATCCCAGTCACAAACTAGGGATGGTTCAACTTTATCTTTCTTCGTCTTCTTCTCATAAAACTCCTTCACTCCTTTGACCTTCCTGTCAACCATTTTTCCAAAAATATGATGAACTTTGGAGTTGAAGGCTTTTTCAATATCAAACTCTTTCTTTTCTGAGAAAAATTGGTTTGATATCTCAACTTTACCAATGTTTTTCTTAAAATTTTCAGCCCGAAGTGGTGGAAAATTCACATCATCCACAGTCAGCACTGATTTTTCACATTTAACCTCAACCTGTGACTCATCTGACTTTGTGGAATCAGATTCATCGCCAGAAGATAACTCCTCTGATTTTGTTGAATCAGAATCATTGCTAGAACTATCAATCGATTTCTTAACAACCCATTTTTGGTTGTCAAGTTTTGCTCTCTTCTTATAAAACCTGTTTGAACATTCACCAATTTCAAAAGTTGAATTTTTGAAAAGCTTTGTTCTATCAATTGGTGGTTCAAACACAACTTCTTTCTCCTTCAATTTACGAGAGACTCCCTGTTTTAATTTTATTTCCTTGGAACAATTTTTGGCAATATGTCCAACAATGTTGCATTGGAAACAGGTTCTCGTTTCTTTCATCTGATCAGCAAACTTCATCTCTTCTTGCTTCTTTGCAAGGAATTCTCTGTTAGATTGCTTCCAGAATGGGCTCTTTTGTTCCTCCTCAGCAGAAGTACCTGAAACAAATATCATTTTTGATTTAAAATCTCTAACATATTTGTATTGATTTGATGAGGATTACAGACCTGGAGATACTTCGGCAGAGCTTCGCTACCGGAATGTCCAAGTTACAAATGAAAATCACAAGTCACCTATTTATACTATTTCCAGTTCGTTTAAACAAACCTTTCCAGTTCGTACGAACTGGTCCAGTTCGTTTGAACTGACCACTTCGTTTGAACTGGCCACTTCGTTTGAACTGGCCACTTCGTTTGAACTGGCTTGTTCACCTCTGTTTCCTACTTATCTCGAACTGCGTGACTTGTTTCATCTATTCTATTACACGACTCGATACAAGACGAAGTCGACAGACGTATGCACTAACAGTGTGTGTGTGTTGGGGGCGAGTCATCTTACCTATCCTTGACACCCTCTTTTATCAACATCAGCGTTACATTATAGTTTTACATTCCATATCTAACCATCTCTAAACCATGAAAATGTTCATCTTTCGCATCCCTCAATTTTAGGGTTATACGTTGAGTTTGTTTGGTAGAACATCACTCTCTCTCTCATCCACTCCCCTCTCCCTCATTGGTGGGCATGCACTTTCCAAATTCACCAATCTTTAACCATACCCAAGGGGCTTCGTTGTTGGTGTTCCCTAGTTGTGCCGTGTATCCACATAGGCCACCCACACCGTACCGCTCCCCATTTCCCCAAGCCTAGACTTGTAATTCAAACATTACCAAACTTATATCAATTTATATCCATCCCCAAACCAATAAGTTACTAATTGAATTGATTTCTAAATTGGCCCGTGGATGTAAAGTATTAGAAGTTTAGAACTAAAATCATTCAATGAATGAACAATGAACTGAATCATAAGTTCTTAACTAAATGCAACTAACTATATATTTTAATTTTATTCGATAGTCAATATTTTATAACTTATTACCTAATTTTCTTGTTTCAATTTTAATAAATAATGGCGATGATGATACGTTCAAATTTAATAAATAATGGTGATGATGATACGTTGATAGGTAACCTAAACAAGAGTAAAAATATATAACTTAAATCCTGATTCAGCTTGAAGTTTTATTTCATACTTCTATTTTCAATTGAGATTATTGATTCAGAGTTCTTCTCCTTGGCGCCAGAGGCAGTTCGGTTCTTGTCTAGAGTTCAGTGTGTGGTTCACAGCAACTTTTCGACCCCTCAGGAGCGAGGCTTTGTTATTAGTAGATTAGGGTTTTCTATTCAGAAAGGGATGACGGCGCAGTTTGTTGCTCGTCTACCTGCTATCCTTATGTAAATTGCCCAAATTATTGGAATGAAATTTTACAACTTTCACAAAAAAAAAATCCTGAAAATAAATTTTGGACCATTGAATTCCAATTGTCCTATGATATCTTTACATTCATCTTCTGATTCTGCTCCAAACACATTGATAACTGTTTTTACTAACTTAAAGACGTGACGTAACTCCGAGGAGATATCATAGCCCAAATCTCGAGGATGAGATTTAAAACAAGGTGGGGAGGACGTAACAACCCTCAAGAAACACCCCTAAACATTCCTAAATACATCCCGTACGTGAGAAACGGACACGAATAACATTGATATTAATAAAAATCAAGAAAAACAAATATTCTGGGTGGCTCGCGGGCCGCGACCAAGATAGCCTAAATCTGTCGTGGGGCGCGACAACTTGTTACTTGGAGGACACCCAGATCACCACGTGTCAGGACACGTTTCAACCCTATAGCTGACTCAGCAACCCTATCGCCGCCTTTGGGGCTCTCGCGGGCCGCGAAAGATGAAGAGGAATCCGTCGCGGGGCGCGAGCCGCCCTTCGACCAGTTATAAAAGGGACAGGAATCGGCATTTGCAAGTTGTTCAGAATTCTAATTCTCTCTCAACCTTCTATAGACTAAAAGCTCTAGCCTAATACCCCCTAATAAGGGAAGCTCTGCCTCGTTGTAAGTATTATAACCCTGCTATTATCGATCGATTTAGGATTTCCGTAACGCATGTCGGCTCTACCCGACTCAGTCGTTGGAATTCGGTCTCGTGTTACACCCGATTGATCTAGGACTCCATAATGCATGTCAAGGCTTTGCCTGACTCAGTCATTGGAGTTCTGTATCGAGTTGTACGGTTAATGCAATTTGGGTTATTTTACTAACACATGTGCATTGTTTAAAATTTAACCAGAAAACTATAATATTACCTGGAAGCCTGTAGGAATACCTAAATCTACAAATGTGAGTACATTCTCTTTTTATAAATCGTGTTGTGAGTCAAAATGTTTTACCAAAACCTCAAATGTTTTAACTTACACTTAACAGTAATTGAGTATTTGTGATTCTACAATTACTGCCGGTATGTTGGGATTTTGTATACAAAATGTGGAAAATGTTATCATTGGACAAAGAGTTAGCCAATGGATAATATGACCCACAAGTCAGGGTTTGACAGTACAGAATGAGTAATTGAGTAGATATTAGCAAATGTAATTGCGGATGCCCTCACTTCTGTAAAGATTATAAAACTGTTTTGACTAAACTGAGATGCACTCACCAGTATTTCTTAATGATAAAATGTTTTTAAAACGCGTTTCAGGTAACACAATGTGAAAGCCAATAAAAGCCAGCTGGAGAGCACTGAAGGCTTAGAAAAGTGGCTATAAAAGTTACCTAAATAAAAAGGAGATCATGTTTTCAATAATTAGGGTTTATCCCTATAAATATATTACAAATGAAAATCGGGTGTTGTCCCACTTGTTTATTATAAATGTATTATCAGCAAAACTTGGGTTTTATCCCATTTATTTATTCTAAACATTTTGGTGTTTAACTCTGATAAAAATATTTCCTAACTACGGTACTGATGAAAGTTTTCCATTGCCAAATTAATAAACACCGATACCATTTGACTGGCTCACGGCTCCCGCTCCCAGGGTGGGGTCGGGGGTTGTGACAGAAGGTGGTATCAGAGCTACGCCACTGGTCTACGCCCTTTAGGTGTTCTTCTAATACCTAAACCTTAACCATTTATGTTAGGAAATTAAATACCTTATGTATTATCATGTGAACATAAAATATTAATATGTTTATTATGATTTTTATATCATTTACCGAATTTTGAATTCCCAATATGTGTAACCATTATCTGTATCTAACAGTTATGCTATATTTAAAAAGTATATATATATAGGTGATATATTAATAATGTTATGTCTTATCAATTTTATGATATAATTCAATATGAATTTTATAACATTATAATAATATTATTACGATATTGACATTAATATCATAATATTAATATAAGATAACACAATTCAGGTATGATACTTTGAAAAATATAATAAAATAAATATTAAAATAATACAATTTATGTATTATATCTAAATGATTCTATGTCATTTAAATTCTCAGTATGTGTACCCCTATTTGTATCTTACAGTATATTATGCAATAAATATATAAAGGATATATTTATAATATATTAATATTAAATTTTTGGATATATATCTTACCTATATATTTATGTGAATACAATTCAATATTATGATATTGACATTAATATCTTAATCAAAGATATAAGATAACACTCTTTAGGTATCATAATATAAAATAGCATTTGATGCAAGTAGTATGTTTTATGATTTATGATATAATCCAAAATTTTACTCGACTTAAATATATATATTATTGTCAAAATTTTGACAAAACATATGATTATATTAATTTTATAATATTTTAGCATACTTGAACCATGTTTAATGTTTAAGTAAAATAATTAAAAACAGGATTTTCATAAGAACCCTATGAAAATATTATTCCATGTTATATCATATCCATATATGCACACGTACATTTTCATCTATATGAAAAATATGTAATTATATATAAAATATAAAATATTTTATAACTTGTATCAATGAAATAAGTGATATTTCATAGAAAAAATGTACAAAAATTAATTGGTACTATATAACTAGATAATTTTAATATATGCACGTAATACGTATATATCAGCAGGAAATAACTAGATAATTTTATTATTTAATAATTTAACTCATCCTTTAAATTATATTTGAGTCATATGTATATATGTTCTGAGATAGGAGTAATACCTCACTACTTAATACATTAAGGATCAAATTTAGAAAACGCAAATTTTGTATTATTATGATTCTTTAAATAAATAAATGATAAATTAAGTCCTAATATTTTACAACTAAAATGATTCAACCTGTCAGTAAAAAAAAATTGTTCTAAAAAGAATCCAGAAAATTTATATTTTGATTAAATTTATTTCTTTTGGTGATTTACCCTTTATTCCAAAATGTTCTGTTCAATAAATTTAAATAGAAATTTACAGATATGCTATCATTATTATAAAAGAACGAATGAAGTTATGGAAATAAATAGGATAAATAAAACCATCAGTTAAATAATGGGATTTTATAAAAATAATTTAGTATTATATATATTATACAGGAAATTTGAAGATTTCGTATACATATGCAGAACATGATTTCTTGATAATATATACAATATAATAAACAAATATCCTCTGTAGAAAAATAAGCTTTTATATAACAGAAGAAACAAACCTACATGTTTACTCAGAATCTATTTTGATAATTTCCCAACCCATATCCGCATTTGACTCAAAAGAAACTAGCACCAAATTTAAAGGGAACAATGGTAGGACTAATGAGTGTGAATCTCAGAATCTCATATAAAACCCTTATTTCTAGCCACCATCACAGCCATAAATCTTCACCATACTTCCTGAATACCTATCCAGCCATGAGCTCTGGAAATATAGTTGAATAAAGGCAATATAGAGAAAAGCTATTACAACCAGAAAGAAACAACACATAATATAATATATATACTTTCCTTATATTTTATTAAAATATATATAGTGAAAGAAAATGTTAAAATATAATATGTACATATGTATATATATATATATATATCTATCAACGTATAATACTGATAGGTACGATTATAATTGTGCTAATATGAGCAACAAAATGTGCTTGTGTAATTGTTTAGTTCTGTGATAATTATATCTGAACATGTTTGCAATACAGGAAGTAATAGCAAATTCTAACATAGGCATCCGTACGTTTTGTCTGTACTAAAGTATTGGTTGACTTTTGATTCCAATCAAAGTTTTATAAATAAAAGGTCTTTATTTTTCTTCCAAAAAGCCAACACTCATTTGTCTCATCTCTTGACAAAATTCCTATGTCGGACGTGATTTCATGTCAAAAAAATTCTTTTATTCATGACTACGGATCTGATACTCATTTTTGACAATCTCTATGATTGCAAAAACATTGACCTTTGATATCAAATCAACAGATTTCTTAGAAAACTGCTTTTCTTTTCAGAAGTTACTTACCGGATTTCATTGTAACCATTTCTTCTCAATACATATATCCATTGTTGGAATATATCCAAACCAAGTTCAATTGTTTGAACTTGTTCACAATACACATTCAATTCAAGATCCAATATGATGAATTGAGATCATCATATTCAAGGTAATCTCATTTAACCTTTCATTGTTTGAACCATAGTAGACTTGTTTAAAGTCTTCAACTCCAACAAATCATTTGTTAAATCATGACACCTTGCGGTGGCGTTTTTCTTTGAAATTTGAATTCATTTCATTTCCACACCTAAGGTGTAAATTTATCCATCTTCTATTTGATTCATTATCCTAGACCAGTCTTAATACGATTATGTGTTAAGATACCTAAATTCCGATACCAATGTGCCTCCAACATTTATTTCATCTTTTGATTAATCCTACGATATTCATTCACTTGAACATCCTATCTTTTGAATATCCAGATTCACTTCATTGAAACTTTCATTCAAGAACGATGAATTCGTTCGGTCACTTTAATCATTGAATTCTTTCAATCATTACAACACCTTGCGGTATCTGTATAAATTTGTAGCCTCAGCTAATCATAAACCCTAATCATATCAATTCATACGTCATTCGTTCGACTCATCATTCAAATAGTGTTGATACAATTATGTATCAGGATAATGATACACTAAATCCTACTGTATTTTCGATGTATCCCTGCCATTCAAATAAATGTCACTGATTTCTAGTTTGCTAATTGACAAAACATTTTTCATACTTCTATTTTCAATTGAGATTATTGATTCAGAGTTCTTCTCAATTGACAATCAAAGTAAGTCCCCTTTTTACATTGAATCCTAGTGTTTCTAAAAATCATTGCATTTCTAATTTTATGTCTATCACTTTTTTGATTTGTGAAACTCAGTCACCTCGATGATTGTATCATTTCATCCTGTTCGTTTAACATCAATTCTTGAAAATAATTTTTGGACCATTGAATTCAATTGTCCTATTATATCTTTACATTCATCTTCTGATTCTGCTCCAAACACATTGATAACTGTTTTTACTAACTTAAAGATGTGACGTAACTCCGAGGAGATATCATAGCCTAAATCTCAAGGACGAGATTTAAAACAAGGTGGGGAGGATGTAACAACCCTCAAGAAACACCCCTAAACATTCCTAAATACATCCCGTACGTGAGAAACGGACTCGAATAACATTAATATTAATAAAAAATCAAGAAAAACAAATATTCTGGGTCGCTCGCGGGCCGCGACCCAGATAGCGTAACTCTGTCGCGGGGCGCGACAACTTGTTACTTGGCGGACACCCAGATCGCCATGTGTCAAGACACGTGTCAACCCAATACGCTAACTCAGAAACCATATCGCCGCATTTGGGGCTCTCCCGGGCCGTAAAAGATGAAGAGGAATCCGTCGTGGGGCGCGAGCCGCGCTTAGACCAGCTATAAAAGGGACATGAATCGGCATTTATAAGTTGTTCAGAATTCTAATTCTCTCTCAACCTTCTATAGACTAAAAGCTCTAGCCTGATACCCCTAATAAGCGAAGCTCTACCCCGTTGTAAGTATTATAACCCTGCTATTACCGATCGATTTAGGATTTCTGTAACGCATGTCGGCTCTGCCCGACTCAGTCGTTGGAATTCTGTCTCGTGTTACACCCGATTGATCTAGGACTCCGTAATGCATGTCAAGGCTTTGCCTGACTCAGTCATTGGAGTTCTGTCTCGAGTTGTACGGTTAATGCAATTTGGGTTATTTTACTAACACATGTGCATTGTTTAAAATTTAACCAGGAAACTATAATATTACCAGGAAGCCTGTAGGAATACCTAAATCTACAAATGTGAGTACATTCTCTTTTTATAAATCGTTTTGTGAGTAAAAATGTTTTACCAAAACCTCAAATGTTTTAACTTACACTTAATAGTAATTGAGTATTTGTGATTCTACAATTACTGCCGGTATGTTGGGGTTTTGTATACAAAATGTGGAAAATGTTATCATTGGACAAAGGGTTAGCCAATGGATAATATGACCCACAAGTCAGGGTTTGACAGTACTAAATGAGTAATTGAGTAGATATAAGCAAATGTAATTGCGGGTGCCCTCAATTTTGTAAAGATTATAAAACTGTTTTGATAAAACTGAGATGCACTCACCAGTATTTCTTGATGATAAAATGTGTTTAAAACGCGTTTCAAGTAACACAATGTGAAAGCCAATAAAAGCCAGCTGGAGAGCACTGAAGGCTTAGAAAAGTGGCTATAAAAGTTACCTAAATAAAAAGGAGATCATGTTTTCAATAATTAGGGTTTATCCCTATAAATATATTACAAATGAAAATCGGGTGTTGTCCCACTTATTTATTATAAATGTATTATCAGCAAAACTTGGGTTTTATCCCATTTATTTATTCTAAACATTTTGGTGTTTAACTCTGATAAAAATATTTCCTAACTACGGTCCTGATGAAAGGTTTCCGCTGCCAAATTAAGAAACACCGATACCATCTGGCTGGCTCACGGCTCCCGCTCCTAGGGTGGGGTCGGGGGTTGTGACAGAAGGTGGCATCAGAACTACGCCAGTGGTTTACGCCCTTTAGGTGTTCTTCTAATACCTAAACCTTAATCATTTACGTTAGGAAATTAAATACCTTATGTATTATCATGTGAACATAAAATCTTAATATGTTTATTATGATTTTTATATCATTTACCGAATTTTGAATTCCCAATATGTGTAAACATTATCTGTATCTAACAGTTATGTTATATTTAATAAGTATATATATATATATATATATAGGTGATATATTAATAATGTTATGTCTTATCAATTTTATGATACATTATATCATATATGAATATAATTCAATATGAATTTTATAACATTATAATAACGTTATTACGATATTAACATTAATATCATAATATTAATATAAGATAACACAATTCAGGTATGGTACTTCAAAAAATATCATAAAATAAATATTAAAATAATACAATTTATGTATTATACCTAAATGATTCTATTTCATTTAAATTCTCAGTATGTGTACCCCTATTTGTATCTTACAGTATGTTATCCTATAAATATATAAAGGATATATTTATAATATATTAATATTAATTTTTTGGATATATATCTTACCTATATATTTATGTGAATACAATTCAATATTATGATATTGACGTTAATATCTTAATCAAAGATATAAGATAACACTCTTTATTTATCATAATTTAAAATATTATTTGATGCAAGTAGTATGATTTATGATATAATCCAAAATTTTACTCGACTTAAATATATATATTATTGTCAAAATTTTGGCAAAACATATAATTATATTAATTTTATAATATTTTATCATACTTGAACCATGTTTAATGTTTAAGTACAATAATTAAAAACAGGAGTTTCATAAGAACCCTATGAAAATATTATTCCATGTTATATCATATCCATATATGCACACGTACATTTTCATCAATAAGAAAAATATGTAATTATATATATAATATTTTATATTTTAAAACTTGTATCAATGAAATAAGTGATATTTCATAGAAAAAATGTACAAAAATAAATTGGTACTATATAACTAGATAATTTTAATATATGCACGCAACACGTATATATCAGCAGGAAATCGCTTAAGGATTTTTATTATTTAATAATTTAACTCATCCCTTAAATTATATTTGAGTCATATGTATATATGTTCTGGGATAGGAGTTATACCTCGCTACTTAATACATTAAGGATCAAATTTAGAAAACGCAAATTTTGTATTATTATGATTCTTTAAATAAATAAATGATAAATTAAGTCCTAATATTTTACAACTAAAATGATTCAACCTGTTAGTAAAAAATAAAATTGTTCTAAAAAGAATCCAGAAAATTTATATTTTGATTAAATTTATTTCTTTTGGTGATTTACCCTTTATTCCAAAATGTTCTGTTCAATAAATTTAAACAGAAATTTACAGATATGCTATCATTATTATAAAAGAATGAATGAAGTTATGGAAATAAATAGGATAATTAACACCATCAGTTATATAATGGGATTTTACAAAAATAATTAAGTATTATATAGGAAATTTGAAAATTTCGTATACATATACAGAACAGGATTTCTTGATAATATATACAATATAATAAACAAATATCCTCTGTAGAAAAATAAGTTTTTATATAACAGAAGAAACAAACCTACATGTCTACTCAGAATCTATTTTGATAATTTCCCAACCCATATCCGCATTTGACTCAAAAGAAACTAGAACCAAATTTAAAGGGAACAATAGTAGGACTAATGACTGTGAATCTCAGAATCTCATATAAAACCCTTATTTCTAGCCACCATCACAGCCATAAATCTTCACCATACATCCCGAATACTTATCCAGCCATGAGCTCTGGAAATATAGTTGAATAAAGGCAATATAGAGAAAAGCTATAACAACCAGAAAGAAACAACACATAATATAATATATATACTCTCCTTATATTTTAATAAAATATATATAGTGAAAGAAAATGTTAAAATATAATATGTACATATGTATATATATATCTATTAACGTATAATACTGATAGGTACGATTATAATTCTGCTAATATGAGCAACAAAATGTGCTTGTGTAATTTTTTAGTTCTGTGATAATTATATCTGAACATGTTTGCAATTCAAATGTCAAAGGAAATCGCATGTAAGCAGGAAATTCAGGCTAGTAATGAAAATTCTTTGGATAGAAATACTATAGAAAATATAATAGCTCAAGGAGTATCGAATGCCATACCTTCGATCATTGAAGCTATTAAAATTTTTTTGCCTATAAACGAAAGTCCTACTACCCACTGTAGGCATACTCGTCACTTCAAACCTAGCCCTAGTTCCAATGGAGGTCATGATAATTATATCAAAACTCCATCTTCCAAACGAAAGAAAACCACAACCTATAGCTACTCTTTTAAGGAATTCCGCTTTGACAAATCATCTAAGAACAAAGGAATGGAACCAACAATCACACAACCTACCTGTAGAAACTATAACCATAAGCACTCAAGAAAACGCCATTCTAGGGAGACACACCACTGCAACCTCTGCAAGAAGATGGGACATAAAGAGGAAGAATGTAGAAGGAAAAATAACATCTGTTACAAATGTAGAAGGATGCATAAATAGCTACGACACAGGAAGTCATAGCAAATTCTAACATAAGCATCTGTACGTTTTGTCTGTACTAAAGTATTGGTTGACTTTTTATTCCAATCAAAGTTTTATAAATAAAAGGTCTTTATTTTTCTTCCATAAAGCCAACACTCATTTGTCTCATCTCTTGACAAAATTCCTATGTCGAACGTGATTTCATGTCAAAAAAATACTTTTATTCATGACTACGGATCTGATACTCATTTTTGACAATCTCTATGATTGCAAAAACATTGACCTTTGATATCAAATCAACAGATTTCTTAGAAAACTCATTTTCTTTTCAGAAGTTACTTACCAGATTTCATTGTAACCATTTCTTGTCAATACATATATCCATTGTTGGAATATGTCCAAACCAAGTTCAATTGTTTGAACTTGTTCACAATACACATTCAATTCAAGATCCAATATGATGAATTGAGATCATCATATTCAAGGTAATCTCATTTAACCTTTCATTGTTTGAACCATAGTAGACTTGTTTAAAGTCTTCAACTCCAACAAATCATTTGTTAAATCAAGACACCTTGCGGTGGCGTTTTTCTTTGAAATTTGAATTCATTTCATTTCCACACCTAAGGTGTAAATTTATCCATCTTCTATTTGATTCATTATCCTGGACCAGTCTTAATACGTTTATGTGTTAAGATACCTAAATTCCGATACCAATGTGCCTCCAACATTTCTTTCATCTTTTGATTAATCCTACGATATTCATTCACTTGAAAATCCTATCTTTTGAATATCCAGATTCACTTCATCGAAACTTTCATTCAAGAACGATGAATTCGTTCGGTCACTGTAATCATTGAATTCTTTCAATCATTACAACACCTTGCGGTATATGTATAAATTTGTAGCCTGAGCTAATCATAAACCCTAATCATATCAATTCATACGTCATTCATTCGACTCATCATTCAAATAATGTTGATATAATTATGTATCAGGACAATGATACACTAAATCCTATTGTATTTTCGGTGTATCCCTACCATTCAAATAAATGTCACTGATTTCTAGTTTGCTAATTGACAAAACATTTTTCATACTTCTATTTTCAATTGAGATTATTGATTCAGAGTTCTTCTCAATTGACAATCAAAGTAAGTCCCCTTTTTACATTGAATCCTAGTGTTACTAAAAATCATTGCATTTCTAATTTTATGTCTAACTTTCTTTTGATTTGTGAAACTCAGTCACCTCGATGATTGTATCA
The DNA here is from genome assembly GCA_030545235.1 of Helianthus tuberosus. Lineage (NCBI taxonomy): Eukaryota > Viridiplantae > Streptophyta > Magnoliopsida > Asterales > Asteraceae > Helianthus > Helianthus tuberosus. Next base: position 14,286,364 of record CM060410.1, read on the forward strand.
TTTCATCCTGTTCGATTAACATCAATTCCTGAAAATAATTTTTGGACCATTGAATTCAATTGTCCTATGATATCTTTACATTCATCTTCTGATTCTGCTCCAAACACATTGATAACTGTTTTTACTAACTTAAAGACGTGACGTAACTCCGAGGAGATATCATAGCCCAAATCTCGAGGACGAGATTTAAAACAAGGTGGGGAGGATGTAACAACCCTCAAGAAACACCCCTAAACATTCCTAAATACATCCCATACGTGAGAAACGGACCCGAATAACATTAATATTAATAAAATCAAGAAAAACAAATATTCTGGGTCGCTCGCGGGCCGCGACCCAGATAGCCTAACTCTGTCGCGCGGAGCGACAACTTGTTACTTGGCGGACACCCAGATCGCCACGTGTCAGGACATGTGTCAACCCTATACGCTGACTCAGCAACACTATCGCCGCCTTTGGGCCTCTCGCGGGCCGCGAAAGATGAAGAGGAATCCGTCGCGGGGCGCGAGCCGCCCTTCGACCAACTATAAAAGGGACAGGAATCTGCATTTGCAAGTTGTTCAGAATTCTAATTCTTTCTCAACCTTCTATAGACTAAAAGCTCTAGCCTAATACCCCCTAATAAGCCTCGTTGTAAGTATTATAACCCTGCTATTACCGATCGATTTAGGATTTCCGTAACGCATGTCGGCTCTGCCCGATTCAGTCGTGGGAATTTTGTCTCGTGTTACACCTGATTGATCTAGGACTGCGTAATGCATATCAAGGCTTTGCCTGACTCAGTCATTGGAGATCTGTCTTGTCACACCCCGATATTTCCACGTACTTCCGGTGTGCCCGGTGGGGAGTATCGTGACGTAGTTGATATCATCATAGTTAGATAATCATAGTTCAATGCACAGCGGAAGTCTAAAGTAAAAATATTACAAACCGATTCGAAAGTAACATAAAATTTTACACAACTGGTTGTAAGTGGATCCACAGGCGGATCTAAAATAAAAAGAAATATTGTTCAACAGATTTAAGCATCAAAAGCTTGCAAGACTCTTTATTTGATACTAGGAGTAGCCAACCCATTTCGCTTAGTACCTGCACTTAACCTTTTTGGAAAATGCGTCAGTTTACATTGGTAAATACAATTAACTGACTCATTTTGAAAAGTGTTTAAGAAAATTGATTTAAATGCACAAGGCACAAATAATCTTTTATAACTTGGGATAATTATTTAAAAATAATCTTGTATACATATTTATATGTTTGTCGTCCATTCAGGGCTCGGTTAGAAGAGCCGAGACAAGATTAATAGACATGCCACAAGTATATGCCCACAAGAGAGTGAGATACCATTTATACATACACAACTGTCAGGTGTATGCCTACACCCCGTGCTTAAGCCGTGTTCATTTAATAAATGAGCCGAGGATATCCAGGACATGGTCATTAACCCTCCAAAGGCATCGCATCAAACAAAACAGATTAAAATGGGTTATGCATCTTTTTAATCACATTCCGATTGTACGATTTCATATCCGACCAAGCGGTATTATTATAATACCGTATCCCAAGCCCGTATAACGGAAAATAAGTTAAAAGTATTTACCTGAGCAAAAATATAATTTTTATCTCAGCCGTATATCAATCAGCAAGTACAGATAGTTTTTACTGGGCTCCTAAATCTGGAACAAAGGTTTTAATAACCTATTAGATTCCTAACGGGTCTTACTTAAGTTTAAACTTAGACCGGTTAGTTTTAATGAAAGGTTTACGGTTCAAAACGCAAGATTAAGCGAAGACCGGATTAGAATGTGATTTTGACCCGACAAGTATGAAGACTTGTATATTATGGGTAAACTAAACACATTCTGGATTTTGAAGTAAAAATGATAAGGTTTGACCCGTTTCGGTTAATTTATGCAAACTAGTTACATAAACCGTACCGAACGCGAAAAATGTATAACGGGTAACCAAAAGAGTCATGTACAGGTTTCACAAGCTAATATGCTTTAAGTATGTTGTGATATCAGTAGGATACCTTCCATTATGCCCAAAACAGATTTAAAATCAATTTAAGCCCCGTAAGGGTATTTTGGTCATTTTAAGGTTTATAAAAGAGGTTAAATAGCAACATGAGGTTCTGGTCTAAAATGATCAGTAAAAATATTTATTTTTTATAATTTATATTAGTAAGATATTGTATATATGTGAAATTTATCATTTATAGCCAAACTATGCACCGTAGGGGCATTTTGGTCATTTCACATAAGCCTTAAGGGTCAAATTTGGAAATCTGATTTCAAAACTTTTACTTACTGTTAAAGTATTAAAATTTACTTAAAATATCAGTAGGTAATGAGTCTTAAGTGTCAAATATAGTTTTAACCCATACTATGCGCCTAAATCGCATAAAAGTCGGTATTTGACGATATTCGGGTTAATTAAGGAAATCTGAGATTTTGATCAGCCTCTACTGTTTAAAATAATTTATTTGATGTATAAAATCAGTAGAAAAAGATTTGATATGTAAAGGATGTGTAAAACTCATTTTATTAGCAAAAAGGGTATAACCGTCAATTACCGAGTCAATGCAAGAACCCTATGTTATGATCAGTTTAACATTTAACAAAAATTTCCAAAAATCCCTAAATATTATATCTTAACAGTAGGTGGTAAGTTTGGTGTCAAAATTTGGGTTTAAATAGGTTTTATGCCGAAAATGCCGTTTAATTAATAAAAAGCTTTCAATTTACGATATTGAGCATAAATCCTAATTCAGACCACAAACTGATGTCAAATTTTTAGGACATGCTTATAAATCAGTAATAAAGGTTTTTGTCCTCTCACATTTTCAAAAATCTCGTTTTTATATCAAAAGGGCATAATGGTCAACAATTAAGCAATTAACGGAAACATGCATATGAATCAGATTTAATAGGAACCATATAGTATAATCTCAGAGGGTTATATTAACATGTAATATGGTCCTAAAGGAACCCTAAGGCATATCTAAACTATGCTAAATCGGGTCAGAACTGAAAGTCAAAGCAAAAGTCTACTTTTGCGACTTTCGGTTGCGAACCGAGCCTAAACTCAGAATTGTCGGGTTGAACATGCCTAAACATGTTCTTATATTATTTACCAAGTTATTTTAGTGTTTAAACATGTTCCATAACCTCTGCATTACTAGTTATGAATTTATTTGCAAAAACATATTATGTTGACTTTTTATTAATAAGTTTGACCCGACAATTGACAAAGTTAGAGTGAGAATCAGTAGGTGCCCTTTTAAGGGTTTATTACCTACATAATTACCCACTCATAGCCACTTTCAATTCGAATAATGGCTGAACCATTAGTGATTAATCACTAAGTCAAAGCTTAATTACGATAGCTTTGACTTTTGGTCATTAAGCTAATAAAACTTGAACTTAGGAAGCTAAGAATACTTACTAGTGTCCTTAGCACGAGTTTAGAACTGAAGGAAGCTTTCTTGAACTCCAGGAAGCTCCAGAGAAAGAATTGTGAAGAGATTTGAGAATGTGCCAATGATCAATGAAAAACAAGGGCCTTATATAGCAAATTCCACTTCACAAGATCACTCCACATGCCCCTACATTGATCCCAGATGTTACCAGGTGTCCCTAGTGCATGAAAAACCATTTGCATAGTCCCTGGTATCGATTTGAGGCATGCAGCTGTGCATGTTTTCTGTCGCTGGCACTTTGACGCGGGCCGCGTGGCTCCTCTTTAACCGGAAAACAAGTTTCAGACTTTGCAATTTCGGTCCCTGGTCCATATTTAATTTAAATAACTTCTATTTATTGCATTTAGGACCCCCATAGTTAACTATTAAGGACCTTGGGTCATAAACTAACTCCGTTAAGCTCCCGGTTAGTTGTACGATCACCCGAAAAGTCTTTTTTTCATCGAAACTCCACAAAATTAATATCCAATATTCTTGAGAGCGAAATATACAATTATTACAATGTTTTTGGGATCGTTAAAAGGTCACTCAGAGGTAACTTTTAACATGTTAACGCTTTTAACCCCTATGTTTCGTAAAATTCCCATTTTAAGCACAAACGACTTTCTATTGTTCGAAAGATTTATTCATTAAAGAATACGAACGTCGTGTGAGGTCAATCAGAGGCACAAGAGTGGCATGTTGACACTTTGGATCCTTTTACTAACATATTTACATTGTTTGACAACTTTAGTCCCTCCAGATAAATTCATTACACGTTTAAAGTCTATGACACGTGTCGTGATTTCATTGGTCGAGATTTTACGAGGTGTTACATGTCTCGAGTTGTACGGTTAATGCAATTTGGGTTATTTTACTAACACATGTGCATTGTTTAAAATCGGGTGTTGTCCCACTTGTTTATTATAAATGTATTATCAGCAAAACTTGGGTTTTATCCCATTTATTTGTTCTAAACATTTTGGTGTTTAACTCTGATAAAAATATTTCTTAACTACGGTCCTGATGAAAGTTTTCCGCTGCCAAATTAATAAACCCCCGATACCTTCTGACTGGCTCACGACTCCCGCTCCCACCGTGGGGTCGGGGGTTGTGACATATATATCACCATTGCTCTTGATTTTCTTGACTGTATATCTCTTAAATGTCAACATATACACGTGTGATTTAGTTTACGAAGATTTTTCAATGCCGAGAACGTCGATCAGAGAGTAAAAAAGGTGTAAGGTTCACAATGGTGTAAAACTAAAATGGGATACACCGAGCTAGGATTCGAGTTACAGGAATAAGGGCCAAACTAACCACCCAAGAATAGAATCGTGTAACACCCTTGCTATTATTTTAAGGTTTTCGTATTGTTTACTAAAATAAGCATGTAATCATGATTAAATGTACTTTACTAAATACGGTTAATTTAAAACTTTTACAAATAAAGGTTTAAGTACATCGTAATGAATTTGAGTTCGTCGTTTAAGAGATAGGACGAAACGCAGTGCGGAAGCTTTTAACTTTATCGTGTTCGGTTCTTCTTCGAGCTTGATCTTCATTCGGGCACTCTTGGCGATCACCTATGATCAAAACCAACTTAAAAGTTAGTTTTGATAGTTAATTAACAAGTTTAAACAAGTTATATGGGTCAAACAAACAAAATTAAACATCTAGACGCCCCACCTAGGGGCTAGACGCCCCACCTAGCCCCCTTTTTGACAGCAAGTTATTTATTTGTTGCTGCATAATTCCTAGCCAACCCAAGTTTCACGAAAACGGACATAACTCATTCGTTATTGATCCGTTTTACACTATTCTTTTTCCTACGCGTTCGTTATTTAATTCTCCATCACATGGAGTTAAAATCCAACATCCAAATTCAAAGAAATTTAGATTTCAAGCTCTCGGCTTGATATTCAACTATGACACTTTTGACCCATTCATGCTTTTACCAAACTAACTTGTTATTTTCCTTCAAAATACCATGGTCATCATGTTATATCCGTTTACTAATTTTCAAGATTTAACTTTACGGGTTTCTTAAGAAGTTTTAACCCGTTATGCATATATACTCGTTTTGACCCGTTACGAGTATTTTACATTTTTAGACTTAAATCATGCTTCTATTGGTCTACATCCTATCACCGTTTTTATACGAATTCCAAGGACTCAATTTAACAAGATGCTTATTTCAAAACAACTCTTTAAAGGTTGTTTACCCTATTTACCCCTCAAGGGCTTTTTGGTCAATTTTAGCCCTTCATTTGCGCGACGAAGGACTTCCGATATTATTTGACCAAAATATCACTTTTAGCTATAATTCTAAACATGCGTACCTGGTTTGGGTCATAAGATTGACCCGTTTAAATACCTTTCACTATTAATATCTAGTTAATAGCAATGCTAACCATGTGTTAATTCCTGTGATCACAAAACTCAACAAGCAATCATCAAATATTATTGACAAATGGTGTTAACAACACCATTTGACCCGTTTAGTCGAAATGACCAATTATCATTTCGAGATGGTATTAAATTACCATTTCACCCCCTTTAACCTATCCCGGTTTACTTTTGAATTCATCTTACTTAAGAATTGTTCTCGTTTTGTTTGACCCGTTATGGCTCATGCCAAATGGTGTCCTTTCAAATCCCTTTATATATTCGTTAGTCCATGTCCGGATTACTATTTGACCGTTTTTACCCTTTTTACCATAATTCATGGTTTCTTATCTTTCTCACTTTTTCCGACTTGCATTTAAATCATGTCGGAACTTCATGTTTCGTTTACTCAATATAATTCAGATTCAATACTCGCAATCAAGTATTTGGTAATAAAATAAAAGGGTGTAAGCTACACTTACCTCACATCCAAACTATGCTTCTCTTTTCTTGTACTTGATTTATTTGGCCGCTTCTTTCCCAAGCCTCCACCTAGCTCGTTTAAGCGTCAAACTATTGTCAATCATTTACAAGACGGTTAAATTAGTCATTAACAATCACGACTATTCCACCTCACTTATTTTCTATGTCGAAGCTATTGTTCGACTTCATGCTTAGTTAACTTAGTTTATCAAAGTTAACTACATTAAATCACAAGGTTTACAACATTAAGTCTAAATCAACATAATATTTAGAACCTTTATCACTTCATATTACGCGTAATTGCCATATCATTCAAATACGCGTTTTCACTCTAATTTCAACACTTTAGTTCTCATTTAGGCATTTTAACAAACACCTAATGTGCATAATTTATATTCTTCTTTTATCAAGTTCATGGTTATTGTTTTAACCAAGTTTTAACATCAATTAACATGTTCACATCAATTGTTCGCATCTACAACATCAGAATTTACTTACGAAAATTCAAATTACACTAGAACTACCATAAATTTCTAGTGTTTAACATGTTCATACAAACCCCACTTATCACCTTCAATGGTGATCATGAATTTACAAGGATTAGGCCTAATTTAATCATATACTTGTCTAGGGTTTACTCCTAGACACTACAATGTTCATATTTCATCATATAACAAGCATGCAATCATCTAATTCCAATTCTCTAAGTTTGCTCAGAAATTCAACTACAGATTTCTCAAGAAATTTACATACCTCGTGACTCCTTTTTCGATGGAGATCACTAATTTGTACTCGGATTTTGATTTAGACTTGATTTGGATCTTCTATTTGAGAGATTTGTGAGAGTTAGGGTTTCACCTCCTTCTCCCTGCTCCTCCTGTCGATCGAACACACATCTGTGTGTGTTTTTATATATATTTTTTTATAAGTGTTTTGATTAAAACACTTTCCTAATTATCCACCTTTAGCCCCTCATGATTTGGCTTGTTACAAGTAGGCTTTAACCTCTTTATTTCTAGAAATATTTTCCTTTAATTAACTCGGTTAATCACTCTTAGTTAACTTAGCGGGTTCCGGGAGATTACCACCCGTTTTATTTTCAAGTCCCGTTAGCTCGGGTCTCTTATAAACATTACTTCCTCAGAAACCTTCGTATAACTTTTATTTAATATTAGGTTTAATTACTTAAATCCTAATATTTACCGGGTTATTTTTACTACTAACGGTACTTTACCCGTCTTTTAGTATTAACGGAGTTTGATTACCAAACCCGTTTTTGGGGTGTTACAAATCGTCGAGCGAAAACACTTGACAACCTCCTGGAAGCAGCTTTTCTTGCCACCAGACCTTTCTACATTAATTAGGAATCTGATGCCGTCACTAAACACATTCCTGAAATTGTAGTCAATTTTGAGTGTTTATTTTTTGGTGTCTAATCCTCATATATATCACCATTGCTCTTGATTTTCTTGACTGTATATCTCTAAAATGTCAACATATACACGTGTGATTTAGTTTACGAAGATTTTTCAATGCCGAGAACCTCGATTAGAGAGTAAAAAAGGCGTAAGGTTCACAATGGTGTAAAACTAAAATGTGATATATCGGGCTAGGATTCGAGTTACAGGAACAAGGGCCAACCAACCATCCAAGAATGGAATCGTCTAGTGAAAACACTTGACAACCTCCTGGAAGCAGCTTTTCTTGCCACCAGACCTTTCTCCATCATTAAGGAATTTGATGCCGTCACTAAACACATTCCTTAATTTGTAGCCATTTTTTGTGTGTTTATTTTTTGGTGTCTAATCCGCATATATATATATATAGGGTAAGGTTCATGCGAGAACCACCTTTATTGCGAGAACCGCGAGAACCAATGTGAACACAACCTAAAATAGCTAAAAAAACCTAAAAAAAAACCTAAGAAAACCTAACCCCACCCCCCCCCCCCCCAAAAAAAAAAAAAAACCTAACCCCCCAAGCTAAATGCTAAAAACTAAAACCCCCAAAAAACCTAAAAAAAACCTAACCTAACCCCTCCACCCCACCCCCCCCCCCCAAACCTATACCCCCTCCCCCAAAACCTAACCCCCCAAGCTAAAATGCTAAAAACTAAACCCCCCAAAAAATTAAAAAAATCTAATTTTTTTTAATATTTTTTATGTTAAAATCGCTACTTTTAGTTAAAAAAAATTATTTAAAAAAAAATTTAAATTTTTTTTGTTTTGGCTACTAAAAGTAGCGATTTTTTTTATAAAAAAATATGAAAAAAAAAAAATTTGTGTGTTGATGCGTGCGAAGTGTTATATATATTAGGTGTATATTTTAAGCCCTTTTTAACACTTATTTTAGCCAAGTTTTAAATTTATAAAACACGATAATTCACTAACACTAAACACACATATGGGCAAGTGCACCCATCGTTGAGTGTAGTATAGCGTTGGTAAGATACCGAGGTCGTCCAAGGACACAAGAGCTTTTAGTACCGGTTTATTCTCAACGTCTAACCAAAATAAAAAGTTTAGAAAAATGTTTTAACTAAGAAAAATAAAAACTAACTAAAATGCTGAAAATAAAAATAAAATAAAAACAGATAGACAAGATGAATCACTTGGTTCCGACTCGTATCTAGTATAACCTTTGATTATTTCCGCACTTTTGCACATAATTAAGAGATTATCTTAGTTATTGTAGTAGGCCCCTCTTTTGAAGGTGACGTTACCCTCACCCCAGTAGTTTGAGTCAGCAGGGATACAATCCTAAAGGGGTGGATTATTGGAAGATAATGAATTAAGTTATTAATGCAGTATTGTGGTAGGCCCCGCTTTTGGCGGTGACGTTACCCTCGGCTAAGTAGTCTGAGTCAGCAGGGATACAGTCCTAAATAGCCGGGTTATAGTATTAATAGTAGTTAACTTATGAGGGGATCAAAGAGTTTGGACCCCCGCCATCCAATACCGTGAAGTATTGAAGGAGGTCCTACTAAATTTGACCCAGGTCCATTGCAGGACCTCTAAACGCTGAACAATGGCAAGACCTTTACCAAACCGTTCCCTTAACCCCCTACCAGGTAGCCAACATACCTCCATATAGACCGTGGAGATATGAATGGTGAAAATCCTTTATTTTATATAGACAGTAAAATAATGCCAAGACACCACAGACAAACGATAAGGAAAGATCACCTTCAACATAAGTAACTAGTTATTAAAGTCATTAATACAAAACCAAATAAAAAGTGCAAAAGATTAGAAATAAAAAGTATTATACTAGACACTTTGTCTTCACCAAGTGATGTAAGAGACTTAGGCAAACATGGCCTTGATTGTCAAGAACTCTTACGATCAATCTTGGATCCCGAGACGACTCACACACTCTACGATGGACAATGGATGATGGTGGTGGATGATGGTGTTGTGATGGTGGTGGGTGGTGGATGAAGTGTGAGAGAGGTGGTGTGCCAAGGGATGGTTTGAGCTTGAGCCAAGCACTCCTATTTATAGCCTGTACAGAAGCCTGGACACGGCCCCGTGTCCGCTGGACACGGCCCCGTGTCAACCCTTTTCTCTTTCTTCATTAATACAGTTTGTCTTTATTAGCTCCACACGCCCCCGTGTCCGCTGGGCACGCCCCCGTGTCCGTCTGACACTCTCTCTCTTCATTAATTGTAATTCGCAATTACAATTAATGCGTCTGCTGTACTTTCGCCACGCCCCCGTGTTCACTGGGCACGGCCCCGTGGTGGGCAATAGAAGCTTCTATCACTTTTGTCTTTTCTGCCAGGGCTGACCATCCTGGACACTGCCCCGTGCTCGCTGAGCACGGCCCCGTGTTGAGCTGGACACGCCCCGTGTACGCTGGACACAGCCCCGTGTTCAGCTGGGCACAGCCCCATGCTCAGCTGGGCACAGCCCCATGCTCAGCTTTCTTCTTGTTTTTGCTTTTGCTTTGGGAGATGCTGTCGAGGAGTCGGGCATGCCACGTTTCTTCCTTTTCTTTGTATTTATGTTGGATTTGGCTGCATTTTTGCTTCTTTTGTTCATTTAAGCTCTTTTAACCCTGAAAATACAAAAGGAAGACAAAAGTACACTTTTTCCAACATTAGTACTTAAAAAGGGTTAGTTTTATGCCTCATTTGATGTAATTTATATGTTGCATTTTACTCACATCAAATACCCCCACACTTGAATATTTGCTTGTCCTCAAGCAAAACTCTTTAATATGTGGCTTTTATACTCCCAAATGGAATGGGTAGAGAAGAAGGTTTTTGGGCTTGTCGTAGAGTGTCGGGATTTCCAAGATTCTTTATTTAGTTTTATTTTTATTTATTTACAATCCTATTCGTTATGATTTATTTAGAACGTTTCATAAGAGAAATTACTTATTTGGGCATAACATGCCTTTTTAAAATTTCATTTATATACAAGTTCACATACCTCACGGGGGATCACTCAACACTCGGCCGAAGGTGTATTTTTAGTGAATCACTCGAGAGCGGCATGGAACTTATTCCTACCATAAGCTTGCCAAGCAATCAATCCTCCTCCTTTTTAACTTATACCTTTGTAAATATCAAGAGGACTTTTTTGGGTAAAGGGTTAGGCTTGGGTTAAAGGTAGGTGGTTGGGTTGGTGGTTAGTGGTTAGTAGAGAAAAAAAAAACGAAAAGCGTAACAAGTGTCGGTTTTTGTATGACTTTCTATTTTTTTTTTTTGTAACTTTTATTTTGATGAAGCTATTTATTCAAACAAAGTTATTTTTGATGAACTTGTTTGTTTATTTTCTTTTGCTTCACCATTAACACAATTTTTTTTTTTTTTTTGAAAAGTCATACGAAAAATCGAACCTGTTACTAAAACAAAGGGGTGAAAATGAAAAAGGTTTTGGTGGGTAAAAAGGGTGTTTGGTTTGGGTTTTGAAATGAAAAGGTTTAGGCTCAAAGGGGCTAACTAGGGGGATTTTGGGTAGGAGGTAAAAAAAAAAGAAAAATAATGGTGTAGAAATAAAAAGGGTTAGTCCTAATGCCTCCATCATTTACTTACTCGGGTTTAAGTTGGTAAGGACCGGGAATGTATCGTCATGGCAAGTTCTAGAGTCGTAAGAACCAAGCGGCTATTCACACAAGAAACGAAAAATGAGCATTTAGTTTAAAGATATGTAATTGTATGCTCAATAAAGGCTCAAAACTCACTTTTGTGGGAATGGATTTTTATGTGATCAAGTATATATAATTAAATTTTAACTAAGCTTGTCATGCCTTTTCGTAATTTTCTTATGTTGGTTCTTTTTATCACGACGCTATCGGTTGTAAATTCGTAAAAATATAACCTTTTTAGAATTTTGAAATTCCCAAGTTAAACCTAGACAAGTAAAAAAATGAAAATTTTTGAAAAAATTTGGGGTGATTAGCGGTTCCAATAGAGTTTTGTGTAAGGCTTGTATTTAGGACTTGCAAGATTCAAGGTTTTAGCATCCCCCCCCCCACACTTAAATTACACATTGTCCTCAATGTGTCCCAAAAATAAGTTTTTAGGCTGATTAAATGTGTAAAAATGGGTTAAAAACAAGATTTTATGGTACTGGGTAGCTGAACACGGGGTGGTGTTGGCTGAGCACGGCCCAGTGTCCAGACTGCCAGTACCAAAAGTAAACAGAAGGCTGGGCACGGGGGCGTGTCCAGTGAGCACGGCCCCGTGTCCAGGTACCTGAACTAAGCATTTTCTACAGAACCTTGGGCACGGGGCGTGTTGGGGTGAGCACGGCCCCGTGCTGAACTTGCTGTAATGAAGAAAAATTTGCCGGGAGGCTCTATTTTTGTGCATGGGGTGTTGGTTCAAGCTTCCCTTATCATCCTTCACCATCCCGAGTGTGTTTTATTCCTGAAAAAAAAAAACTAAACTAGAAAACGTAAAAGTTAATCTAAACTAAAACTACGGATAGTTCCGCGGAATGCCTCCGTGGTGCGCCACGTTTATAAGGGTCCTTGGCTAGACCCACTTTATTAGGTGGTTCTGGCTCATCTTCAATTAGGGGGTCGTCATTGCCGAATGGATATTTCATTGATCGCTCAAGATCGACACTCTTTTTAAATGCCCCTAATTGAAGAGGTAGATTGTTGAACTTCCGGTTTTTCAAAGCTTCGTGAGTTTTTACAAATGGTCGTCCCAACACTAGAGGAGCGTCATCGAGGATGACAAAGTCGGTCGGGATTACCATCTGATTTGTTTGAACCAATACATCCTCAACTATACCGATTGATTTTATTACTTTCCGATTGGATAGAAAAATGGGTATTTGAAGTGGAGAAAAATCACTAATACTTATTTTTTCGAAAATGTAGTTAGGCATTATGTTAACACAAAGATCTTTATCAATTGTGACATTACTAATAAACGAATTTTGAAAGAAACATGGAACCGGTGTAATGTTAATTTCAAATGGGTCTACTTTTATTAGCGAGGGTTGATCATTAGTTAACTTAACACTTACCGTTTCGTCAATTTTAGTGTTAGTGTTTAACTCTTTTAAAAACTTAGCATGAGTGGGTACTAAACAATGATTTTCGAAAGAAGGTGTCAAGAGATTAATTTCTTCAAAATTAGACTCTTCTTGGATTTTAACGTTGTTGGACTCACCTTTTTCGTTGTTTAACTCATGTGTCGGTTTTTCACTTATTTGTTCTTCCATTTTTTCATTTTTAGTTATCTCTTCCTTTTTTAATTCTTCTCTTGCGCGAGACTCCTCTTCCCTTGCGCGAGCTTCTTTTATACATCGATCGATAACTCTAATGTGTTCTAAAATCCTATCGGTCACTTCGGTTATAGAAAAAGAATCATTATTTTCTAAGCTTGAATCCGGTTGTTCGACCCTTTGTTCCACATAATACCCATATGAAGTTGATGCTTCACACCATTGTCCTTCATTGTAAGCATATGATGGATAAGGTTCGTAATTTTGTTCTTCATAATACTCATATGAGGTGGGTTGTTCACGCCAAGGTTCCTCATAATAAGCATATGAAGGTGGTGGTTCATATCTTGGTTCCTCAAAGTATGAGTATGAAGGCTCATACATTGGTTCATCAAAATATGAGTATGAGGGAGGAGGTTCATACCTTTGGTCTTCATAGGATGTGTATGAAGTTGATGGTTCGTACCTGGGCTCCTCATAGTAAGCGTATGAATTGGATGGTTGATATGAGCGATTATTTTGAATCGAACGTGTATTACGACAATTAGTGCAATAATTACCCCTATAATCATCCTCCCCATAGGTGTAGTTGTAACCTCCTGAGTATTGATCCATAAGAATCACTCAGCAGACCACAACCAAGTCTCGAGATCAGAAAACAAAAATAAAAACGGAAACAGAGGCTGGACACGGCCCCGTGTTCAGTGGACACGGCCCCGTGTTCAGGATCTGTATCTGGGCGTTTTAATTAAATTTACTGATTTCGTTGAGCACGGGGCGTGTTCAGTGAGCACGGCCCGTGTTCAAGCTTCTGTTACTGGGTGTTTTATGAAAAATATGCAGCATGGCCCGTGTTCAGCGAGCACGGCCCGTGTTCAACCTACTGTAAATGCAAAACTAAACTAAAATGCAGAAAAATGTGGGCCCGTTTTGAAAAGGTTTTGAAAAACTGATTAGGCCGTCGATTTTAAGCTTTCCTAAAATCCTTGTGTCCCCGGCAACGGCGCCAAAAACTTGATGCGTGCGAAGTGTTATATATATTAGGTGTATATTTTAAGCCCTTTTTAACACTTATTTTAGCCAAGTTTTAAATTTATAAAACACGATAATTCACTAACACTAAACACACATATGGGCAAGTGCACCCATCGTTGAGTGTAGTATAGCGTTGGTAAGATACCGAGGTCGTCCAAGGACACAAGAGCTTTTAGTACCGGTTTATCCTCAACGTCTAACCAAAATAAAAAGTTTAGAAAAATGTTTTAACTAAGAAAAATAAAAACTAACTAAAATGCTGAAAATAAAAATAAAATAAAAACAGATAGACAAGATGAATCACTTGGTACCGACTCGTATCTAGTATAACCTTTGATTATTTCCGCACTTTTGCACATAATTAAGAGATTATCTTAGTTATTGTAGTAGGCCCCTCTTTTGAAGGTGACGTTACCCTCACCCCAGTAGTTTGAGTCAGCAGGGATACAATCCTAAAGGGGTGGATTATTGGAAGATAATGAATTAAGTTATTAATGCAGTATTGTGGTAGGCCCCGCTTTTGGCGGTGACGTTACCCTCGGCTAAGTAGTCTGAGTCAGCAGGGATACAGTCCTAAATAGCCGGGTTATAGTATTAATAGTAGTTAACTTATGAGGGGATCAAAGAGTTTGGACCCCCGCCATCCAATACCGTGAAGTATTGAAAGAGGTCCTACTAAATTTGACCCAGGTCCATTGCAGGACCTCTAAACGCTGAACAATGGCAAGACCTTTACCAAACCGTTCCCTTAACCCCCTACCAGGTAGCCAACATACCTCCATATAGACCGTGGAGATATGAATGGTGAAAATCCTTTATTTTATATAGACAGTAAAATAATGCCAAGACACCACGGACAAACGATAAGGAAAGATCACCTTCAACATAAGTAACTAGTTATTAAAGTCATTAATACAAAACCAAATAAAAAGTGCAAAAGATTAGAAATAAAAAGTATTATACTAGACACTTTGTCTTCACCAAGTGATGTAAGAGACTTAGGCAAACATGGCCTTGATTGTCAAGAACTCTTACGATCAATCTTGGATCCCGAGACGACTCACACACTCTACGATGGACAATGGATGATGGTGGTGGATGATGGTGTTGTGATGGTGGTGGGTGGTGGATGAAGTGTGAGAGAGGTGGTGTGCCAAGGGATGGTTTGAGCTTGAGCCAAGCACTCCTATTTATAGCCTGTACAGAAGCCTGGACACGGCCCCGTGTCCGCTGGACACGGCCCCGTGTCAACCCTTTTCTCTTTCTTCATTAATACAGTTTGTCTTTATTAGCTCCACACGCCCCCGTGTCCGCTGGGCACGCCCCCATGTCCGTCTGACACTCTCTCTCTTCATTAATTGTAATTCGCAATTACAATTAATGCGCCTGCTGTACTTTCGCCACGCCCCCGTGTTCACTGGGCACGGCCCCGTGGTGGGCAATAGAAGCTTCTATCACTTTTGTCTTTTCTGCCAGGGCTGACCATCCTGGACACTGCCCCGTGCTCGCTGAGCACGGCCCCGTGTTGAGCTGGACACGCCTCGTGTACGCTGGACACAGCCCCGTGTTCAGCTGGGCACAGCCCCATGCTCAGCTGGGCACAGCCCCATGCTCAGCTTTCTTCTTGTTTTTGCTTTTGCTTTGGGAGATGCTGTCGAGGAGTCGGGCATGCCACGTTTCTTCCTTTTCTTTGTATTTATGTTGGATTTGGCTGCATTTTTGCTTCTTTTGTTCATTTAAGCTCTTTTAACCCTGAAAATACAAAAGGAAGACAAAAGTACACTTTTTCCAACATTAGTACTTAAAAAGGGTTAGTTTTATGCCTCATTTGATGTAATTTATATGTTGCATTTTACTCACATCATGTGTTTTTTAGCTATTTTAGGCATTTTTTGTTGTGTTCACATTGGTTCTCGCGGTTCTCACAATAAAGGGTGGTTCCTAACGGATCTTTGTCCTATATATATACTAGAAGCAAACCCGCGCGTTGCGGCGGCGACGACAATATACATTGCGGTATTCATTATCTATTAGTTTATTAGTCATCTCATGGTATATCAAGTTAATTTTCGTATTCATGTAAAATATGTTACAACTCAATTAAATTAACTATCAATCCTCACGTGCTACATTTGACATGCATATTTATTCTTATGTAAATCTGAAATAGACAAATAGACGTACATTTTTATCAAGCAATATACGGAAAAGTCTCCTTTAACCGGCGACCGACCATATGAAATTTACCCAAACAAAATAGCACAATATAGCCAACTCTAGGTTGCGTGAGACCAAACAAAATAGCACATCTTTACCAAACAATGTTGTGATAGTGACAATTTTTGCAAGAGGGTACCTGTTTCTATTAGTTTATCAATCCTCACGAAATATATATAATTTTTTTGTTAGTTTTCTCAATTTGGAGACGACTCAGTACAAATACATTGGCTACCAAATTATTTATTGTAACACCCTTGCTATTATTTTAGGGTTTTCGTATTATTTACGTAAATAAACATGTAATTATAATTACATATACATTGAAAAATACGGTTAAATTAAAACATTTTCGGATTTGAAACAATACAATACAATATGTGTAAATTCGTCGTTTTTAAATGACGACGAAACCATGTGCGGAAGCTTGTATCTTGATCGTGTTCGGTTCTTCAATGAGCTTGATCTTAATCCCGGACATCTTCGCATTCACCTATGATCAAAACCAACTTAAAAGTTAGTTCCGATATCTTAATATTAGTATAATCAAGTTCTAGTATCGAACAATCAAAAACAAAATAAAATTTCGGAATTTAGTCTGTCGCGCCACGCGACAGACTCCTCTTGATCTTTCGCATGCCGCGAGCGCCCTCGCGTGTCGTGCCAGGATTACTGCTCCCTGTCGCGTGTCGCGGGGGAGATGATTTTCTAGCAGTTTTGTTGCTGAAACCTGCGTTTTTTCCAGCTATGGTTTTAATCGTAAAACGATCTTTAAAGTGTCATAACTTTTTATCTACAAGTCCGTTTTAGGTGATTCTTTTTCCTACGCGTTTGTAATAAAAATACGCATCAATTTATCCTATTTTTCGCATATGAAACCTGAATTATAAACGATTAGTTTATAATTTCTTATTTCATTTATTCGACCCATTTGTTTTAAAAGTTTACAACCTTGTTTCTAATTAACCATTTAGCATACATCAACATGCTTAACTCAAATTCTATAATTCGGGTTTGTAACTTTTATGAATTACGCGGTTAGTACTAAATCTATGCGCATAATTCTTTTGACCCGTTTCGAAGACTTAAACCTTCTAAGTTTAAATCTTTCCCTTTTGTTATGCACAATCCACTTTATACTTATCTATAACTTACATTATCATAATACACGATCTTAAACGGCTCATAAAGACCGTTTACCCCGGTTTAGCGTTCATGGGTATTTTGGTCAATTTCAGTCCCTCATATTACGACGAAGGGCTTTCACTGATATTTGACCAACATATTACTTCTAACTATAATTTAAAATATGCGTATCTGGCTCGGGTCAAGTATTGACCCGCTCTAATATCTTACTTTAATGATTTTGCTAATTTATAGCAAATGCAAACTTCCGTAAGCCGTTCTTATCCTGTGAGCATTAGACTCGACAATACTTATTAGTCGTTATTTGTCAAATGGCGCTAAAAATTGCCCTTTAACCCGTTTGGTCTAAACGACCAAACATTTTGCATTTGTATTTGAATGGTATATATATTTACCATTTCGTTATTTAACCCATTTCGGCTTACGCCGTAGGGTATCATTTAACTTTATCTTACGTTGGTCGTCACGCAACTAATTACCATTTTATCCCCATCATTATTATGAGTTATCCCATAGGGCAACATTTCAAAACTCGTTGTATGTTTGTCATTCCATGACTATACCACCATTTACCCATTTTTACCATCCATTATGGTTTTCCATCGTTTTTACTTATTCCGAGCCGTATCAACTACGTCGGAACACCACATTTTAACCATTAGCTTAACATATTCGTAACCCTTATAATGATTAAACATTTTATAAAAAAAAGAGTGTAAGCTTTACTTACCTCGCATCAAAATTACGCTTTTCTTTTCGTACTTGCTCCGTTTGACCCGCTTCATTCCCAAGTCTCCATCTAGCTTGTCAAGAGTCAAACTATCATCATAATTCGTAAGACGGTTAGATTAGTCATAATCATTTACGACTATTCCATCATACGGGTTTTATGTCGAATTTATCATTCGACCATATCAAAATTATCATTTGATCTAATCATTGGTCGGTTTGACTTTTCAAAGTCAATTGACTTATCAACATATTCAAATGCACATTTGGTTCAATGAACTCACTTAGGCATATTTCATCCGAACTCTTAACGAAATCAAAATTTACATACTAACTAGTAGGCCGCGATTTCATTTAGGCATTTCATATCACTGAAAATGGGCTGTTTCTTGTGACTTGTTTAACCTGTTTACAAGTCTTCAAAAATTATGATTTTTTTATGTGGCGTACCACTCGGAGGGTTACACCTTGTGTTAAAATTTCAAGATCTAACTCTTTACCAAGAATTCGTAAAAATTCATTTACTAAGCTGCAATTAGATTCGTCACTTCTGACTGCAGCTTACGGAAAAATTCCTTTAAAATTCCTCGTTTATCCGATTGACAAAATTCCAATTGGAGATTCTTTTAATCACTTAAAACTTTCTACAGTAAGAATTTGAGATCATAACTCAATTCCTAAATTGAGTTATGACATTCGTAATGGGCTGCAAATTCTGCCAGAAAACGCAGCTTGAACCTTTGATACGGAAAAATTTATAAAACGCTCAATTTTCATCGAAAAAATGCGATTCCAGTGGGGTTTTAAAGATATTTAGTGGAATTACATTTTAGACTCAAGAAAAACATGTTTTTTTTTTCACGTTTTGTCCAGGTTACAGCCAATACAAGTCGGCTATAATTTCTGATCAGAAGCTGTTTGAATTCAGCTTTCAATTTGAACATGTTTATGACATTATAACACTTATTCTTAGCAATCAAAACCCCTAAAAGCATCACATACACGAATTTAGTCAAAACCCACTTAGCACATGCAAGAGTAATCATCAAATTCCTAGTCTTTAATACTAATTCATCATGTTTTTCAACTAGGGTTTGTTTCTAAACATGAATTCATCCTAGTTTCACCCAAACATCAATCATTCAAGCTTGAATTTCGATTTCTCATAAGTTCATCAAAATCTCAACTTCATAAATATAAAAAATTTGACATACCTTACGATCCCCACGACTAGGTGATCGTTTCTATGTATTCATGCATCGATTTGGCCTTGAATTGATCCCTCAATTTGGAGATTCTCTTGAGTTAGGGTTTAAACCCCTCTTTTTCTCATGGCTCCTCCTGGTCGATCGAAAACACACATGTGTGTGTCTGTTTTTAATTTTTTTTTATAAATGATTTAATTAAATCACTTTCCTAGTTACCCACATTTAGCCCCTCATGTTTGGAGTTTTTACAAAGAGGGTTATAAGTCTAAACTTTCATTCACTTAATTACCCATTGGTAACCAAGTTAATTATTCCTACTTAACTTAGTAAGTTCCGGGGTTCATAACCCGTTTTACTTTACGTCTTGTTAACTCGGGCCCTTTTTATATACTTTGTTTCTCTCAAAGTATTTATCCTCCTTTTAATAAATGTTAGATTTATTTATTTAATTCCTAATATTTACCGGGTTAATTTTTACCACTAACGGTATTTTACCCGTCATTACTATTATCGTGGTTTGATTATCAACCCCGTTTTCGGGGTGTTACATACATATATATATATATATGGGTAAATTTGAAGGATTGTTTTTTAATGTATTATTATATACAAATTCAACTATTTTAACAAAAAGAACACCAAATTCTTTAAGTGATAAGCATTTGAACAAAAAACACCAAATACTTTAACTAACTCTTTTGATTTGTGATTTAATACTTTTACACATTATTTTTTTCATTATTTTATAATTGTTGGTTAGTTGTAAATAGAAATCAAGTGTCTACATGTAACAAACTGGACTGTGCTAAGAGGTGAAATTCAGTACCAACTCAAAGAGGGTAACTTTTATGTGGGCCAATGGGTCAGGTGGCCCATATGCTCTTTTTTCTATCTTTTAATATATTAAAAAATTCTCACATGTGAATGTATACTATTCGCTTGGCTGGTATGTACATTTTCTTGCCAAAATATATAATTTGTAATTATGAACGTTGTTTTTCTTTTTTTGACCGACCAAAACAAACTTCCATTAAACATTACAAAATCAACAAAAATAACAGTTTTCATCTTAGCACCAACCTATAACACTCTTAAATTGCACCAAGACTAACCAGCTAATTAATATATGAAACCAAAGGGCCACCCCAGATACAAACATTTCTACCCTAATTAATATATGAAACCAACAGACATAAATCGGATAACAAAGCAAATTGGAGGCAATGCCAATTGATGGAATATGGAACACCACCCCAACAAACATTCACTCCCTGCAGAACTATACAAACAAGTATCCCAAGATGCCACACCAGATCAATGTTCCCATCAGATTAGTACAACTCTATGAGCCAACCACAATATTAATGTTGTCTATCATGCATTTTTGGCCATTGATACCAATTTTGCCCTCTTAGCATCCCAAAGCGTTACATCCCCATCTTTACTTCCAGTTAAGAAAAAATGGTATCTGGAATACCCAAAGTTCTGGCAACAGTCCCTACAGATGTCACCGGTAGAATTCTCATCTTTAGCAACTGGTGGTAGTTGTGTACACCCCGGAAGGAATTTTTGTGACTTGTAGTTGCAATAATCAGTTTTTGATGCTTAGACAAACTAATGATCCACTTTCGTTAAAGTGATTTGATTCAGCAAGCTAACCAGGGGATGCAAATAGAACACTTGCATATGAAATCCAAAAACAACTGCACGCACTGCAGATATTATATAATAACATTAATGGATATCAGGGTTACGGGTGGCATCACATAATCATAAAAGCAAGCTGGAATCTACTCTCTCCATCGCTGACTTGAACCACCAGATGATTCCACATCGAGATTGTTTGTTGCTAGAAATCCATCTAATTGCTAGTCTTGTACTGATTGATTTTGAAAAAAAAAAGATTTTCAGTATGATGAAAGTGAAAAGTTGTAATGATGATACTAATCTACTATTATATCTCCATCTTTCCCATCTTTTATCTTGCCTGGTAGACCAAGAGAGAGAAAAAAACAACATAAACTTCCTTAGCAGTTGTCATGATCTGTCAAAGAATATTCTAACAAGTAATACAATAAACCTTCTGTGTGTGTGAAAAAGTCCCATATACAAGGACCCCTGCCATCCTCATTGCCAGCTACTTCAAACTTTTAAACCATGGAGCATGCCAAAAAGCGAAACCCTTATATGATTAGCATGGACCATCTAATTTAGATTAAAAAAACGCAATGCACCACACATTTAATAACATCTAATTTTTACAATATAGTTCAGTTATGGTATAATTGTATTCTTATTATATGTATTGTGATATAGACATGAAATTGACATATTTAAAGCTCAACTTCAACTATATTATACATGGTATAAAAGTTACCCACAATTTAAACAGCAGATAATATCATAATAACTATTACTCAAAAGTCGGAGCTAATAAGAAAAAGTACGTCACAACCCCTAAAGTTTCTATTTTTTTTTTATCAAACTTCACTGATACTACTATCAAGTGATACCAAAATCTGAGCTTATACAACCTAATAACAAAGAGCATTAACACAATAATGTAAAACCCATAAAACTCATAAATCAAAATCAATAAAAGTAAATTTTCCTTATCTTCATTTTCAGCACAAAAGAGAAAAAAATTCTTAATCAAAGGTGGATTTGTTGACCTGCAAGTCTGCAACATAATCATAACCTTGAAACACAAGTTCAAGTAAAATAAAACCCACCGACCAATTCCAACATAAACAGCAAAAAACAGAAAATTTTAATTTTTCCATATAATTAGCTACAGAAAATAAAGCTTTTACCTTTTTCCCCCTTTCAATGTAAAGAGTTCTTTAGTGATCTTATCTATAGCCAGCCTTGCTACTCCAAAATTCCCAGCCCAAGCTCGTCCAATGGCTTATATTTCTCTTCCATTTTCCACATGACACATATCCCTTTTGTCTACTCCCATGTTAAATGTCCATATCTGCGAGTTGAAAATAAAGTCAATCTCTACATAAACTACCAAACTATAACTCAACATATATGAAGTTAAGTTAAATAAATGGTTACATGAAAATAAAGAAAAAAACGTAAGTCACAAGAAAAAATGACCGTAAAAAACTATAAGGAAAGGTTTGGTGCCTTCCGCTTCTGAAAAACCAAATAGCAACCACGGTCAAACATCATAAATCACCAAATTGGAGCCGAATATTCAAGAAATCGGAGATAAGAAACCATCATAAAGGGGTCGGTTCTTACCATATTGGCGGAAAACACTTGTTTAAGCCCGAGACTGCCAGAATCTCCACTTACCAAACCCTAGTTTTATAACAACCCTCCCGAATATTTTTCTGACACCCTAATATATGTTAAATATCCCTATATGTCTTAGAATACACCACGTATATGAAAACCGAGCCCGAAATACGTTATACCATTAAAAATAATTAAAAAACAAAGAAAATGGGTTTTAGGCGGGCCGCGTAAACCCCCTCTTAACCCTTACGCGGGTCGTGTGAAGGTGAAATCTGGCACGACCATGGGCCGCCACGTGGCCCAACACCCGGCAACCCTATACGATGACCCGGACACCCTAAACCCTACCCGGGCTGCTACACGGGCCTCATTGCCCGTGATCTATGTTTTCGCGGGCCGCGTAAAAGTTGAAATGAGGCCCTATAAGTAGCAGGCATCGGATCTTCAAACAATTCGTTCATTTTCTTTTCTCAATCACGAAAATCTCTCACAGTAGGCATAATATTCGAGTATAATACCCCCTAATTAGCGAGGTTCTGCTCCGTTGTAAGTATTATAACCCCAATTTCGTATTAGATACGCTGCCCGATTGATTTAGGGTTCCGTAACAACTGTCGTGGTTCTGCCCGACGTAGTTGTTGGAATACCGTCTCGGGGAGGGTATCGTTAATATAATTAAAGGGTTATTATACTAACATATGTACATTTGTGCAAATTATAGATTAACAACAGGAAACCCTAGAAGAAGTCTAAAACAGCAATGTGAGTTTATCCGCTTTTTGTAAACCTTTTTGTAAATTGTTGTTACAAAACCTTAAATGTTTTACAATGTGATTAAGCAGTGATTGAGTCTTTGTAGTTCTTCAATTACTGCCGGTATGTTGGGGTTTTGTATACAAAATGTGGAACACGTTACCATTGGACGACGAGTTAGCCAATGTGTAATATTACCCACCAGTCAGGATTGACAGTACTGAATGAGTAATTGTGTAGAAATAAACATTGTGATCGCTCTCAATACTGTGTTAATTGATAAAATGTTTCTTGATTAAACTGGGATTCACTCACCAGTATTTCCCACTGACAAATGTTTTTAAAACGCGTTTCAGGTAACACAATGTGACAGCCAATTAGTAAAAAGCCAGCTGGAGAGCACTAACGCCTTGGAAAAATGTGGCTATAAAAGTTACCAAAAAGACGATGTTTTAACTTCAATAAAATAGGGTTTATCCCTATAAACGTATTGTAATAAAGAAACTTGGGTTTACCCATGTGGTTATTAATATAAAATATGGTGGTTTTACTCTGATAAACAATTTCCTAACTACGGCCCTGATGTAATTTCCGCTGCCAAATTAATAATTAACAAACTGATACCACCACAAGCAAATGTTCGCGGACGCCCGTTCCCGGGACAGATAAGGGGGCGGGGGTTGCGACAGAAGGTGGTATCAGAGCTTAGCCACTGATTCAGCCACATGAGTGTTCTGCTGACATCAAATTATTTAAATTGTTAGGAAATAAATTTTAAAAATACGTGAATATATGTATTTTATTGTTATGTGTTATTTGACTATTTGTTAGTTTTCAGTATCAGTGATCAAGGACCCTCAGACGTGTATCGTCAGTTGTCCGATTCACCTAGGAGTGAAGGTACCTCTTCCCAGCCTACCCTCTCTGGATATCCTGCTGATCAGGAAGAAGGGATATTTGCCTTTAAAGCTCAGTCGGAAGAGCCATTCCCTCAGATGAAGAGAGGATGGTTCAGTAAGGGAGCCTTTGAGCGTAGAAAAAGAATGCGAAAGTTGCAACAGCAAAGAGTCCTAGCAGCCGCTAAGCGAGAGTCAGACGCCCATACACAGGATATGCTTAATAGAAGCCTAGCCAATTTTCATATCCTAGCAATGACTGCTGCCGACCCAAGTCTGGAACAACTAGTAGCCCCACAACCTTTACCTTTAATTCCCACTCAGCCGATGGAGGCAGAAATGCATGATTTCAACCCTGAGGAAATACCTAGGATACCAGCCCCTAATCCATTAGACCCAAATTATGATCCATGGTTTGATGATCTTAGGGATTATGTGCCACGCTACCATCTAAATGACGAAACCTTGCCGAACATAGCAGCATATCCAGGTCTGGACCCTCTAGATCCCTATTATGACAATGAAGAATACATCAGGGAGATTTTAGAAAATCCGTACCCTCAGGAGAATCCCAGGCCACAGTATTCAGATCCAGTACCAGCACCTGCACCCCCAATGAGTGCAGAGAACTTGCAAGAACTCCGAATTTTCAGAGAAGAAATCTTAGAGAGTAGTGAAAGGATGAGGTATGTAGGAGAACAACTCGTCTGGAAATACGACGAGCGTCAGATGGATTTCGGGGGAAACCCATATCCGTGAAAGATGATAAAGTGGAGTTGGTAATAATAATAATATAATAATATATAATATGTTTGTATGACAAAAAAAATATAAAATAAAATATATATGTATATAATATATATATATACGTAATAATAATAATAATATATTGTAGTATTGACCATTTCGTGGTTAGTGATGCATAATATTGTAAGTTTTAATTTCCTGTTTTAGTGTGTATTTGACGCATACTATATGAAAAGAGTAAAGTCGCAATGCTCGACACTTTTGACCAATGTGTGTGCTATATGGTTATTACCTAAACTGTTAATTATCTTGTGATATTAATATATGATAAATGTTTAAAATTCAGATGAACGACGAAGTAAACCAGGGAAATCTGAATAATGATAACCAAAGTAACAATAACTTGGGTAACGAAGATCCAAACAACAACAATGGAAACCAAGTGAATAACAGTGCAATCCAACACATAGTGGCACAAGGAATAATAGATGCGATGCCATATATTATTCAAACAGTTAGAGAAGCGGAAAATAAAAGTAG
This sequence comes from Helianthus tuberosus, assembly GCA_030545235.1. Lineage (NCBI taxonomy): Eukaryota > Viridiplantae > Streptophyta > Magnoliopsida > Asterales > Asteraceae > Helianthus > Helianthus tuberosus. The sequence continues at coordinate 14,311,907 of CM060410.1, forward strand.
ACATGATAGTAAGCGACCTTCCGAACCCGAAAATAGCGTAAACAATGGACCCGTACTTCAAATGCCCATTCCCAAAAGAAGAAGAACCGTGTCTTACGGTTGTTCTTATAAGGAATTCTGGTCTTGTAAGCCAATGGAATTCTCGGGCAAGGAAGGGGCCATTGCAACCCTACGTTGGATAGAAAAGACTGAGGCAGTCTTAAGAATAAGCAAATGCGCAGAAGAAGATAAGATAATTTTTGCTTCCAATTTGTTTAAGAATTAAGCACTAGAATGGTGGAATACTATTCTCCAGACTAAAGGAAGTAACAGAACTTACAATATGGAATGGGAGGAGTTTAAAAACATGGTAGAAAGGAAATTTTGCCCTCCTAATGAAAAAAGAACAAATAGCAAACAAGTTCTTAAACCTTAGAATGACTGGTGTAGATAGTAAAGGGTACACTAAGTTATGCTTTGAATATGCTAGAATAGTGCCAACCCTTGCTTCACTTGAACCAGTATTAATCTCCCGTTATATCTGGGGATTAATCGGGGAAATAAGACACGTAGTCAAGGCAGCTAGACCTTAAACCATAGAAGAAGCTGTAGAACTAGCCAATACCTTGACAGATGAATTAAACCATACACAAGAAGAGGATCAAAGAAGGAACCTAACCCAGAAGCTCACACAAGAATTTCGTTCTGGAAATTCTAACCGTGGGAAAAATATAGGCTCTACCTCTACACCCTACTGTAAGAATTGCAAAAGGAAGCATTCTGGAAGATGCTCCATATTCTGTAACTTCTGCAAAATATTGGGACACAAATAAGAAGACTGCAGGAAGAAAGCTAACAACAGGATATGTTACAACTGTGGAGAACAAGGTCATATCAAGCCTAACTGCCCAAAATTAGCTCCAGCTACGAACAACAAGAATACCAAAAATGCTAGAGCTTTTGTTCTGATGGCAGAAGAAGCAAAGATAATCCCGGATGTGATCACTGGTACGTTTTTAGTTAATGATATTTTTGCTAAGGTATTATTTGACTCTGGTGCAAACCAAAGTTTTATTAATACTTCATTTTGCAAACTTCTTAATCAACCATTAACTAAACTTCCACAAGAATGTCTAGTAGAGACAGCAAATAGGGAAACCATTAGAATTTCTGAAATCTTGCAGGGAGCAAGAATAGAAATTCTAAATCAGAAATTTATTGCAAACCTTTACCCCATGAATCTAGCAGGATTTGATGTAGTATTAGGAATGGATTGGTTAATAGCCAATAAAGCCAGTATTTTGTGTGATCAAAAGTCGATACAATTAAATTCACCAAAGGGTGAAAAGATCACAATTAAAGGATATAAAACTTCTAAATCCACTAAATTCATCTCTGTGATGAAAACAGCAAGTTACATAAGAAAAGGATCATTAGCGTATTTGATTTCTATAATCACTAACACTAAAGGAAAAGAATTAAGGGATATTCCAGTAGTATCTCAGTTTTCAGATGTATTTCCAGAAGAATTACCGGGGCAACCTCCAGATCGAGAAGTTGAATTCAGAATCCATTTAATACCAGGGACAGCACCGATTGCCAAAGCACCTTACCGTTTGGCACCTGCAGAAATGCAAGAACTAAAGAAGCAATTAGACGAATTGCTAGAGAAAAGATTCATACAGCCCAGTTCATCACCCTGGGGAGCGCCGATCTTATTCGTTAAAAAGAAGGACGGATCAATGCGTATGTGCATTGACTACCTTAAATTGAATAAAGTCACAATTAAGAATCGGTATCCATTACCAAGAATAGATGACCTGTTTGATCAATTGAAAGGAGCACGATTTTTCTCTAAAATCGATTTAAGGTCAGGATATCATCAATTAAAGGTACAGGAAGAGGACATTCCAAAGACCGCTTTCAGAACAAGGTATGGCCATTATGAATTTACTGTCATGCCATTTGGTTTAACCAATGCCCCAGCTGCATTCATGGACATGATGAACCGAATATGTAAGCCATATTTGGATAAATTCATAATTGTCTTTATAGATGATATTCTCATTTACTCTAAAAATAAAGAGGAACATGCAAAGCATTTGCACGCACTTTTAAATTTATTAAGAAAAGAAAAGCTTTATGCTAAATTTTCAAAGTGCGAGTTTTGGTTAGAACATATACAATTTCTCGGACATCTAGTTAATCATGAAGGAATTCATGTAGATCCCACAAAGATCGAGGCAATTACCAAATGGAAAACCCCTGAGTCACCAACTGAGGTTAGAAGTTTCTTAGGACTAGCCAGTTATTATAGAAGATTTATTCAAGATTTTTCTAGAATAGTCATTCCCTTAACTAAGCTAACTTGTAAATCTGTTAAGTTTAAATGGGAACCAAAACAAGATGAAGCCTTTAGAATCCTTAAGCAAAGATTAACCCATGCACCCATACTAGCGTTACCAGAAGGAACTGAAGATTTTGTAATCTATTGTGACGCTTCTAAATTAGGTTATGGATGTGTGTTAATGCAACGCCAAAAGGTTATAGCCTATGCATCTAGACAACTTAAGAATCATGAAGAAAAATATTCCACTCATGATTTAGAATTTGGAGCTATAATTTTTGCTCTTAAGATTTGGAGACATTACCTATATGGTAGTAAGTTTACTGTGTTCACCGATCATAAGAGTTTAAGGTATGTCTTCGGGCAAAAGGAATTGAATATGAGACAAAGACGCTGGATGGAATTTCTTAGTGATTATGATTGTGATATTCAGTATCATGCAGGAAAAGCAAATGTAGTTGCTGATGCTTTAAGTCGAAAATATCACGAACAGCCAAAAAGGGTACGTTCTTTTAAATTAAATCTACAAGTAGATTTAAATGAGAAGATTAGAAAAGCACAAGAATCAGTAATCAAGGATGATACTGAAAAACTAAAAGGAATGATCAAGGAAATAGAACAAGGAACAGATGGAATTTGGAGATTCCATAAGAAAAGAATATGGGTACCTAAATTAGGAAACCTACGTCATCGCATATTAGAAGAAGCCCATAAATCTAAATATACGATGGATCCAGGAAGCAATAAAATGTACCAAGATTTAAGAAAGAATTTCTGGTGGATAGGAATGAAGAAGGACATAGCAGCATGTGTTTCTAAGTGTTTAACATGTTCACAAGTCAAAGCTGAACATCAGAAACCTTTAGGTTTATTGCAACAGTTAGAAATGCCTGTTTGGAAATGGGAATTGATAACATTGGATTTTGTTACTAAATTACTCAAAACTAAGAAAGGTAATGATACAATCTGGGTGATTGTAGACAGGCTAACCAAGTCAGCTCATTTCCTATCAATAGAAGAAACCTTTAGTATGGAACAATTAGCTAAACTGTATGTAAATGAAATAGTTTCTTTACATGGAATTCCTCTATCAATTGTTTCTGACAGAGATAGTCATTTTACCTCTCATTTTTGGATAAGTTTCCAAAAAGCAATGGGAACCAAGTTGAATCTAAGCACAACTTATCATCCTCAAACGGATGGACAGAGTGAAAGGACAATTCAGACAATGGAGGACATGCTTAGAGCTTGTATAATTGATTTCGGAGGTAATTGGGATGATCACTTACCATGATAGAATTTTCTTATAATAACAGTTATCACACAAGTATAAATGTTACACCATTCGAAGCACTTTATGGACAAAAGTGCCGAACCCCAGTCTGTTGGGCAGAAATTGGGGAAAAGCAACTATCTGGACCTGAGATTGTACAAGAAACAACAGACAAAATCATTCATGTCAAGGAACGACTGAAAGCAGCACGTGATCGACAGAAAAGCTATGCTGACAACAGACAAAAACCGTTGGAATTTCAAGTAGGGGACCAAGTATTGTTAAAAGTCTCTCCTTGGAAAGGAGTGGTAAGATTCATAAAAAGAAGAAAGCTAAGTCCCAGGTATGTTGGACCTTTCAAGATTATTAAAAGAATAGGACCTGTAGCCTATCAACTGCAACTGCCAGAGGAAATGACAGGAATACATGATGTATTTCATGTATCTAATATCAAGAAATGCTTAGCTGATGAGTCACTAATAGTACCTCTTAAGGATATAGAGGTAAATGAGCAATTAAAGTTTGTAGAAAGGCCTCTACAGATTGAAGACAGGAAAGTCAAGAATCTCAAGCACAAAAGACTAGTTCTAGTCAAAGTGAAGTGGGACTCCAAAAGAGGACCAGAATACACATGGGAGCTTGAATCAGAGATGCAAAGGAAATACCCACACCTGTTCCAAAAGACCTCGAGGACGAGCTCTAAAACACGGTGGGGAGGATATAACAACCCCCCCCCCCCCCCCGAATATTTTTCTGACACCCTAATATATGTTAAATACCCCTATATGTCTTAGAATACACCCCGTATATGAAAACCGAGCCCGAAATACGTTATGCCATTAAAAATAATTAAAAAACAAAGAAAATGGGTTTTAGGCGGGCCGCGTAAACCCCCTCTTAACCCTTACGCGGGCCGTGTGAAGGTGAAATCTGGCACGACCATGGGCCGCCACGTGGCTCAACACCCGGCAACCCTATACGATGACCCGGACACCCTAAACCCTACCCGGGCTGCTACGCGGGCCTCGTAGCCTGTGGTCTATGTTTACGCGGGCCACGTAAAAGTTGAAATGAGGCCCTATAAGTAGCAGGCATCGGATCTTCAAACAATTCGTTCATTTTCTTTTCTCAATCACGAAAATCTCTCACAGTAGGCATAATATTCGAGTATAATACCCCCTAATTAGCGAGGTTCTGCTCCGTTGTAAGTATTATAACCCCAATTTCGTATTAGATACGCTGCCCGATTGATTTAGGGTTCTGTAACAACTGTCGTGGTTCTGCCCGACGTAGTTGTTGGAATACCGTCTCGGGGAGGGTATCGTTAATATAATTAAAGGGTTATTATACTAACATATGTACATTTGTGCAAATTATAGATTAACAACAGGAAACCCTAGAAGAAGTCTAAAACAGCAATGTGAGTTTATCCGCTTTTTGTAAACCTTTTTGTAAATTGTTGTTACAAAACCTTAAATGTTTTACAATGTGTTTAAGCAATGATTGAGTCTTTGTAGTTCTTCAATTACTGCCGGTATGTTGGGGTTTTGTATACAAAATGTGGAACACGTTACCATTGGACGATGAGTTAGCCAATGCGTAATATGACCCACCAGTCAGGATTGACAGTACTGAATGAGTAATTGTGTAGAAATAAACATTGTGATCGCTCTCAATACTGTGTTAATTGATAAAATGTTTCTTGATTAAACTGGGATTCACTCACCAGTATTTTCCACTGACAAATGTTTTTAAAACGCGTTTCAGGTAACACAATGTGACAACCAATTAGTAAAAAGCCAGCTGGAGAGCACTGACGGCTTGGAAAAATATGGCTATAAAAGTTACCAAAAAGACGATGTTTTAAATTCAATAAAATAGGGTTATCCCTATAAACGTATTGTAATAAAGAAACTTGGGTTTACCCATGTGGTTATTAATATAAAATATGGTGGTTTTACTCTGATAAACAATTTCCTAACTACGGACCTGATGTAATTTCCGCTGGCAAATTAATAATTAACAAATTGATACCACCACAAGCAAATGTTCGCGGACGCCCGTTCCCGGGACAGATAAGGGGGCGGGGGTTGCGACAAGTTTGCCTGAAATCGAGCATGCAGTCATTAATCTGAACCAAAACCTCATCAATCTAAACGTCTCTCTTGAACAGCTCCACCATTGTACCACATCTACCATAGCCGACATCGGATCTGTATGATATCTGACGATTACATATCCGCCTGAGATAGTACGGCTGCTGACTGAACTTGCAACACCCTTCACTGATGATTGTTGCTCGCTTTGGAATCAAGACAGTTTACAAGAATCGCAGTGGATAAAATTGATGCATAGGCTATCGAGGTACACAGAGAAAGACAATGGATAAATTTGGTGGATCTGGTGTTGAGGTATACAGAGAAAGAGGTGAGAGAAAACATAGGATACGGTGATGTTTCAAATTTCAAAAAACTCAGCTTAATTGCCGCCCGCTTCAAAAGCCCGCCCTAGATATTTCAGGTTTTGAAAGCCCGCCCAAGTTATTTCAGGGGGTGTTTGAAACAATTCGTGCATTGAGCAATTGTACAACATGTTTTAAAGTCTTGTAAAGTGGCAAATGACCATTTCTGCCCTTCGGATATGCTTATTAATATAGTATATATATATATATATCACCATTGCTCTTGATTTTCTTGACGGTATATCTCTTAAATGTCAACATATACACGTGTGATTTAGTTTACGAAGATTTTTCAAAGCCGAGAACCTCGATCAGAGAGTAAAAAAGGCGTAAGGTTCACAATGGTGTAAAACTAAAATGGGATATACTGGGCTAGGATTCGAGTTACAGGAACAAGGGCCAAACCAACCACCCAAGAATGGAATCGTCGAGCGAAAACACTTGACAACGTCCTGGAAGCGGCTTTTCTTGCCACCAGACCTTTCTCCATCAATTAGAAATCTGATGCCGTCACTAAACACATTCCTTAAATTGAAGCCAATTTTCGAGTGTTTATTTTTTGTTGTCTAATCCGCATATATATCACCATTGCTCTAGATTTTCTTGACTGTATATCTCTTGAATGTCAAAATATACACGTGTGATTTAGTTAACGAAGATTTTTCAATCCCGAGAACCTCGATCAGAGAGTAAAAAAGGCGTAAGGTTCACAATGGTGTAAAACTAAAATGTGATATACCGGGCTAGGATTCGACTTACAGGAACAAGGGGCAAACAAACCACCCAAGAATGGAATCGTCGATCGAAAACACATGACAACCTCCTGGAAGCAGCTTTTCTTGCCACCAGACCTTTCTCCATCAATTAGGAATCTAATGCCGTCACTAAACACATTCCTTAAATTGTAGCCATTTTTTGAGTGTTTATTTTTTGGTGTCGAATCCGCATATATATATATATATATATATATATATATATCACCATTGCTCTTGATTTTCTTGACTGTGTATCTCTTAAATGTCAACATATATACGTGTGATTTAGTTTACTAAGATTTTTCAAAGCCGAGAACCTCGATCAGAGAGTAAAAAAGGCGTAAGGTTCAGAATGGTGCAAAACGAAAATGGGATATACCGGGCTAGGATTCAAGTTACAGGAACAAGGGCCAAACCAACAACCCAAGAATGGAATCGTCGAGCGAAAACACTTGACAACCTCCTGGAAGCATATTTTCTTGCCACCAGACCTTTCTCCATCAATTAGGAATCTGATGCCGTCACTAAACACATTCCTTAAATTGTACCCATTTTTTGAGTGTTTATTTTTTGATGTCTAATCCGCATATATATCACAATTGCTCTTGATTTTCTTGACGGTATATCTCTTATATGTCAACATATACACGTGTGATTTAGTTTACGAAGATTTTTCAACGCCGAGAACCTCGATCAGAGAGTAAAAAAGACATAAGGTTCACAATGGTGTAAAATTAAATGGGATATACCAGGCTAGGATTCGAGTTACAGAAAAAAGGGACAAACCAACCACCCAATAATGGAATCATCGAGCGAAAACACTTGACAACCTCCTGGAAGCAGCTTTTTTTGCCACCAGACCTTTCTCCATCAATTAGGAATCTGATGCCGTCACTAAACACATTCCTTAAATTGTAGCCACTTTTTGAGTGTTTATTTTTTGGTATCTAATCCGCATATATATCACCATTGCTCTTGATTTTCTTAACTGTAAATCTCTTAAATGTCAACATATACACGTGTGTCTTAGTTTACGAAGATTTTTCAATGTCGAGAACCTCGATCAGAGTGTAAAAAAGGCGTAAGGTTCACAATGGTGTAAAACTAAAATGCGATATACTGGGCTAGGATTCTAGTTAAAGCAACAAGGGCCAAACCAACCACCCAAGAATGGAATCGTCGAGCGAAAACACTTGACAACCTCCTGGAAGCAGCTTTTCCTGCCACCAGACCTTTCTCCATCAATTAGGAATCTGATGCCGTCACTAAACACATTCCTTAAATTGTAGCCACTTTTTGAGTGTTTATTTTTTGGTGTCTAATCCGCATATATATCACCATTGCTCTTGATTTTCTTGACTGTAAATCTCTTAAATGTCAACATATACACGTGTGACTTAGTTTACGAAGATTTGTCAATGCCGAGAACCTCGATCAGAGAGTAAAAAAGGCGTAAGGTTCACAATGGTGTAAAACTAAAATGGGATATACCGGGCTACGATTCGTGTTATAAGAACAAGGGCCAAATCAACCACCCAAGAATTGAATCGTCGAGCAAAAACTCTTGACAACCTCCTGTAAGCAGGTTTTCTTGCCACCAAACTTTCTCCATCAATTAGGAATCTGATGCCGTCACTAAACACATTCCTTAAATTGTAGCCATTTTTTGAGTGTTTATTTTTTGGTGTCTAATCCGCATATATATCACCATTGCTCTTGATTTTCTTGACTGTATATCTCTTAAATGTCAACTTACACACGTGTGATTTAGTTTACTATGATTTTTCACTGCCGAGAACCTCGATCAGAGAGTAAAAAAGGCATAAGGTTCACAATGGTGTAAAACTAAAATGGTATATACCGGGCTAGGATTCGAGCTACAGGAACAAGGGCTAAACCAACCACCCAAGAATGGAATCGTCGAGCGAAAACACTTGACAACCTCCTGGAAGCAGCTTTTCATGCCACCAGACCTTTCTCCATCAATTAGGAATATGATGCCGTCACAAAACACATTCCTTAAATTGTTGCCATTTTTTGAGTGTTTATTTTTTGGTGTCTCATCCGCATATATATCACCATTGCTCTTGATTTTCTTGACTGTATATCTCTTAAATGTCAATATATACACGTGTGATTTAGTTTACGAAGATTTTTCAATGCCGAGAACCTCGATCAGAGAGTAAAAAAGGCGTAGGTTCACAATGGTGTAAAACTAAAATGGGATATACCGGTCTAGGATTCGAGTTACCGGAACAAGGGCCAAACCAACCACCCAAGAAAGGAATCGTCGAGCGAAAACACTTAACAACCACTTGGAAGCAACTTTTCTTGCCTCCAGACCTTTCTCCATTAATTAGGAATCTGATGCCGTCACTAAACACATTCCTTAAATTGTAGACATTTTTTGAGTGTTTATATTTTGGTGTCTAATCCGCATTTATATCACCATTGCTCTTGATTTTCTTGACTGTTTATCTCTTAAATGTCAACATATACACGTGTGATTTAGTTTACGATGATTTTTCAACGCCGAGAACCTTGACCAGAGAGTAAAAAAGGCGTAAGGTTCACAATGGTGAAAAACAAAAATGAGATATACCGGGCTAGGATTCGAGTTACAGGAACAAGGGCTAAACCAACCACCCAAGAATGGAATCGTTGAGCGAAAACACTTGACAACCTCCTGGAAGCAGCTTTTCATGCCACCAGACCTTTCTCCATCAATTAGGAATCTGATGCTGTCACTAAACACATTCCTTAAATTGTAGGCATTTTTTGAGTGTTTATTTTTTGGTGACTAATCCGCATATATATCACCATTGCTCTTGATTTTCTTGACTGTATATCTCTTAAATGTCAACAAATACACGTGTGATTTAGTTTACTATGGTTTTTCAATGCCTAGAACCTCGATCAAAGAGTAAAAAAGGCGTAAGGTTCACAATGGTGTAAAACTAAAATTGGATATACCGGGTTAGGATTCGAGTTACAGGAACAAGAGACAAACCAACCACCCAAGAATGGAATCGTTGAGCGAAAACACTTGACAACCCCGTGAAAAAAGCTTTTCTAGCCATCAGACCTTTCTCCATAAATTAGGAATCTGATGCTCTCACTAAACACATTCCTTAAATTGTAGCCATTTTTTGAGTGTTTATTTTTTGGTGACTAATCCGCATATATATCACCATTGCTCTTGATTTTCTTGCTGTATATTTCTTAAATGTCAACATATACACTTGTGATTTAGTATACGAAGATTTTTCAATGCCAAGAACCTCGATCAGATAGTAAAAAAGGCGTAAGGTTCACAATGGTGTAAAACTAAAATGGGATATACCGGGCTAGGATTCGAGTTACAGGAACAAGGGCCAAACCAACCACCCAAGAATAGAATCGTCGATTAAAAACGCTTGACAACCTCCTGGAAGCAGCTTTTCTTTCCACCAGACCTTTCTCCATCAATTAGGAATCTGATGCCGTCACTAAACACATTCCTTAAATTGTTGCCATTTTTTGAGTGTTTATTTTTTGGTGTCTAATCCGCATATATATCACCATTGCTCTTGATTTTCTTTACTGTATATCTCTTAAATGTCAACATATACACGAGTGATTTAGTTTACGAAGATTTTTCAACGCCGAGAACCTCGATTAGAGAGTAAAAAAGGCGTAAGGTTCACAATGGTGTAAAACTAAAATGGGATATACCAGGCTAGGATTTGAGTTACAGGAACAAGGGCCAAACCAACCACCCAAGAATGGAATCGTCGAGCGAAAACACTTGACAACCCGCTGAAAGAAGCATTTCTAGCCACCAGACCTTTCTCCATTAATTAGAAATCTTATGCCGTCACTAAACACATTCCTTAAATTGTAGCCATTTTTTGAGTGTTTATTTTTTCGTCTCTAATCCGCATATATATCACCATTGGTCTTGATTTTCTTGACTGTATATCTCTTAAATGTCAACATATACACTTGTGATTTAGTTTACAAAGATTTTTCAATGCCAAGAACCTCGATCAGATAGTAAAAAAGGTGTAAGGTTCACAATGGTGTAAAACTAATATGGGATATACCGGGCTAGGATTCGAGTTACAGGAACAAGGGCCAAACCAATCAGCCAAGAATGGAATCGTCGAGCAAAAACACTTGACAACCTCCTAGAAGCAGCTTTTCTTGCCACCAGACCTTTCTCCATCAATTAGAAATCTTATGCCGTCACTAAACACATTCCTTAAATTGTAGCCATTTTTTGAGTGTTTATTTTTTGGTCTCTAATCCGCATATATATCACCATTGTTCTTGATTTTCTTGACTGTATATCTCTTAAATGTCAACTTATACACTTGTGATTTAGTTTACGAAGATTTTTCAATGCCAAGAACCTCGATCAGATAGTAAAACAGGTGTAAGGTTCACAATGGTGTAAAACTAAAATGGGATATACCGGGCTAGGATTCGAGTTACAGGAACAAGGGCCAAACAAACCACCTAAGAACGGAATCGTCGAGCAAAAACACTTGACAACCTCCTGGAAGCAGCTTTTCTTGCCACCAGACCTTTCTCCATCAATTAGGAATCTTATGCCGTCACTAAACACATTCCTTAAAGTGTAGGCATTTTTTGAGTGTTTATTTTTTGGTCTCTAATCCGCATATATATCACCATTTCTTTTGATTTTCTTGACTGTATATCTCTTAAATGTCAACATATACACTTATGATTTAGTTTACGAAGATTTTTCAATGCCAAGAACCTCGATCAGATAGTAAAAAAGGCGTAAGGTTCACAATCGTGTAAAACTAAAATGGGATATACCGGGCTAGGATTCGAGTTACAGGAACAAGGGCCAAACCAACCACCCAGGAATGGAATCGTCGAGCGAAAACACTTGGCAACCTCCAGGAAGCAGCTTTTCTTGCCACCAGACCTTTCTCCATCAATTAGGAATCTGACGCCGTCACTAAATACATTCCTTAAATTGTAGCCATTTTTTTAGTGTCTATTTTTTGGTGTCTAATCCGCATATATATCACCATTGCTCTTTGTTTTCTTGATTGTATATCTCTTAAATGTCAACATATACACGTGTGATTTAGTTTACGAAGATTTTTCAACGCCGAGAACCTTGATCCGAGAGTAAAAAAGGCGTAAGGTTCACAATGGTGTAAAACTAAAATGGGATATACCAGGCTAGGATTTGAGTTACAGAAACAAGGGCCAAACCAACCACCCAAGAATGGAATCGTCGAGCGAAAACACTTGACAACCTCCTGGAAGCAGCTTTTCTTGCCACCAGACCTTTCTCCATCAATTAGGAATCTGATGCCGTCACTAAACACATTCCTTAAATTGAAGCCACTTTTTGAGTGTTTATTTTTTGGTGTCTAATCCGCATATATATCACCATTGCTTTTGATTTTCTTGACTGTAAATCTCTTAAATGTCAACATATACACGTGTGACTTAGTTTACGAAGATTTTTCAATGCCGAGAACCTCGATCGGAGTGTAAAAAAGGCGTAAGGTTCACAATGGTGTAAAACTAAAATGGGATATACTGGGCTAGGATTCGAGTTAAAGGAACAAGGGCCAAATCAACGACCCAAGAAGGGAATCGTCGAGCGAAAACACTTGACAACCTCCTGGAAGCAGCTTTTCTTGCCACCAGACCTGCATCCGTCAATTAGGAATCTGATGCCGTCACTAAACACATTCCTTAAATTGTAGCCACTTTTTGAGTGTTTATTTTTTGGTGTCTAATCCGCATATATATCACCATTGCTCTTGATTTTCTTGACTCTAAATCTCTTAAATGTCAACATATACACGTGTGACTTAGTTTACGAAGATTTGTCAATGCCGAGAACCTCGATCAGAGAGTAAAAAAGGCCTAAGGTTCACAATGGTGTAAAACTAAAATGGGATATACCGGGCTAGGATTCGAGTTACAGGAACAAGGGCCAAACCAACCACCCAAGAATGGAATCGTCGAGCAAAAACTCTTGACAACCTCCTGGAAGCAGGTGATCTTGCCACCAGACCTTTCTCCATCAATTAGGAATCTGATGTCGTCACTAAACACATTCCTTAAATTGTAGCCATTTTTTGAGTGTTTATTTTTTGTGTCTAATCCGCATATATATCACCATAGCTCTTGATTTTCTTGACTGTATATCTATTAAATGTCAACATACACACGTGTGATTTAGTTAACTATGATTTTCAATGCCGAGAACCTCGATCAGAGAGTAAAAAAGGCGTAAGGTTCACAATGGTGTAAAACTAAAATGGGATATACCGGGCTAGGATTCGAGCTACAGGAACAAGGGCTAAACCCCACCCAAGAATGGAATCTTCGAGCGAAAACATTTGAAAACCTCCTAGAAGCAGCATTTCTTGCCACCAGATCTTTCTCCATCAATTAGGAATCTGATGCCGTCACTAAACACATTCCTTAAATTGTAGTCATTTTTTGAGTGTTTATTTTTTGGTGTCTAATGCGCATATATATCACCATTGCTCTAGATTTTCTTGACTGTTTATCTCTTAAATGTCAACATATATACACGTGTGATTTAGTTTACGAATATTTTTCAATGCCGAGAACCTCGATCAGAGAGTAAAAAAGGCGTAAGGTTCACAATGGTGTAGAACTAAAATGGGATATACCGGGCTAGGATTCGAGTTACAGGCACAAGGGCCAAACCAACCACCCAAGAATGGAATCGTCGAGCGAAAACACTTGACAACCTCCTGGAAGTAGCTTTTTTTGCCCCCAGACGTTTCTCTATCAATTAAGAATATGATGCCGTCACTAAATACATTCCTTAAATTGTAGCCATTATGGTGTCTAATCCGCATATATGTCACCATTGCTCTTGATTTTCTTGAATGAATATATCTTAAATGTCAACATATACACGTATGATTTAGTTTACGAAGATTTTTCAATGCCGAGAACCTCGATCAGAGATTAAAAAAGGCGTAAGGTTCATAATGGTGTAAAACTAAAATGAGATACACCGGGCTAGGATTCGAGTTACAGGAACATGGGCCAAACCAGCCACCCAAGAATGGAATCGTTGAGCGAAAACACTTGATAACCTCCAGGAAGCAGCTTTTCTTGCCACCAGACCTTTCTCCATCAATTAGGAATCTGAAGCCGTCACTAAACACATTCTTTAAATTGTAGCCACATTTTGAGTGTTTATTTTTTGGAGTTTAATCCGCATATATATCACCATTGCTTTTGATTTTCTTGACTGTAACTCTCTTAAATGTCAACATATACACGTGTGACTTAGTTTTCGAAGATTTTTCAATGCCGAGAACCTCGATCGGAGTGTAAAAAAGGCGTAAGGTTCACAATGGTGTAAAACTAAAATGGGATATACCGGGCTAGGATTCGAGTTAAAGGAACAAGGGCCAAATCAACCACCCAAGAATGGAATCGTCGAGCGAAAACACTTGACATCCTCCTGGAAGCAGCTTTTCTTGCCACCAGACCTTCATCCGTCAATTAGGAATCTGATGCCGTCACTAAACACATTCCTTAAATTGTAGCCACTTTTTGAGTGTTTATTTTTTGGTGTCTAATCCACATATATATCACCATTGCTCTTGATTTTCTTGACTCTAAATCTCTTAAATGTCAACATATACACATGACTTAGTTTACGAAGATTTGTCAATGCCGAGAACCTCGATCAGAGAGTAAAAAAGGCCTAAGGTTCACAATGGTGTAAAACTAAAATGGGATATACCGGGCCAGGATTCGAGTTACAGGAACAAGGGCCAAACCAACCACCCAAGAATGGAATCGTCGAGCAAAAACTCTTGACAACCTCCTGGAAGCAGGTGATCTTGCCACCCGACCTTTCTCCATCAATTAGGAATCTGATGCCGTCACTAAACACATTCCTTAAATTGTAGCCATTTTTTTAGTGTTTATTTTTGGTGTCTAATCCGCATATATATCACCATTGCTCTTGATTTTCTTGACTGTATATCTATTAAATGTCAACATACACACGTGTGATTTAGTTAACTATGATTTTTCAATGCCGAGAACCTCGATCAGAGAGTAAAAAAGGCGTAAGGTACACAATGGTGTAAAACTAAAATGGGATATACCGGGCTAGGATTCGAGCTACAGGAACAAGGGCTAAACCCCACCCAAGAATGGAATCTTCGAGCGAAAACATTTGACAACCTCCTAGAAGCAGCTTTTCTTGCCACCAGATCTTTCTCCATCAATTAGGAATCTGATGCCGTCACTAAACGCATTCCTTAAATTGTAGTCATTTTTTGAGTGTTTATTTTTTGGTGTCTAATGCGCATATATATCACCATTGCTCTAGATTTTCTTGACTGTATATCTCTTAAATGTCAACATATACACGTGTGATTTAGTTTACGAATATTTTTCAATGCCGAGAACCTCGATCAGAGAGTAAAAAAGGCGTAAGGTTCACAATGGTGTAGAACTAAAATGGGATATACCGGGCTAGGATTCGAGTTACAGGCACAAGGACCAATCCAACCACCCAAGAATGGAATCGTCGAGCGAAAACACTTGACAACCTCCTGGAAGTAGCTTTTTTTGCCCCCAAACGTTTCTTTATCAATTAGGAATATGATGCCGTCACTAAATACATTCCTTAAATTGTAGCCATTATGGTGTCTAATCTGCATATATGTCACCATTGCTCTTGATTTTCTTGAATAAATATATCTTAAATGTCAACATATACACGTATGATTTAGTTTACGAAGATTTTTCAATGCCGAGAACCTCGATCAGAGATTAAAAAAGGCGTAAGGTTCATAATGGTGTAAAACTAAAATGAGATACACCGGGCTAGGATTCGAGTTACAGGAACAAGGGCCAAACCAGCCACCCAAGAATGGAATCGTTGAGCGAAAACACTTGACAACCTCCTGTAAGCAGCTTTTCTTGCCACCAGACCTTTCTCCATCAATTAGGAATCTGATGCCGTCACTAAACACATTCCTTAAATTGTAGCCACTTTTTGAGTGTTTATTTTTTCTGTTTAATCCGCATATATATCACCATTGCTTTTGATTTTCTTGACTGTAAATCTCTTAAATGTCAACATATACACGTGTGACTTAGTTTACGAAGATTTTTCAATGCCGAGAACCTCGATCGGAGTGTAAAAAAGGCGTAAGGTTCACAATGGTGTAAAACTAAAATGGGATATACCGGGCTAGGATTCGAGTTAAAGGAACAAGGGCCAAATCAACCACCCAAGAATGGAATCGTCGAGCGAAAACACTTGACAACCTCCTAGAAGCAGCTTTTCTTGCCACCAGACCTTCTTCCGTCAATTAGGAATCTGATGCCGTCACTAAACACATTCCTTAAATTGTAGCCACTTTTTGAGTGTTTATTTTTTGGTGTCTAATCCACATATATATCACCGTTGCTCTTGATTTTCTTGACTCTAAATCTCTTAAATGTCAACATATACACATGACTTAGTTTACAAAGATTTGTCAATGCCGAGAACCTCGATCAGAGAGTAAAAAAGGCCTAAGGTTCACAATGGTGTAAAACTAAAATGGGATATACCGGGCCAGGATTCGAGTTACAGGAACAAGGGCCAAACCAACCACCCAAGAATGGAATCGTCGAGCAAAAACTCTTGACAACCTCCTGGAAGCAGGTGATCTTGCCACCCGACCTTTCTCCATCAATTAGGAATCTGATGCCGTCACTAAACACATTCCTTAAATTGTAGCCATTTTTTAGTATTTATTTTTGGTGTCTAATCCGCATATATATCACCGTTGCTCTTGATTTTCTTGACTGTATATCTATTAAATGTCAACATACACACGTGTGATTTAGTTAACTATGATTTTTCAATGCCGAGAACCTCGATCAGAGAGTAAAAAAGACGTATGGTTCATAATGGTGTAAAACTAAAATGGGATATACCGGGCTAGGATTCGAGCTACAGGAACAAGGGCTAAACCCCACCCAAGAATGGAATCTTCGAGCGAAAACATTTGACAACCTCCTAAAAGCAGCTTTTCTTGCCACCAGATCTTTCTCCATCAATTAGGAATCTGATGCCGTCACTAAACGCATTACTTAAATTGTAGTCATTTTTTGAGTGTTTATTTTTTGGTGTCTAATGCGCATATATATCACCATTGCTCTAGATTTTCTTGACTGTATATCTCTTAAATGTCAACATATACACGTGTGATTTAGTTTACGAATATTTTTCAATGCCGAGAACCTCGATCAGAGAGTAAAAAAGGCGTAAGGTTCACAATGGTGTAGAACTAAAATGGGATATACCGGGCTAGGATTCGAGTTACAGGCACAAGGGCCAAACCAACCACCCAAGAATGGAATCGTCGAGCGAAAACACTTGACAACCTCCTGGAAGTAGCTTTTTTTGCCCCCAGACGTTTCTCCATCAATTAGGAATATGATGCCGTTACTAAATACATTCCTTAAATTGTAGCAATTATGGTGTCTAATCCGCATATATGTCACCATTGCTCTTGATTTTCTTGAATGTATATCTCTTAAATGTCAACATATACACGTATGATTTAGTTTACGAAGATTTTTCAATGCCGAGAACCTCGATCAGAGATTAAAAAAGGCGTAAGGTTCATAATGGTGTAAAACTAAAATGAGATACACCGGGCTAGGATTCGAGTTACAGGAACAAGGGCCATACCAGCCACCCAAGAATGGAATCGTTGAGCGAAAACACTTGACAACCTCCTGTAAGCAGCTTTTCTTGCCACCAGACCTTTCTCCATCAATTAGGAATCTGACGCCGTCACCAAACACATTCCTTAAATTGTAGGCATTTTTTGAGTGTTTATTTTTTGGTGTCTAATCCGCATATATATCACCATTGTTATTGATTTTCTTGACTGTATATCTCTTAAATGTCAACATATACACGTGTGATTTAGTTTACGATGATTTTTCAATGCCGAGAACCTCTATCAGAGAGTAAATAAGGCGTAAGGTTCACAATGGTGTAAAACTAAAATAGGATATACCGGGCTAGGATTTGAGTTACAGGAACAAGGGCCAAACCAACCACCCAAGAATGGAATCGTCGAGTAAAAACACTTGCCAACCTCCTGGAAGCAGCTTTTCTTGCAACCAGACCTTTCTCCATCAATTAGGAATCTGATGCCGTCACTAAACACATTCCTTAAATTGT
Organism: Helianthus tuberosus; assembly: GCA_030545235.1. Classification (NCBI taxonomy): domain Eukaryota; kingdom Viridiplantae; phylum Streptophyta; class Magnoliopsida; order Asterales; family Asteraceae; genus Helianthus; species Helianthus tuberosus. The sequence continues at coordinate 14,329,958 of CM060410.1, forward strand.
AGCCATTTTTTGAATGTTTATTTTTTGGTGTCTAATCTGCATATATATCACCATTGCTCTTGATTTTCTTGACTATATGTCTTTTAAATGTCAACATATACACGTGTGATTTAGTTTACGAAGATTTTTCAATGTTGAGAACCTCGATCAGAGAGTCAAAAAGGCGTAAGGTTCACAATGGTGTAAAACTAAAATAGGATATACCGGGCTAGGATACTAGTTGCACGAACAAGGGCTAAACCAACCACCCAAGAATGGAATCATTGAGCGAAAACACTTGACAACCTCCTGGAAGCTGCTTTTCTTGCCACCAGACCTTTCTCCATCAATTAGGAATTTGATTCCGTCACTAAACACATTCCTTAAATTGTAGCCATTTTTTGAGTTTTTATTTTTTGATGTGTAATCCGCATATATATCACCATTGCTCTTGATTTTCTTGACTGTATATCTCTTAAATGTCAACATATACACGTGTGATTTAGTTTACGGAAATTTTTCAATACCAAGAACCTCGATCAGAGAGTAAAAAAGGCGTAAGGTTCACAATGGTGTAAAACTAAAATGGGATATACGGCGCTAGGATTCGAGTTACAGTAACAAGGGCCAAACCAACCACCTAAGAATGGAATCGTCGAGCGAAAACACTTGACAACCTCCTGGAAGCAGCTTTTCTTGCCACCAGATGTTTCTCCATCAATTAGTAATCTGATGCCGTCACTAAACACATTCCTTAAATTGTAGCCATTTTTGAGTGTTTACCTTTTGGTGTCTAATCCGCATATATATCACCATTGCTCTTCATTTTCTTGAATGTATATCTCTTAAATGTCAACATATACAAGTGTGATTTAGCTTACGAAGAATTTTCAAAGCCGAGTACCTCGATTAGAGAGTAAAAAAGGCGTACGGTTCACTATGGTGTAAAACTAAAATGGGATATACCGGGCTAGGATTCAAGTTACAGGAACAAGGGCCAAACCAACCACCGAAGAATGGAATCGTCGAACGAAAACACTTGACAACATCCTGGAAGCTGCTTTTCTTGCCACCAGACCTTTCTCCATCAATTAGAAATCTGATGTTGTAACTAAATACATTCCTTAAATTGTAGCCATTTTTTGAGTGTTTATTGTTTGGTGTCTAATTCGCATATATTCACCATTGCTCTTTATTTTCTTGATTGTATATCTCTTAAATGTCAACATATACATGTGTGATTTAGTTTACGAAGATTTTTCAATGCCGAGAACCTCGATAAGAGAGTAAAAAAGGCGTAAGGTTCTCAATGGTGTAGAACTAACATGGGATATACTGAGCTACGATTCGAGTTACTGGAACAAGGGCTAAACCTACACCCAAGAATGGAATCGTCGAGCGAAAACACTTGACAACCTCCTGGAAGCAGCTTTTCTTGCCACCAGACTTTTCTCCATCAATTAGGAATCTGATGCCGTCAATAAACACATTCCTTAAATTGTAGCCATTTTTTGAGTGTTTATTTTTTGGTGTCTAATCCGCATATATATCACCATTGCTCTTGATTTTTTTGACTGTATATCTCTTAAATGTCAACATATACACGTGTGATTTAGTTTACAAAGATTTTTCGATGCCGAGAAACTCGATCAAAGAGTAAAAAAGACATAAGGTTCACAATGGTGTAAAACTAAAATGAGATATACGGGGCAAGGATTCGAGTGATAGGAACATGGGCCAAACCAACCACCCAAGAATCGAATCGTCGAGCGAAAACACTTGACAACCTCCTGGAAGCAGCTTTTCTCGCCACCAGACCTTTCTCCATCAATTAAGAATCTGATGCCGTCACTAAACACATTCCTTAAATTGTAGCTATTTTTTAGTGTTTATTTTTTGATGTCTAATTCACATATATATCACCATTGCTCTTGATTTTCATGACTGTACATCTCTTTAATGTCAACATATACACGTGTGATTTAGTTAACGAAGATTTTTCAATGCCGAGAACCTCGATCAGAGACTAAAAAAGGCGTAAGGTTCACAATGGTGTAAAACTAAAATGGGATATACCGTGTTAGGATTCGAGTTACAGGAACAACGGCCAAACCAACCACCCAAGAATGGAATCGTCGAGCGAAAACACTTAACAACCTCCTGGAAGCAGCTTTTCATGCCACCAGACCTTTCTCTATCAATTAGGAATCTGATGCCGTCACTAAACACATTCCATAAATTGTAGCCATTTTTTGAGTGTTTATTTTTTGGTGTCTAATTCGCATATATATCACCGTTGCTCTTGATTTTTTTGACTGTATATCTCTTAAATGTCAACATATACACGTGTGATTTAGTTTATGTCACACCCCGATTTCTACGTGTCACCGGTGGGCCCGGTGGGGGAGTATCGTGACGTGGTTGGCAACGTAATAGTCAAACAACACAATATTATTATGCACAGCGGAAGCAAATTTAAAAATATGATACAACCGAATTTATTTATTGTAATATCAAGTATCACAATGTTCGGATGTTTATCCACAGAACGGATCGAAACAAAATAATATTAATGGTTCAACAGACTTCAGGCATTCTAAGCTTGCGAGACTTTTTATTGATGCTTAGGAGACAATCCAGCCAATTTCGTTTAGTACCTGCATTCGGTCTTTTTGGAAAAGTACGTCAGTTTACACTGGTAAATACAATCAACTGACTCATTTTGAAAAATGATTGAAAATTGGTTTGGATGCACATGGCATAAACATTTTTATAACTTGGGAGAATTATTTAATATTATAATCTTGTGAACGAATTACATGTTACTTATGCGTTCAGTAGCCCGGATCTAGTCCGGGTTAAAAATCAATAGACACACCACATAATTGAGTTATACACTGACAGGTGTACGCCTACACCCCGTGCTCAGGTCGTGGCCATCTCGTAAGATGATGCCAAGGATATCCGGGACATAGTCATTAACCCCCCAAAGGCTGTAAAGTAAACAAGACTGTTTAAACGAGCCGATCAAATTATTCAACTACCCACTTAATGTGGAGATTTGATGCCCGATCAAGCGGTATGCTATATACCGTAACCCAAGCCCGTATAGGGAAAATAAGTTAAAAGTATTTACCTGAGTAAGTATTAATCACAATAAGCAAAATGCACATAGCTTTTACTGGTCCTCCTAATCTAGAACGAAGGTTTATAATAACCTATTAGAATTCTAACGGGCCCTTTATTAAGCTTAAGCTTAGACCGGCTAGCTTCAAGATACGGTTCGTACGCACGATTAAGCGAAGACCGGATAGAATGTGATTCAGACCCGACAAGTTTGAAGACTTGTTTAATATGGGTTTATTATTCACATTCTGGATTTTAAGATAAAACCGATAAGGTTTGACCCGTTTTGGCTAATTTATGTAAACTTGTTACATAAACTGAACCGTGCGCGTAATAAGCGTAACGGGTATCCGTAAGAGCCATATACAGGTTTCCTAGGTTAATATGCTTCAAATATGTTGTAACATCAGTAGGATGTCTTTCATTATGCCCGAAACGAATTTAAACACAAACTATGCCCCGTAGGGGTAGTTTGGTCATTTTAAAGGTTGTAAAAGAGTTTAGATGTTTAACTGAGTTACAGGTCTGATGTAAACAGCAACATACTCAACTTGATATGTTATATCAGTAGGCTAAAGCATATATGTGAAATTTATCATTTTTATCCAAACTGAGGTCTGAGTTTATCAACCTTTTCTTACTGTTAAAATATCCTAATTTTCCTAAAATATCAGTAGGTATCAACCCGGGTATGTTCAATATGATTTTAAAACATACTATGCGTTAAAAACGCTAAATAAGGCGATTAAAGGCCATTACCGGGTTCGGTACTTAAATCTGATAACTTTATATTTCCATAAGGCTTAAATTAATTTATTTATCATATGTGATCAGTAGCAAAAGGTTTGGAGTCGTTTAGATGTGTAAAACTCATTTTATGGCCCGTAAGGGCAAAACCGACAATTACCGGATTAAGCCTACGACTACTAGTTATGCTCAGCCTAAAATTAATTAAAAATCTTTAAAAATCCCAAAATAATATATTACATCAGTGGGTAAAAGATTTGATACCAAAAAGTATGTTTAACTAGGCGATACGCTAATTACGCCATTTTATTAACATAAAGCATTAATTTTGCGATAATGAGCATAACTCTTAATCTACAAGTCAAACTGATGTCAAACTTTGCATACAAGTCTATATATCAGTAACTAAGGTTTCTACACTTTTACATTTCCATAAATCACGTTTTAAGGTAATAAGGGCATAATGGTCAACATATGAGCAATTAACGGAAATATGCATATTAATTGGATAACTAGTGAATCAAGGTGTATAATCACAGAGGGTTGTTCTAAAAAGTAACCTAATCCAATTAAAGCTCTGAGGCATTTCTAAAACATGCCTAAACGGGTCAGAACTGAAAGTCAAAGTGAAAGTCAAACTATGTGACTTTCGGTTCCGAACCGGGTCTAAACAGGAAATAGTCGGGTTGAACATGTTTGGACATGTTCTTACACTAATTACTAAGTTATAACAATGATCAAACAGGTTATATATGTTCTAGATAGCTAATTATGCATAAATGACATTTTAAGCATCCTGTTGACTTTTTAATTACATGTTTAACCCGACTTTTGACCTGGTTAGAGTGGTGATCAGGGGAAACCCTTTTGAGGTTTTATTACCCACATAAATACCAACTTATAACCACTTTTAATTTGAGATATAACTGAGCCATTATTGACTAATCTCGAAGTCAAACCGTAATTACGACGGTTTGACTTTTAGCTAATTAAACAAGCTAAACTCAACTAAAGAAGGATTAGCAGACTTACAAGAGACCTATGCACGAGATATGATCACTTAAGGCTGCTTGATAGCTCCAGAAATGATCCACAAATGCAGATGAAGGTGTGAGAATGAATGTTGCACTACATGGCCTTTTATAGTGAAATCACTCACCATAGATGATTGACACCCAAGTCTAGGACTGACCACAAGCTTGCAACATGTGTCCTAGAGGCTTAGGGGGTGTTTTAGGGGCCAGGAGATGTGAAAAATCAAGTAAAGGTCGCGCACAAAGGCAATGGCAGACATCAGCCCGTTTTTCCGGAACTGGGCATCCCTCGCGTGGCGCGAGGGACCCCTCGCGTGGCGCGACGGTCGGCTGCAATCAGCATGTTGATTTCTTTTGCGATTTGGTCCTTGGCTCCTCAAAACTCGAATAGGCACTTGTTTCTTGCATGGTAAACCCTTATAATCGACCTATGAAGGCCTTAAAACATATACCCACTTTGCCAAGTCCCCGGGTAACTTTACTGTCACCCGAAAAGTCCTAACTTTCAACGTTTACGCTTTAACACTTCGCACACGAATTTGATCATAACTTTCTCATAGGTTAACCAAACTTTATGAAATTTTTATGGTGCATTCTCGTGAGCATAATTAATATTTACAAAGCTTCGGGTTTGTCAAAAGGTCACTCAGAGGTATAATTTAAACATGTTGACACATTTGGTCCCTGTAGTTTGAAATCTCCCACTTTTAGCTTCGTATGATCCATGATTTATTCGTTTGAAGGTATGAGCATCGTGTAGGGTTAATGTACATTATATTTATTCACTGTTGACACTTAGAATACGTATATTCACATACTTTCCATGTTTGTCAACTTTAGTCCTTCCATAATATTTCTTTCACACGTTTAAACTTTATAACACGTGTCAACACATTATACGACGTGAATTTTCGAGGTGTTACATCCTCACCCCCTTAAAATAAATCTTGCCCCGAGATTCACTGAAATAAGTAAGGGTACTTTTCTTTCATCGTGGATTCAACCTCCCACGTGAATTCGGGACCTCTACGGGCATCCCATTTGACCTTAACAATAGGCACATGCTTCCTTCGAAGCTTCTTAACCCGTCGATCCTCAATCGACAAAGGTTTTTCAACAAATCTTAAGCTCTCATCTATATGCACATTTGTATGTGGTATAACCAGTGATTCGTCAGTGAAACACTTTTTCAGATTGCATATGTGGAACACATTGTGAATTCCACTGAGCTCTTCTGGTAAGTTTAACTTATAGGCAACTGACCCGACACGTTCGATAACCTCGAAAGGTCCTATGTATCTCGGGCTTAGCTTGCCTTTCTTACCAAACCGCATCACTCCCTTCCAGGGTGACACTTTAAGTAGGACTTTGTCACCTACTTCGAAGTGAAAATCCTTACGCTTAGGATCAGCGTAACTTTTCTGCCTATCTCGGGAAGCTTTGAGTCGGTCACGAATCTGGACAATCTTGTCCGTCGTTTCGAACACGATCTCTGGTCCTGATAGCTGGACATCTCCAACTTCCGCCCAACAGACGGGCGATCTACACTTTCTACCGTATAATGCCTCAAACGGCGCAGCCTTAATGCTGGTATGGTAGCTATTGTTGTAGGAGAATTCGATTAACAGTAGGTTCTTATCCCAACTACCACCCAAATCGATCGCACATGCACGTAGCATGTCTTCCAACGTTTGAATAGTACGCTCACTCTGACCGTCAGTCTGAGGATGATAAGCCGTACTAAAATTCAAATGTGTGCCCAAAGATTGTTGGAAACTTTTCCAAAAATGTGACGTGTATCTAGTATCTCGATCAGAGATAATAGACACAGGTATGCCATGTAAGGCTACAATCTTATCAACGTATAACTGGGCTAACATGTCGGAGCTATAAGTCTCCTTGATGGGTAGGAAATGAGCTGACTTAGTCAGTCTATCAATTATAACCCATATTGCATCATTTTCTTTCCTTGTCTTGGGTAACTTGGTAATAAAATCCATAGTTACCATTTCCCCCTTCTACGTAGGAAGTTCAGGTTGTTGTAGCAAACCTGACGGTTTCTAATGCTCGGCTTTGACTTGCGCATATGTCAAGCATTAAGCTACCTAGGTGGCCACAGACTTCTTCAAGCCTATCCACCAATAGTTTGCCCTTAGATCCTGGGTAGCTGATGGCAAATTCTAAATCGTTGCCTAATTAGGGTTGCGGCATTTAATACGTAAGCAATATGAACCGTCTTTCTTATTTAATAATATAAAACCCTCAGAAGATTGAGTCAGGCTATATGAGCCTATGTCTTAAAACCTACTTAATCAAGGTTTCGATTTTCCATATTCAATATGGAATTTTCACAATACTCCGGCCCACAGCGGGAGGTTAATCTTAGTTCTACCTGCCTTCCAGGAGGTAAGCAGGGACAACTTATAAGAAGATAATCAAGATACAAGGAGGCTACAGAGATTTTCCATATCTCAGGCTCCAGTTCTTCCATCATTGCTCGTGTCAAATAAGTGACACATTTATGTTATAGCTCCACGAATTCCTTAATCGGGAACATTTACTTGGACAATTCCATTCTGGATACCTTCTTTGAATACTACCAGTCGACTTTAGTACAATATGATCATTGGGATATCTTAGGGGTTCCATGTATTAAACCTCCATACTGATCAGGCATGGAAGTAATCTATGGGACACACTAGGATACGCCAATCGTCATATGGCACTTTTATCAAACATAGTTTGGCATTCGCCGGCGATAGAAAAACAATGAGAAAATAATTAAAATAACATATGTTGTCGTACTCTATGCGAAGAAAGAGTACTCTTAGATTTTTCGAAAGGATTTCTTTCCGATACCAAAAGAATCGGTTACTACGTTTTCCTTGGTAAGTTATACCTTGTGAAAAATATAAAAGCTTGATAAGCTTATGGTTTATGAAGATTTATTATTGCCTGTATAAAAAAAACAGGACACTTAGCAGCAATTATCATTGGTAAATGATAAGGAATGTATTTGATGACATCGTGAACTGCCTCTTGGCATTCATTCACCAAGAGGGTTAAGCGCCTCCATTCTTAATCCTTTCAAGCTTAGCTGCAAAATCTATGACAATTTAGGGCAGTTGTAACACCTCGCAAATTTCGGGTTTAATATTAAAACGACACGTGTCATGTAAGACAAAAACGCGTTGGAAACCCGGATATAATAAAGATGTTTTCGGTAGGATTTAAAGTGGCGTCATGTTAAATTATTACCTCTGAACACCTCAATTATAAATCCCAATACCCGATATATTAAATTACACATCTATGTACCCTCAATTCAGGGAATTATTGCCTTTAAAGGAAAATTCAAATGCATGATGTGATCCCTTGTTGAAATGAACGATAAACCGTCATTTACGGGTCTTGTTTATGCAATCAAGTGAAACATTGGATAATGGTAGGGTATGTTCAAGCATATAGACACTTATGGGAGGCCCCTACTGAGAATTTAAGTCAACAAGTCGTTTATAACGGCTGCCCTTTCGATCCAACATCAAACAACAAAAATCTGATCAAAGAAGGGCGTCGCGTGGCGCGACGGCCCCTCGCGTCACGCGAGGGGTGCCCAGAGACAGCAGACTTGCTGTTGGCTGTTATACGCACATGTGACCTCCTTGGCCGGTTTTTCTTGCACATACATGGCCCCTAGACATCCCTAAACACTACTTACATGTGTTGATCAATTGTGGATGGCCCTAGGCTTGGTTGTCACTTGCTTATGGTGCTTGATTCTTGTATATAAGGACCCATTCATTCACAACATTCATTCACAAATCATTTTCAAGCATTCTGATTATTTGGAGAGCTTGCAAACTGATCAAGAGCCTTCCTCATCATCCATTAAACATCTAGTAAGTCTCTAATCCCTTCTAAATTAATTCTAGTTTAGTTTTTAGCTTAAAAGTCAACATATCGTATTAAACGGTTGACTCCGGGTTTAGTTATCGATAGCTGAGTCGTAACCTGAATTAAAAGTACCGTTAGATAGGTAATTATATGGGTATTAAACCCTTATAAGGGCAAGTACCAATTCCAGACCTAACCAGGTCGTTTGTCGGGTCAAACGTTGACCGAAAAAGTCAACAAAATTACAAAATGCGATTTAATGCACAATTAATGATCCGAAAGGTATGCAACCTGTTTTAACCTTAATATAACTTGGTAATAAGTATAAAAACTTGTCTACGCTTGCCCGACTCGACAAATTTCTGTTTGAACCCGGTTCGGAACCGAAAGGCGCAAAACTTTGACTTTTGCGTTGACTTCGGTTCTGACCCGTTTTAGTTGGATTTAGACATGCCTTAAAGTCTCATTAGGATTGGGTTACATGCTAGTATAAGCCTCTGTACATGTTTCGTTGATTATCCGATGCATGCACACGTTTCCGTTAATCGCTTAAAATGGACCATAACGCCCTTATGACCTTATAACGAGAATTTTGAAAATGTGGAAATACCATAATCTTAGTTACTGATTATTTAGCATGTACGTAAATTTTCACGTCAAGCGGAGGTCTAGATTAGGAGATATGCGCATTAGCGTAAATAATAAGCTTTTTATTAATTAAACGGCGCGATTAGCGCATAGCCTATCTAAACCCGATTTTCGGTACCAAAACTATTACCCGCTGATGTTAAATAATATTTTAGGATTTTTGAAGATTTTTAATTATTTTTAAGCTGGTCTTAAGCTAGGCTTATCGCATTGATTCGGTTAATACCGAATATGCCCTTTTAAGCCATAAAACGAGTTTTACGTATCCGATTGATACCAATCCAATTGCCACTGATTTAAAATAATAAATATAGTATTTTGAACTTGTTTTTCTGATTAGAAAACTCAGATTGGTATTTTAAACCGTACGTCGCTTAAAACGGCTTTATACGCGTATTAAACGCGTAGTTTAGTATTAAAACCATTTTGCCACGTAAGACTTAATACCATTAGACATAACCTGTTAAGTTAAGATGTTTTTCTGATTAAATCAGACCCGTATCTCAGAAGTATTATAAATCTCTTTATAACCCTTAAAATGACCAAAATACCCCTACGGGGCGTATTTAGGGATTAAACTCGTTATGGGCATTATGGAAGATATCATAATGATATCACCACATATTTAAAGCGTATTAACCTAGGAAACCTGTTCGCGACCCTTTCGGTTACCCGTTATGCATTATACGCGTTCGGTTCGGTTTATGTAACTAGTTTGCATAAACTAGCCGAAACGGGTCAAACGATATCATTTTTATCTCAAAATCCAGAATGTGAATAGTAAACCCATATTAAACAAGTCATCAAACTTGTCGGGTCTAAATCACATTCTATCCGGTCTTCGCTTAATCGTGCGTACGAACCGTATCATTAAAACTGACCGGTCTAAGCTTAAGCTTAATTAAAGGCCCGTTAGTATTCTAATAGGTTATATTAAACCTTCGTTCCAGATTAGGAGAACCGGTAAAAGCTATCTGCAATTTATTCAATTAAGGATTATACTTTGCAAAGGTAAATACTTTTAACTTATTTTCCCTATACGGGCTTGGGTTACGGTACATAGCGTACCGCTTGATCGGGCATCAAATCTTCCACGCTTAGTGGTTAATTGAATAATTTGATCGGCTCGTTTTAAACAGATGTGTTTACTTTACAGCCTTTGGGGGGTTAATGACCATGTCCCGGATATCCTCGGCATTATCTTACGAGATTGCCACGACCTGAGCACGGGGTGTAGGCGTACTCCCGTGTATAACTCACTTACAGTGGTGTGTCTATTGATCTTTAACCCGGATACGTCCGGGCTACTGAACGCATAAGTAACATGTAAATCGTTAACAAGATTATTATATATCAAAATAATTCTCCCAAGTTAAACAAAATGTTTATGCCATGTGCATCCAAACCAATTTTCAATCATTTTATAAAATGAGTCAGTTGAATGTATTTACCAGTGTAAACTGACGTATTTTCCCAAAAAGATTAAATGCAGGTACTAGGCGAAATAGGCTGGGAGTCTCCTAAGCATCACTAGAAGTCTCGCAAACTTAAGATGCCGATGTCTGTTGAACCATAAACAATATTTTTATTATTCGATCCTACTGTGGATAAACACCGGATAATTGTGACTTTGTTTACAATAAATAAATTCGGTTGTATCTTATTTAAATTTGCTTCCGCTGTGCATTATTATATTGTGTTGTTTGACTATTACGTTGCCAACCACGTCACGATACTCCCCCACCGGGCCCACCGGTGACACGTGGAAATCGGGGTGTGACAGGTTGGTATCAGAGCCAATACTGAGTGAATTAAACACTAGCCTTTTGTGTTTAATCTCAGTTACACAATTGCACATATCTAAACTTTCGAGTCTAGACTTATAACATAGGACAAATTCCACCTTATTCGGTTTTTGTTTTGTCCTTTAAGCTTTATATTTTTGTTATTGTTATCTTATGTTTCATTGACAGGAATAACAAAGATGCCTCCAAGATTCTTGCGTACGCGAGGACGCGGAAAGGGGCCGGTAGCCGCCCCCAACGATCACGAAGCAGGACCTTCGAATACACGAGGTCCTATCCCCGCCGAGAGTGATGGTACTCGACGGAACCAGAGAGGTCTCTTTCAACCGGCAAGACGGTCGGTTTCGAACAGCTCGACAACTCCCGCTCAAGACTCCTACGGGCCACAATCAGAAAATGAGCCTGGAGACTCACACCATTCGTACAGACCGTTACAGCGATCAATGTCGCACCGCCCTTTTGGAGACCCCACTCCATTCTTTCAAGGCCAGTTTAACCCGGCAAATTACATACAAGAACCAGTGGGTTTCAACCCATTGGGACCGGAGGACCATTTCTCTGGAGGAAATGATATGGACGAGGAAGACGACCCTGTCGAGCCCGCATCAGGAACTCCCAACCATCCCATCGAGGTCTCGGATAGTTCCATTTACCACGGACCACCCTATAATGGTCCAGATAGCTTCCAGGCTATCTTTACTCGGCACGAATGGTATTATACACCTCCTCACTATTCTTCGCCGCATGAGCAGCAGCAGCAGCATCATCAAGATTCCTCTGGGAATCACCAGTTTGTGGCAGTTACGCCACTGCCTCCACCGCCACCAGTTCAGCCGGCGCCTCCTCAACCGCAAAGACGTATGAGATCTGGAGCCCGGATGTCCACACGAAGAGAAGAGTTTCACTTTAACTCTCCTCTACAATCAAGTGGCAGAAATTATCAGCCGCTTCCAGAAGTTCCACAGATGGGTGGACCATCAAACCCCTTCGCGCAGCAACCGCCACCAATGGGTTTCGATAATCAGATACCAGCATACACGGGTCCTTCGATGTATAACCCGTTTGAGCTACCGACCCACACTAACCCCGGTTACGCTGAAGCCGACCCATACCTGGTAGCTGCTAATTACAACGCTATTAACCCTGATGGACCGTATGGGGGTCCTTGGGGAGTAGGGTACCCAGTCCAGGGGTACCAGATGCCTACACAACCCCCGTTTTACCAACAACCCCCGCCGTCTCTACAATTGTCGCCACCACTGCATCAGGAGATCCTGCAAAGTATTAGAGAGGTACGACATGAGGCACGGGAAGATCGACGGCGCAACCAGGGAATGTTTAAGACCTTGACGAACTTAATCAAGGGAAAGAGCAAGAAGGATCAGTAAATCCTTTATGAGTATATGTCTACTTTAAAATTAAGTCCCTGCGTGGACATTTATGTGTGTATGTAGTCCCTGCGAGGACATCTATTTAAGTAATCAGTCCCTGCGAGGACTTATGTTTTAAATTTAACCCCTACGCGGGTAAGTACTTGTTTGACCCCTACGTGGGAAATGGTTTGTTTGAAAAGACCCGTTTAGGGCAACATGTAACCTATGTATAAATAATGGAATGTTGTTTTATAAATTTCATGTTTGCCATTATGTGCATATATAAATTATAAATGAAATAAATAAATTAAAATCATTCCTTTTAAATAAATCTGCCTATGAAATTTACTTAATTAAGGATCTTAAAGTGTGAAACCTAGCCACGTGTCAAATATAAGACCGGGCCAAAATGGTAAGACCTGTTTAAAAGAATCAATTCCCTGTTAACATCTTAAAACATGTTAACACTCCTGGCAGAAGTGATTCGTTAAAAATCACATGTCATTCTTAAATGAATAAGGATTCTTTAGAAGATTCCTAATCCAGTATAATGATCTCTGAATCCTGGATTTACATCATCAATTAAGGTGATCATATTCAACCATACGTGGCAATATAGCGCCTACGGGCCATGCTCATTTCTATATAAGCCAAAAGACAGTGGTAGCTATGACTCCCTGTCTAATAAAGGTATTGAACTAGGTTCAAACCTTAAAAGTCTTGATTCTCTGAAATCATAGTTTATTAAATTGTCCATGTGACCAAGCCTTATGTGCTAATATATATATTGTTATTGTTTTATGTTTAGGATAAATTTAATTGAAATCCTAAATTAATACGATTAATAAGTTAACCAAATAGGGTCTCTGTTACCATGGTTAACGAGTTACCCTAAGGGGTAATTCCATAATAAACTTTCAAATAAAATATTGTTCTTGTTTTCTGTAACAGTTCAATACAAATGGCTAACTCTAATGAAGTCAATAGCCATCCTGTGGCGCCAAATGAGAACGCCCAGATTACTTTGACAGGTGCCGAACTAAAAGCAATCATTGATGGCGCTGTCACTCAAGCCTTGGATAGGCAATATGATGAATACAGTGGTACCCGGAGTAGGACCCACTCTGTATCACACTCAAAGCCAAGGACACATTCTGAGGCTCATAACAAGCCTCCTCCCAAGAAGAACGGACCAAAGAAAGACGGTGATGACCGTCAGTCCACCAACAATCAAAGTGAACCATCCCAGCATATAGTACTGCATCAGGGACCCCGTAACAAGGGTTGCACTTACAAATACTTCGTGTCTTGTAAGCCCCGGGATTTTACAGGGGAAAAGGGGGCCGTTGATTGCATGACGTGGCTGGATGAAATGGACACAGTGGTGGACATAAGCGGGTGCGCTGAACGGGATATAGTGAAGTTTGTGTCACAGTCCTTCAAAGGTGAAGCATTGGTCTGGTGGAGATCTCTGATGGAGGCCTCCGGAAAGATCCCGTTGTATAGCATGACGTGGGATCAATTCATTGCCTTGATCAAAGACAATTACTGCCCTCAACACGAGGTGGAAAAGATTGAATATGACTTTCTGTCATTGGTAATGAAGAACCTTGACTGCCAAGCTTACCTGACAAGCTTCAATACGCTGTCCAGGTTGGTTCCCTACCTTGTAACCCCTGAGCCAAAGAGGATCGCTCGTTTTATTGGCGGGTTGGAACCCGAGATCAAGGCCAGTGTTAAAGCTTCTCGGCCAGTTACCTTCAGGTCTGTAACTGACCTTTCCTTATCCCTCACACTTGATGCGGTCCGTCAGAGATCGCTGAGGAATAAGGATACTGAGAAGAGGAAGCGAGAAGATGATGGTTCGCGTAGGTCGAACAAGAAACACCGTGGGAACGGTGATCGAAAGAAGGGATCGGAGTCGAAGAAAGATGGGCATCGTTCTGATGAGAAGCCCACGTGCAAAACTTGCAAGAAAAAGCACTTTGGAAAGTGCAGATTTGGATCAAACTCGAATAACGAGTCAAGGTCTTTTGCTTGTGGTTTGTGCAAATCCAAGGAACACAAAACCTTGGATTGCAAGAAGATGAAAGATGCGACGTGCTATCGTTGCAATGAGAAGGGCCACATAAAGACTAACTGCCCCAAGAATAACAAGAAGCCTGAGGAGGCTAAGAAGACTAACGCCAGAGTCTTCAGGATGGATGCGCAGGAGGCTGTGCAAGATGATAACGTCATAACAGGTACATTCCTTGTAAATGATGTCTTTGCAAGAGTACTTTTCGATTCCGGTGCAGATAAGTCTTTTGTGGATCAGAAGTTTTGTAAATTGTTGAATTTACCTGTCAAAACCCTAAGCGTAAACTATGAGGTAGAGTTAGCAGATGGTACCATAGAAACCGTCTCTACTGTGTTAGATGGATGTACTATATCCATTAAGAACCATTCTTTTCCTCTGTCTCTACTTCCGTTTAAATTAGCTGGTTTTGACATAGTGCTGGGTATGGACTGGTTATCTCATAACCAGGCCCAAATCGTCTGTAAACAGAAACAGGTAGTAATAAAGACTCCGTCTGGTGAGTCACTTACCATTCGGGGAGATACCCAGTACGGACTGCCTGAGCAGGTGACTATGCTCAAGGCTTCCAAGTGTTTGAAGAGGGGATGTGTCATTTACATGGCGCAAGTGATTTTGGAGGAACCTAAACCGAAGTTAGAAGACATCCCTGTCATTTCTGAATATCCAGGAGTGTTTCCTGAAGATCTACCTGGCCTACCACCAGATAGACAAGTCGAATTCAGGATCGATATCATTCCCGGAGCGGCACCAGTTGCCAGAGCACCATACAGATTGGCACCCACCGAAATGAAGGAGTTGCGGACGCAGCTAGATGAATTGCTGGCTAAGGGTTTCATTCGACCCAGTTCATCTCCTTGGGGAGCGCCAATCCTGTTTGTCAAGAAGAAGGATGGGTCGATGCGTCTGTGCATCGACTATCGCGAGCTTAATAAAGTCACGATCAAAAATAGATATCCATTGCCCAGGATCGACGATTTGTTCGATCAGCTTCAAGGGGCAAGTTACTTCTCAAAGATTGATCTGAGGTCAGGCTACCATCAGTTGAAGGTTAAGGATGAAGACGTTCACAAGACTGCATTTAGGACTCGTTACGGTCACTACGAGTTTCTAGTGATGCCTTTTGGGCTCACCAATGCACCGGCTGCGTTCATGGATCTCATGAATCGCGTTTGCAAGCCGCACTTAGATAAATTCGTCATCGTTTTCATCGACGACATTCTCATTTATTCTAAGAACAAAGCTGACCACGAGAAACATCTTCGATGTATTCTCAAACTTCTGCATAAGGAAAAGCTCTATGCCAAATTCTCCAAGTGTGAATTTTGGCTTAGGGAAGTCCAATTTCTTGGACATGTGGTCAGTGAGTGTGGTATCCAGGTGGATCCCGCTAAGGTTGAAGCAGTAATGAACTGGCAAGAGCCAAAGACGCCAACAGAAATCCGTAGCTTCCTAGGGTTGGCAGGATATTACAGACGCTTCATCGAAAATTTTTCAAGGATTGCTGCACCCCTAACTTCCCTGACCAAGAAGAAAGTAAAGTTCGTTTGGGGTCCTAAGCAGCAAGAGTCCTTCGATGTTTTGAAACAAAGGTTGAGCAACGCTCCTGTGCTTACCTTACCGGAAGGCGCTGAAGAATTTGTAGTTTATTGTGATGCATCACACACTGGCATGGGGTGTGTGCTTATGCAGAAAGGCAAGGTGATTGCCTATGCATCACGGCAGTTAAAGGTGCACGAAAAGAATTACACCACCCATGACTTGGAATTGGGTGCCGTTGTGTTCGCACTAAAACTGTGGAGGCATTATCTTTATGGAATCAAGTTTGTGATCTTTTCTGATCACAAGAGCCTCCAGCATCTGTTTAACCAGAAAGAATTAAACATGAGGCAACGCCGTTGGATGGAAACTTTGAATGATTATGATTGTGAAATCAAATACCATCCCGGCAAAGCGAATGTAGTCGCTGATGCCTTGAGCAGAAAGGAAAGGGTTAAACCCATACGAATTAACGCCAAGCGTATGGAGATAAAGAACAGTTTGATAGAAAGGGTGTTAGCTGCACAGAAGGAAGCTGTGTTGGAAGCTAACTATCCTAATGAAAAGTTAGGAGTAACTGAGGAGCAGTTAACTCTTAGCAAGGACGGAATTTTACGGTTAAACGGACGAATATGGGTTCCAATTTTTGGAGGACTTCGTGATGTCATCCTCCAAGAAGCCCATAGTTCCAAATACTCCGTTCATCCTGGAGCTGACAAGATGTACCAGGATTTAAAGGCAAATTATTGGTGGATAGGCTTGAAAAAGTCTGTGGCCGCCCATGTAGCAAAATGCTTGACATGTGCGCAAGTCAAAGCCGAGCATCAGAAACCGTCAGGTTTGCTACAACAGCCTGAACTTCCTACGTGGAAGTGGGAAATGGTAACTATGGATTTCATTACCAAGTTACCCAAGACAAGGAAAGGCAATGATACGATATGGGTTATAGTTGACCGACTGACTAAGTCAGCTCATTTTCTACCCATCAAGGAGACTTATAGCTCCGATATGTTAGCCCAGTTATACGTTGATAAGATTGTAGCCCTACACGGCATACCTGTAGCTATTATCTCTGACCGGGATACTAGGTACACGTCACATTTTTGGAAGAGCTTCCAGCAATCTTTAGGCACACGTTTGAACTTTAGTACAGCTTACCATCCTCAGACTGACGGTCAGAGTGAGCGTACTATTCAAACGTTGGAAGACATGCTGCGCGCATGTGCGATCGATTTGGGAGGTAGCTGGGATAAGAACCTACCATTGATCGAATTCTCCTACAACAATAGCTACCACACCAGCATAAAGGCTGCGCCTTTTGAGGCATTATACGGTAGAAAGTGTAGATCGCCAGTCTGTTGGGCGGAAGTTGGAGAGGTCCAGTTATCAGGACCAGAGATCGTATTCGAAACAACGGACAAGATTGTCCAGATTCGTAACAACCTCCAAGCTGCCCGGAATAGGCAGAAGAGTTACGCGGATCCAAGTCGTAAGGATTTTCACTTTGAAGTAGGTGACAAAGTCCTACTTAAAGTGTCACCATGGAAAGGGGTGATGCGATTTGGTAAGAAAGGCAAACTAAGCCCAAGATACATAGGACCTTTCGAGGTTATCGAACGTGTCGGGTCAGTTGCCTACAAGTTGAACTTACCAGAAGAGCTCAGTGGAATTCACAATGTGTTCCACATTTGCAATCTAAAGAAGTGTTCCGCTGACGATTCGCATGTCATGCCACATACAGATGTGCAAATAGATAAGAGCCTAACGTTTGTAGAAAAACCTTTGTCGATTGAAGATCGACAGGTAAGAAAGCTTCGAAGAAAGCACATACCTTTTGTAAAGGTCAAATGAGATGCCCGAAGAGGTCCCGATTTTACGTGGGAGTTAGAATCCACCATGAAAGAAAAGTACCCTTACTTGTTTCAGTAAATCTCGGGTCGAGATTTATTTTAAGGGGGTGAGGATGTAACACCTCGCAAATTTCGGGTTTAATATTAAAACGACACGTGTCATGTAAGACAAAAACGCGTTGGAAACCCGGATATAATAAAGATGTTTTCGGTAGGATTTAAAGTGGCGTCATGTTAAATTATTACCTCTGAACACCTCAATTATAAATCCCAATACCCGATATATTAAATTACACATCTATGTACCCTCAATTCAGGGAATTATTGCCTTTAAAGGAAAATTCAAATGCATGATGTGATCCCTTGTTGAAATGAACGATAAACCGTCATTTACGGGTCTTGTTTATGCAATCAAGTGAAACATTGGATAATGGTAGGGTATGTTCAAGCATATAGACACTTATGGGAGGCCCCTACTGAGAATTTAAGTCAACAAGTCGTTTATAACGGCTGCCCTTTCGATCCAACATCAAACAACAAAAATCTGATCAAAGAAGGGCGTCGCGTGGCGCGACGGCCCCTCGCGTCACGCGAGGGGTGCCCAGAGACAGCAGACTTGCTGTTGGCTGTTATACGCACATGTGACCTCCTTGGCCGGTTTTTCTTGCACTTACATGGCCCCTAGACATCCCTAAACACTACTTACATGTGTTGATCAATTGTGGATGGCCCTAGGCTTGGTTGTCACTTGCTTATGGTGCTTGATTCTTGTATATAAGGACCCATTCATTCACAACATTCATTCACAAATCATTTTCAAGCATTCTGATTATTTGGAGAGCTTGCAAACTGATCAAGAGCCTTCCTCATCATCCATTAAACATCTAGTAAGTCTCTAATCCCTTCTAAATTAATTCTAGTTTAGTTTTTAGCTTAAAAGTCAACATATCGTATTAAACGGTTGACTCCGGGTTTAGTTATCGATAGCTGAGTCGTAACCTGAATTAAAAGTACCGTTAGATAGGTAATTATATGGGTATTAAACCCTTATAAGGGCAAGTACCAATTCCAGACCTAACCAGGTCGTTTGTCGGGTCAAACGTTGACCGAAAAAGTCAACAAAATTACAAAATGCGATTTAATGCACAATTAATGATCCGAAAGGTATGCAACCTGTTTTAACCTTAATATAACTTGGTAATAAGTATAAAAACTTGTCTACGCTTGCCCGACTCGACAAATTTCTGTTTGAACCCGGTTCGGAACCGAAAGGCGCAAAACTTTGACTTTTGCGTTGACTTCGGTTCTGACCCGTTTTAGTTGGATTTAGACATGCCTTAAAGTCTCATTAGGATTGGGTTACATGCTAGTATAAGCCTCTGTACATGTTTCGTTGATTATCCGATGCATGCACACGTTTCCGTTAATCGCTTAAAATGGACCATAACGCCCTTATGACCTTATAACGAGAATTTTGAAAATGTGGAAATACCATAATCTTAGTTACTGATTATTTAGCATGTACGTAAATTTTCACGTCAAGCGGAGGTCTAGATTAGGAGATATGCGCATTAGCGTAAATAATAAGCTTTTTATTAATTAAACGGCGCGATTAGCGCATAGCCTATCTAAACCCGATTTTCGGTACCAAAACTATTACCCGCTGATGTTAAATAATATTTTAGGATTTTTGAAGATTTTTAATTATTTTTAAGCTGGTCTTAAGCTAGGCTTATCGCATTGATTCGGTTAATACCGAATATGCCCTTTTAAGCCATAAAACGAGTTTTACGTATCCGATTGATACCAATCCAATTGCCACTGATTTAAAATAATAAATATAGTATTTTGAACTTGTTTTTCTGATTAGAAAACTCAGATTGGTATTTTAAACCGTACGTCGCTTAAAACGGCTTTATACGCGTATTAAACGCGTAGTTTAGTATTAAAACCATTTTGCCACGTAAGACTTAATACCATTAGACATAACCTGTTAAGTTAAGATGTTTTTCTGATTAAATCAGACCCGTATCTCAGAAGTATTATAAATCTCTTTATAACCCTTAAAATGACCAAAATACCCCTACGGGGCGTATTTAGGGATTAAACTCGTTATGGGCATTATGGAAGATATCATAATGATATCACCACATATTTAAAGCGTATTAACCTAGGAAACCTGTTCGCGACCCTTTCGGTTACCCGTTATGCATTATACGCGTTCGGTTCGGTTTATGTAACTAGTTTGCATAAACTAGCCGAAACGGGTCAAACGATATCATTTTTATCTCAAAATCCAGAATGTGAATAGTAAACCCATATTAAACAAGTCATCAAACTTGTCGGGTCTAAATCACATTCTATCCGGTCTTCGCTTAATCGTGCGTACGAACCGTATCATTAAAACTGACCGGTCTAAGCTTAAGCTTAATTAAAGGCCCGTTAGTATTCTAATAGGTTATATTAAACCTTCGTTCCAGATTAGGAGAACCGGTAAAAGCTATCTGCAATTTATTCAATTAAGGATTATACTTTGCAAAGGTAAATACTTTTAACTTATTTTCCCTATACGGGCTTGGGTTACGGTACATAGCGTACCGCTTGATCGGGCATCAAATCTTCCACGCTTAGTGGTTAATTGAATAATTTGATCGGCTCGTTTTAAACAGATGTGTTTACTTTACAGCCTTTGGGGGGTTAATGACCATGTCCCGGATATCCTCGGCATTATCTTACGAGATTGCCACGACCTGAGCACGGGGTGTAGGCGTACTCCCGTGTATAACTCACTTACAGTGGTGTGTCTATTGATCTTTAACCCGGATACGTCCGGGCTACTGAACGCATAAGTAACATGTAAATCGTTAACAAGATTATTATATATCAAAATAATTCTCCCAAGTTAAACAAAATGTTTATGCCATGTGCATCCAAACCAATTTTCAATCATTTTATAAAATGAGTCAGTTGAATGTATTTACCAGTGTAAACTGACGTATTTTCCCAAAAAGATTAAATGCAGGTACTAGGCGAAATAGGCTGGGAGTCTCCTAAGCATCACTAGAAGTCTCGCAAACTTAAGATGCCGATGTCTGTTGAACCATAAACAATATTTTTATTATTCGATCCTACTGTGGATAAACACCGGATAATTGTGACTTTGTTTACAATAAATAAATTCGGTTGTATCTTATTTAAATTTGCTTCCGCTGTGCATTATTATATTGTGTTGTTTGACTATTACGTTGCCAACCACGTCACGATACTCCCCCACCGGGCCCACCGGTGACACGTGGAAATCGGGGTGTGACAGCAGTCTCAGCTTTGACTGGTCGTTTCTTAATCTATATAACGTGAGTAGCTGAGGTAGATCCATAATGGATTTATAATGAGTAGGTTTTGAAACCTTAGTGTGCCCTCTTATTGCCAATGCTAACCACTAATAATTATGTGCTTATATTTAATCAAAATGGAAATTGCACAAACTAGGCACCTAGCTCGGTTGGCTAGGCGCGCGAAAGGGTGTGGCCTAGTCCCAGGTTCGATTCCGGGGACGGCCGGTTCCACCATTTTTAATGTTTAATATTAATTAATCGTACTGATACATATAATTATGAGGGTTGCTCATAAGGAGTCTTGATAATTAATTGCTTCTTATCACCCACAATATGGGCTTGATTTTTAAGACAACCCATCGGTTTTTTTTTTTTAACTATATCGTGTCTTTATATTTTAACGGAAACTAGGACATCGTGAACTGCCCATCTCATCCAAGTTTTCCGTACTCAAAACTTGGTTCTAATCACCAAGATTTAACAATTATTAGTCATCATCCTGATGACCTGAATTAGATTAGCCACGGCATTCATAAACCGTATGGGCTATTCCGTTCTGAACATTCTTAATGAATGCTTTTTGAATGTATATCTATTACATTTAGCTTAGGTCACAAAAGGACTATCAATGGCATTTAAGGTTTGGAGCAAGTCCAATACCTGCTTGACAGGGGACCATAATGTCACAACTGTCTTTGTCACAAGGACGCTTATAAATAGCTCAAGGGCTAGCCTTACAAGACTTTTATTATCTATATACATATATGGCATAGAAGCCTGTCTCGATGGACGTAGAAAGATATGGCATAAAGCCCAGTCATGAAGGACATAAATGATTATACGGCACGAAGGCCTTGTCGCAAAGGTCATTTAGATATGGCACAAACGGCCTTGACATAAGGACATTTATCAAATCTGGCACAAAGGCATGTCACCAGGAATGTTAACATTTAATATATTAGCTTGTCACGAATGACAAATTATAGCGCATAGGCTTGTCATGAATGACTTTAAAACATAACTCGATGGTCTATCATCAAGGACCTTAATTTATTAGCCGCAATTTTATTAGATTAGGGCTTCAAGGTTTGAACGTGGTTCTTCACCTTTGGACAGGGAGTCATAGACTACAACTGTCATCGTCTTTGAAAGACGATTCTTTTGGCAGAAAGGTAAGCCAAATCAACATCACTAATGGATGTTTATATATAACCATCGTATTTAATGATATTAGTCATGATCACATCGATCATATTGACTATTAGGTTTGGGTATAATCACACCATTTTGAACAGGGGATCATAAAGATCACTACTATCTTTGTCTTACCGACACTAGAATAAAGTATAGCCCGTAGGCATTTCATCACGATGGATGTTAATATTGTGATCATCATACTGATGATACTAGTCAGGATCATAATGGTAGTATAGACTATGGGATTTGAGTATAGCTCACCCCCTTGGGCAAAGAATCACAAAAGATTACAATTGCCTTGTCTCAATTGGACAATATAATATAGCTCTTAGGCAAAACATCATTAAGGATGTTAAAATTTTTAATCATTGTATTGATGATTTTTGTTATGATCGCATTGATCATATAGACTATTAGGCTTGAGCAGAGCTCACTACCTTGCACAGGGAATCGTAAATATCACAATGTCTTTGTCACACATGGACAATATAATATGGCCCATAGGCGAAACATCATTAACGGATGTTTATAATAGGTTCATTCTATTAGGTGATATAAGTCATGATTGCATCAATCATATTGACTATTTGACTTGAGCATAGCTCACCACCTCAGACAAGGAATCATAAAGATAACAATGTCAATGTCCCAAATGGACAATATATTATAGCCCGTAGGCAAAACATCACTAAAGGATGTTAAATAATGTGATCATCGTATTAGATGATATTAGTCATGATCGCATTGATCATATAGACTATTATGTTTGGACATAGTCCAACATTTTAGACAGGAGGTCAAAGACCACCACTGTCGTTGTCTTATCGGACAACAAGTTTAGCCCGTAGGCACTTCATCACTAACGGATGTTTATAATATGATCATCTTATAGAATGATATAAGCCATGATTCCTAAATCACTAGGCTAGATAAGGGAATTGGAAGAATCCAATATAAGGATGACTGTTGTGATTTTCTCGAATCACACTTGTCAAGAGTGCTAACACGTTCTTAGGTGTTAACAAGTATCTGAATCCCTTGAGTAGGTTTCACCATCTTGGCCGCGTAGGCTAGGTTTCACCTTTAAGATTTCCTTTTTTTTTTTAAATGCATACTGACAGGGAAGGAAGGATATTTATTTTATTCAGGATTTTTATCATAAATCCTAATTCATAAGTTTATAATAGCACAAATGGCCTAGTCGCGTAGACAAGTTAAATTTATAAGCCATGATTTCAGAGAATCGTGGTATTAAGGTTCGAATCAAAGTTCATTACCTTTTTCCTGACAGGGAGCTGTAGGCTACCACTGTCTTTAGTCTCAAAGGACATTAACTATAGCCCGTAGGTACTTCCCTTCTAAGGGATGTTTATTACGGAATTGCCCCTTAGGGAAATTCATTAACCATGGTAAACAGAGACCATATTTGGTTAATTTATTAATCATTTATATTTAGGATTTCTATTATAATTTATCCTAATTATAAAACATTAACAGTTTTATTAGTGGCACCCAATGGCCTGGTCACATGGACATTTTAAATTATAAGCCATGATTTCAGAGAATCAAGGCCTTTAAGTATATTAGCACAACAGGCTTAGTCACAAGGACATATATAAATTATAAGCTATGATTTCAGAGAATCAAGGCATGAAGGTATTCTGGCACAATAGGCCTAGTCACAAGGACAATTATAATTTATATGCTAGGATTTCAGAGAATCAAAACATTTGAGGTTTGAACCTAGTTCATTACCTTTTTCTGACTGGGAGTCATAGCTACCACTGTATTTTGGCTCATGTAAAAATGAGCAAGGCCCGTAGGCATTATATTAACGGACAGGGTGTCATCGCTACCCCTGTCTTTTGGCTCATGTAGAAATGAGCAAGGCCCGTAGGCACTATATTACCACGTATGGTTAAAATATGATCATCTTAATTGATGATGTAAACCCAGGGTTCAGGGATCATTAAACTGGGTTAGGAATCTTTTGAAGAATCCTTAATAACGTGTGTGATTTCCAACGAATCACATCTGTCGGGAGTGTTAACATGTTTTCAGATGTTAACAGGGATTTGAATCTTTTAATCAGGTTTTACCATCTTGGCCCGGTCTTATAATTGACCCGAAGGCTAGGTTTCACTCTTAAGATTCTTAATTAATAATTTGAATCTTTTTAACAGGTCTTACCATCTTGGCCCGGTCTTATAATTGACCCGAAGGCTAGGTTTCACACTTAAGATTCTTAATTTAATTAATGCAGAAAAATTTTAAATTGAGGTGTTGATACGGATCTGAATCTAATTATGGAACTACCATCTTGGCCGGTCTTAATATGACCCGAAGCTAGGTCTTGTCCTTTTTAGATTTTGCCATTTTATTATAATGGTAGATCTTGCAAAAGGAAATGATATTTTCCATTTATTTAATATTTCTTGTTTAGAATGAAAGTTTAAACTTAATCATTCCACTAAATAAAAATATAAGTATAAAGTTCCCTAAGCGGGACTCGAAGGGAATAATGTTGTCCTCGCAGGGACTGAAAGATAATTATGTCTTTATAAGGACTAATGGGGAAACGATCTTCAGTAAAAGGAGTTTCTTCTTCATTTTATTTCTGAATGCTTTCTCCTTGGATGCTCGTTTCATTCTAGCCGCGGTACGAAGCTCAGCATCTCAGGGCTCCGGGTGTGGAGAACTCCTATTACAGCTTCTTCGCTTGGCGACGTACCCAATTAAAAATTTGGAAGTAAAAAGTTCTTAGATTAGGATTTAGAATATTCCTAAGTTAAGTCTAGACTCAGAAGTTTAGATATGTGCAATTGTGTAACTGAGATTAAACACGAAAGGTTAGTGTTTAATTTACTCAGTGTTGGCTCTGATACCAACCTGTCACACCCCGACTTCCACGTGTCACCGGTGGGCCCGGTGGGGGAGTATCGTGACGTGGTTGGCAACGTAATAGTCAAACAACACAATATTATTATGCACAGCGGAAGCAAATTTAAAAATATGATACAACCGAATTTATTTATTGTAATATCAAGTATCACAATGTTCGGATGTTTATCCATAGAACGGATCGAAACAAAATAATATTAATGGTTCAACAGACTTCAGGCATCCGAAGCTTGCGAGACTTTTTATTGATGCTTAGGAGATAATCCAGCCAATTTCGTTTAGTACCTGCATTCAGTCTTTTTGGAAAAATACGTCAGTTTACACTGGTAAATACAATCAACTGACTCATTTTGAAAAATGATTGAAAATTGGTTTGGATGCACATGGCATAAACATTTTTATAACTTGGGAGAATTATTTAATATTATAATCTTGTGAACGAATTACATGTTACTTATGCGTTCAGTAGCCCGGATCTAGTCCGGGTTAAAGATCAATAGACACACCACATAATTGAGTTATACACTGACAGGTGTACGCCTACACCCCGTGCTCAGGTCGTAGCCATCTCGTAAGATGATGCCAAGGATATCCGGGACATGGTCATTAACCCCCCAAAGGCTGTAAAGTAAACAAGACTGTTTAAACGAGCCGATCAAATTATTCAACTACCCACTTAATGTGGAGATTTGATGCTCGATCAAGCGGTATGCTATATACCGTAACCCAAGCCCGTATAGGGAAAATAAGTTAAAAGTATTTACCTGAGTAAGTATTAATCACAATAAGCAAAATGCACGTAGCTTTTACTGGTCCTCCTAATCTGGAACGAAGGTTTATAATAACCTATTAGAATTCTAACGGGCCCTTTATTAAGCTTAAGCTTAGACCGGCTAGCTTCAAGATACGGTTCGTACGCACGATTAAGCGAAGACCGGATAGAATGTGATTCAGACCCGGCAAGTTTGAAGACTTGTTTAATATAGGTTTATTATTCACATTCTGGATTTTGAGATAAAACCGATAAGGTTTGACCCGTTTCGGCTAATTTATGTAAACTTGTTACATAAACCGAACCGTGCGCGTAATAAGCGTAACGGGTATCCGTAAGAGCCATATACAGGTTTCCTAGGTTAATATGCTTCAAATATGTTGTAACATCAGTAGGATGTCTTTCATTATGCCCGAAACGAATTTAAACACAAACTATGCCCCGTAGGGGTAGTTTGGTCATTTTAAAGGTTGTAAAAGAGTTTAGATGTTTAACTGAGTTACAGGTCTGATGTAAACAGCAACATACTCAACTTGATATGTTATATCAGTAGGCTAAAGCATATATGTGAAATTTATCATTTTTATCCAAACTATGCCCCGTATGGGTATTTTGGTAATTTCACATAAGCCGAAAAGCTCAAAACTGAGGTCTGAGTTTATCAACCTTTTCTTACTGTTAAAATATCCTAATTTTCCTAAAATATCAGTAGGTATCAACCCGGGTATGTTCAATATGATTTTAAAACATACTATGCGTTAAAAACGCTAAATAAGGCGATTAAAGGCCATTACCGGGTTCGGTACTTAAATCTGATAACTTTATATTTCCATAAGGCTTAAATTAATTTATTTATCATATGTGATCAGTAGCAAAAGGTTTGGAGTCGTTTAGATGTGTAAAACTCATTTTATGGCCCGTAAGGGCAAAATCGACAATTACCGGATTAAGCCTACGACTACTAGTTATGCTCAGCCTAAAATTAATTAAAAATCTTTAAAAATCCCAAAATAATATATTACATCAGTGGGTAAAATATTTGATACCAAAAAGTATGTTTAACTAGGCTATACGCTAATTACGCCATTTTATTAACATAAAGCATTAATTTTGCGATAATGAGCATAACTCTTAATCTACAAGTCAAACTGATGTCAAACTTTGCATACAAGTCTATATATCAGTAACTAAGGTTTCTACACTTTTACATTTCCATAAATCACGTTTTAAGGTAATAAGGGCATAATGGTCAACATATGAGCAATTAACGGAAATATGCATATTAATTGGATAACTAGTGAATCAAGGTGTATAATCACAGAGGGTTGTTCTAACAAGTAACCTAATCCAATTAAAGCTCTGAGGCATTTCTAAAACATGCCTAAACGGGTCAGAACTGAAAGTCAAAGTGAAAGTCAAACTATGTGACTTTCGGTTCCGAACCGGGTCTAAACAGGAAATAGTCGGGTTGAACATGTTTGGACATGTTCTTACACTAATTACTAAGTTATAACAATGATCAAACAGGTTATATATGTTCTAGATAGCTAATTATGCATAAATGACATTTTAAGCATCCTGTTGACTTTTTAATTACATGTTTAACCCGACTTTTGACCTGGTTAGAGTGGTGATCAGGGGAAACCCTTTTGAGGTTTTATTACCCACATAAATACCAACTTATAACCACTTTTAATTTGAGATATAACTGAGCCATTATTGACTAATCTCGAAGTCAAACCGTAATTACGACGGTTTGACTTTTAGCTAATTAAACAAGCTAAACTCAACTAAAGAAGGATTAGCAGACTTACAAGAGTCCTATGCACGAGATATGATCACTTGAGGCTGCTTGATAGCTCCAGAAATGATCCACAAATGCAGATGAAGGTGTGAGAATGAATGTTGCACTACATGGCCTTTACTGTCACCCGAAAAGTCCTAACTTTCAACGTTTACGCTTTAACACTTCGCACACGAATTTGATCATAACTTTCTCATACGTTAACCAAACTTTATGAAATTTTTATGGTGCATTCTCGTGAGCATAATTAATATTTACAAAGCTTCGGGTTTGTCAAAAGGTCACTCAGAGGTATAATTTAAACATGTTGACACATTTGGTCCCTGTAGTTTGAAATCTCCCACTTTTAGCTTCGTATGATCCATGATTTATTCGTTTGAAGGTATGAGCATCGTGTAGGGTTAATGTACATTATATTTATTCACTGTTGACACTTAGAATACGTATATTCACATACTTTCCATGTTTGTCAACTTTAGTCCTTCCATAATATTTCTTTCACACGTTTAAACTTTATGACACGTGTCAACACATTATAGGACGTGAATTTTCGAGGTGTTACAGTTTACGAAGATTTTTCAGTGCCGAGAACCTCGATTAGAGAGTTAAAAAGGAGTAAGGTTCACAATGGTGTAAAACTAAAATGGGATACACGGGGCTAGGATTCGTGTTACAGGAACAAGGGACAAACCAACCAACCAAGAATGGAATGGTCGAGCGAAAACACTTGACAACCTCCTGGAAGCAGCTTTTCTTGCCACCAGACCTTTCTCCATCAATTAGGAATCTGATGCCGTCACTAAACACATTCCAGAAATTGTAGCCATTTTTTGAGTGTTTATTTTTTGGTGTCTAATCCGCATATATATCACCGTTGCTCTTGATTTTCTTGACTGTATATCTCTTAAATGTCAACATATACACGTGTGATTTAGTTTACGAAGATTTTTCAGTGCCGAGAACCTCGATTAGAGAGTTAAAAGTCGTAAGGTTCACTATGGTGTAAAACTAAAATGGGATACACGGGGCTAGGATTCGAGTTACAGGAACAAGGGACAAACCAACCACCCAAGAATGGAATGGTCGAGCGAAAACACTTGACAACCTCCTGGAAGCAGCTTTTCTTGCCACCAGACCTTTCTCCATCAATTAGGAATCTGATGCCGTCACTAAACACATTCCATAAATTGTAGCCATTTTTTGAGTATTTATTTTTTAGTGTCTAATCCGCATATATATCATCATTACTCTTGATTTTCTTGACTGTATATCTCTTAAATGTCAACATATATACATGTGATTTAGTTTATGAAGATTTTTCAATGCCGAGAACCTCGATTAAAGAGTAAAAAAGGAG
Source organism: Helianthus tuberosus (assembly GCA_030545235.1). Classification (NCBI taxonomy): domain Eukaryota; kingdom Viridiplantae; phylum Streptophyta; class Magnoliopsida; order Asterales; family Asteraceae; genus Helianthus; species Helianthus tuberosus. The sequence continues at coordinate 14,359,396 of CM060410.1, forward strand.
TATCGTTCAGAATGGTGTAGAACTAAAATGGGATATACGGGGCTAGGATTCGAGTTACAGGAACAAGGGCCAAACCAACCACCCAAGAATGGAATCGTCGAGCGAAAACACTTGACAGTCTCCTGGAAGCAGCTTTTCTTGCCACCAGACCTTTCTCCATCAATTAGGAATCTGATGCCATCACTAAACACATTCCTAAAATTGTAGCCATTTTTTGAGTGTTTATTTTTTGGTGTCTAATCCGCATATATATCACTGTTGCTCTTGATTTTCTTGAATGTATATCTCTTAAATGTTAACATATATACGTTTGATTTAGTTTACGAAGATTTTTCAGTGCCGAGAACCTCGATTAGAGAGTTAAAAGGGCGTAAGTTTCACTATGGTGTAAAACTAAAATGGGATATACCGGGCTAGGATTCGAGTTACAGGAACAAGGGCCAAACCAACCACCCAAGAATGGAATGGTCGAGCGAAAACACTTGACAGCCTCCTGGAAGCAGCTTTTCTTGCCACCAGACCTTTCTCCACCAATTAGGAATCTGATGCCGTCACTAAACACATTCCTTAAAATGTAGCCATTTTTTGAGTATTTATTTTTTGGTGTCTAATCCGCATATATATCATCATTGCTCTTTATTTTCTTGATTGTATATCTCTTAAATGTCAACATATACACGTGTGATTTAGTTTACGAATATTTTTCAATGCCGAGATCCTCGATCAGAGAGTAAAAAAGGCGTAAGGTTCACAATGGTGAAAAACTAAAATGGGATATACGACTAGGATTCGAGTTGCCAAACCAACCACCCAAGAATGGAATCGTCGAGCGAAAACACTTGACAGCCTCCTGGAAGCAGCTTTTCTTGCCACCAGACCTTTCTCCATCAATTAGGAATCTGATGCCGTCACTAAACACATTCCTTAAATTGTAGCCATTTTTTGAGTGTTTATTTTTTGGTGTCTAATCCGCATATATATCACCATTGCTCTAAGATTTTCTTGACTGTATATCTCTTAAATGTCAACATACACACGTGTGATTTAGTTTCCGAATATTTTTCAATGCCGAGAAACTCGATCAGAGAGTAAAAAAGGCGTAAGGTTCCCAATGGTGTAAAACTAAAATGGGGTATACGGGGCTTGGATTCGAGTTACAGGAACAAGGGCCAAACCAACCACCCAAGAATGGAAGCGTCAAGCGAAAACACTTGACAACCTCTCTTCTTGCCACCAGACCTTTCTCCATCAATTAGGAATATGATTCCGTCACTAAACACATTCCTTAAATTGTAGCCATTTTTTGAGTGTTTATTTTTTTGTGTCTAATCCGCATATATATCACCATTGCTCTTGATTTTCTTGATTGTATATCTCTTAAATGTCAACATATACACGTGTGATTTAGTTTCCGAATATTTTTCAATGCCGAGAACCTCGATCAGAGAGTAAAAAAGGCGTAAGGTTCACAATGGTATAAAACTAAAATGGGATATAGTGGGCTAGGATTCGACTTACAGGAACAAGGGTCAAACCAGCCACCCAAGAATGGAATCGTCGAGCGAAAACACTTGACAACCTCCTGGAAGTAGCTTTTCTTGCCACCAGACCTTTCTCCATTAATTAGGAATCTGATGCCGTCACTAAACTCATTCCTTAAATTGTAGCCATTATTTGAGTTTTTATTTTTTGGTGTCTAATCCGCATATATATCACCATTGCTCTTGATTTTCTTGACTGTATATCTCTTAAATTTCAACATATACACGAGTGATTTAGTTTACGAAGATTTTTCAATGCCGAGAACCTCGATCAGAGAGTAAAAAAGGCGTAAGGTTCACAATGGTGTAGAACTAAGATGGGATATACCGGGATAGGATTCGAGTTACAGGAACAAGGGCCAAACCAACCGCCCAAGAATGGAATCGTCAAGCGAAAACACTTGACAACCTCTTTTCTTGCCACCAGACCTTTCTCCATCAATTAGGAATATGATTCCGTCACTAAACACATTCCTTAAATTGTAGCCATTTTTTGAGTGTTTATTTTTTGGTGTCTAATCCGCATATATATCACCATTGCTCTTGATTTTCTTGACTGTATATCTCTTAAATGTCAACATATACACAAGTGATTTAGTTTACGAAGATTTTTCAATGACGAGAACCTCGATCAGAGAGTAAAAAAGGCGTAAGGTTCACAATGGTGTAAAACTAAAATGAGATATACGGGGCAAGGGTTCGAGTTACAGGAACCAGGGTCAAACCAACCACTCAAGAATGGAATTGTCGAGCGAAAACACTTGACGACCTCCAGGAAGCAGTTTTTCTTGCCACCAGACCTTTTTCCATCAATTAGGAATCTGATGCCGTCAATAAACACATTCCTTAAATTGTAGCCATTTTTTGAGTGTTTATTTTTTGGTGTCTAATCCGCATATATATCACCATTGCTCTTGATTTTCTTGATTGTATATCTCTTAAATGTCAACATATACATGTATGATTTAGTTTACGAATATTTTTCAATGCCGAGAACCTCGATCAGAGAGTAAAAAAGCCGTAAGGTTCATAATGGTGTAGAACTAAAATGGGATATACAGGGCTAGGATTCGAGTTACAGGAACAAGGGCCAGACCAACCACCCAAGAATGGAATCTAGAGCGAAAACAATTGACAACCTCCTAGAAGCAGCTTTTCTTACCACCAGACTTTTCTCTATCAATTAGCAATCTGATGCCGTCAGTAAACACATTCCTTAAATTGTAGCCATTTTTTGAGTGTTTATTTTTTGGTGTCTAATCCGCATATATATCACCATTGCTCTTTATTTTCTTGATTGTATATCTCCTAAATGTCAACATATACATGTGTGATTTAGTTTACGAAGATTTTTCAATGCCGAGAACCTCGATAAGAGAGTAAAAAAGGCGTAAGGTTCTCAATGGTGTAGAACTAACATGGGATATACCGGGCTAGGATTCGAGTTACTGGAACAAGGGCCAAACCTACACCCAAGAATGGAATCGTCGAGCGAAAACACTTGACAACCTCCTGGAAGCAGCTTTTCTTGCCACCAGACCTTTCTCCATCAATTAGGAATCTGATGCCGTCAATAAACACATTCCTTAAATTGTAGCCATTTTTTGAGTGTTTATTTTTTGGTGTCTAATCCGCATATATATCACCATTGCTCTTGATTTTCTTGACTGTATATCTCTTAAATGTCAACATATACACGTGTGATTTAGTTTACGAAGATTTTTCGATGCCAAGAATCTCGATCAAAGAGTAAAAAAGACGTAAGGTTCACAATGGTGTAAAACTAAAATGAGATATACGGGGCAAGGATTCGAGTGACAGGAACATGGGCCAAACCAACCACCCAAGAATCGAATCGTCGAGCGAAAACACTTGACAACCTCCTGGAAGCAGCTTTTCTTGCCACCAGACCTTTCTCCATCAATTAGGAATCTGATGCCGTCACTAAACACATTTTTTAAATTGTAGCTATTTTTTTAGGGTTTATTTTTTGATGTCTAATTCACATATATATCACCATTGCTCTTGATTTTCATGACTGTACATCTCTTAAATGTCAACATATACACGTGTGATATAGTTAACGAAGATTTTTCAATGCCGAGAACCTCGATCAGAGACTAAAAAAGGCGTAAGGTTCACAATGGTGTAAAACTAAAATCGGATATACCGGGCTAGGATTCGAGTTACAGGAACAAGGGACAAACCAACCACCCAAGAATGGAATCGTCGAGCGAAAACACTTGACAACCCCCTGAAAAAAGCTTTTCTAGCCACCAGACCTTTCTCCATCAATTAGGAATCGGATGCTCTCACTAAACACATTCCTTAAATTGTAGCCATTTTTTTAGTGTTTATTTTTTGGTGTCTAATCCGCACATATATCACCATCGCTCTTGATTTTCTTGACTGTATATCTCTAAAATGTCAATATATACACGTGTGATTTAGTTTACGAAGATTTTTCAGTGCCGAGAACCTCGATTAGAGAGTTAAAAAGGCGTAAGGTTCACTATGGTGTAAAACTAAAATGGGATATACCGGGCTAGGATTCGAGTTACAGGAACAAGGGCCAAACTAACCACCCAAGAATGGAATGGTCGAGCAAAAACACTTGACAAACTCCTGGAAGCAGATTTTCTTGCCACCAGACCTTTCTCCATCAATTAGGAATCTGATGTCGTCACTAAACACATTCCTTAAATTGTAGCCATTTTTGAGTATTTATTTTTTGGTGTCTAATCCGCATATATATCATCATTGCTCTTGATTTTCTTGACTGTATATCTTTTAAATGTCAACATATACACGTGTGATTTAGTTTACGAAGATTTTTCAATGCCGAGAACTTTGATCAAATAGTAAAAAAAAGCGTAAAGTTCACAATGGTGTAGAACTAAAATGAGATATACCGGGCTAGGATTCGAGTTACATGAAAAAGGGCCAAACCAACCACCCAAGAATGGAATCGTCGAGCGAAAACACTTGACAACCTCCTGGAAGTGGCTTTTCTTGCCACCAGACCTTTCTCTATCAATTAGGAATCTGATGTCGTCACTAAACACATTCCTTAATTTGTAGCCATTTTTGAGTGTTTACTTTTTGGTGTCTAATCCGCATATATATCACCAATGCTCTTGATTTTCTTGACTGTATATCTCTTAAATGTCAACATATACACGTGTGATTTAGTTTACGAATATTTTTCAATGCCGAGAACCTCGATTAGAGAGTAAAAAAGGAGTATCGTTCAGAATGGTGTAGAACTAAAATGGGATATACCGTGTTAGGATTCGAGTTACAGGAACAACGGCCAAACCAACCACCCAAGAATGGAACCGTCGAGCGAAAACACTTAACAACCTCCTGGAAGCAGCTTTTCATGCCACCAGACCTTTCTCTATCAATTAGGAATCTGATGTCGTCACTAAACACATTCCTTAATTTGTAACCATTTTTTGAGTGTTTATTTTTTGGTGTCTAATCCGCATATATATCACCATTGCTCTTGGATTTTCTTGACTGTATATCTCTTAAATGTCAACATATACACGTGTGATTTAGTTTACGAATATTTTTCAATGCCGAGAAACTCGATCAGAGAGTAAAAAAGGCGTAAGGTTCCCAATGGTGTAAAACTAAAATGGGATACACAGGGCTTGGATTCGAATTACAGGAACAAGGGACAAACCAACCACCCAAGAATGGAATCGTCAAGCGAAAACACTTGACAACCTCCTGGATGTAGATTTTCTTGCCACGAGACCTTTCTCCATCAATTAGGAATATGATACCGTCACTAAACACATTCCTTAAATTGTAGCCATTTTTTGAGTGTTTATTTTTTGGTGTCTAACCCGCATATATATCAGCATTGTTCTAGATTTTCTTGACTGTATATCTATTAAATGTCAACATATACATGTGTGATTTAGTTTACGAAGATTTTTCAATGCCGAGAACGTCGATCAGAGAGTAAAAAAGGTGTAAGGTTCACAATGGTGTAGAACTAAAATGGGATATAACGGGCTAGGATTCGAGTTACAGGAACAAGGGCCAAACCAAGCACCCAAGAATGGAATCGTCGAGCGAAAACACTTGACAACCTCCTGGAAGCAGCTTTTCTTGCCACCAGACCTTTCTCTATCAATTAGGAATCTGATGTCGTCACTAAACACATTCCTTAAATTGTAGCCATTTTTTGAGTGTTTATTTTTTGGTGTCTAATCCGCATATATATCAGCATTGCTCTTGATTTTCTTGACTGTATATCTCTTAAATGTCAACATATACACGACTGATTTAGTTTACGAAGATTTTTCAATGCCGATAACCTCAATCAGAGAGTAAAAAAGGCGTAAGTTTCACAATGGTGTAAAACTAAAATGGGATATACCGGGCTAGGATTCGAGTTACAGGAACAAAGGCCAAACCAACCACTCAAGAATGGAATCATCGAGCGAAAACACTTGACAACCTCCTGGAAGCAGCTTTTCTTGCCACCAGCCATTTTTCCATCAATTAGGAATCTGATGCCGTCACTAAACACATTCATTAAATTGTAGCCATTTTTTGAGTGTTTATTTTTTGGTGTCTAACCCGCATATATATCAGCATTGTTCTAGATTTTCTTGACTGTATATCTATTAAATGTCAACATATACATGTGTGATTTAGTTTACGAAGATTTTTCAATGCCGAGAACGTCGATCAGAGAGTAAAAAAGGTGTAAGGTTCACAATGGTGTAGAACTAAAATGGGATATACCGGGCTAGGATTCGAGTTACAGGAACACGGGCCAAACCAAACACCCAAGAATGGAATCGTCAAGCGAAAACACTTGACAACCTCCTGGAAGCAGCTTTTCTTGCCACCAGACCTTTCTCTATCAATTAGGAATCTGATGTCGTCAATAAACACATTCCTTAAATTGTAGCCATTTTTTGAGTGTTTATTTTTTGGTGTCTAATCCGCATATATATCACCATTGCTCTTGATTTTCTTGACTGTATATCTCTTAAATGTCAACATATACACTTGTGATTTAGTTTACGAAGATTTTTCAATGCCGAGAACATCGATCAGCGAGTAAAAAAGGCGTAAGGTTCACAATGGTGTAAAACTAAAATGGGATATACTGGTGTAGGATTCGAGTTACAGGAAAAGGGGTCAAACCAACCACCCAAGAATGGAATCGTCGAGCGAAAACACTTGACAACCTCCTGGAAGCAGTTTTCTTGCCACCAGACCTTTTTCCATCAATTAGGAATCTGATGCCGTCACTAAACACATTCCTTAAATTGTAGACAGTTTTTGAGTGTTTATTTTTTGGTGTCTAATCCGCATATATATCAGCATTGCTCTAGATTTTCTTGACTGTATATCTCTTAAATGTCAACATATACACATGTGATTTAGTTTACGAAGATTTTTCAATACCGAGAACCTCGATCAGAGAGTAAAAAAGGCGTAAGGTTCACAATGGTGTAAAACTAAAATGGGATATACCGGGCAAGGATTCGAGCTACAGGAACAAGGGCAAAACCAACCACCCAAGAATGGAATCGTCGAGCGAAAACACTTGACAACCTCCTAGAAGCAGCTTTTCTTGCCACCAAACCTTTCTCCATCAATTAGGAATCTGATGCCGTCACTAAACACATTCCTTAAATTATAGCCATTTTTGAGTGTTTATTTTTTGGTGTCTATTCCGCATATATATCAACATTGCTCTTGATTTTCTTGACTGTATGTCTCTTAAATGTCAACATATACACGTGTGATTTAGTTTACGAATATTTTTCAATGCCGAGAACCTCGATCAGAGAGTAAAAAAGGCGTAAGGTTCACAATGGTGTAAAACTAAAATGGGATATACCGGGCTAGGATTCGAGTTACAGGAACAAGGGCCAAACCAACCACCCAAGAATGGAATCGTCGAGCGAAAACACTTGACAACCTCCTGGAAGCAGCTTTTCTTGCCGCCAGACCTTTCTCCATCAATTAGGAATCTGATGCCGTCACTAAACACATTCCTTAAATTGTAGCCATTTTTTGAGTGTTTATTTTTTGGTGTCTAATCCGCATATATATCACCATTGCTCTTGATTTTCTTGACTGTATGTCTCTTAAATGTCAACATATACACGTGTGATTTAGTTTACGAATATTTTTCAATGCCGAGAACCTCGATCAGAGAGTAAAAAAGACGTAAGGTTCACAATGGTGTAAAACTAAAATGGGATATACCGGGCTAGGATTCGAGCTACAGGAACAAAGGCCAAACCAACCACTCAAGAATGGAATCGTCGAGCGAAAACACTTGACAACCTCCTGGAAGCAGCTTTTCTTGCCACCAGTCATTTCTCCATCAATTAGGAATCTGATGCCGTCACTAAACACATTCATTAAATTGTAGCCATTTTTTGAGTGTTTATTTTTTGGTGTCTAACCCGCATATATATCAGCATTGTTCTAGATTTTCTTGACTGTATATCTATTAAATGTCAACATATACATGTGTGATTTAGTTTACGAATATTTTTCAATGCCGAGAACCTCGATCAGAGAGTAAAAAAGGCGTAAGGTTCACAATGGTGTAAAACTAAAATGGGATATACCGGGCAAGGATTCGAGCTACAGGAACAAGGGCAAAACCAACCACCCAAGAATGGAATCGTCGAGCGAAAACACTTGACAACCTCCTAGAAGCAGCTTTTCTTGCCACCAGACCTTTCTCCATCAATTAGGAATCTGATGCCGTCACTAAACACATTCCTTAAATTATAGCCATTTTTTTAGTGTTTATTTTTTGGTGTCTATTCCGCATATATATCACCATTGCTCTTGATTTTCTTGACTGTATGTCTCTTAAATGTCAACATATACACGTGTGATTTAGTTTACGAATATTTTTCAATGCCGAGAACCTCGATCAGAGAGTAAAAAAGGCGTAAGGTTCACAATGGTGTAAAACTAAAATGGGATATACCGGGCTAGGATTCGAGTTACAGGAACAAGGGCCAAACCAACCACCCAAGAATGGAATCGTCGAGCGAAAACACTTGACAACCTCCTGGAAGCAGCTTTTCTTGCCACTAGACCTTTCTCCATCAATTAGGAATCTGATGCCGTCACTAAACACATTCCTTAAATTGTAGCCATTTTTTGAGTGTTTATTTTTTGGTGTCTAATCCGCATATATATCACCATTGCTCTTGATTTTCTTGACTGTATGTCTCTTAAATGTCAACATATACACGTGTGATTTAGTTTACGAATATTTTTCAATGCCGAGAACCTCGATCAGAGAGTAAAAAAGGCGTAAGGTTCACAATGGTGTAAAACTAAAATGGGATATACCGGGCTAGGATTCGAGCTACAGGAACAAAGGCCAAACCAACCACTCAAGAATGGAATCGTCGAGCGAAAACACTTGACAACCTCCTGGAAGCAGCTTTTCTTGCCACTAGACCTTTCTCCATCAATTAGGAATCTGATGCCGTCACTAAACACATTCCTTAAATTGTAGCCATTTTTTGAGTGTTTATTTTTTGGTGTCTAATCCGCATATATATCACCATTGCTCTTGATTTTCTTGACTGTATGTCTCTTAAATGTCAACATATACATGTGTGATTTAGTTTACGAAGATTTTTCAATACTGAGAAACTCGATCAGAGAGTAAAAAAGGCGTAAGGTTCACATTGGTGTAAAACTAAAATGGGATATACCGGGCTAGGATTCGAGTTACAGGAACAAGGGCCAAACCAACCACCCTAGAATGGACTCGTCGAGCGAAAACACTTGACATCCTCCTGGAAGCAGCTTTTCTTGCCACCAGACCTTTCTCCATCAATTAGGAATCTGATGCCGTCACTAAACACATTCCTTAAATTGTAGCCATTTTATGAGTGTTTGTTTTTTCTTGTCTAATCCGCATATATATCACCATTGCTCTTGATTTTCTTGACTGTATATCTCTTAAATCTCAAAAATAAAATTGTTCTAAAAAGAAACCAGAAAATTTATATTTTGATTAAATTTATTTCTTTTGGTGATTTACCCTTTATTCCTAAATGTTCTGTTCAATAATTTAAACATAAATTTACAGATATGATATCATTATTATAAAAGAACGAATGAAGTTATGGAAATAAATAGGATAATTAACACCATCAGTTATATAATGGGATTTTATAAAAATAATTTAGTATTATATATATTATACAAGAAATTTGAAAATTTCGTATATAAATACAGAACAGGATTTCTTGATAATATATACAATATAATAAACAAATATCCTCAGTAGAAAAATAAGCTCTTATATAACAGAAGAAACAAACCTACATGTTTACTCAGAATCTATTATGATAATTTCCCAACCCATATCCGCATTTGACTCAAAAGAAACTAGCACCAAATTTAAAGGGAACAATGGTAGGACTAATGACTGTGAATCTCAGAATCTCATTTAAAACCCTTATTTCTAGCCACCATCACAGCCATAAATCTTCACCATACATCCCGAATACCTATCCAGCCATGAGCTCTGGAAATATAGTTGAATAAAGGCAATATAGAGAAAAGCTATTACAACCAGAAAGAAACAGCACATAATATAATATACACACTTTCCTTATATTTTAATAAAATATATATAGTGAAAGAAATTGTTAAAATATAATATGTACATATGTACATATATATATATATATATATATCAACGTATAATATTGATAGGTACGATTATAATTGTGCTAATATGAGCAAAAAAATGTGCTTGTTTAATTGTTTAGTTCTGTGATAATTATATCTGAACATGTTTGTAATTCAGATGTCAAAGGAAATCGCATGTAATCAGGAAATTCAGGCTAGTAATGAAAATTCTTTGGATAGAAATACTATAGAAAATATAATAGCTCAAGGAATATCGAATGCCATACCTTCGATCATTGAAGCTATTAAATTTTGTGTGCCTATAAACGAAAGTCCTACTACCCATTGTAGGCATACTCATCACTTCAAACCTAGCCCTAGTTCCAATGGAGGTCATGATATTCATATCAAAACTCTATCTTCCAAACGAAAGAAAACCACAACCTATAGTTACTCTTATAAGGAATTCTGCTCTTACAAATCATCTAAGAACAAAGGAATGGAACCAAAAATCGCGCAACCTATCTGTAGAAACTATAACCAAAAGCACTCAAGAAAACGCCATTCTAGGGAGACACACCACTGTAACCTCTGCAAGAAGAAGGGACATACATAGGAAGAATGTAGAAGGAAAAATAACATCTGTTACAAATGCGGAGAACCAGGTCACATCCGTCCCTACTGCCCGAAACTATCTAAAGCACCTGGCAACAAGGCTAGAAACCCAGATGAAGCCAAGAAGGACGCATAAATAGCTACGAGCAAATTCTAACATAAGCATCCGTACATTTTGTCTGTACTAAAGTATTGGTTGACTTTTGATTCCAATCAAAGTTTTATAAATAAAAGGTCTTTATTTTTCTTTCATAAAGCCAACACTCATTTGTCTCATCTCTTGATAAAATTCCTATGTCGCGCGTGATTTCATGTCAAAAAAAATTCTTGTATTCATGAGTACGGATCTGATACTCATTTTTAACAATCCCTTTGATTGCAAAAGCATTGACCTTTGATATCAAGTCAACATATTTCTTAGAAAACTCCTTTTCTTTTCAAAAGTTACTTACCGGATTTCATTGTAACCATTTCTTGTCAATACGTATATCCATTGTTGGAATATGTCCAAACCAAGTTCAATTGTTTGAACTTGTTCACAATACACATTCAATTCAAGATCCAATATGATGAATTGAGATCATCATATTCAAGATAATCTCATTTAACCTTTCATTGTTTGAACCATAGTAGACTTGTTTAAAGTCTTCAACTCCAACAAATCATTTGTTAAATCACGACACCTTGCGGTGGCGTTTTTCTTTGAAATTTGAATTCATTTCATTTCCACACCTAAGGTGTAAATTTATCCATCTTCTATTTGATTCATTATCCTAAACCAGTCTTAATACGATTATGTGTTAAGATACCTAAATTCCGATACCAATGTGCCTCCAACATTTCTTTCATCTTTTGATTAATCCTACGATATTCATTCACTTGAACATCCTATCTTTTGAATATCCAGATTCACTTCACTGAAACTTTCATTCAAGAACGATGAATTCGTTCGGTCACCGTAATTATTGAATTCTTTCAATCATTACAACACCTTGCGGTATCTGTATAAATTTGTAGCATGAGCTAATCATATACCCTAATCATATCAATTCATACGTCATTCGTTCGACTCATCATTCAAATAGTCTTGATATAATTATATATCAGGACAATGATACACTAAATCCTATTGTATTTTCGGTGTATCCCTGCCATTCAAATAAATGTCACTGATTTCTGGTTTGCTAATTGAGAAATCATACTTCTATTTTCGATTGAGATTATTGATTCAGAGTTCTTCTCAATTGACAATCAAAGTAAGTCCTCTTTTTACATTGAATCCTAGTGTTTCTAAAAATCATTGCATTTCTAATTTTATGGCTATCTCTCTTTTGATTTGTGAAACTCAGTCACCTCGATGATTGTATCATTTCATCCCGTTCGATTAACATCAATTCCTCAATTGAAAATGAAATAAAAAATTCCCACCAAAATTAGTAAAATCATTTTGCAATTGACTCACACATGCCGTGTGTCACCTTCTAATTTGTTGTATGTCGAAATAACGTTCTAAAATAATATTTATTTAACATAGTGTTATCATAACAACATTTTTCTATGCGTCCAGGTATCTCATAGTCTATAGAGTTGTGCTAAACATATTCATTTCATACTATTTTTTTACTCGACCAATCCTCCTCCTTAGTTGTTCCACCTTTTCAAATCATTTATACGCTCATATACCAGTTTTTATACGCTCGTACACCACTTCTATATGGGGTACATTTAGCCACAAATGATTACGTGGCTCTTCTTGGAACACAAGATCCCTTTGTTTTCTTCTTTCGCGGTTCCTATGATTCTTATCAAATTGATAGCGCCTTTCGATCTCCTGCCTTCCTTTCGTTAGCCTATCTTCTTCATAATTACTATTTTCTTTCATAGAATTGCTTCTATGAAGTATTGTTCTTATAGTTAAGTGGAAATGAATCCTATTATTGTTCGAACTAATAATGGAACTAATGATAGATGATATCAGCCAATCAAAACCAATGTTCAATTGGTGGGTCTCACTTTTGTCGGCCAGTAATAAAATCAAACCAAAATGCCCCATTATAAAGACTACATTGGAAGAGTTTTTTTGAAATGTAGTTTTCAATAATGTGGTGTTGATCTAATGAATTATTAAGCTATTTTAGAGATTTCTCTAGTGGAATGGCCGGTACGATACCAGGAGTCGAAAGCGCTCGGAGGAGGAGGTTCCATGGAGGGTCCGATTCTTCGTTTACCATTACTTCAGGTTATCGATCCACGAGGAGCAGGGACTTTTATAATACTCATCTCACCACCACTTCGTTTTTGGTAAAGATTAATGTTGTGTTACTATGAATTTACTAGCTAGATGTTGTGTTTGATATGATTAATATTATTGTGACAAGTAATTAGTTTGTCACTTTGTCATGCTTGAAAATAGCAAACATGTATGATAAACCACTCAGATCAAGATGGGAAGCTTGGTTGTGTAGCTAGAAAAGCCAAAGAAAGACTGGATGAGAGGCTAAGAAGCCACAGGAAATCAGAAACCAACAGGTACAATCATAACCACTAATTTTAACGGTCATGGCGTATGTTAGCATATCACTTCATCACTTGCTAACATGCGCTTGTGACTTCAACAAAACTTATAAAAGTAGTCATCTTTGGTTACCCTTTTCCATTATCTGATATGGGTTTCCATTTTTGGAGCTGATTTTGTATCAAAAGTAGCCAAGAAAGATCTAGGGGTGCAAGTCTTGTTAAAGAAATTGAGAGAAAGCCAAGTAGTTCTATGGTGGTTAAAGATTTGCAAATAGAGGGTTTTGGCTTGAAAAGAAGTGGATCAAAGAAGTTCAGTTGGGGAAAGATGGGGTTGATTTGGAAATCATCGGAACAAGACGAGTGTGTTGTTTGTTTGGAGAAGTTTAAAGTCGGCGAGAAGCTTGATCGTTTGCCTTGCGCGCATCGCTTCCATTCCATGTGTTTGTTACCATGGTTAGAGAGCCATGCACACTGTCCATGTTGTAGAATGAGTGTTCTAGGTTCAAATTAATTGGTTTGTTACTTTGTTGTGCTTATGAGTTAAGAAGCTTGTAGTTTAATCTTGTAATGAGCTTGTAATATGGTTTGTAATGTTTGTGACACAAGTATCTTTGTTGTACGTGAGTGTTGCTAAATGTGATAAGGAAAAGGAATTATCAAAGGGCATCATGATGAAAATTTAGAAAAAAAAAGTTGAATTGTGAATTTGTATTGTTGTAGTTGGAGGGTAGTCAGTCAAGTAGACCTATAGTATTTAATTTAGTGGTGGTACAATAATGTATGTCCAAATCAAGAAAACCTAAATATCATGGCTGGATGATGTGTGTATCGATGGGGACGTTAGGGTAAGGCACTCACATTTTTTTTTTCAAAACTATTATTATTCTGAAAACTATTTTTTTTTTCACCTCGGCTCATAAACAACCCTATTTCTAGTCATCTTGCTTTTATCCAGTTGAAACAAGTATGAATCCGTCAATTATTTGATCAACACATTTCAAGGGTGCGTGTGTGCTTCTTTTTACCATGGTTTCATACAAGTATATATCGTTACCTCACCTTTTCCAACCATAATAATGAAAATTCATATACTCGTTACTATTTATATTGCCACTCTAAGATGCACCTAAAATTTATATATAAAAAGTAACACTACGTTATATTGTCATATTTTCTATAACGTTATGCCGATTATATGATTTGTTGTGGTAAACAACAAATGTTGATAGGTGCGTTGAATTATTTTGTCTCGTTCCATTATTGTTGCTACACAAAACCACATAAATTTATAGATATATATTTTATTATTTGAAAAAATAAAAGGTCCTTACATATATCCAACGTCAAAGTAAACCCCGATTTACACAAATAAGAGTTTTACTAGTTCATGGCGAGTTTGATACGTCTTTCATGTATTGACTCTGAGAAAGTTTGACCTTAAAATTTAACAAGGCATACAATAAATAATAAATGTCTTTGGCAATAATTTGATCACTCCAATGCCAATTATCACTTCACCGTACAAGTTCATGCTTATTTTTGTATTTTTATGGTTGGTTCAATGTTAATCTGATTATATTGCACCAACTATTTAACTCACCATACTAAAGACAAACATCAAAGTAATAATTCCATGAAAAAATCAAAGCAATAATTCTATGAAAAAAAAAGTTGTTCTACGGATTACACTTGTATTTTCATTAACTTTAAATATAAAACATAACATGATGTGTAGCAAAATTTAAGGATAACGTATTCTTTTGTCATGGAGCTTTTCCTTTTGTATTAAAAGGTCTTTGTCTCTATATCTCCACCCAACATAAACAATTGTAACTTTTTTGTCATTAAATCTTCATAGATTCCACCATGTACATTTGATACATCCGTAGTGGAATATTGATATATAAAGTTATTACATATATATAAAGGCTTCTTATTACGGTAGGTTAATCGTTCTTGACTACCAATAATACTAAAGATAGCGGAAATAAATCAACCATTTTACGAATCCTGGTTGTATAACAAGCTCAACCGAAACTAGGATCACAATGTTCCTGAACATGAAACTTCCGAACGGCTACTTTGTTGTTGCGACCCTACGATTCATGGTTTCAAAATCAGTGTAGGATCCGTCGCACGACACGTCGAGGATGAATCCGCATAATGTTGTTTCTTGGTTGGGGGTTGGTCACATTTTTCCACTCCTCTTCTTCGCCAATCACCTTATAACTCCATTAAAGCACAAACCCTACTCACCCATTATATAAACAACATTCTCACACCTTCATTTCACTTTTTCAACACTCTAAAGTCTAA
The DNA here is from genome assembly GCA_030545235.1 of Helianthus tuberosus. Taxonomy (NCBI): domain Eukaryota; kingdom Viridiplantae; phylum Streptophyta; class Magnoliopsida; order Asterales; family Asteraceae; genus Helianthus; species Helianthus tuberosus. The sequence continues at coordinate 14,375,046 of CM060410.1, forward strand.
ACTCACCCAAGGCACTCTCAAAATACTCAAACATCAAGATTTAGAGCAAACTCTTGAAAGCATCAAAAGTGAGCTTCAAACTCATGTTTCTTTCTCTTTTTCATCAATTCTTGCTTCAAACTTATTTGGAACACCTCTAGGAATGTTTCCACAAGTTTGTCATGGTAAACTAAGGTGGAACATCATCATTTTGAGCTCCAAACTTTCTGGTTTGACTTAACTTTTACAAACCTTTCACAAACTTGTTATTTATGTGGTAATCTTGCACCAACCTTGCTTCCAACCAAACCTATAGTTGTAGGGCTTGAGTATGGTCGATTCCCATAAGTTTAGAGGTTCAAACCACTCCTAAACTTTCTATTTTAACAAGTTTCCAAGCAACCTACAAGTGTTAAGGTCATCCAAGCTCACCACCTTCAATGTGGTTAGACTTGTGATTTGATAATGTGTGAACCATGGAAGTCGTGTCTTTCCAACTATGTTCCACTACCTCACTTGCTTGATTTATTAGCTTAGCTTCATACCACTAAATCTCAAAACAATCTCCAAACAAAGGGACAAGGCTACATCACGTCCCCAAACACTCTCCATGTCTGGAATGCACGCATTTAGCTAGCTCACTTGGTTGGTTTTAGATTTAGTAATCTTATGTTCTTATTTCCACATTCATGACCAACCAAATTCATCAACAAAGTTGATGAATTTGTGCTTTGGTAAATCATATAATAAGGTTTAATAAATGGAAATCATCCTACATCCTTGCATGACATACTTGATAATACTTTACTATAGGACTTAAATATATAAATCTATATATCTATACTAAAACACTTATAACCGAACCTTAAACACTAACCAATCCATGGATTGTTGTTAAGAGATACGGTTTTAATAACTTAGATTGAAACATCTCACATTTGAGCTTCCAATAGGCAAACTTGTGCCTATAAAGAACACATAATCATGGTGTTCAAATTTGAGTGTTTGTCAAGATAACCTTTTATGTATTTTCATACTAAAACTAAGCATCTACATACTGATTCCTAATTAGGGTTGGCAATTCTGACATGAACACGATAACACGACACGAACCTATACGAAGTTAACAGGTTTCGTGTCTAAACAGGTCGACATGATAAGACCTGTTTATTTTTCGTTTCTAAACAGGCTAAAACCCGTTAACCTGTTAAGAACCCGTTTATGACATGCTAAGGTATGTGGACATATGGAGTCAGAGTACGTGGGGTGGTATTAGGTATACTCTAAGTTTTCACTAAACAGGTTCCTTAATGGCTAATATCAGATATGGAATAATAGGTCGTGTTCGTGTCTTAACAGGTCGTGTTTGTGTCTTAAACAGGTCGTATGATATGTTGGGAACATTTTCGTGTCTTAACAGGTCATTTCGTGTAACATGTTTATTAACAGGTTCGTTTTCGTGTTTACATGTTTCGTGTTCGTGTCTTAACAGATCGGGTTGACCCAATATGCTAGCCCTATTCCTAATTCCAAATCCGTCTAACACATACGCCTCGTTTATCCTTGTAGGATAACTAGGCGGTCCTCTACACCTTTAACTCATCAACTCACTTTCGTGGAATTTCTACGCAAACCGTGAGTATACTCGAATCCCCTTTTACGTTTTAACTCACTTTTAGGGTCTAACATGTATAGAATACTCAAGCTCACATAAGCACGCAATCAAACTTATGCAATAACTCAATCCATCAAACTTGTTATTTGTTATGCTTATGTTGTTCATGCTAGATACTCGAATACTCATACATGCGAATTATTTGTCATTAACTTTGTGCAATCCTACCTTAACATGTATAGCGCTATAGGATTAGCACACCGCCCGTTGTGGGTCATTGTTCAGTATTCAATCATTCTAGACGGTCTATTCATTGCGATGATAAAATTACGCTAGTGGACACTTTGGCTTAACTTCTAGTTTTGCATGCTAGTATGATAGCTAACTTAGTATACAATATGTGGGGATGAGCATTTGGTACTGGGAACCGGTACCGAATTTCTCGTATCGATTTTTTTTTGTACCGGTACCCACTTTTTGGCATTTTCGGTATCGGGACCGGGAAAATATTGAATTTTACCTTCAAATACCAATACCGTACCGTACCTTACCGAATATTTCGGTGCCGGTTCGGTACGGTACCGGTACCACGCTCATCCCTACAATATGCCATGTTGGATCTGAGACAACCCTTTTTTTACGTATGCTATAACTCGCCAACTTTTGTTGATTGTATTTTAAATACATGTTGCGGGAAATTGATGATGACATTTGAAGGAAATCTACTTAGGGTGGAATAGAAACGCATTTATTAATTTATTTTTTCCAACGTTGTACTCTGAGTATAAATGAAAAGAAATTTTAGTATTTAAATTATTGACACAAGTTAGTCGTTATGAAGTCTCGAGCAATCTTGTTTTCATGTCACTCTGATGTTTCCGCCATCGGTTGGGGTGTGACAATTTAATCGTGACTTGTACCCGCCCATGTCATCATAACCTAACGTCACAACGTGACTTACATAACCATACAGTTAATGCCCACTACACCACACGAGTGAAGTACCGACAAATCCCACCATAGCGGCACGTATAAGGGATCACAAATATCATGTGTATTTTGACAACCCGAGATTTCAAGGTCCTTCCTCTACGCATTATCTGTTTCACAATCTTGTTTTCACAATTCGTTTTACATTGTATTAAGTGCATGATGTTTGAATGATTGAGGTATTGTTATGTTTGGGTGTTATATGAAATTTTAGGGGTTGTTTAATGGTTAGTCATAAGATGTTCATGCTTAACTTTGGGCTGCACAACACTTGAGCCACGAAGAACCCAAGTCGACGAAGAACTGGTTCTTCGTTGACTGTCTTTCGACGAAAAACCTGGGGATTCTTCGCCATAAGGTTTTCGTCAAAAAGGGGCCTCGGCCCAGGTTTATTCGCGGCCCAGACTGGCCGACTATCATTTAGTTTGTATTATCCCTCATAACCGTAAACACAAAAACCCTGAAGTTCTCTCTCTCCATCCTCTATGCGACGGCAGTTATGGAATCTTGAAACCCTTCCATCTCGATTTAGCTAATCACTTCGGTATCACGGTTAGTGTTCGTCCTTGTCCGTTACTAAAATCCTGATGTTGTGATCTCATGTGGGATTAGGGTTCTGTTAATAGAATTGTAGATCTAGAACTAGTATGCATAAACTGATGATGATTTGAGAGTATGAATCAATTGTTATTGTGGTTTGGATGTGATATGAAAAACTAGGGTTTGGATAATGATGTGTGTTCATTGGAATTATGGTGGTTTGACTTGATTAGGGATTGTGAATATTAAACTGTTAATCAATGATTAGGGTTATTGTAAGTCATAAAATATGATAAGTGTTTACGATACGGTTGTTTGAACGTGCTAAATTGTTGTTACGAGAGTAGTGGAGAATCACAGAAAGAAATCACGTAACTGTGAGATGCAGGGAAGAAGGATTCCCCAGCGAAGAACCCAGGTTGACGAAGAACTGATTCTTCGTTGACCGGCATTCGATGAAGAACTAAGGTTCTTCGCCACAATCATTTTTCGACGAAACATGGTTCTTCGCCCGGAGGATTCTTTGCCGAGACAGTGTCTCACGAAGAACTGGTTCTTCGTGAGGATGCTGCAGTAGAATAATTAAACAGAATCTTTTAAACAGTAAGGTGTCATAGTTATGACTTGTATAGATTGAATCATTGATATGTCATATATGGTGATATTTTCTATGAATGCAAACTGTGATTATTCGTGACTTGATTGGCTATGAAACTGATTTTACTTGGTAACCACGGTAGGGTTGGTTGATTAAATTGGAACGGGTAACTTAACATACCGAGCAAAACTCAGGTGAGTTCACTTCTCTCAATACAAGCATGCATCCGGTGGGGACAATCAAACAGGCAAACAACTAAACGGGTTTTCATAAACCCACATCCTCGTAGGGGATGTATGGCAGTTTTCACAAACCCATATCCTTGTAGGGGATATGAGGCGGTTTTCAGTAAATGTCGATGTTGGATAATACACCCACTTTCTATCACTTAAGTCCCATCATACTACCGAACTAGCTGCTTGTAGAGCAACGGGGTTATTAGTTGATAGCGCTATTAGGTTTGGCACCCTCATGACGTACCTGGATAGGACGGGAGTGAACTAATAACTTTAAAATCATGACCAATGTTTGATAGAGCATTGGAGAAGGGCAAAAAGGAGCCGTCTGTGGTATCGAGTTATTATCAACATAACATAAGTCAATACTTGGTAACAAACGGTTAATCAAAACGTGAACTCGCCAGCTTTCGCTGATACACTTTTCTGCATGCTTGCAAGTCCTTAGGTACACCGTCATAGAACTTGTAGTCTGGGAAGCTGGAGTGCTCATGGGTCGTGGCATTTGGAACGCTTCTCGATGTTGCATTGTTTTGAACATTTTCATTTAACTTACTGAACAACTATTATGCTTCCGCTAAACATGTTGATTTTCTAAACTGGTGTTTGAGTTATACTATTTCATTTAATGGAAAGTTTTATTTTATTTATGGTTCAATGTGATTAGTGGCTAGATCCTGGTACGTCACACGCCTCGCGGGGGTTTCCGCTTGTGGTATTTTTGGGGGTGTGACAGTTTGGTATTACAGCCACTGGTTATAGTGAACTAGGTTTTAAAACGTTTTCATAAAACCAGACTATAACCAAACAGTATCGAAAACGACCATGACACTCAGCTCCAGATTGCAAGGTTCGTCCTCCGTTTACTTTATGCATTACTTACCTAGTATACACACACCCACGACTTGCATGAAACTACATACTAAATACTATGATGTGATCACATGTGCTGCATGTTTAAGAGATGCTTGATAGTGTTACACTACCCTTCGACTTTTGTGATTCCCAGCTTTGTAATGTCCTTCGTTTTGTGATTCGAGTGTGGGGAACCATTTAGCGCGAGTTAAGTGGCACTGGGATAAGCATGCAAATTGCCTTATTATTATGGGTACACACATAATAATAATAATGTGACGTGCATGTGAATCCCAGTGAGGCTTAATAAGTGTGAAGGGGGTTCCGTTCCACTATCCGTATAATGTTAGAGTTTCTAAAATCTATGGAAGTCATAGTGATGATTGACTTCAACTCAAACGCGATCCTCATCCTTTCCACTCTTTCCTTATATAGAATCCTGAGCGGACGTGGCGGACGTAACGGTGGACGTGGAGGTGGCCGCGGCGGTGGACGGGGCAACATCGTGATAACTCAGGCAGAGTTGACGGATCTGATTAACACACGCGTGGGTGAGGCATTGGCAGCTCAGCAAGCTGGTATTGTACATACCAGACTAAGCATAATCCTTAGTTATTTTACTCGATTCTCATTTATGCTTTTTTCTCTTGTATCAGGTCAAGTTGTGAACCAAAACCAGGACAATCCACCCGTGTGTACATTCAAAACATTCATGGATTGCAAGCCTCAAACTTTTAGTGGAGCCGAAGGTCCCGTGGGACTACTCCGTTGAAAGTCGAATCCGTCTTTGCTATGTGTAACTATCCAGCTAGGGACAGGGTAAAGTTTGTTTCTGGCACCTTAGAGGATGGTGCTTTGACTTGGTGGAATGCTCAGGTACAGATGTTAGGCATTGAAATGGCAAACGCGACCACCTGGGAGGATTTCAAGGAGTTGATTCAGGAAGAGTACTGCCCTCGGGATGAAATTCAAAAGTTGGAAAACGAGTACTATAACCTGAAGATGGAGGGATCTGAGATTGAAGCTTATACGAAACGGTCTCATGAGCTGGCAAACATGTATCCTAACCTATCCCGACCACCGCCCCGCAGGATTAAACTTTACATTAAGGGATTGGCACCACAAGTTAAGGGATTAGTCACTGCAGTAAATCTCGACAACCTACCACGGATTATCAGACTGGCTCACAAGATCACTAGTCAGGAGGTGGAGCGTGGCTCGCTGCCACCACGTGTTGCTGCTACTACTACTACTGCTGCTACTGCTACCCCCACCACTGACAACAAGCGTAAGTGGAATGACGCAGACAAGGCGACTAACTCGAACCAGTCGCAAAAGAAGCCTGACAACAACAACACCCGCAGCTTCAGCCAGTCATCCTCTGTCAACCAGAATCAGAACACCAGTCAAACATTAGGTTCTTATGCGGGGAAACAACCGAAGAGAAACAAGTGCGGTTTTCACCACTATGGCTCGTGTAACCGAGCATGCCAAAGGTATGACAAGGAGGGTCACATGGCGAAGGATTGTAGTGCTCCATATCCCAAGCAACAACAACAACAACCCCAACAACAGCAACAAAGGCAGCAACCCCAGCAGAATCGAGGTAATTAGAGAGGATGTTATCAATGTGGCAACGAAGGGCATTTCAAGAAGGATTGCCCACAATTGAACCAGAACGCCAACAACAATGGTGGGAACAATAATCGCCAGAACAACAACAACAACAACAACAACAACGCGGGAAACAATAATAATGGGAATGGCGGTGGGAATGGTGCTCGTGGGAGAGTGTTTACTATTAGAGCTGGTGATGCAAGGAACGATGGCAACGTCGTGATAGGTACGTTCTCTGTCAATGGTATTTTCGCTTCTGTATTATTCGACTCTGGTGACGACTGGAGTTATGTGTCGTTGGGATTCAGTCGTCAGTTAGGGTTAAATCCAACACCTCTCGAAGTCAAACACGTAGTAGAATTGGCTGACGGGAAGTCAACTGAAGCCTCACATACTCTCTTTGGATGCAAACTTGATCTCTTGGGTCAAGTGTTCGACACTGACCTCCTACCCATCACACTTGGTAGCTTTGATATAGTTTTTGGTATGGATTGGTTGTCAAAGCATCGAGCTGAAATACTTTGCAAGGAGAAAATCGTGCGTATACCTCTCCCTAGCGGGGAATCGTTGTCTGTCCAGGGTCATCGAAGTGGTGCAACCGTCAGCCTCATTTCATCCATGAAAGCCCAGAAGTGTTTACGAAAGGGCCATCCTGCTATTCTTGCACTTGTTACTAATACTCGGCCTGAAGAGAAAAAAATTGAGGATCTACCTGTTGTTCGTGAGTTTCCTAACGTTTTTCCCGAGGAACTTCCAGGTTTACCTCCACACCGTCAGGTGGAGTTCCAAATTGATCTTACACCAGGAGCAGCCCCGATTGCTCGTGCACCTTATCATCTTGCACCTGGAGAGTTGCAAGAATTGTCTAATCAACTCCAAGAACTGTTGGATAGAGGCTTTATCCGACCCAGTTCTTCGCCTTGGGGAGCCCCAGTTTTGTTTGTAAAGAAGAAGGACGGATCTTTTCACATGTGTATCGACTACCGTGAACTCAACAAGGTACAGTCAAGAATTATTATCCTTTACCTCGCATTGACGACCTGTTCGACCAGTTGCAAGGGCCGAGCATCTACTCAAAGATTGATCTAAGGTCGGTCTATCATCAGATGAGAGTCTAAGAAGAGGATGTACCTAAAACAGCCTTTAGAACACGGTATGGCCATTATGAGTTTCTGGTCATGCCATTCGGGTTAGCCAACGCACCAGCGGTATTCATGGACCTCATGAACCGCGTATGTAAGCCATACCTTGACGATTTTGTTATCGTGTTTATCGATGACATTCTGATCTATTCTAAGAACAAGAAGGACCACGAACGGCACTTGCGTCTTATCCTAGAGCTCCTGAGGAAGGAGCAGCTTTACGCGAAATTTTCTAAGTGCGACTTCTGGATTCGAAAAGTACACTTCCTTGGTCACATAGTCAACGAGCTGGGAATACACGTGGATCCCGCTAAAATCGACTCCATCAGGAATTGGGCAGCGCCAAAGAATCCTTCGGAGGTGCGACAATTCCTGGGTCTCGCTGGGTACTATCGTAGATTCATTGAGGGATTTTCAAAGATTGCTCAACCTCTCACCGCTCTGACACAGAAAGGTGTAGTGTATTCTTGGCGGACGAAACAGGAGGACGCCTTCCAGCTCCTGAAGCAAAAACTATGCAGTGCGCCGATTCTGTCCTTACCTGAGGGTACCGAAGATTTTGTGGTGTACTGTGACGCCTCTATTCAAGGTCTCGGTTACGTGCTGATGCAACGTGAGAAAGTGATTGCTTACGCCTCTCGACAGTTGAAGGTCCATGAAAAGAATTATACGACTCACGACTTAGAATTGGGGGCCGTGGTGTTTGCGCTTAAAATCTGGAGGCATTACTTGTACGGTACTAAATGCACTATTTATATCGACCACAAGAGCCTTCAGCATATATTTGACCAGAAGGAATTGAATATGCGACAGCGATGTTGGGTAGAACTCTTAAACAACTATGATTGTGCAATCAAGTACCATCCAGGTAAAGCTAACATTGTAGCTGATGCCCTGAGTCGAAAGGAAATGAAACCCAAGCGTGTCCGCGCTCTGCAACTCACTATCCACTCTAATTTACCTGGTCAGATCCGTTCTGCTCAAACTGAAGCGCTGAAAGAGAAAAACCTTAAAGCTGAGTATTTGCGGGGCATGGAGAAATGACTTGTAGAGAGATCTGATGGCATTTATTACTTCATGGAATGAATATGGGTTCCGTTGTATGGAAATCTTAGAGAACTTGTGATGGACGAAGCATACAAGTCCCGCTATTCTGTTTACCCAGCTTCTGATAAGATGTATCAGGATCTAAAAGTCTTATATTGGTGGCCGAAAATGAAAGCACACATCGCGACGTATGTGAGTAAATGTTTGACTTGTGCGAAAGTCAAGTTGGAGTATCAAAAACCCTCTGGCCTGCTTCAGCAACCAGAGATACCCATGTGGAAATAGGAGCAGATTGCTATGGATTTCGTCCCCGGATTACCTAGGACTCAAAACGGGAGCGATACCATTTGAGTGATCATCGACCGTCTCACGAAATCAGCACACTTCCTCGAGATCAGGGAAACTGATAAGTTTTCACAACTGGCTGGCATCTACCTGAAGGAGGTGGTTTCCAGGAACGGAGTGCCAGCCTCCATTATCTCTGATCGTGATCGATCCGCGTTTCATATCCGATCTGTGGCAAGCGATGCACAAATCGTTTGGCTCACCTCTTGACATGAGCACTGCCTATCACCCTCAAACGGATGGTCAGAGTGAGCGAACTATCCAGACCTTAGAAGACATGCTTCGGTCATGTGTTATCGATTTTGGTAAGGGTTGGGAAAGACACTTGCCTTTGGTGGAGTTTTCTTATAACAACAGCTTCCATACGAGCATTCAGGCAGCCCCGTTCGAGGCTTTATATGAACGGAAATGTCGATCTCCTCTCTGTTGGGCTGAAGTGGGTGACAGCCAAATCACAGGTCCAGAACTTGTGCTCGAAACCTCCGAGAAGATTGTACAGATCAGAAATCGTATGGCGGCAGCGCGTGATCGCCAGAAAAGCTACGCTGATATGCGTAGGAAACCTTTGGAGTTCGCTGTTGGTGATCGTGTCATGTTGAAAGTCTCACCCTGGAAGGGTGTGGTACACTTTGGGAAACGCGGCAAGCTTAATCCGCGTTATGTCCGGCCATTCAAAATTCTGGAACGGATTGGTAAAGTGGCCTACAGGCTCGAGTTACCTGCTGAGTTGGGTAACGTTCATGATGTATTCCATGTTTCACAATTAAAGAAGTGTTTGTCCGATGAAACACTAGTAGTACCGTTGCAAGAACTGAAAGTCGATGACAAGTTGCAGTTTGTTGAGGGATCTATCGAAATTATGGATCGAGAAGTCAAGGTCCGTAAGCATAGCCGAATTCTGATCGTGAGAGTCCGTTGGAACTCAAGACTTGGACCGGAGTTCACATGGGAACACGAGGATCAGATGAACCACAAGTATCCTCACCTTTTCCCAACTGACCAATCTAAGCCTGATGCAACTGGTGAATTTCGGGACGAAATTCCCTTTCAAGTTGGGGATGATGTGGCGCCCGAGGAAAACCCACAGTCATCCTGATCTAACACTCCGCCGCTTTGGGGTTACTTATCAAATTTCGGGACGAAATTTCTTTCAAGTTGAAGATGATGTGACAACCCGAGATTTCAAGGTCTTTCCTCTATGCATTATTTGTTTCAAAATCTAGTTTTCACAATTCGTTTTACATTGTATTATGTGCATGATGTTTGAATGATTGAGGTATTGTTATGTTTGGGTGTTATATGAAATTTTAGGGGTTGTTTAATGGTTAGTCATAAGATGTTCATGCTTAACTTTGGGCTGCACAACACTTGAGCCACGAAGAACCCAAGTCGACGAAGAACTGGTTCTTTGTTGAATGTCTTTCAACGAACAACCTGGGGATTCTTTGTCACAACATTCCTTGACGAAGAAGGTTCTTAGTCAAGAAGATTCTTCGCCATAAGGTTTTTCATGAAAAAGGGGCCTCGGCCCAGGTTTATTCGCGGCCTAGACTGGCCGACTATCATTTAGTTTGTATTATCCCTCATAACTGTAAACACAAAAACCCTAAAGTTCTCTCTCTCCATCCTCTGTGCAACGACAGTTGTGGAATCTTGAAACCCTTCCATCTCGATTTAGCTAATCACTTCGGTATCACGGTTAGTGTTCGTCCTTGTCCTTTACTAAAATCCTGATGTTGTGATCTCATGTGGGATTAGGGTTCCGTTAATAGAATTGTAGATCTAGAACTAGTATGCAAAAACTGATGATGATTTGAGAGTATGAATCAATTGTTATTGTGGTTTGGATGTGATATGAAAAACTAGGGTTTGAATAGTGATGCGTGTTCATTGGAATTATGGTGATTTGACTTGATTAGGGATTGTGAATATTAAACTGTTAATCAATGATTAGGGTTATTGTAAGTCATACAATCTGATAAGTGTTTACGATAAAGTTGTTTGAACGTGCTAAATTGTTGTTACGAGAGTAGTGGAGAATCATAGAAAGAAATCACGTAACTGTGAGATGCAGCGAAGAAGGATTCCCTAGCGAAGAACCCAGGTTGACGAAGAACTGATTCTTCGTTGACCGGCATTCGACGAAGAACTAAGGTTCTTCGCCACAATTATTTTTCGACGAAACATGGTTCTTCGCCCAGAGGATTCTTCGCCGAGAGAGTGTCTCACGAAGAACTGGTTCTTCGTGAGGATGCTGCGGTAGAATAATTAAATAGAATCTTTTAAACAGTAAGGTGTCATAGTTTTTACTTGTATAGATTGAATCATTGATATGTGATATATGGTGATATTTTCTATGAATGCAAACTGTGATTATTCGTGACTTGATTGGCTATGAAACTGATTTCCTTTGTAACCATGGTAGGGTTGGTTGATTAAATTGGAACGGGTAACTTAACATACCGAGCAAAACTCAGGTGAGTTCACTTCTCTCAATACAAGCATGCATCCGGTGGGGACAATCAAACAGGCAAACAAATAAACGGGTTTTCATAAACCCACATCCTCGTAGGGGATATGTGGCAGTTTTCACAAACCCATATCCTTGTAGGGGATATGAGGCGGTTTCAAGTAAATGTTGATGTTGGATAATACACTCACTTTCTATCACTTAAGTCCCATCATACTACCGAACTAGTTGCTTGTAAGGCAACGGGGTTAATAGTTGATAGCGCTATTAGGTTTGGCACCCTCACGACGTACCTGGATAGGACGGGCGTGAACTAATAACTTTAAAATCATGACCAATGTTTGATAGAGCATTGGAGAAGGGCAAAAAGGAACCGTCTGCGGTATCGAGTTATTATCAACATAACATAAGTCAACACTTGGTAACAAACGGTTAATCAAAACTTGAACTCGCCAGCTTTTGCTGATACACTTTTCTGCATGCTTGCAGGTCGTTAGGTACACCGTCATGGAACTTGCAGTCTGGGAAGCTGGAGTGGTCATGGGTCGTGGCATTTGGAACGCTTCTCGATGTTGCATTGTTTTGAACATTTTCATTTAACTTACTGAATAACTATTATGCTTCCGCTAAACATGTTGATTTTCTAAACTGGTGTTTGAGTTATACTATTTCATTTAATGGAAAGTTTTATTTTATTTATGGTTCAATGTGATTAGTGGCTAGATCCTGGTACGTCACACGCCTCGCGGGGGTTTCCGCTTGTGGTATTTTTTGGTGTGTGACGTGTATGTTATGCTTAGGTTACATACATGCGTACAACAGTCATGTCATATTATTACAGTTTAGGACAAACATGTTCACATTTGGAAAACATTCATAAAACTCACCTCTTGCTAGTTGTGTAACAATTGATAACAGTTGCTAGTATGTTCAGGCGCTATCTCAAGGTCCTGACAAATTTTAGATAATCCTAAGTCAAGTAACGGTACACCGAACTAGTTATTATCATGGTTGGATATTGGCTAACGTTGTCTTGTTTAAGCATGTGTGATCAATCTATGCCTAACCAAGGGTAGACTACCCAATACCCACCCCTAATAATAACCCTAATACCTAAAAAATAATAAAATTGATACTACTAATAATAATACTAATATTGACTACGAAAAATAAATAATAAGTAACAAACCATAAACTTAAACGAGAGTATACACTATCTACGACAATTTAATGTTGAGTCTCCCTACTCGAGCTTCTACTCGTACTCTAAAAACGACTACTAACAACACCCAACAGGGTATCGTATGCTCAAAATTCTCTTATACTAGAGCGTTCACAAGAAGAAACTTATGCTCTAAAATTTTCATATGTAGTCCTCTTTAGGAAAGTTGGCTGAGTTTTTGATCTGAGGTTGATGTGGAATAAATGACCTGCCCGCTACCTAGCTTTTATTCTTAGAGCATTCACATCAAACCTCTCATTTTTTACCCTATATTACACTAAAAATAACTATTTTTTCTCTATCATTTTCAATTAAATAATACTTTTTAATACCTTTATAGTTACGTTTTCTCTCCCTTCCACTCACAACCACTTTCAATATATATTAAAAAATTACAAGGGGTGAGCAATGTCCTCTTAAAGTTAGAGATAAACAATAACATTTTCTCCACCATATACTCACAACCACTTTTCATAAAATAAAACCACACTAACATAATTTGGGGTTGAATGTGAATGCACTTACGGTTCATTCTGTTGTTTAGAATTATATTATTTTATTATTATAATTAATTCAGTTATTTCACTCATTTTTCTCGTATAACTTTAAAAATATAACGTTTTATAAAACAACGAATATGTCATTAGAACGAACATATTTTATCTACGTTTTGACCTAGTTTCGTTAAAAATGGAGAAGGGTCAAGTATAATATATATTTTATTATTATTATTAAACAATCTCTTATAACCCTAAATACTCGTCTAGACATCTCATATTTCGAATGACTATCTCACACATTTCTTACTCGTTTGATAATGCATTAAATATAAATTTTATATATTTTTATGTTGTCTACAAAACGGGGTGTTACATTATTCTACAAATATATTGTAGGGTAATTATAATTACTCTACAAAAATTACAGAATTACTCTATTAGTGTAAAATTATGAATTACTTTTAGATTCTGGGACTAAAATTGTAGAGTAATTATAATTATGTTAAAAAATTACAGAATTACTTTACTTGTGTAAAATTACAAACTTTTTTTTTAAATAAAATACGTAATCTATATCTATCTATACTATATAATAAAAGAAACTAGATTTGGGACACATGTCAATCAATGAGAGCATCTAAAACCAAGTTTTTTTTTATCTTAAAAAAAATTAACTTGATTAATTGTTTTAGAAATAACTTACGAATAGTTTCCAATTTTTTAGGAACTTCCGGAATTAAAAATTGTTTATAAATGTTTATATAATTATTAAATCCGATTTTTAGGAACTACCATAATTAAAGATTGTTTATAATATTTTTTTTTATCTTCAAAAAAAATTTAACTTGATTATTTGTTTTAGAAATAACTTACGAATAGTTTCCAATTTTTTATAAACTTCCGGAATTAAAAATTGTTTATAAATGTTTATATAATTATTAAATCGGATTTTTAGGAACTACCATAATTAAAGATTGTTTATAATATTTATAAATTATTAAAGTCGTTTAAAGTTGTAAGTTACTACCTAATTTAACCTATCTTTAAAAATTATGATTACATTCTACCTTGAAAATTATATTTTGTAATTTTATAAAACATAGGGGTGTGTACGGTTTGGTTTGGTTTTTCGGCAAAATCAAAACCGAAACCGAAATGTCGGTTTTTGGTTTTTCAAAACCGTTCAGTTTTCGTTTTTTTTTTCGGTTTTGGTATTTTCGTTTTTTACACCGGTTCGGTTCGGTTTTTCGGTTTTTGAAACAAAAGTAAGTAAAATTCAAAAATAAAAAATTATAATTCAAATTTAAGAATATTTCTTATATGGTTACATTTAAGTTATTATACTTAATCTTTTTAATTAAAAATCTATATCTATACTATATAATAAAAGAAACCACTTTAGTGACACTTATCATCATATTAGGCCGTCTCTTATAGATAATTATTATTTTAGTTTAATCTCTTCTAATTAATTATAGATAACACTTCTACTAAATATTATTTAATTAAATATCTTATATTATAGATAACCCTCCTACTAAATATTATTAGTTTAATATCTTATGGATAATTATTATGTAGGTTAATCTCCATCTCATTTATAATATTATTTCTTTTAATTAATTAGATTTAAACGTTTTTTTAGTTTGGTATCAAATAGATTTTACGAAACTTAAAATAAAATTAACTAATATTATTTATCATTTATACATTTACAGAGTTTTAAATAATGGGTTAAATTTATTGAATAATCTATTTTTATCGCGAACAACAGAATAATCTATTTTTATCGCGAAAACCAAACTTTGTATTAATATATTAAATATTTTTATTTTCACTATACAAAATTACATTTACTCGACCCATGTAATGCATGAGGTTGTTTTTTAAATATAATTTTTTATTATTTGATATATAAAATTAGATTTATTCAATTCGTACAATACACGGGGTTTTTAAGGATATATATTTTTTTATTATTTAGTACAGAAAATTACATTTTTTCAAACCGTGTAATGCGCATATTTTTAAAGATGTAATTTTTTTATTATTTGGTATATAAAATTACATTTATTCAACCCGCGTAATAAATGAGGTTTTTTAAAGATGTATTATTTTATTAATTATAAACAATATTACATTTATTCAACTCGTGTATATACCTGGTTTTAAAGATATAATTTTTTTATTTGGTATATAAAATTATATTTATTCAACCAGTACAATATGGTTCTTATAGATATAACTTTTTATTATTAAATATATAAAATTATATTTATTCAACATGTAGAATAAATGAGGCATTCAAAGATATATTGTTTTATTATTTAATATATAAAATTTATTTATTCATTAATAAAATAAAAAAAAATCCTTTTCATTTCTCACATGGAAACAAAACAGAACTTAACTATTTTTAGAATAACTTAACCCTTGAAATTATGGAGGCAATGATCGAACTCAATGGATTGTGAAAGGCCCAATAGCCGACTAACCTGAACCGACCCGTCAACTCGGTAACCCTGACCCGCTCATCTCTGCGTTTATACACCCCCCCCCCCCCCCCCCCCCCCACACACACACACACACCATGAATTCTACCTGATATGAAGCCGCACCGCCGTCGAGCACTCGTCCATAGCCACCAGAAAATCGAAATCAACCAATTACGAGCACGGTATCTTCTTTTTGAATCTTATACGTCACATACCTATAACGTTTGAAATAATTGGATTTTTATGATTCTTGAATACTCAATCTTGGCTAATTTGGATTTTTGAATCGAGATGTTTAGTATAAAAATACAGTTTTAGGGATTTTAGACATGTTTTAGGCGGCCTTTTTAGGCTAGTTTAAGTTGTTTTTGGTTGTTTCCATTTAGTGTTCTTATAATTGTTTCAAACATGTTTAAACAAACCTGTTCAAGCGATTTTTGACTGGAATTTCGCTGGAATTTGGCCTGAAAGATGGGCTTTTGAAGCGAAGCGAGAAGGCTGAGATGGGCCTGAAAAGTGGGCCTACGCGCACGTCTAGGTGAACCTTGACAACGGAGGTTTTAATAAGCCCATACCCTTTGTGCGACGCACGTTTTTAAAACCAAGGTTATAGTAATTATGATTATATTTGATCCATTTTATATAAACACGATAAATCTTCATAGCATGTACCATTAACAGAGTCTTGATCAGTAATTCACATTTTTATACAATTTGTTTGTGTTTTTGCTTGTTATCTTTTAACTGTTAAGTATACTTTTATTGACAAACACATGCCTATGCTCACCTCTAATTGTCAGTCAGATTAAAAATGGATAAGAGAAAGCTAGGAAACAAAAACAAAGAAACTTCAACATACATGGATATGAAATCCACCAGGATGGAACTGAAATCGATATCGAAAGATATCGAGTATATGGGTAATGATTTCATTTCCTTGTGTCTGATGATATCTTTGCTGAAAATTATGTTTATTGATTATTATCATTTTATTTTATTTGCATATGTATATCTAGGCCCCTCTCATATGACATGGAAGCAGAAAAAGGCTTTGGAAAAAAAAGAAAGTAGTTTCTCTTGGTGGGAAGGTTAGATTTCTATATAAACAAGTAGGGGGTTAGTGAGCGGAGCCGCTTGTGAGCTAGTCGAGATAGGCTCACTCAAACCTTGAATCGAACAGAGCTTAAACGAGCTCGAGTGTAAAAATAAGCTTGTTTAATAGATGAGCCCGGACTTCATTTAAAAGTAAGTACATAATATATAGTTATATATGTATTCTAAGAAAATAGTTAATAAATAAAGGAAAATTGGATTTTAATAATCTCACCTAGAGTTGACTGGCTAATATTAGACCCACTTTTGAATATTGTCACTAGCAATCCCACCTTTTAAATATTTTTTTTCTCACTGCATCTCCGTTAAAAAAAACTTAACGTTGTTACGTTTTTTTTTCCCGAATTTAAAACTGGTGTTTTAGTGCTTTTGATCAGAATGAGGATACTAGTTGATTTATGTAAAACTTATCTCGAAATGGTGCTCCAAACGACGAAAACTGTGCTTCAATTTAGGTGTTTCCAATCAACAAAAATCAAGCTGTTTGGAGCACTGTTTCAAGGTAAGTCTTACATCAATCGACTCGTATCCTCGTTCTGATTAAAAGCCCTAAAACGTCAGTTCGAAATTCGGAAAAAAACTTAACGGAGTTAAGTTTTTTTAACAGAGATGCAGTGAGAAAAAAACTATTTAAAAAATGGGACTGCCAGTGGCAATATTCAAAAGTGGGTCCAATATTGACCAACCACCTTTAAGCGAGATTTTCAAAATCCAATTTCTCATAAATAAAAGGTGAGTCGAGCTCGAGTGTTGGATTTAGAGCTTGAAACAGCTGAGCTCGTTTACACCCTTGACTTAACGAGAGTGTGTGTGTGTGTGTGTGCGCGTGTGTGTTTTTTTTTTATAAAAATGGAAACCAAATTATGCAATGAAATATATTTATAAATTTTTTGATTATTCTAATGTCATAGCCTCCCAAGAAGCAAAGGCTGCCTTTAAGCGTAGCACGAGTAGCAATGAAAAATCAGAAAGAAAGGGATCAAAAGATGTTACAAGAGGTTATTTAGTTTCTTATGCAATACTCATCAGTTTTTAATAGATTAAAACCTTTATACAGCATAACTGATATTGCCAACATTGTTTTTTTAAATAATAGAATATCTTACTTGGACAAGTTGAAGGGAAGCGTGGAAGCCGTAGCAAACGGGGGTCAGTCTCACGTAAACCCGAGGACAGAACACTGATGTCAACTGCTGGCCGTTTTAGAAATGGAGTACTCGATGTTAAAGATTTGTTGAAATCTAATGCGTCTGCTAGTGACCGTGGTGGCTCAAGAAGTTATGGATTTGGTGGTGGTTCTAGCAGCGACGGGTTTGGTGGTGGTTATGGGTTGGGTAAAGGCGGCAAGAAAGGTGGCAAAAAGAACCATGGAAAGAAAAGCGGTCGTCGGAAAGTACATTAGAATATAGAATGTATGGATAGTTTATAGGAATCTATAAGCTTCACAAGTTTGGAAATGAGGGTCAAATGGAAATGTAGTATTTTTTTGAGTGAGCAATTATATGTTTATAATCATTGTTCATGTGTTTTGTTGCATACAAGGTGTTTAATGATATTTCTGAAAGAGTATACACTCAAGGATGCTAAATGGGTTGTGTTCATAGGTTAATCTCGACACAAAAACACGTGGTTGTAGGGGGTTTTTTTCGAAAATATTCGCAAACCTATTTACAGTCATTGATTAAGGTCTACATTTGATCGTGATTTCGGTTGTTTACATTTTCTAGTCAGTTTCTTTTCTGCAAATCGCGGTGCTGTTAGACGAATTTCACTTTATTAAGGTTCATGAACTCTCAAGTCCAATGATCAAGCCCGAAATACACAACATCATGACTTTTAGTACATAACGTTATGTTGGGTGGAGGCGTGGAGCCCGGTACGCCATTGGCCCATCGTTTAGCATATCCAGAAATCTGACTAGCTGATGTCATCGTATCGCATAATCTCGATCGCTACTAGAACCTTTTGGTCTTCTTTTGTGAGGTTGTAGAAGACAAATTACATTGACTGGCGGAAGCCACTAAACGGGTCATGTAGATGAGGCGGATGAAGTGGCAATGGTTGTATTGGTCCGCGAGTGTTAGAATACCAAGGATACAGATTTCAGAATCTCTACTATAATAAAGCAAAACTTATCTATGCCACGTGTCACCTCTACAAGCCCCCCTTTCCTTTCATCTGATGTGTCATTTTGTGAGAATTTTGTTTTACTTTTATAAATACTAAAGTCAAATCTCCATATCACGTGTTTGGGCGGCCAGATATTGGATTCAAATTTGAATTCCCGCTCCACAACCCCGTTTCATAACCTGCTCCAAAAAGTTAATACAGAACCATATAAACACTTCATCTTCTTTTTCACGAAGCCCTAATCCTACTACGCAATTCTCCTACACCCATACCTAAATCTATTCCATCATTCAACGATTTTCTGTTTGGATCTTGAAGTTTAGGTAAGCTTTCCCTCTGTTGGTGAACTAAATGATGAGACTCAGCAAACCCTAGAGATCTCATCATCGTTGTTCGAAATGAAGAGATTCACCAGGTTAGGTATCCTACTTTCATATGTGTTCTTCTTTTGTCATGTTGTTTATTAACACAAAATTGAATTTATAGGGTTCGTATGTGGGGTAATCGACGAGGATGTTTCGAATAGAGCAATGGAATATCCATGAAACTGACTTTACCACTAGATTACTCCCAGTCCGTGAATAATCTTCTAACTATCTTGACTGAAATGCGATTCATATTTCAGATTTGGGCATGTATACTCGATTTTGTTGATTCGTATTTTATTTGCTTTTTCTCTGATCCGCAATCAAGGTTAGTAGACGTTCTGAGTTCCTATGTTTTATATCTATATGGTGTTTGTATGTACATTTATTGGGTTTCATATTCTTTACTTTGTTTAAAATTGAATGGTTTGAAGACGCGTGCCAAGTGTTTGATGAAATGCTTCAATAAAACTGACTTTTATTACCCATGTTTTTTTTACAATATAAGTGGATGTTTAGTTGTTCAGTACTTGAAACTATTTATTTTTTTTTCAATTATGGTCAATGAGTGAATGTTTAGTTGTTCAGTACTTTGTTCCCCAGGTGATGATTTAGGGTTTATTCGTGTATTTGGTTACTTACTTGTAACATCCCGAAAATGTGTTTGGTAATCAAACCCCGTTAATACTAAAAGACGGGTAAAGTACCATTAGTGGTGAGAGTAACCCGATAAATATTAGGATTTGAACAAATGATCTTAATATTAAATACAAAGTTAACGAAAGCTTTTGTAGAAATAAAGTTTATAGAAGGCCCGAATAACGGGATTTAAAATAATCTTAGTCATAGATTCCCCGAGCCCACTAATTTAAATAGGAATGTTTAACCTAGTTAATAAGTGGGGAATATCGTTAAAAATAAGTAGATCGTGGCCTACTTAATAACGAACCAAACACGAGGGGTTAAAATGGAATAACTTAACAAAGTTATTTAATAAAACACAACACACACACTAAGAGTGTGTGTGTGTGTGTGCGTACGACCAGGGGAAGCTCCCCATGGAGCCAAACCCTAACCTTCAACAAATCCATCAAATTGAAGGATCAAATGAAGCCCAAATTCACAACCGAGCATGAAGTAACGATCACCCGAACAAGGGGATCATAAGGTATGTAAAAATCTTGATGTTTGGCAAAAATGTAAAAATTGGGTAATCATCCTAATCGCGAATTAAGTATGGATTAGAGAAGCTATGGCTAGATTGGTGATGTATATTTGCTTAGGAACAAAACCCTAAATGAAAATCATATATAACATGTTATGGATTGAATGATTGAATGATTTACCACACTAGGTTAAGTGGGTTTTAATCATATGATGAAATTGAGGATATGGTTGTGATTAGGATCATCATGCATGTTAGTAATCGGGAAATACTTAAACAATTTGCAAGTTTGAGTATTTGATCATAAGTGATAGTGGTGAATTTTGATGTTAATCTTGGTAAAAATAACTAGTTATGAACTAGTTGTAAATGTGTAAAAATGTATGCACATAAGGTGTTCGTTAAAATGCCTAAATGAAAACTAAGGTGATGAAATTAGAGTGAAAATGTGTATTTGAATAATATGGCAAGTTATATGAAATATGAAACAAAAAGAGTTCTAATCATCATGTTGATTTGAACTAATGTGGTAAATCATGTGTCCGAAAGTAGTTAACTTTAATAAGCTAAGTTAACTAATCGTGAAGTCGAATAGTAGTTTCGACTTATGAAATAAGTGAGATGGAATAGTCGTGAATAATTATGACTAATCTAACCATCTTACAATTTACAATGATAGTTTGACGATTGACAAGCTAGGTGAAAGCTTGGGAACGAAGCGGGTCAAACGAAGCAAGAGTGACGGAAAAGCATAATTTGGAGGCAAGGTAAGTATAACTTACACTAGTCTTATATTTTAGAATATTCTCTTATCGTATTAGTTACGAATAAGATAAATACATAATTGAGGTATGATGTTCCGGCGTGTAAACGTACGGAACAAGATAGTCGAGTATGACAAGAAACCATGTTGATGGTTTAAAAGGAGTTAAATCGGTAATTTGATCATTTTATGACAAATGGAAAATAAACTTTTGAATGGTTGCCTTATAGGGTAAACCAAAACAAACAATAAGGGTAAAACGGTAAATTGGTCATGCATCGACCATAACTATTAGCTTTAAAAGACACTTAGGAAGTAAGCCTTAATAGGCCGAAAAGTGTTAAGAATTGAATTATAAGTAAAGCGACCGCACGATGTAAATCGGAGCGAGTCATATAGTCGAGATGAAAATACATGTCATCTCGCCAACATAATCGGTCACTTAGACCAAATGGGTCTAAAGGTGAAGATATCACCTTTTGACAATAACGACTAATGATTATTGTCGAGTTATATTATTTCAGGAGTAATGTCAAATGGGTATTAGCAACGCTATGGATTAGCGGTTATAAAAGCAAGGTATTAAAAACGGGTCAATATATTGATCCGCGCCAGGTATGTGAAAAAGGGTAACACTCATTTAGAATATGTGGTTCAATGAGTGTTAAATGTAGTCAAAATAAACATTTGGTTACTTGATAAGTAAACCGAATGTTTTAAATAATGAACATTGCGTTTGGAAAGCTTAATGACTTTTCAAACAAAATCATAGGTTAAAAGAGGGATTATGGGTCAAATATACTTTCAAAAGTCCTTGATCGTAAAGGATTGGCTAAATGGACTAAAACGCCCTTATAAGCTAAATTGTACAAACGACCTTTAAGGGTGGTTTTGAAACGAGTGTTATGACCAAATTAATAATTAGAATAAGTATGTGAAGCGAAAGAGGTAAACTTTTGGTCAAATGTCTCTATATGAGTCTTTGTCGTAAGTTAGCAATCCGACGAGAAAAACTCGGATTATAAAGATCGCCTCATTAAGTCCACCACAAATATAGTTGTGGTGGAAGATTACTTGATAATAAATGTCATATTATAATGCTAGAATCAAATGAAAGCGTTTCATGCTCAAAATATGCCTAAATACCCTTAACGTGTCAAATTACGCAAATGAGCGTAGACGGGTTTAAGATATGTAAGGAACCCGTGACTTGAACCTAATATGATAGGAATTATGGAAATTATTAATATCATGAGAACAGGGATCAAACAAATATGTTTTGTTCGATAAAAACATGAACGGGTCAAAATTTCGTAAAAAGGTAATAAGCCGAAGCCATAAAAGCTTCAAAATTTATTAAGCCGGATGTCGGATTTTAACTCCATATGTTGGAGAATCAAATTACAAACACGTAGGAAGAAACGGTAGGTCAAACGGACGAGCGGATTGAAAGATACGAAAGTTTTCGTGTCAATAAACGGCAAAATGGAAAGGCTGAATGCAGGTACCACCGTAACTTACGGTGCCACCGTAAGTTACGGTGGAGATGATATTGATACGGTGGATGCCCACTGATTTACGGTGGGGGATGTGACATTCAGTGGCCACCGTAACTTACGGTGCCACCGTAAGTTACGGTGGAGGCCAGCTCAAAATTTAATCTTTTGAGATCAAGAGATTCACGTTGGGATTTTTTTTCTTTCCATTATCGTTACCGGATTTGTTTAGAAATATTTTAATTCCCATATGACTAAAACATTTCATGTTTATGAAATGTAGGTATATTTTGAATGCCGAAAGACGATCAAGCTCAACGAAGAACCGAACACAATAAAGATTCATGCTTCCGCACATTGCCTTGTCGTAAATCTATACGACGAATCCGATCACGTTATGTCAAATAACTTATGATTTGTAAAAGTTTTAATAAACTCGTGTCTTTATAGTATGTGCAGTCTTAACTACACATCTAATTGTTGGTATTTACATGTAAAACCGTTAAATAGAAACTAGGGTGTTACAAGTTGGTATCAGAGCCTTGGTTTAAGAGATTCGAGTATGGTGGGGAGGAACCATGCTTGGACTTAAACCTTATGCTCTTGACAAAGAATAGTGTTCGGTTCGAAGCTTGATCGCAAATCCGGTAAGTACAAGTATGTTAATAGTTTAGCATGCTAAAGTGTTGTAAACAACACATAGGGCTATCGTGTGATACACGTTACCCCAATTAAAATGATTGATATAGTTGACAAAAATACGCGCGTTGACGCGTATAGTAGAAAAAGCCTTGTATTATAATACGGGCGATTATTGAAGTTGACGTTACTAACTTTGTGAATGTTTTAATTGAAGGACACTCGCGTTTGAAGACAACGAGAGTCAAACGAATTGTGGATATGATGATGGAACGGTCCGAAGTATGACGAGAGGAGCATGCTCACCGAGGACTAAATCGCGTAACGACCGCGAACAAGGTTAATGGCAAGGAACGCCCGTTGGGGCAAACATTACCAGGTGCACATTTTAAATAATCGCACAAATAGTAATATGCAACAAATAAGTAGAAATTGAAAATTGCATATGTAGATTAAAAACTTGGAAAAACCCGAATAGAAAATGTATTCGGGATATTGTTTCCAAGAGAAACAAATAGAGGCGTTACTTACATAGGGCGTGATGTGAAAACTATAAAAAGGTCATGTGTGTCATGTGTTAATCGCTTACTCTGGCCAAGTAAGTAGTGGCATATGCTACCATGAACTTCTTATGGCGGACACGTTTACATCCGATGTAGTAAGGGCGGTGTGAATGGGACTAACTTAAAAGTACCCAAATGAATCAGATAAGCAAAATATTTGATAATAATGTAAACGCACAACCGAGTGACGGAAGCGTATTACAACAGGATAATGAGCCCGAGTGAAGGGACAAAGAAGCATGTAAAATGATTTAGACAAGTATTGGGAGGGAGTGTACTTACACTCGAACCCAGAAAACGCAAGCATGTAAAATGATTTAGACAAGCTTTGGGAGGGAGTGTACTTACACTCGAACCCAGAAAACGTAAGCATGTAAAATGATTTAGACAAGTATTGGGAGGGAATGTACTTACACTCGAACCCAGAAAACGCAAGCATGTAAAATGATTTACACAAGTATTGGGAGGGAGTGTACTTACACTCGAACCCAGAAAACCCAAACATGTAAAATGATTTAGACAAGCTTTGGGAGGGAGTGTACTTACACTCGAACCCGGAAAATGCAAATATGTCCCTTAACGGGTCGTTTTTGGTAAAACGTCAAACTTAAAGACAAAGTCGGAATATAAAAATGAAGCGAGATCTTAATGCATACCGGGAGGGTTGCAATAATAACGACTTCGGTAAAACACCCAGTTGATGGGTAAGAATTAAACACATGCGTAAACCAAGAGACGTGAACGCGGGTTGAAAAATCAAAGGACTTGGATTACGAGTGATGACTATAAAATCTCGTATATAGAAATTGTGAGTAATTATGTTCAACTATTCGAAGTCGAATGGGTTGAATAAAGAATAAAGTTGATTGTTTATAAGTGATGGATTTCACATTAATAGGTCAAACATGTTGAATACAATATAACGCCGAATGGCACAAATGAGCGCTAGCCAGATAAAGGTAGCGTTAAATGCAAGAAAATAATGAGCCCGGTAATGGGATATAACCAAATAAGAATAAATTATGGACTGTCAATATCCTGGTATGGATAATTGACAATAGATAAAGAGAACATCCTAAACTAAAACTTCGGTTTTAGTAAGAAATAATGTTTTTACAAATAGAAATTCTGATAGGAATTTAAATAGTAAGGATGAAGGATACAAGTCTTGACACTAATAGGCGCAAGACGATATATTCGAAAAAAAAAGGTGATGTTTTCGAAAATGAAAGGTTGATATGAATTAAACATAAGTGACACGATCACGGTTAAGAAATGCAATGTGAGGTAGAATCACGTTATAACCAGGCGAGCGGTAAAAGTATCTGGACTAATAAGTCTAGTTAGTGAGACCGGTTAAGGTCAGCAATTCAAATCAGGAAATTTGGTTTGCTTGCAAGTGGTAGATTCGGTATAATTGAACCGAATAAATAAATTTGAAAATAAAAGAATTTGTTGCTAAAAGTGAAAGATTTCACTAAAGACCTTTAAAGGGGTCAAAGTAACGGATTCATGAAAAGTTCGATAGTATACGAAAGTGATGGATATCGCTAAGTTAATTAAACTAGTGGAAATAACGAGATTACGTTATTTCAAGTTACATTATGCCGTATATAATACGTAGATGATTATTAACCAAAAAGATATTACCATACTTCTCTGGTAATTCTAATAATTGGTTAAAGTATAAGTAATGTTTTAAAGATTCTCGGAACAGATGCATTGAGTTAAACTCAATGAATTATGTAAGAAAAGGTTTCGAGGACGAAACCTCTTTAAGGGGGGGTAGACTTGTAACATCCCGAAAATGTGTTTGGTAATCAAACCTCGTTAATACTAAAAGACGGGTAAAGTACCATTAGTGGTGAGAGTAACCCGATAAATATTAGGATTTGAACAAATGATCTTAATATTAAATACAAAGTTAACGAAAGATTTTGTAGAAATAAAGTTTATAGAAGGCCCGAATAACGGGATTTAAAATAATCTTAGTCATAGATTCCCCGAGCCCACTAATTTAAATAGGAATGTTTAACCTAGTTAATAAGTGGGGAATATCGTTAAAAATAAGTAGATCGTGGCCTACTTAATAACGAACCAAACACGAGGGGTTAAAATGGAATAACTTAACAAAGTTATTTAATAAAACACAACACACACACTAAGAGTGTGTGTGTGTGTGCGTACGACCAGGGGAAGCTCCCCATGGAGCCAAACCCTAACCTTTAACAAATCCATCAAATTGAAGGATCAAATGAAGCCCAAATTCACAACCGAGCATGAAGTAACGATCACCCGAACAAGGGGATCATAAGGTATGTAAAAATCTTGATGTTTGGTGAAGTTGTAAAAATTGGGTAATCATCCTAATCGCGAATTAAGTATGGATTAGAGAAGCTATGGCTAGATTGGTGATGTATATTTGCTTAGGAACAAAACCCTAAGTGAAAATCATATATAACATGTTATGGATTGAATGATTTAATGATTTACCCCACTAGGTTAAGTGGGTTTTAATCATATGATGAAATTGAGGATATGGTTGTGATTAGGATCATCATGCATGTTAGTAATCGGGAAATACTTAAACAATTTGCAAGTTTGAGTATTTGATCATAAGTGATAGTGGTGAATTTTGATGTTAATCTTGGTAAAAATAACTAGTTATGAACTAGTTGTAAATGTGTAAAAATGTATGCACATAAGGTGTTCGTTAAAATGCCTAAATGAAAACTAAGGTAATGAAATTAGAGTGAAAATGTGTATTTGAATAATATGGCAAGTTATATGAAATATGAAACAAGAAGAGTTCTAATCATCATGTTGATTTGAACTAATGTGGTAAATCATGTGTCCGAAAGTAGTTAACTTTAATAAGCTAAGTTAACTAATCGTGAAGTCGAATAGTAGTTTCGACTTATGAAATAAGTGAGATGGAATAGTCGTGAATAATTATGACTAATCTAACCATCTTACAATTTACAATGATAGTTTGACGATTGACAAGCTAGGTGAAAGCTTGGGAACGAAGCGGGTCAAACGAAGCAAGAGTGACGGAAAAGCATAATTTGGAGGCAAGGTAAGTATAACTTACACTAGTCTTATATTTTAGAATATTCTCTTATCGTATTAGTTACGAATAAGATAAATACATAATTGAGGTATGATGTTCCGGCGTGTAAACGTACGGAACAAGATAGTCGAGTATGACAAGAAACCATGTTGATGGTTTAAAAGGAGTTAAATCGGTAATTTGATCATTTTATGACAAATGGAAAATAAACTTTTGAATGGTTGCCTTATAGGGTAAACCAAAACAAACAATAAGGGTAAAACGGTAAATTGGTCATGCATCGACCATAACTATTAGCTTTAAAAGACACTTAGGAAGTAAGCCTTAATAGGCCGAAAAGTGTTAAGAATTGAATTATAAGTAAAGCGACCGCACGATGTAAATCGGAGCGAGTCATATAGTCGAGATGAAAATACATGTCATCTCGCCAACATAATCGGTCACTTAGACCAAATGGGTCTAAAGGTGAAGATATCACCTTTTGACAATAACGACTAATGATTATTGTCGAGTTATATTATTTCAGGAGTAATGTCAAATGGGTATTAGCAACGCTATGGATTAGCGGTTATAAAAGCAAGGTATTAAAAACGGGTCAATATATTGATCCGCGCCAGGTATGTGAAAAAGGGTAACACTCATTTAGAATATGTGGTTCAATGAGTGTTAAATGTAGTCAAAATAAACATTTGGTTACTTGATAAGTAAACCGAATGTTTTAAATAATGAACATTGCGTTTGGAAAGCTTAATGACTTTTCAAACAAAATCATAGGTTAAAAGAGGGATTATGGGTCAAATATACTTTCAAAAGTCCTTGATCGTAAAGGATTGGCTAAATGGACTAAAACGCCCTTATAAGCTAAATTGTACAAACGACCTTTAAGGGTGGTTTTGAAACGAGTGTTATGACCAAATTAATAATTAGAATAAGTATGTGAAGCGAAAGAGGTAAACTTTTGGTCAAATGTCTCTATATGAGTCTTTGTCGTAAGTTAGCAATCCGACGAGAAAAACTCGGATTATAAAGATCGCCTCATTAAGTCCACCACAAATATAGTTGTGGTGGAAGATTACTTGATAATAAATGTCATATTATAATGCTAGAATCAAATGAAAGCGTTTCATGCTCAAAATATGCCTAAATACCCTTAACGTGTCAAATTACGCAAATGAGCGTAGACGGGTTTAAGATATGTAAGGAACCCGTGACTTGAACCTAATATGATAGGAATTATGGAAATTATTAATATCATGAGAACAGGGATCAAACAAATATGTTTTGTTCGATAAAAACATGAACGGGTCAAAATTTCGTAAAAAGGTAATAAGCCGAAGCCATAAAAGCTTCAAAATTTATTAAGCCGGATGTCGGATTTTAACTCCATATGTTGGAGAATCAAATTACAAACACGTAGGAAGAAACGGTAGGTCAAACGGACGAGCGGATTGAAAGATACGAAAGTTTTCGTGTCAATAAACGGCAAAATGGAAAGGCTGAATGCAGGTACCACCGTAACTTACGGTGCCACCGTAAGTTACGGTGGAGATGATATTGATACGGTGGATGCCCACTGATTTACGGTGGGGGATGTGACATTCAGTGGCCACCGTAACTTACGGTGCCACCGTAAGTTACGGTGGAGGCCAGCTCAAAATTTAATCTTTTGAGATCAAGAGATTCACGTTGGGATTTTTTTTCTTTCCATTATCGTTACCGGATTTGTTTAGAAATATTTTAATTCCCATATGACTAAAACATTTCATGTTTATGAAATGTAGGTATATTTTGAATGCCGAAAGACGATCAAGCTCAACGAAGAACCGAACACAATAAAGATTCATGCTTCCGCACATTGCCTTGTCGTAAATCTATACGACGAATCCGATCACGTTATGTCAAATAACTTATGATTTGTAAAAGTTTTAATAAACTCGTGTCTTTATAGTATGTGCAGTCTTAACTACACATCTAATTGTTGGTATTTACATGTAAAACCGTTAAATAGAAACTAGGGTGTTACAAGTTGGTATCAGAGCCTTGGTTTAAGAGATTCGAGTATGGTGGGGAGGAACCATGCTTGGACTTAAACCTTATGCTCTTGACAAAGAATAGTGTTCGGTTCGAAGCTTGATCGCAAATCCGGTAAGTACAAGTATGTTAATAGTTTAGCATGCTAAAGTGTTGTAAACAACACATAGGGCTATCGTGTGATACACGTTACCCCAATTAAAATGATTGATATAGTTGACAAAAATACGCGCGTTGACGCGTATAGTAGAAAAAGCCTTGTATTATAATACGGGCGATTATTGAAGTTGACGTTACTAACTTTGTGAATGTTTTAATTGAAGGACACTCGCGTTTGAAGACAACGAGAGTCAAACGAATTGTGGATATGATGATGGAACGGTCCGAAGTATGACGAGAGGAGCATGCTCACCGAGGACTAAATCGCGTAACGACCGCGAACAAGGTTAATGGCAAGGAACGCCCGTTGGGGCAAACATTACCAGGTGCACATTTTAAATAATCGCACAAATAGTAATATGCAACAAATAAGTAGAAATTGAAAATTGCATATGTAGATTAAAAACTTGGAAAAACCCGAATAGAAAATGTATTCGGGATATTGTTTCCAAGAGAAACAAATAGAGGCGTTACTTACATAGGGCGTGATGTGAAAACTATAAAAAGGTCATGTGTGTCATGTGTTAATCGCTTACTCTGGCCAAGTAAGTAGTGGCATATGCTACCATGAACTTCTTATGGCGGACACGTTTACATCCGATGTAGTAAGGGCGGTGTGAATGGGACTAACTTAAAAGTACCCAAATGAATCAGATAAGCAAAATATTTGATAATAATGTAAACGCACAACCGAGTGACGGAAGCGTATTACAACAGGATAATGAGCCCGAGTGAAGGGACAAAGAAGCATGTAAAATGATTTAGACAAGTATTGGGAGGGAGTGTACTTACACTCGAACCCAGAAAACGCAAGCATGTAAAATGATTTAGACAAGCTTTGGGAGGGAGTGTACTTACACTCGAACCCAGAAAACGTAAGCATGTAAAATGATTTAGACAAGTATTGGGAGGGAATGTACTTACACTCGAACCCAGAAAACGCAAGCATGTAAAATGATTTACACAAGTATTGGGAGGGAGTGTACTTACACTCGAACCCAGAAAACCCAAACATGTAAAATGATTTAGACAAGCTTTGGGAGGGAGTGTACTTACACTCGAACCCGGAAAATGCAAATATGTCCCTTAACGGGTCGTTTTTGGTAAAACGTCAAACTTAAAGACAAAGTCGGAATATAAAAATGAAGCGAGATCTTAATGCATACCGGGAGGGTTGCAATAATAACGACTTCGGTAAAACACCCAGTTGATGGGTAAGAATTAAACACATGCGTAAACCAAGAGACGTGAACGCGGGTTGAAAAATCAAAGGACTTGGATTACGAGTGATGACTATAAAATCTCGTATATAGAAATTGTGAGTAATTATGTTCAACTATTCGAAGTCGAATGGGTTGAATAAAGAATAAAGTTGATTGTTTATAAGTGATGGATTTCACATTAATAGGTCAAACATGTTGAATACAATATAACGCCGAATGGCACAAATGAGCGCTAGCCAGATAAAGGTAGCGTTAAATGCAAGAAAATAATGAGCCCGGTAATGGGATATAACCAAATAAGAATAAATTATGGACTGTCAATATCCTGGTATGGATAATTGACAATAGATAAAGAGAACATCCTAAACTAAAACTTCGGTTTTAGTAAGAAATAATGTTTTTACAAATAGAAATTCTGATAGGAATTTAAATAGTAAGTATGAAGGATACAAGTCTTGACACTAATAGGCGCAAGACGATATATTCGGAAAAAAAAGGTGATGTTTTCGAAAATGAAAGGTTGATATGAATTAAACATAAGTGACACGATCACGGTTAAGAAATGCAATGTGAGGTAGAATCACGTTATAACCAGGCGAGCGGTAAAAGTATCTGGACTAATAAGTCTAGTTAGTGAGACCGGTTAAGGTCAGCAATTCAAATCAGGAAATTTGGTTTGCTTGCAAGTGGTAGATTCGGTATAATTGAACCGAATAAATAAATTTGAAAATAAAAGAATTTGTTGCTAAAAGTGAAAGATTTCACTAAAGACCTTTAAAGGGGTCAAAGTAACGGATTCATGAAAAGTTCGATAGTATACGAAAGTGATGGATATCGCTAAGTTAATTAAACTAGTGGAAATAACGAGATTACGTTATTTCAAGTTACATTATGCCGTATATAATACGTAGATGATTATTAACCAAAAAGATATTACCATACTTCTCTGGTAATTCTAATAATTGGTTAAAGTATAAGTAATGTTTTAAAGATTCTCGGAACAGATGCATTGAGTTAAACTCAATGAATTATGTAAGAAAAGGTTTCGAGGACGAAACCTCTTTAAGGGGGGGTAGACTTGTAACATCCCGAAAATGTGTTTGGTAATCAAACCCCGTTAATACTAAAAGACGGGTAAAGTACCATTAGTGGTGAGAGTAACCCGATAAATATTAGGATTTGAACAAATGATCTTAATATTAAATACAAAGTTAACGAAAGCTTTTGTAGAAATAAAGTTTATAGAAGGCCCGAATAACGGGATTTAAAATAATCTTAGTCATAGATTCCCCGAGCCCACTAATTTAAATAGGAATGTTTAACCTAGTTAATAAGTGGGGAATATCGTTAAAAATAAGTAGATCGTGGCCTACTTAATAACGAACCAAACACGAGGGGTTAAAATGGAATAACTTAACAAAGTTATTTAATAAAACACAACACACACACTAAGAGTGTGTGTGTGTGTGCGTACGACCAGGGGAAGCTCCCCATGGAGCCAAACCCTAACCTTCAACAAATCCATCAAATTGAAGGATCAAATGAAGCCCAAATTCACAACCGAGCATGAAGTAACGATCACCCGAACAAGGGGATCATAAGGTATGTAAAAATCTTGATGTTTGGTGAAGTTGTAAAAATTGGGTAATCATCCTAATCGCGAATTAAGTATGAATTAGAGAAGCTATGGCTAGATTGGTGATGTATATTTGCTTAGGAACAAAACCCTAAGTGAAAATCATATATAACATGTTATGGATTGAATGATTTAATGATTTACCCCACTAGGTTAAGTGGGTTTTAATCATATGATGAAATTGAGGATATGGTTGTGATTAGGATCATCATGCATGTTAGTAATCGGGAAATACTTAAACAATTTGCAAGTTTGAGTATTTGATCATAAGTGATAGTGGTGAATTTTGATGTTAATCTTGGTAAAAATAACTAGTTATGAACTAGTTGTAAATGTGTAAAAATGTATGCACATAAGGTGTTCGTTAAAATGCCTAAATGAAAACTAAGGTAATGAAATTAGAGTGAAAATGTGTATTTGAATAATATGGCAAGTTATATGAAATATGAAACAAGAAGAGTTCTAATCATCATGTTGATTTGAACTAATGTGGTAAATCATGTGTCCGAAAGTAGTTAACTTTAATAAGCTAAGTTAACTAATCGTGAAGTCGAATAGTAGTTTCGACTTATGAAATAAGTGAGATGGAATAGTCGTGAATAATTATGACTAATCTAACCATCTTACAATTTACAATGATAGTTTGACGATTGACAAGCTAGGTGAAAGCTTGGGAACGAAGCGGGTCAAACGAAGCAAGAGTGACGGAAAAGCATAATTTGGAGGCAAGGTAAGTATAACTTACACTAGTCTTATATTTTAGAATATTCTCTTATCGTATTAGTTACGAATAAGATAAATACATAATTGAGGTATGATGTTCCGGCGTGTAAACGTACGGAACAAGATAGTCGAGTATGACAAGAAACCATGTTGATGGTTTAAAAGGAGTTAAATCGGTAATTTGATCATTTTATGACAAATGGAAAATAAACTTTTGAATGGTTGCCTTATAGGGTAAACCAAAACAAACAATAAGGGTAAAACGGTAAATTGGTCATGCATCGACCATAACTATTAGCTTTAAAAGACACTTAGGAAGTAAGCCTTAATAGGCCGAAAAGTGTTAAGAATTGAATTATAAGTAAAGCGACCGCACGATGTAAATCGGAGCGAGTCATATAGTCGAGATGAAAATACATGTCATCTCGCCAACATAATCGGTCACTTAGACCAAATGGGTCTAAAGGTGAAGATATCACCTTTTGACAATAACGACTAATGATTATTGTCGAGTTATATTATTTCAGGAGTAATGTCAAATGGGTATTAGCAACGCTATGGATTAGCGGTTATAAAAGCAAGGTATTAAAAACGGGTCAATATATTGATCCGCGCCAGGTATGTGAAAAAGGGTAACACTCATTTAGAATATGTGGTTCAATGAGTGTTAAATGTAGTCAAAATAAACATTTGGTTACTTGATAAGTAAACCGAATGTTTTAAATAATGAACATTGCGTTTGGAAAGCTTAATGACTTTTCAAACAAAATCATAGGTTAAAAGAGGGATTATGGGTCAAATATACTTTCAAAAGTCCTTGATCGTAAAGGATTGGCTAAATGGACTAAAACGCCCTTATAAGCTAAATTGTACAAACGACCTTTAAGGGTGGTTTTGAAACGAGTGTTATGACCAAATTAATAATTAGAATAAGTATGTGAAGCGAAAGAGGTAAACTTTTGGTCAAATGTCTCTATATGAGTCTTTGTCGTAAGTTAGCAATCCGACGAGAAAAACTCGGATTATAAAGATCGCCTCATTAAGTCCACCACAAATATAGTTTTGGTGGAAGATTACTTGATAATAAATGTCATATTATAATGCTAGAATCAAATGAAAGCGTTTCATGCTCAAAATATGCCTAAATACCCTTAACGTGTCAAATTACGCAAATGAGCGTAGACGGGTTTAAGATACGTAAGGAACCCGTGACTTGAACCTAATATGATAGGAATTATGGAAATTATTAATATCATGAGAACAGGGATCAAACAAATATGTTTTGTTCGATAAAAACATGAACGGGTCAAAATTTCGTAAAAAGGTAATAAGCCGAAGCCATAAAAGCTTCAAAATTTATTAAGCCGGATGTCGGATTTTAACTCCATATGTTGGAGAATCAAATTACAAACACGTAGGAAGAAACGGTAGGTCAAACGGACGAGCGGATTGAAAGATACGAAAGTTTTCGTGTCAATAAACGGCAAAATGGAAAGGCTGAATGCAGGTACCACCGTAACTTACGGTGCCACCGTAAGTTACGGTGGAGATGATATTGATACGGTGGATGCCCACTGATTTACGGTGGGGGATGTGACATTCAGTGGCCACCGTAACTTACGGTGCCACCGTAAGTTACGGTGGAGGCCAGCTCAAAATTTAATCTTTTGAGATCAAGAGATTCACGTTGGGATTTTTTTTCTTTCCATTATCGTTACCGGATTTGTTTAGAAATATTTTAATTCCCATATGACTAAAACATTTCATGTTTATGAAATGTAGGTATATTTTGAATGCCGAAAGACGATCAAGCTCAACGAAGAACCGAACACAATAAAGATTTATGCTTCCGCACATTGCCTTGTCGTAAATCTATACGACGAATCCGATCACGTTATGTCAAATAACTTATGATTTGTAAAAGTTTTAATAAACTCGTGTCTTTATAGTATGTGCAGTCTTAACTACACATCTAATTGTTGGTATTTACATGTAAAACCGTTAAATAGAAACTAGGGTGTTACATTACTGTGTGTATATATATGTGTGTGTGTGTGTGTGTGTGTGTGTAAAAGGAGCCTAACCAATACTCACATCTTGTACATTTGAGAGATAGAGAGATCCAAAGCTGGTTTCGAGATAAGTAGAAGCTACAAAGGAGCCTAACCAATACCATTTGTGTCTGGTTTAGAAAGTAAGATCTGACACTAATGTGAAAAGTGAAATTTGGATTGAAAATAGTTAAATCTGCATCTGATCCAGCACGTTTGGTTCTGAAAAACAAATGAAAGTTATATGGGGTTGATTTGAACCAATTTCCAAACCCAAATGCATCTTCTAAACTATAAAGATTATAAAATAGGTAGACATAAGAAAACTACAGGTGGTAAACATGGGCAGGTTTGATCACCAATCAAATCAGGTAACTATTGGTTTCGGTCCTGTCATCCCATTTCCTTTTTAAGTATTTTTTATTTTACCAACCTAACCTTTTATTTAAAAGACCAAATCAAATCATTCACAAGAAAATGGATCAAAAGTGCCAATTCCATTCCTAATGTTGATTTGTTTACCAAGTGAACTTCTTTATTAATTTCAAAGTAAAAGTTTATTACCCAGCTTAAATTTCCTTAGAAAGGCCTTAGTTTTTTTTTCCTCTCAAAGTCTATGGAATTTTCTTTAAGATTGTATTTTCTTGATGAATTGAATCTGTATCCGTTACAAAAAATTAAATTCAAGGCCATGAGTATGGATTTTTAGTTATATAAATCTGATTTGGATTTTTTAGTTGTTTGGGTCCGCATACTTGTCAACACTCCCATGTTTAGAAGTGACCTGATCTAAACCAAAGTGTTTGCTGAAACAACTGTTGAAAAAAAGTGTGTAGGTTTATATGCACATGATACACTATGATTGACATCACAAGTGACTATCAGAATTGATTTTGTTTGACTTATACTCATAATTTTTTTTGTGCTTTTTATGTGCAGGTCAAATGGGCGGTTTGCACTTCTCAAAATTATGCAAACAAGACTCACTTTTGGAACCTAGCACTTTGAACTCAATGTCTTTATATTTCTGCTTATTCGGTTTAGTCTTTCATGGAGGACAACATTGGCAGGAGGTTGCAACTGTATGAGTTACATTCAGAACCAAATCCCATCAGTAATTCCTTCATAGAAGAGGTCCCTGATATAAATTTACAAAATGCACCTTGACTCTGTTTTGACTATTTTTTTTTTAATTTTTTATAGATCGCTAATATTTTTTTTTCATTAACACTTACGGTTAATGTGTGGAGCTGTGGTATATTACATATTTTGTTTTACGGGGTGGCCTGTACAAGTTTGCCTTGAAGGAGAGACCAAGAAAAATTGATCAAAATATTTTCGTCATAAGGTAATCTTTTTACCAACATTTTGTTAGAAGCTTCTTTTTTCAATCTCAAGATATTTAAAAATATCATGTATGTCAGAGTAGAACTTATGGATCAATATTTTTGGTAATTTGCAGGTTTGAGATGCAAGTAGGGAACGATTATTATTCTACACAGGTAAATTCATATATTTAAAACTTATGAATGACGATTTTTAGGTCAAACCGTAACCAAACCATTAGTAGCGCTTTTTGTACATCGAAAACCGAAGTTGAGCTATTGTTCAAAATAATGAAGATATAAGCAAAAGAACGCCAGGTTTAGTTACAAATTTAACATGATGCATGTTAAAAAAGATCACCCAGATACATGTTAAACAAAAGAAAGAACAAAAAGAACACAAATTAAGAAAATGCATGTATAACCAGGTGGGAGTTTGAAACTTATAGATTAACCAAATTATTTTTGGCTCCTAATTGCAAGATTTCCAATTATCATAGTGGGCTCAGGCAAAAATAAAGAAGCCCAATTTATCTAAATAGTATATGTAAAATTAAAAATAATTATACGTATCGAATATATAAAAAACCATTTTTTGTTAAAATCCGCAAACCAAACCGTTCATTATGGTGTATCTCTGAAGCCAACCGACCGTAACCAAAAGAAATCAAGAAAAACCGGCTATGACGCCAAACCGATGAACGGTTTCACGGTTTTAAACCAAGCCGTGAACGCTCCTAATATGATTTGTTCACTCTTTAGTTTGGAATTCTTCATTAATATTTCTGCTCTATTTACTTGGATATGGAGTTTCACTATGAAATATGCATGTTGTCAAGTAGGGATGAGAACCGGTACCGGTACTAAATTCCCCATAGCGAATTATTTGGATACCCACTTATTGGTGTTTTCGTTACCGGTATTCTTGGTTCGGTACAGTACCGATATTTTATCGAATTTTACCTCCTTCAAATACTGGTATCATATTCTACTGGTACCCATATTTGGCGATTTTCTTTACCAGTACCGATACTGAGCTCATCCCTACTGTCAACATGAAATCATCGCTTAAACATATCAAAAAGTTGGTTGAAATTGAACGAATGAAGAAAAGTAGAAAGTTGCTTCAAGTGTATGATTAATCCAATTTTATTATATAGATTTTTTTGTTTTAGTACATAAAAGGTTAGATGGTATTCCAATACCAATTAAAAATTATAATATCTTCTCGAGAACAAAAATTTTCATTCGTGTGTTATGAGCATTTATTTTTCTTAAAAAAATGTAACAATTAGTGAGCTTGCAATTTCATATTGAATAGGATCACGTACACAAATGAGCCAAAAGGGTGAATTTTATGATGTTGTCTTTGTCTAGCAAATGTTTTTTAACATTAAA
Organism: Helianthus tuberosus; assembly: GCA_030545235.1. Classification (NCBI taxonomy): domain Eukaryota; kingdom Viridiplantae; phylum Streptophyta; class Magnoliopsida; order Asterales; family Asteraceae; genus Helianthus; species Helianthus tuberosus. Next base: position 14,412,550 of record CM060410.1, read on the forward strand.
TGTTATGTCTAATCCACATCTACACCCAATGTGTTTTTATATATTACTTTTTGTTTTTCCTTTTCTAATGTTAGTGTTCTTTTTTAAATGCAGTTTACAAGCAACGGTATAACTGTAGTTAAATATTGCTACAAGGAGTGCCTGAACAATAGCTTTTAGGCCACTTAAGGTCTTTTGGTGTAACTGGGAATTTGACACTCCAACCAAGGTAAGTTTTGTTAAATACTATTTAAATCAAGAAAAAGAAAATTTTTGTTATTGTTCTTTATAGATAACATAAATTTGGTTTAATAAAGTGGACTTTGTTGTTTCTTATGCAAAGTACATAAATTAGTCACTAATATGATATCTATGTGCTTAAGATTCAAAATGAAATTTTGTATGGATGAGTCTCATGATAGATGGTATTATATAAAGATGATATTTTTTTTTTGTTTATGGTTATTATATGGGACAGTTTAATTTTCATTTATTCATTTATGTTGGTTTAGTGGTGTTTGTGACTTGTGTAGGTGATATTGACCCTTACTAACGGGCTAACTCAAAGTGGAGATATACAATGGTAAATGACAACTTTTGGACTCCATTTAAAGAATCAGTTTTTAGAATTCTACATGCCAATTTGTTTACAAACCCTTTTAGATAAACAAATTATGTGAGATGTGTCCGGGTTTATGAGCATTTGTATTTATAGATTTGTAAATTGTAAATATAACATTATTCATCTTTCATTATTACATGTAATATGTTTATTTCGTTAAATTTAATATATATTTAACTTTCCCATTATTTGTATGTTACGGAATAGAGAGCTCTGTTTCGTCTTATGTTATAATCTCAACAAATATTAATTATTTTCTCATGCATTTTATTTGTTTACATAAATGGGTGTTTTGCATCTGTTTATCTCTATAAGAGTGAAGTGAGTTTTATTTCCATAAGAGTGAAGTGAGAGTGAGTTTATTTACATCACTACTATTGGATGGGATCGTATCAAAATAAGACATGCCAATCAAAGATGATCACTTTATTGTATTTGATATGATTTGTTAGTCAAAGTTTGATATGAGAGTTCTCACTTCACAATAAGTTTTGATTCGTCCTCAAGAACAACGTGTTGCATATGTTAAGCAAGAAGTTGGGTTCCAGTAATTTAATATTATTTTAATAATAATCATATAAACGAATATGATCAAGTTTGTTTTCTTTGTCTTATATTTGATAAGTACTTTTAAGTTTGAAAACATTGTTAACGTTTAATTAATACACCTTATTCATCACGCATTATTCATATTTTAAAATATATATAAAGTTGTCTTTAATAAAATTTAAATATCCGAACCCGTAGGTACCACGGGTGATAATGGAGAAGTGTCGTGTGAATTTTAACGGAGAAGCTGAGATCCAGATGATTTGAGGTAAGGTTTGAAAGGTAAAAGGAAAGTCAGTGATGAAGAAGACCAATAATGGAGTTGGTGTGTTTATTTTATAGGAAGATCAATGAAAGTTGGATGATCCGAACAAAAAAAAAAAACCGATCCACATTCACTCGGATCCCAACAGTGAAATGCATTCAATCTATGGTACATTTTTTTTGTTGGGAATGTTTGCCAAACATGAGTGGTTATCCACTTATAAGAAATCATATAAAAAAATTCTTTTGTAAATATAATTTTTTTTAACACAATCCATAACCCGTAAAGCTCACGGGTATATAACCTAGTCTATGGATAGAGGAGAGTTGTCCAAGTATAATAATGCACATTAGTTGATTGTAAGGTCGAATCGGATTTTATTTGTAGCGTTGCACCTGTTGAAGCCGAACCAGCCCACATCATTGTAGACTTCATCTATGGTTGTAAATAGCTTAACCCGTGATGTAAATACTTTGGTAGTATTCATTTCACATAAAGTGAATTCTTTATGTGCAAAAAAAAAAATCTATACTAAAATAAAATAAATAAAAATAAAAATAAAAAATAAAAGAAGGAAATGAAATTTAATCTAAACTGTCGGTTCACCTCCTTCTTTCTTAATACAAGATAGCTGTGTCAAAAGATTCCGTCAATACCCAGCAAACAAAAAGATTACATAAACCATAGGTTATGCCGGGTAGATGAGTTCCAAGTAGGAAAAAAGTTCATATATTTATCACAGCTAATTGCGTCACACATACACATGAATTATGAATTTATGATACACAAAAAAATAAGGCAAATTGGAAATAAATAATCTCACCTAACTCAATTTGGCCGATAATAATCGCAAGTCAGTTATTGGCCGATAATAATCCGAACTGGTCAATATTTTTTTTTTGTAAAATAGTCCGCCGTTAAAATAGTTTAACGGAGTTCAGTTTTTTTCCAAATTACAAACCAAATTTTTTAGGGCTTTTGATCAGAACGAGGATACGAGTCGATTGATGTAAAACTTATCTCGAAATACTGCCCAAGCCCACGAAAACGGTGCTTCAATTCGGGTGTTTAAACTTCCAATTAACAAAAATCAAGCCATTTCGAGCACAATTTCGAGGTAAGTTTTATATCAATCGACTCGTATCCTCGTTCTGATCAAAAGCCCTAAAACATCGGTTTGTAATTCAGAAAAAAAAACTTAATTCCGTTAAGCTATTTTAACGGCGGACTATGTTACAAATTTTTTTTTGACCAGTTCAGATTATTATCGGGCAATAACTAACTTGAGATTATTAACGGCGGACTATATTGTGTTTATCGTAGCTTATGTTGATTGAAAACATTACTTCAATAAAAATGCTATGTATATCATATAGTAAAAAAAATATTTTTATTGCATACAAAGTTTTATTACATTTTCTTATAATAAACCAAATAAATATATTGCATGCAAAGTTTTATTACATTTTCTTATAATAAACCAAATAAGGGTGGAGGGAGTCGTTCAATTACTTTAGTGTGTTTGAGTTATTTTCTAGCCAATAAGACCACCCGTACTGGGGCGTCTTTTTTTAAAAAAATTGAAAAAAAAAACGCCTGGAAACGCCCCGAGCCCCACTACGGCCGGCGTTATTTTTGAAAAAAAAAATGTCGTTGGCGTTTTAATTAAAACGCTGGACTTGCATAGGGGGGCGAGACTTGAACGTTGGCAACGGTCAATTGTGTATTTTTTTTTAATTCAAAAATTTACCCACTATATATAATATATATCACCCACTCTCTTATTTTTTATAAAAAACCTCTCACTTTCTCTACTACTTTCTCCTATTTTTTATACCAAAAAACCCACTTTCTCCTATTTTTTATACAATCATGCATTCATTCCAACCCCCTTTTGGTGCCCCCGCAAGACCCACGAACCCGAACACAACCCAACCGCAGCACCCGTATAACCTTCAAGACATGGACCCGAGCTTTTTACCGTACGCGGCTTACTTGAGTGGCGCCACTCCGTTCGTGCCTCCCACCTTCGTCTATGGTCAAGGCGGCGGCTCGCAACCGTCACAACAACAAGCCGAATCCGAACCCGATGTCGATGTCGTGCCGGAGACGCAACCCGAACCGGTGCAAGAGAAATCGAAACGCGGCAGAAGGTCGCATAAGAAGAAGGAAAAGGACGAACCTCGACGTACAAAAACTACCATTAAATGGACGAAGGACGAGGAATTCACGTTGACTCGGGCGTGACTCGACATTTCGGAGGACGAAGACACCGGTAACTCTTATATTTTTTTTTTTACTTATTTTGTACTTTTATTTTTAACATACAACTTGTATATTTTTTTTTAATTTGTAGCAAACTTTCAAACGGGCCCCGTTTTTTGGGATAGGGTTCGTGCACTCTTTTTTAGCACGTGGGGTCAAGTCGAACATCGGGACAAAGATTCCATTTCTAGCAAATGGACCGACATCAACAACAAGTGGCCGAAACCAAAAAGTTTAACGAGTGGGAGATTATGAAAGCAAATGGACAAAGATTCCATTTCTAGCAAACGTTGGGAGATTATGAAAGAGCGAGTGGCCGAAACCAAAAAGTTTAACGAGATGCAAGAGGCGGGGCAAATGGAAAAGGACATTGAGTTTTTGTCCAAACCGATCGACCACCTCCAAGGCGACGCGTTGATCCTTGCGCAAATGTGTCGCCAAAAAATTCGAGAAAAATATGGACTCTAGATCATCTTCTTTTTTTTTAACTTTATTTTTTTTTTCGGTTTTTTTTTTTATTTCAAGTAGTGTAATTTTTATCTTTAATTAATGAAGATTTTTATGTTTTAAATTTAAAAAAAAAAATTGTCAAATGATTGCATGGGCGTTATTGGAATAATGCCCCACTACACCTCTTTTGCTATAATGCCCGACGCTGACTAGGTTGCCACGTGTCGGATAATGCCCCATGGTGGGGGCATTATTTTTGTTCACCACTATTGGTGGTCTAATATCATGTCATGTCAAGTTCTCATTCTACTCCTTATTTTGTACTCAATCACTGACAATGGTCAAACATATGAAGAGTGGTAAACAATTTAAAAAAAAATGTTATTGGTTGAAAAAATGTGAGACCTACTATTAATCATCTCTCTCCTCTACCCCTTCTCTTCCCGCATCGATGAGTAGTCACCGACTTAATCATTCACCGAACACCGAAATGATACCCGATCGGCAAACTTGGTACCACATCCACTCCCCGAAATGATACTGACCACCCAAATATAGAAAATAAGTATTTATTCAATTATTTGTCCTCATTCAATTATTTGTCCTCTTTATGATTGGTAGATGTGCCACCTAACCCATTAAACGTTGAAAATTTGAAATAACTTAATGATTAAGGACAACCCTTATATATTCAAACATTTCTCCAACAAGCCACAACCACAAAATTCAAGATATCATAAAAGAAAAATGACTAAACCAACACCACCATCAAGCCACCACAACACCCCACCACCAGCCCACCACACACCACCACCACCCGTCGTTCACCACCCGTCTCCACCGGTGGTTCACACCCCTCCACCTCCCGTGGTCCACCACCCAGCACCACATGATAAACACCACCACTAATTATGAGATCTAGCAAGTAACACCATATGTGTTGTATAAGTCTTCTAAGTCTTCTATCTATATGACTTGATCACATATGTTGTAATTTTCTTTTGTTACTTTTGGTATCAATAATTGTGGTGTTATGTAAGATCTTATGATATATGATATGTTGTAACATGTATTAACTAATAATTGTGTACGTGTGTGTATTCATGCTTTATTAATGAAGTTATTATTGTTATGTTTATGTTTGTGAAACATGTGATCTAAACTAGTTTCATATGGTTGGTGATCCAACAATGATGAACTATCGTGTTTATGATCGAGTCGACAAACCAAACCGATGATCCAACAACGGGTTTCTATACGATCGGGCTTTGCAAGGTTATATGTTTTGGATATCAATTGATTGTGTGATTGAAACGAATTGTGTGTTGAAAAAAACATGATCTTATATGTTAAAAAACATGTTAGTGTTAGATTTATTTATTTATTTATTTATTTTTTTTGGGGGGGGGGGGGGGGGGTAGAGGCCAGTAAAAACATGGTTTAAAAAGTTTTTCTAAGATTTACTTTTCTTCTTCACAATCCTATATCTTTTTGTGAGGTGTGTTTTGTTTCAAATCCATCTGTTTTATTCTACTTATTGAACATCTATAAAGAAAATAAGTGTAAACATTTAAGTTAAAAAAATATACAAAATCAAACAAAACAAACCGATATTAAACAATAATAATTTATAAAGTTGTTAACCATGATTAATCATTTAAAACAAGTTCAGAAATTTTAAACTAAGGATGTAAATGAGTCGAGTTGTTCATGAACACTACAAGAAATAAAACTTCCAACGATATATACATTATACAACCGTTGGAATCCCCTTAGTGAGAGAGTGAAAGAAGGTTTCGTTTGAAAAAAATGACGTGGATATAGAATTTACACACGAATGCCTTAGGAGGGACTACCGACAAAAGCAAATCAGCGTATTAGTGACGGGTTATCCATTAGTGTTTCTTGTAAATTGAAGTAACGAATTACAAATAGTATAAAATCAATAGAGTTAATTGCCCGGATGGTCCCTGTGGTTTCATGTTTTTTCACGTTTAGTCCCTAACTTTTGAAAATAGCAGGTATGCTCCCTATGGTTTGTTATTTTGTTACTCGGATAGTCCCCTGAGTAGATGTCAGTTAGTTTGGAAATAGCTGGTATGCTCCCTATGGTTTGTCATTTTGTTACTCGGATAGTCCCCAGAGTAAATGTCAGGGGACTATTCGAGTAACAAAATGATAAACCATAGGGAGCATACCTGCTATTTTCAAAAGGTAGGGACTAAACGTGAAACCACAAGGACCATCCGGGTAATTAACTCAAAATCAATACTATAAATAAACAAACTATCCAGCTAAGTAGGGGTGAGGGTCATTAGGTGGTGATGATCCTGAAGGATGTTAACGAAGTGTATATTTTTGACGGCTCAGCAATGGATAAAAGCCACTGCAACGTTGTTCTAAGAAGTTGAATGTTCAAAGATATCTCATATATGCACATGAAGTACACCAAAATGTCGGCGCGAGGACATTTCTTCTAATTCGTGCATTGTGTTAAGAGTCGTTGATAATATCCTCCATTCACTCGGAAGACTTCAAAAACTTCACATTCCCTTATTCACAGGTCTTTACAATTGTGTTTCTTTTTAGCTTGTTTACTAGAAGGCAAAAATATGTTCATATGTAGCACTTACTATCAGGGGCGGATTTACATTCAGTTAGGGAGGTTTCCGGGAACCTGTTTGATCCGTAATTTATAGTGGTAAAGTATATGTAATATTCTCAAGGAATCCCATTGCATTTTGTGTAGGTGGTTCACTGGTTAATGGCAGCGCGGATTAACTTGAACTCGCATGTTCGAGTCTAGTTAAAACCCGTTTTTATTCCTTTTGCGTTTTTTTTTTCTTTTTTTTTTTTTTTAATGAAAAACGAATCAGGGACTTAGGGTTTTGTTACTTAGTCGCCTTTTTCCCCTTTCCCTTATACTCTCAAACCAAAACACACAGCCATCCTCTCCACTGTCCAGCCACTCATCTACCATCATCACTACCAGTCATCCACCATCTCCACTCGCCGGAGCTGAGCAGTCACGCAGCCGCAGCCGCAGCCCCATCAGCCTTCCCTCAATCACTCTCTTTAGCTTTCAGGTTCGTTTATACCCTTTTCTCTAAAAGTTTATGATGTTTATTTGTGATTTTGGGTAAATTGATATTATCTTGCAAGTCGTTGTCACTATTGATTTCGTTTATACCCTTTTCTCTAGACTAGAATTAGTATGAATTTGCATTGATATTTAAACGAATTCAATTCTAAAATTGTTATATTTTCATGATTTTACCTCTGTTTTCGAAACAATCCAAATTTGCACTCTACAATTGATGGCGTATAAAATTGATTTTATAATTAGTATGAATTTGGTTTTTGATTGATTATTGGCTTTTTAATGTAGTCTGCCACAGGAAGTTATTGTATTGAATTCTCCATTAGTTTATCTCTATTAGTTTTGATATCATAGTGACTTCGGGTAAATTGATTTTGAGATAATGACTTGCAATTCTCTATTAGTTTAATCTATTTGATATTATGATTGGATCATTGGACGGTTGATGATGAAAATTTGTAATGCAACGCTCGCTACATTGAATGAGTTCTTACAACAAGTTTCGATCGAGAATGTCAACGTTTTCAAAAGATGAAACCTCGTAGGGAACAACTGTAGGCATGTTTTTTTTTTATTCGTAAAGACCATCTTATTTATGTTACATGTTTTTAAATTTATCATGACGTTATATCGTATTTTTATTATGTGATGAACCTTACCCGACCCGAACCGTCGAACCGACCCGTGTTTTTTATGTTCAGACGTATGATATTGGAACACTTAAAAAAGTGAACCCCTTGGAAAAAAATCCTGGATCCGCCACTGCTTACTATCCCACGGTTGCCTTGAAGGATTCATATTATCATCACTTTCTTACTTGTTTTGGCTTCTCTTTTAAGTAGATTTGCAATTTCTTATATTTTGATCTTCTTCTTTTCTGGATATTTTTTAATATTAGAAGTATTAGATCATTTTGATTAGCGGCTTAGCGCCGTTGGCTTGGTTAGGGTAGAGGGGGGCGCACCTCAGGTATGCATGCGAAGGTTGATACCTGTTTAGGATACACCACCCTCAGGCAGGTGGGTATGGTTGCCTAGTAGAGGAAGCCACGTATGGATGAGTTTTTTTGACCGTTAAACGGTCAAATTACCGATTTACCGCTACCAACATAAAAAAATAATAATAAATAATCAAGTTATACGGTAGTTAAGAGGATTGATGCCACTGATTTTATGGTGTTAGGGTAGTTTAAGGTAAAAATGACGTGCAATCCAGGATTGAAGGGGGCTAGGGTTAGGGCTCACCAAATCGCTCGCTTGGTAAACACTCAGAAAATGGCCGTTCGATTTCTCGACTCGTCGCTCGGTTGTAAACGAGCTAAACACGAGCAAAGGTCTGCTCAGTTCAGTTCAGCTCGTGAACAACCCTAGCTAGGGTAGATGAAAGGGTGCCCCTCTACCCTAAGCTATTTCAACATAACTCCGTACTATGGGTGCAAAAAAGCTGAGTTACTCGAGCTCGACTCGAATAAAAAAGCTCGAAACCAGCCAAGCTGAAATGAGCCCGAGCTCGATCCTAAAAACAAGCTTGTTTACTAAACAAGCCCGTCCTCTTCGCTTATCGAGCTCCAGCCTACTCGTGAGCTTAATTAATCATGAAATAACGATGAAAAATATTGCTAAATTTTAGGGTTTAAACATTGAAGTGTAGTTGCTAGAAATATCGTGTATAAACCACCCAAAATTACACTGAAAGGGGCTACGAATCTAAAACCTCTCACACCACCATCGCACACACCTTAAACCCTTCTCTCTGAAACCCTCACACCGTCATTCTCTCCAGCAACGATTCAGGTTATGTTTCTTCTTCATTATTCTTCATATTCATCCTCAATTGTATCTTCATTCTTCCTGTCAATCCTCAAAGAAAAGCTAATAATTTTAACCTAATTACCCCTATAATCATTCTTACACTATTTCTTCTTATAATCTCTGATACTGTTTAATTTCACGTTGTTAAACGTAGTGTAAACATTAGTTTACTGTACCTATTACATCGATTATTGTTAAGTTTTCTTTAAATTCGACGAATTAGGTCAAATTAGGTTAAATTTGAAGCTTAGATCTCATAAAGTCTCATAACAGATGCATAGTTATTCAACATAATTTTAGTTTGAAGTGAAAATTTATTGATTTGTTGTTAGCTTGAGCTGAAAGTTTGAAACATTAGTGTTTTGGTGGTTTCAGGATGGATGATAGTTTATATGATGAGTTTGGGAACTACATTGGGCCCGAAATCGAGTCGGATCAGGAGAGCGATAGAGAGGAGGAAGACGAGGATCTTCCGGAAAAGATCGAGGCCAACCGGGCTGGTTCTGATGAGGAGAATGCAGCTGCGGGGCCCAACGGGTGGTTAATGAACGGTGAAGATGTTGATATGGAGAATCAGATTGTTCTTGCGGAGGATAAGAAGTATTATCCTACTGCGGAAGAGGTTTATGGTGAGGAAGTGGAGACACTGGTTATGGATGAAGATGAGCAGCCGCTTGAGCTGCCGATTATTAAGCCTGTTCGGGATATTAAGTTTGAAGTCGGGGTTAAGGATTCGTCGACTTACGTTTCGACTCAGTTTCTGTTGGGGCTTTCTTCGAACCCGACTTTGGTTCGGAATGTTGCGTTGGTTGGGCATCTTCAGCACGGGAAGACGGTGTTCATGGATATGTTGGTGGAGCAAACTCATCATATTTCGACTTTTGATCAGAACAGTGAGAAGCATATGAGGTACACGGATACGCGAGTAGATGAGCAGGAGAGAAGAATTTCGATTAAAGCGGTTCCTATGTCGCTTGTTCTTGAAGATAGCAATTCGAAGTCGTATATGTGTAATATCATGGATACACCGGGGCATGTTAATTTTTCTGATGAGATGACGGCTGCTCTTAGGCTTGCTGATGGTGCTGTATTGATTGTTGATGCTGCTGAAGGAGTCATGGTAAGTCTTATGCTTAGGGGTGCTTTGGGTTTTTTAATCGGGTTTTGGGTTATTTTTTTTTCTGTTATAGGAAACCCAAATAGGATTCGGGTTAATCGGTTTCGGGTTTATTTGGGTTGGGTTAATCGGTATACGGATTTTTAAATACAAGCAGCAGTGTGTGCTTTACAATTTAACTTAACATGATTATTACCAAATACCAAGTAAAAAGCACAAACTGTCGAATAAAAACATTCTCAATATGATATTGCGTTTAAACTCATGCATTAAACATATACAATAAGCACAAAACCAAACCGTATCAACCAATCGCATAAGCTAAAAGGAAACCGTCATATATATCAACCGAACCGAATCTTTTTAGTCGCTCAAACAACTAACGAAATAATGAAACAAAACACCATGTTCAAAAAAAGAAACAAAACCTATGGGAGGCAACTATGTAGCACAGGAACGGACGGGACTGGGGTACGGGGACGATACGGGTATGGGGAACGGCAAAACTCAAAAATCCAAGATACGGGTACGGCAAAAAAAATATAAAAAAAGAAAAATATATTAAACAATAGAGAAACAAAATAATTTATATGTTTATAATACTTGATCAAACAAAATAATAAATAATAAATAACAAAAACTGAAACTTATTTTAAGTGTTTCGAGTATTTTGTCAGGTGCAAATAACCTTTAATGAATAATAGTTCTAGAATTGAGCCACATAAACTTAAAAAAAAGCCCAGAAGTAATAAAATAAAAGTCGTAACTGTTTTCTCACTTCATCTTCCCCGTTTAAACCCTTGGTTTAAAAAAATGAGCTTTAAGCGCGCTTAAAGCGTGAAGCAATGAAGCGTTTGGAATAGCGCTTTTTTTGGCCTGAAGCAACACGTGAAGCGTTTTGAGGCGAGCTTTAAGCGCGAAGCGACCTTGGTTTGAGGCGACGCTTCAGCCCAATCAGGTGCAAAAAACGACACTTCAGCATAGGTTTAAATGTTTTTAGAAAACAACATTAAAAACGAATAGTGCGTGCAAAAACTGCCTCACGCGGGCCCGCGTTTTCGGAGCTGCATTCGTGTCCGCAGGACGTGCGGGCACGCACGAGTTCAACCAAATTCCAGTTCAGGAACTCATTTTTAATCATGTTTTTGTGTTTATTATTGATTAACAAGTAGAATAGGTCATATTGATGTGTACAATATTAATTTTTTTTTTATTTTGAGCGCTTCGAATACGTGAAGCTCTCGCTTCGTGCTCGAAGCTTCGCTTAAAGCTTTTGGAACCAAAACGCTTCGGAGCACCTCGCGCTTTTTTAAACCAAGTTTAAACCTAATACCAGAACACCTGCTGAACTACTGCCACAACATTCATGTTACCTTCTTTCTTCTAGCGAGTGAAACGTACCGGAACATTTTGGAGCCGTCTCCAATAACCCGGAACGTTTTGGATCCGTCCCCATAAACCGGAAACGTTTAGGCAACGTCCCCATGGCGTTTCCGTCCCCAAAACGTCCCTGGGATGGGTACTCCATGCTTCCGGGCGTCCCCGTGCTTCATAGGGAGGCAATTTAGACTTCTATAGTTATGTAATTCGGGTTAATCGAGTCAACCCGATTAACATTTTTTAATCTGGTTACCAACCCGAATACTACTTTCGGGTTCCGGGTTCCATCTTGTTCGGGTTATCATGTAACACTATAATTGGGTTCGGGTTGGTTTTTATTCGGGTTTCAGTTAAAAAATCACCCCTACTTATGCTAGTTTGCTACATTTGTTTATTTGATCTTGCAAAATATATATCTATAAGTATACATTTGAGTAAACTTCAATTTTCATCCCTGTGGTTCGCTGATTTTATGCATTAACGACTAGAAAATATAAAAAGGATTAATAAAAGTGGTTTCGGGTCAACCCAGCCTATTTTGTCGAGATAAGAATAAATTAACTCTTTTAAATCAAAACCCATTTTGACCCGTCACCCAACCAGCCAATAGCGATGAGTTAACAAAGTGGCATATTCCACATATGAACACAAACAAACAGACAATTAATTAAGTATGAACTCACTTTTTCTTTTGCAGTCAATTTCTCTTTCAAATCGAGCAATTCCTTTTCCTTGATCTCAAGGTTCTTTCTAATCAACTCGGCTTGCTACAACCAAACAAAAAAAAAAAAACAAACAATGAAATTATTGACGGGTCAACAAGATAAGTCAACAGAAACTAAAAGTCAAAAACAAACCTCCTCTTTTGCAACTAACTTCGATACCTGATGTTTATATCGTCTTCTTTCTTCTTTGACTCCAAAATGCTAGGCGCAATCTTATTATGTGCATCCTCGAGTTCCTTTTCTTTTAGTTTAACGGTCGTCTCGGATTTAATGACTTTTTCCTCCCGTGAATTCATAATTCTCCTACCTTCACATAACCGCTCTTCCCCTTCTTGCAATTTCCTTTCCCATACCTGTAAATCCTCTTTCTGATTCGAATATGTATTTTCCCATGCTTCACGCCTATTAAAAAAATCATTATTATAACAAATAATCTAAAAAAACAACTATAGAGTAAAATGCCATTTTCGTCCCTGACCAGTTTTGTGACTTTCGTCTAAAGGTTTGTTTTTCCACATCTGGATCCAAAAGGTTTGAAATCTTGCCCTTTTCATCCAGCTAGTTAACTCCACCCAGATGCGAAAAAACAAACCTCAGGGACGAAAATGGCATTTTACTCTTAATTATAAGATACAAAACAATAAGAATGAACAGATCAGTTGTACCAAAACAGATAAATAGTGTTTAGATGTGTTTCTGTAGTTTAAATTGTTTGATGATTTGAGTGTTTGGCAAATTTAGATTACACAAGAAACTAGCTGAGAAATTGACCCAAAAAAAAAAAAAAAAGAAATTCGACAAGAAATAAAAACCAAAAATATGAAAATAAAAAGTCCTTTAATTTAGGAAATACAAGTAAAACTATTTTACCCTTTCATAGTTACTTTTTTTGCAAAATCAGAATAATCAAGTTATAATATAATTATTCAAACTGTCATAAATATTTTAAGAAACCATACCCTGTAATAAACGTTTGGCGTTCACTCTGCAACAGACTCTCATGGGTCTCTAGCTCTTGCAATCTTTTGTCAAACTCTAAATCCAAACTTTTTCGGTCCACCTCAGCAAGCTTTGCGTCGGCTTGTTGCATCTTTTCTTCCACCAGTCTAGCTTTATCCTCGATTCCCGCAACTAAATTGTTTGCATCAACTAAACTCGTTTGAGATTTAAGTTTAATTTGTTTATTCTCTTCACCGAGTTCACGTAACGCCTTCTCAAGCTGCAAAAAAACAACACATATGTTCAGAACTTCAGAATCGACTATAACAATCGAAAGAAACATTATAAAGAAAGAAATGTTCTTACGTCAGCCTGACATCGTTTCTCAAACTCTAAAGCTTTCCGCAATTCATCGTATCGTTTTTCAGTTTCGGACAAGGCCATGAAATGGGCAGCCTCCTCACGTTTAACGACTTCTTGTGTATCTGCAAGTGCTTCTTTGAGTTCCTCAGTGGTTGTCATTAGCTCCTTATTTTCGATCAGCAAGAGTCCCATATTATACTGATAATCAAATAACTGCGAAAAGAAAAACAAAAAGAATGTGATCAAAAATAACATTCTACATAGAATACAACACTCTTTATTCGGGTAAAATATACATACTTTAACTGAAAGTTATATCATAGTAACTTTTATAGTAGTTGTTGTCTGGTTGATTCTGAAACTTTTCAGTCATACCAAAAAAATCCAACTTATAGCTAAAAATCACTTAAAAGACCCTTGTTGGAACATTAATCACACATGTGTATATATGTAGCTTTCCATCACTAGATTTCAAAGTATGCAGTTTTTTAACTTGCATTTTTCTGGTTATAGTTGTTTAACAACGATACAAAAGCAATAACAAAGAATATCGTCCATTAGTTTGCTGATTTTAACAGTTTCAGTCCATTAGTTTGCTGATTTTAACAGTTTCAGTCCACACCACTAACATTGGTATGGACTGAAACTGTTAAAGAGTAACACTAGTGTGGACTGAAACTGTTAAAATCAGTAAACTAATGGATGATAAATGCAATTTTTAAACTATTGGACTGAGAGTGTTAAAATCAGCAAACCACAGGGACGAAAATTGAAATTTACTCTCTACATTTTTACCTACTTTTATAAATATATTATTTGACATCAACTCATGAACAGGTGAACACCGAAAGAGCAATTCGGCATGCAATCCAGGAGCGTTTACCGATAGTAGTTGTGATTAACAAGGTATTCTTTTTAATATCTCATTATCGCTATTTGAAGTCGCGATACTCAATGTTTAATGTTTGAATACATATATTATTTGTAGGTTGACAGATTAATAACTGAGCTTAAACTACCGCCAAAAGACGCTTATCATAAGTTGCGACATACGATCGAAGTCATCAACAACCACATTACCGCAGTCTCTTCGACAGCTGGCGATGTCCAAGTCATTGATCCAGCTGCCGGAAACCTTTGTTTCGCTAGCGGTAGTGCAGGATGGTGCTTCACTTTACAATCATTTGCGAAACTATACGTTAAGCTTCACGGAATCCCTTTCGATGCCAACAAGTTCGCATCTCGACTTTGGGGAGATTACTATTATGACCCCGCTACTAGAACCTTCAAAAAGAAACAACCCGCAAGTGGCGCTGAAAGGTCGTTCGTACAGTTTATTCTTGAACCGCTTTACAAGATCTACAGTCAAGTCATCGGAGAACATAAAAAGAGTGTCGAGACGACACTAGCGGAACTCGGTGTTACTTTAAGCAATGCCGCTTACAAGTTGAATGTGAGACCTTTGCTTAGATTAGCGTGCAGCTCGGTTTTCGGGTCAGCCACCGGGTTCACCGACATGTTGGTTCACCATATCCCGTCTGCGAAAGAGGCTGCGTCTAAAAAAGTTGACCATATTTACACCGGGCCGAGAAGTTCAACAATCTACACTTCCATGTCGAATTGTGACCCGTCGGGACCGCTTATGGTCAATATTACGAAACTGTATCCGAAATCGGATTGTTCGGTTTTCGATGCGTTTGGAAGGGTGTATAGCGGAGAAATCCATACGGGTCAGACGGTGCGTGTTCTCGGAGAGGGTTATTCACCGGATGACGAAGAAGATATGACGGTAAAAGAAGTAACGAAACTATGGGTGTATCAAGCGCGTTACAGGATTCCTATCAATAAGGCACCACCTGGCTCATGGGTTCTTATTGAAGGCGTTGATGCTTCCATTATGAAAACCGCTACGCTTTGTGACTCTGAATATGATGATGATGTGTACATATTCAGGCCTCTTCAGTTTAACACTCTTCCTGTGGTGAAAACCGCAACCGAACCGTTGAATCCGAGCGAGTTACCGAAAATGGTTGAGGGTCTTAGGAAGATTAGCAAGAGTTATCCTTTAGCGATTACGAAAGTCGAAGAGTCCGGAGAACATACTATTTTAGGTACTGGAGAATTGTATCTTGATTCTATAATGAAGGATCTTAGAGAACTATATTCAGAAGTCGAAGTCAAGGTACTGTAATTGTTGACTCATTTATTTGACCCGTTAGAGATAAAATATAGCCTCAATTGACCTACTTATAAGTAATTAGGTCAAAATGGGCTTTTTTGTGAAGTGTGTTATATTTATTTTTCATTTTCTTTTTGATATATTTCTGCGGATGACTTGCGTATTTTTTTAAATGCTTTTTTATGTATTTAACAGGTGGCCGACCCAGTTGTCTCATTTTGTGAAACGGTGGTGGAGTCTTCATCAATGAAATGCTTTGCTGAAACGCCTAATAAGAAAAATAAAATTACTATGGTATGTGCTGACACACCTAGGTTTTTTTAAGAGTAATTTACACAAATTATCCTTTATTTATATACCAAATTGCGCTGTTTGTCCTTTGTCTTGAAAAATCACGCAAAATGTCCTGTATGATTAAATTTTGCATGCTCTTTGTCCTTTAAGCTAACTGATGCTAACTTTTCTGTTAACTTTTAAGGTAAAATGACCATTTTGCTCAAATGACATAATCTGAAATTATGTAATTTTTCTGTTAAAATGGTCATTTAACCTTAGTTAACTGAAAAGCTAACATCAGTTCACTTAAAGGACAAAGAGCGGGCAAACTTTAATTATAAAAGACATTTTACGTGCTTTTTAAAGACAAAAGATAAAGAGTGCAATCTTGTATATAAATAAAGGACAATTTGTGTAATTTACTCTCTTTATTAATCTCTTTTGTGGCTTTTGGAATATATGTCTTACATTATTCTATTGGTTAGATTGCTGAACCACTAGAGAGAGGACTTGCAGAAGATATTGAGAATGGTGTTGTAAGCGTTGACTGGCCCAGAAAGAAGCTCGGTGACTTTTTTCAAAATAGATATGATTGGGATCTGCTTGCTGCAAGATCTATTTGGGCGTTTGGACCCGACAAGCAGGTATTATACATTTTAGAAGTTTTTAGTAGTTTTTGTCTCATTCTTTATATCTTCTTTATTGTTTAAATCATTTTGTAGGGACCTAATATATTATTGGATGACACACTCTCGAGTGAAGTCGACAAAAGTTTGTTGAATTCTGTGAAGGATTCAATCGTTCAAGGGTAAGTTGTTTCTCCTTTATTGTTTTTTATTCTTTTATGTGAATGTGAATTAGTACTAATATGCGCTTTTAACAGGTTCCAGTGGGGTGCACGCGAGGGTCCGCTTTGTGACGAGCCGATCCGTAACGTCAAGTTCAAAATAGTTGATGCGAAAATTGCACCAGAGCCGCTACATCGTGGAACCGGTCAAATCATTCCAACAGCTCGACGTGTGGCCTACTCAGCTTTTCTTATGGCAACACCTCGTCTTATGGAGCCAGTATATTATGTGGAGGTAATAACTCTGAAACTTAATTATACTAGATTAATAACTAACTAGTGGGTTACCACCCCCGCTTCGCAGCGGGTTCGAAACGTAGATAAAAATAAGCAAATCGCGAGAGTTAAAGTTGTTTGTTGTTTTAGTTAAAGGGCTAAACATGTCATTATTAAAGTTGAGGGGTCAAACATGTCATTATTAAAGTTGAGGGGGGGCTAAAATTGTTTTAGTTAAGGGACTATACATGTCATTATCAAAGTTGAGGGGCTAAACATATCATTATTAAAATTAAGGGGCTAACGTTGTTTATTATTAAAGTTGAGGGGTTAAAGCTGTTTTAGTTAAGGGGCTAAACATGTCATTACCAAAGTTGAGGGGTTGAAGCTGTTTATTATTAAAGTTGGTTAATGTCAAAGTTGAGGGGCTAAAGTTGGTTAATGTCAAAGTTGAGGGGCTAAAGTTGGTTAATGTCAAAGTTGAGGGGCCAAAGTTGGTTGATGTGACAAAAGAGCATATTTATAGTATAGATAATTTTGATGTTTTCCAGGTTCATCCTAATTTCTGATTATGTTCAGCATTTACGAGCATATTTGTTAATATAACTCGGGTCTCTCCCGTATGAAATAACATATCATGCGTACATATATATATATTTCAGATACAAACACCCATCGATTGTGTTTCCGCTATATACACGGTGTTATCTCGAAGACGTGGGCATATAACTGCCGACGTTCCTCAACCAGGGACCCCTGCGTACATCGTCAAGGCGTTTGTTCCCGTAATCGAGTCATTTGGTTTTGAGACAGACTTACGGTATCACACCCAGGGGCAGGCATTTGCAGTCTCAACTTTTGATCACTGGGCTATTGTTCCCGGTGACCCATTGGATAAAAGCATTGTGTTACGGCCACTTGAGCCCGCACCGATTCAGTATCTTGCACGTGAATTCATGGTGAAAACGAGGCGTAGGAAGGTATACTGTATACTAATTGTTTTGTTGTAGTGGTTTGTGGTTGAATTGATGTGTTGAATGAAATGGTGTTTGTGTTTTTTGGTAGGGTATGAGCGAGGATGTGAGCATCAACAAGTTTTTCGATGAGGCTATGGTGGTGGAGCTTGCTCAGCAGGAAGCTGATCTACACCAGCAGATGATTTAGACACCGTGATGAATGATTTGTAGCGGTTTAATGGAGTTTTGGTGATTTGTTTTTAGCTTTGATACCAAAAAAGTTTAGACTTGCATTTCTAAGCACTTTCTTTGCTACGTCGAAGAAAATGATACTGTTTGATGGATTATGTAAAACAAGGTTGCTTGAAAGATTTAATTAATTTTAGTTAAGTATCAAGTATCAACTGCCATACATAAAACGGTTATGTAGCTAGTTACGTCTCTCTGGGTAACTCCCCACGTATTTTTCAAGCACCGTGTATAAATAAGGTATATACCTTCCATGCCTCTCGAAACCCCCAAGCATTGACAAATCCGTTCTCAGCACTTACCCCAACTTGTCGAACCCCATG
Organism: Helianthus tuberosus; assembly: GCA_030545235.1. Lineage (NCBI taxonomy): Eukaryota > Viridiplantae > Streptophyta > Magnoliopsida > Asterales > Asteraceae > Helianthus > Helianthus tuberosus. The sequence continues at coordinate 14,431,161 of CM060410.1, forward strand.
TAACCTAAAACCAGATTGCTGTGGCTCGTGTTGCTTTCAACTTAAACTATTGATGTACTTCTCTGGACACGTAGGCGATCAGATAGATCTAGAGGTTCTTTAATGATGGGATGATTTGTGTATGAAGCTGTTGCTGGAGTTCAGCCCACAAGGTCACTATTAAGGATTTCGCATCCTGTTCTTGTTTTTTACAGTTCATATGGAAACATTTTTATGTTTAGCAGCATTTTGTTAATGTTCCTTTTTGGGTTACTTGAAAAGGGGCCATATGCACTTATTACCACAGCGGTTTTAAAGGAATTCTAGAGCGTTAGCAGCTTAGTGAGCGCATTCATAGATGGTACACACTCGGTTGTTGCAGCCCTGCGCCCACTTATAGTCTGCTGGTTTGTTATTGGTTTGAGTCGCTAGAACTGAGATTAAAGGGATAGTAATAGAGGGAAAGTGGCTTTGGTTCAGTGGAATTGCAGGGTGTTGAAATGCTAGATTTTGCAATCCGAAGCCATTTTTGAAGTAGTTTTCATATGTTCTGAATTTCTGAAGCTTCTTCAGTATCATTAGGTTTAAGCCCACAAGGTCACTCACCAACTACCATAGCAAACCGCAGCGCCGCCCTTATATTGTTTTCAATTTTGTGAAAAGAAGGTAAAAGAAAAAAGTGTTGACCATCACGATGCAGAAACACTCCTAACTCTACCACCACATTTAGTGCCGGTTCTGCTTTGAATAAAAAACGAAGAGAAGACGCTAGAAGGAGGGCTTGAACCTCCGACCTTGTGGTTAACAGCCACACGCTCTAACCAACTGAGCTATTCCAGCTTTTTGCTTGATATGATTTTAAAATGATATTTATTGTTACTTCTACCTAAAGGAGAAATAAGTAGGATTTTTTATGAAGATAGAAATATTCTTAGCAAATTTTTATATGAAAATTTATATTCTTGTTTGTCGGTATCAATGAATGTGATTCAAACGATGAAAGACTTGCTAATCAAAATCAAATATAAATAAAGTTATAGGATGGTTTGTTACAGTGGCGGATCCAGCCAGTTTTTTCACTGGGTTCCTTTTTCCAAGTCCTACAAGGTTTACACTAAAAAAAACGTTTTTTTTTTCCAAATCATACAAGGTTTACACTAAAAAAAATGTTTTTTTCCAAATCGACTGGGTTCCTGGGAACCCGTAAAACCAGGCTAAATCCGCCCCTGGTTTGTTAATCACTTATGTAAGTACATAATGGAAAACATGTAAATATTATATCAATTACAACATTCAAGCGAGTGGATAATCCAGAAACTAATGTAGCCATCCAAGTAGACGTGATAGTCAACTTGATCTGGTTCCCGTTTAGAGTGTATATGAGTAATGGGATTAAGAGTTCGTTAGGTTGAGGAACTCGTGATTAAGGGAGAGAAAGGAGGTTGATTTTTGTGATGTTAAGATATGTGTCTACGTTTAATCCTCGCTAATTATCTCCTTAAATACACGCAATGGGAAAGCCTAATTAGTTATGAAGGGTAATACGGTTTATCAACAATTACCAACTAATATAAATAAAGTATAATTATTATTTTAATTCATTATAATACAAATGACTATAATAGTTACATGATTGCCAATGAGGTAGTGGTAGAGTGGTTGAGGAAAAACTTGTTGTTCCCTGTGGCCCAGGTTTGACTCCAACTCCCCCCATTATTTTCTGGGGATATTTACCAAAATAGCCAATAATTTCTTTGACTTACCAAAATGGCCACTTCATGAGTCGGTGGAGCAGGGCATCACGGATTCAAATGTGCGGGATGCCTCTTTCAAGACCCCTCATGCATCTTTAAATATGGAAGTGACACGTGTCTCAATGATTAGGTAGACTCCTCCAATGCCCCTCAGCAGACTCATCCAATGCCTCAGCAGACTCTTCCAATGCCCCTCAGCAGACTCTTCCAATGCCTCAGGCATGAGTTAAAATTTTATGTGGGACCTACCACCCACTTCATCTTCACCACCGCCACCACTACCACCGCCACCGCCACCGCCACCACCTCCACCGCCACCGCCACTTCATCTTCAAGATCCTTCATGAGCTCCAACACATCAATAACTTCATATCCTTGCTCTAAAACACTGTTCTTGTTTTCAATCTGCATTAATTCTTTTTCAGATTTATCGCTTGACTTCGCAAAGAATTTATCGATAAGCACACCGGCTGCATCGACATGGAGAATTCGATCGGGTTGCAAGTACCCGACCGTCTTAATCGTCTTCAGTTTCTTCAAGAACTTCCCCTTCACACTATTCATGTTCTTATTATTCTTCTTCTTGACCTATATATACAAAAACTGTATGTATATATTGGTCAAGCAGACTCATCCAAAAACTGTATGTATATATTGGTGAATTTTATGGTGGTGGTGGTGGTGAAGATGAAGTGGGTGGTAGGTCCCACATAAAATTTTAACTCATGCCTGAGGAATTGGAAGAGTCTGTTGAGGGGCATTGGAAGAGTCTGCTGAGGCATTGGATGAGTCTGCTGAGGGGCATTGGAGGAGCCTACCTAATCATTGAGACACGTGTCACTTCCATGTTTAAAGACGCAGGAGGGGTCTTGAAAGAGGCATCCCGCACATTTGAATCCGTGATGCCCTGTTCCAAGGAGGCATCAAATGGCCATTTTGGTAAGTTAAAGAAATTCTTGGCTATTTTGGTAATTAGCCCTTATTTTCTGTGGCATCCAGGTGAAGGGAGAATACGGGTGGCGTCGGTTCGTCTTGGATGGAAAACGAGGTTTTAAAGTTCATTCCACTGTTGTGCCTTCGGGCGGGTGGTGGTCGGGTTTCCACACATCTGGGAGAGCCAAGGGGCTGGCGGTAGAGGTGTACAAATCGGTTATTTTCAAAAACCAGTTTCGGTTATTAACCGAACCGGTTTTTTTCACCAAAAACAAAAACTGGGTTTTTTCACCAAAAACAAAAACCGGTTTTTCTATAACCGGTTCCGGTTACTAACCGGTTTTTTCAACTCAAAACACTAACTGGTCCAACCGGTTATGATCGGTTATTAACCGGTTTATTCCAAAAAACTGGTTTTTACCAGTTTAAACCGGCTTTTTATAACCGTTTTCGAAGATAAGTATCTCTAACCGGATCCTAACCGGCGGTTCGGTTCGGTTCTAAAACCAGTTATAAAAAAACCAGTTAAAAAAACCGGTTTTGTCTTTTTTCCTGGTTTCGGTTCTAAAACCGGTTTTTTTGTACACCTCTAGCTGGCGGCGGTCGAGTAGTCGATCTTGGCCACAACGCCCGATGTCATGGAGGTTGGCACATCGTTCTTTGCCGTTAAAAAAAAAACAATTACGTGATTAAATACATATAAATATATATATTTAATATGTTTTATTTACTCTAAAGCTGTATGCATCCTAAAGACAACTAATGGCGAGTTTTTGTTAGTTGGTTCATACCAAGGTTAGTAAAATTTTTAATGATATAATTCTATAAGATTAGGATTAAATACAAAGGACAACGTAAATAAGAAAGGTAAGAAGGATTCTAGTATATTGATCTTATATTTAGAGTGTTGACTTTAATTTTAGGAAAAAGAAATGAATGGAAGGGCATAAAAGAAATCTAAGACCATCCCTAATGCAATGCACTTAGAGCATTCACATCCAACCCACTATATTTTCACCATAAATTACACTAAAAAACAATACATTTTCTCTCTCATTTTTAATTAAATAATGTTTTTTTATACCTTTATCATTATCTTTTCTCTCTCCTCCACTCACAACCACTTTCAAAATATATTAAAAAATTATAGGGGGTGAACAGTGTCTCCCAAAATATACAGATGAACAGTAACATTTTCTCTCTCCTACACTCACAACCACTTTTTATACTCTTATTATTTTAAAAACATCACACTGAGAATATGATGCCTTGGATGTGAATGCTCTTAGGATGCATTTGATGAGTTGGAGATGATGTGAAGGTGAGAGGAGATAATCTTGTATTGGAGATGGTCTAATATATATTAACTTTCTCTCTCCACATATGCAAGACACATGTCAATTCCTCCATCAATTTTAAACGTCCATAACTTTTTTATACGACATTTGTTTTTAAAAAAAAGTTTCACCATAAAAAGAAATAATTCTATAACCTATATAGTACTAAGGTTTCTATATATTGTGTTATTATCAAAACTTATAATACAATGTTAATTTGGGTTATGTCCATTGCGTTCTTATCAGAACCTATAACACCAAGTATGACACAATGAAGATAATGTTGTATTTGAGTTTTCAATAATTTGTGTTATAGGTTATAGTCATTGTGTTTATTATGCTATTGATTGTGTTTTAATCTGTTTATAATTTGTGTTATAGAGTAATTCAAATCTAACTCAAATATATATAATTACAATTATGCAATAGTGTTTTTTTTATCATTTGATTCGTATGCTTGGTACACTAAGTATATTTGTACATGAGTTTAACCTTATATATATATATGTGCATTATTTTCCGAGAAAAATGCCCGGATAGTCTCTGTGGTTTGTCTATTTTTCATCTTTAGTCCCTAACTTTCTAAAATTACAGCTATAGTTCCCAACTTTTGCAATTTCGTTCCCAGATAGTCCCTGACGCGGATGAGGGTTAGTTTTTGGTGTTAAGTGGATATGAAATTACTAAAATACCCTTGTTCTAAAAAGAAATATATTTAAATCAAGTGAGGCCCACCTCTTCTTCATTCCAACACCACCTGCAACCACCCACCTCCACCATCATCTTCATTCTTCAACCTCATCCACCACCACTACCACCATCACCCTTCAACAATTATAAAATTCTAATATCAAAAATTATAAAATCACTTTTAATTGAAACCAGGATAACACTATATTTACATCTTCATCATACATAGCATAAGCCAAAATTCAAAACAAAAAATAACCCAATTTCTGAAAATCTACATCAGAGAAATTGCTAGCCTCATCTAACTGTAACCCAATTTCGTGTCAGTTTTTGAGTGTTTGTTGATGGCGGATTGATTGATATTGTGGTTTTTATTGCAGCTGGTATGGAGAAGCATCGAGCTGGTAAGCTGGTGCCGTTGCTGACCGAAGCAGGTGCCATTGCCAATAACTCTGCACAGCTCTGAAGATTGGTGTCTGAATAAGATGATTAAGTTGGTTTAGGAAGAAAAAAAACAATGGTCTGTTCTCATTGTGATTGTGATGTTTTTAATCATATGATATGTTAATAAAATACAATCTTTAATCATATGTGATCTGATGTGACATCACAAGTTGTGTTTGTTTAATTAGGAGTCACAAGTTGTGGTGGTGAAGGTGGTTAAGTGGTGATTCCGGCAGTGGAGGTGGAGGTGGTTGTGGTGATTTTTCTAAAAGAACAGAGAGAGTAGAGAGACAATAGAGAGAGAAGGGGGTGGGGATGAAATTGTTTTTTTATTTTTATAACTAGTGGGTCTCATATATATATATGTGTATTTAATTAATTTGTTTTGTTTTACATTAAGGGTAAATTGGTCATTTCACACCCACTTAACTGAGAACACTAACCTTCATCCGTGCCAGGGACTATCAGGGAACGAAATTGAAAAAGTTAGGGACTATAGCTGTAATTTTAGAAAGTTAGGGACTAAAGGTAAAAAATGGACAAACCACAGGGACTATCCGAGCATTTTTCTCTTATTTTCCTTATATTTTGCAATACATTTACATATTTACATACTATAAATTTACAACAAGTTGAGGCATTGAGGTGTTGTACCACATGTTTTGAGGGTTTTTCAAAAAAAATAAAATAAAAAAAATAAAAAAAATTGATGTTTCACTTTAAACCCAAAACTACTTGATTTTGTAGTTTTAACCCAAAAGTTTTTAGTTTTTCCAATTTAACCTCACAACCTTTTTACTTTCAACTTTGATCCCATATGTTTTTTATATTTTGCAAAATTTTTCGTTTTACGTTTAGATCTAAATTTTGCGACTTAACACGGCACAATGTGTGTGTATGGTTCAACGATTTTACGTTTTCTTATACGCTTCATTCTAAATTTTGCGAGTTAACATGGGACAACGTACGTGTGTGGTTCAGTGTGTTTATGTCGTCTATATTTTCCAGTTTAATAAGTTCGTCACAACGCGCGAGTCCTAAATTGAGTTAGTTATTATTTTCTATGTTTTATATGTCGGTCTAATTTTTCCACTTTAAGACGCTGCAACTTCAATGTTGGTGGTCGTTGGCTATAGTGTGGCATTGGTGCTATTTGTCACGGTTTTACGCCCCCGCCGCAACGCGGGGAGCTTAATACGATATGTTATTTATATTGATACAAGTCATGTAACGTAGTAATTATTATACCATTAATTGCATTGAGCTTATTGGGTGAATTACTTATTTGTATAAGATAGTAATACAGATTTAACCGACAAAAACATCTTTAACACATTGTAAATTTGAATTTGATCAACAGCATGTCAATTTCGTTGGCCGCGACGCAACGCACGCGGGTCAATTTTCTAGTTAATATCAAATATTTAATAAAAACAAATAATTCTATAACATATATAGTACTAAATTTCTATTATTAAATTACTAAATGAGTGCATAAGCTTGTTCCTTAATCCTAAACACCTGCAGCATTTCCGCAATGCTGTCTAATTTAATTCCCCGTAACTTTAAATTACTTTATCATACTGTGTATATATGTTAGCATCTATGTGCTTTTGTTAACTAGTTTTTTTTTCTCATTATTTAGTCTTCTAATTTTTCTTACTGCATTAGTCTATATATGTCGTTCTTAAACATGAAATTATCTTTGTATGTATGCTACTGTTCCAGAACCGACTTGATCTCCGGGTCATTTTTATTTTCTTCATTCTTGTGATTCTGTACAAAAACAGATTAAACTTATATAATTAAGAAAAATACTTTTGTTTTTGATAACCTTTAAAACCAAAATTGCTCCTCATTAAGAAAAATACTTTTGTCACAAGTCATGTATACTTCTGCAAATAAATTACAAAAAAAAAAAAAAAAAAAAAAACAAGTTGTGAAATACAAGAGAATTGAGAAAACAAGTAATGTAGTTGATGTATAAGATTTTCCCACAATCAACTTTTGATCAAATTATGCCCCGAGTACAATGAGTTAGTGTTTCAGCTATTACAACAAAAGATGTGTATCATGTCATCCCCAAGACATACTCAAACAAAGAATATTAATATAACAGGAGACATATGTTAGAAAAATGTAAACACCGAGTGTTTGTGATATGTCATATTATGACACTTATGCATTTTTGTTGAAATGAATTACTCCATGATGTTTTCTTGAAAGATGATCCAGTTGATAGTGATTTCAATGATGTCTTGGCCGGTGATGTTTCGGTCCATAGTAGTCTTCATGAATCTTTGGTAACCAGTGGTCGACATGATGAGATTTCTTGGTTACCACTCTAGAATTTAATTTTCTGTTCTTTAACGCGGTACGTGATGGAAGTTCATCAGTTTTTGCTACCATTGCTTGTTCTTGATTGCTTCTTTTTATCGACGAAATCTGTAACAAATGAGCAAAAGACCATGAGCTATAATCACAAACCAATGAAAAAGGTGTCAATGTTTTGACATGAAATCATGATTAAGATACCAACCTTGATGATTTCTTGATTAGTGCTAGCTGATAAATTGAGCATTCTACCCAACCTTTTACCTTCATAACATCAACAAGAAAACACAATTAGATATACTCCATGATAATTAATCTCTTTGATCCACTTTACAAATGTAATTATGTAATTTAGGGCCAAGATTATTTTAGCATTGCCAAAATGAGTTCAGAAAAAGTTTACACACCTTCAACTTCATAACCATGGAGGCTTGAGAGAAGAAACACAATAAACATGAGATAAAGCTTCATACTTTGTGAGTCAAACTAAATGCAAGTGAACCTCTTGAGAGTTTAGGGTTTAGGGTCTCTCTCTCTCTCTCTCTCTCTCTAGAATCTTTATGCAATGAATGAGAAACTTAGAATGGTTTGTAAGATGGGTATAATCCCAACTTATTTATACAAACAAGCTTAGGGACCCATGGTCATGCTGCTGACCAACTATAGGATAATGCTATTTTCTCCTATTCTTTAATGGGTTACATGCTTTGTGCTCCATTAGCTTGATTATTAAATGAATTGGTGGTTTCGAATAATAAGATAAATGTGGAAGCAGGGGACAAAAGTGCTCGTACAAAAAAGGTATTGTTTCCTTTGTCTTATTAAACATATATTCTCATACAACTATACAAGACAATTATTCTGTTAGAAGATGAACATAAACCATAGACTCAAAGGTTAAGTATTTGTGTCAACTTAATAGGAACTAGTTATAGTTTTCTAATGAGTGATGATATAAGTTCTAGACTTGATTTTAAGATAAATTTGAGTGTTTTTGTTCAAAATGAAAAGATATTGGAAGAGAGTTATACAACTTATAATATACTTTTAAGGGTCATATGATCTGGATGACTTCATACCGTTTTAGGGTATGATGTCCGCTCAAAAGGTATTCGAATATTCATATTATATTTTCTTTAGTGATTGCAAGTACAACATACAGACATACGCACGAGTGCATCACAGCTAGCTAGTTCTTGTGGTCCTACCATTTTGTTGACATCTCTTGCCACCAAAATCGGCTTTTTATGCTTATTTGTCTCACTCTCCTATTTGTATTGTAATTTGTTGAAGTAACTCTTGGGCAACCTTTCATCAAGGGTTAATTGTAGATTAGAATATTTGATCTTACTCTTGAATTTTTAACTTGGATAACTTACAGGAAAAATGAAGATCAAATATAATCAAGTCCATCCGAAGAAAATCGGTTTCGGGCCGGTATCGTTTATTTATTTGTTTTAGTTAGTAATGGGTCAAAACTGTTTATCGTTTATGTTTATGTATTTGGGCCGGAGGCCATGTCTAGTGGGTCAAACATAATAGTCCAGTAGGTTAAGTTATGTTGGAGAACAAGCGGGCTGGGCCGAACTTTTTGAATCGGTACGTCTGCATAACCGCATGAGCGGTTATGAGGGAAACGTCATCTCCCTTCATGAAACGTTGTGACTGATCAAGGACGTACCCTTTCACTGCATATATATACGGCCGCAACCCTTGTTCATAATCAGCAGTTCTGTAATGCAAGTTTGTGTTTATTAAAGTTCAAGTTTATTACGGGTAGTTATTATCATTCTACAAGTTCTGTTAGTTTGATTCATGATGAAGTATTGCAATGGTTGTTGTTTGTTTGAGAATGATTGTGTATGCGGTCACAACTCGATCCGTTCCGACTGGTCCTGGGTTTCCGATGACGATGATACCAACATTGGTATCAGAGCCAAAGGTTTAACAGGAACCGGAAAGAGTTGTGATTATGATGGGAACCGGTTATGTGGAGACAAGGGAAAATCGGTTGAAACCGATTACGGTGAAGATGTTGTTCGTAGTGGAAAGTGCGGCCGGGCGGCGGAAGAGGATGAGTACGCGCAGGGGAAGCCAACCATACGAGCCGGGAAATCACCGTTAAAGAAGGTTCCAAAGAAAATGGGTCCGAAGGGTTTTGCGAAGAAATCCGGAAAGAAGGCAAATGCACCGGTGGGAAGGCCAAGAAAACCAGGAATTCGTTGTTTCAAGTGCAAGCAATTTGGTCATATTGCCTCGATTTGCCCAAGTAAGTATATTAATTTATCGCCATTACCAATTGAAAGTGATTATGTGGTTAAGGATACATGTGGCGGTAAATGGGATTCAATATGGGTTGTTGATCCTACATTCAAAACACACATGACGGGAAACCGGAATGTGTTTAAATGTTTCAAGAGACACTTTGGGTTAGTAACAAACGAGAATAGGAAGGATTTCTCGTTTGTGCATGGTATTGGAGAAGTTAGAGTCCCGGTGGACGGAAAAGACAAAACGATCCAATGTGTAAGTTACGCTCCTAGTCTAGACAAGAACGTGTTAAGTCTAGAACAACTTTTGTTTCAAGGGATAGAAACGGTTACAATGGGGGATACATGTTTACTAAAGAAGATGTTTGGAAATCGCTTGAAAGGGTTCGATATTTATGAAGATAAGTCGGAAGTTGACTTAGAACAAGATTATCTCAACACGTTTTATGATAATCTTGGTGTTGATAACGGTTACAAGAAAGAAAAGAAGGAATTTAAGGAATGTTTGGAAGATTACTATGAAAGGGAATTCGAAAAGGAAAGGAACAAGAAAAAGGTGTACGGTGAAAGTTCGAGGGCTAGAAAGAAAGAAATTGTTTATTCCAAGAAGGCAAAGAAGGCGCTTTTAATTTACATCGAAGGTGAAAAAGATAATCCGCGTGAGTCAAAAGAAACGCTCCGGGAACGAGCGATAACTCTTTCACAACTCGAGGAAGACGTCATCGAAAGAAACATGATTATGGAAAGTTGTGTAGAACCGGGAGATCTCATTACGTTGCACGAAGAATTAAAAAATCACCAAAGGTTTTTCGATACTCCATTCGAAGAAATCTTGATTTGGTTTATTACGGATTTTCTCGGAATCGTATGTGAAAAAGCAATGCCACCCGAATTGATTGATGGCCGGGATCTTAGTCTCATATTACTACATCGCATTGTAAAGCACAACGGAGGGTTCAAGGAAGTAATGGAAAAGAATATGTGGGATGTGATTGCGGCTAAATACGGTTATGAACCGGATGATGCATATGAAGTCAAGGTTGCCTACATTTATTACTTGGAACTAGTCGAGTGGTATTTCGACTACATGAAGAAAGAGCGTGGGAAAAAGGCAAACGTTATGGCTGGAAATTCAAGCAACAACGGCGGTTGGATCGAAGAATCAAGTGACGACGAAGTGGTGGTCAAGATAGAGGTCACCAACAATCGCAAGGAGTAATCAAGGCTGGAGACTCGGATGTTCTTGATTAGGGGGGTGAATGAAGATCAAATATAATCAAGTCCATCCGAAGAAAATTGGTTTCGGGCCGGTATCGTTTATTTATTTGTTTTAGTTAGTAATGGGTCAAAACTGTTTATCGTTTATGTTTATGTATTTGGGCCGGAGGCCATGTCTAGTGGGTCGAACATAATAGTCCAGTAGGTTAAGTTATGTTGGAGAACAAGCGGGCTGGGCCGAACTCTTTGAATCGGTACGTCTGCATAACCGCATGAGCGGTTATGAGGGAAACGTCATCTCCCTTCATGAAACGTTGTGACTGATCAAGGACGTACCCTTTCACTGCATATATATACGGCCGCAACCCTTGTTCATAATCAGCAGTTCTGTAATGCAAGTTTGTGTTTATTAAAGTTCAAGTTTATTACGGTTAGTTATTATCATTCTACAAGTTCTGTTAGTTTGATTCATGATGAAGTATTGCAATGGTTGTTGTTTGTTTGAGAATGATTGTGTATGCGGTCACAACTCGATCCGTTCCGACTGGTCCTGGGTTTCCGATGACGATGATACCAACAAAAAAGAAGAGCGAAAATGTAGTTATGTTATGAAACAGTTATGTTAGAGAACCATCTAAAGGTCTTAGTTGGCCGTTGGCGATTAATGTAGACCTGGCAAACGGGTCGGGTTGGGTCGGGTCATGGGTCAAAATGGGTTCGGGTCGAAACGGGTTCGGGTCAATTAAAAAAATGGTTGTTTTGGTTCGGGTCGAAACGGGTTCGGGTTGGAACGGGTTCAGGTCGGAACGGGTTCGGGTCGGAACAGGTTCGGGTCGGGTCGGGCTGATAATTTACTCTGTTTTTGAGATTTTTTGCTGTATGATTAACCATTAACAATTAAATTTTATACATATATTTTATAGTTATACTCAGTCGGTGAATACACACACTATCTGTCAGTTGAATCATTAGGAACTACATCGTATTCACATTCAGTAGTGAATAAATTGGTTTCTAAATATATATATTTGGATCCATCACTATGTAGTACATATGTAGAGGAATTATGACGTGAAGAAGTGATGGTTTTGTAAATTGTGTGTTTAGAGCTTTGGTTTGCCTTTATTTAAATTCAATTCCATATGAAATATAGTATTTTAGTTGAACAGAATATGAACCGCACTAGCAACGATCGCAGATGTGAATTTGTGTAGTGTTTTGTGTCTACAAGACTACAACTTATGATGGTTTTGGTGGCGTTGATTGTTGGTGATTGCGGCGGCAGAGATGGTTGGTGTGGTTGCGTCGCGTGGCGATGATGGTTGATGGTGGCTGTGGTGGTGGCAAACTAGCGATGGTTTGACGGTGGCTGCGGTGGTGGCGTTGGTTGACTGTGGCTGTGGTGGTGGCGATGGTTGACGGTTACACAGTGGTGGCTTCGGTTGATGGTGATTGTTGCGGAAGTGATGGTTGGTGCTGGTTACGGTGGTGGGTATGGTCGCGTCGAAACGGTTCCCTTTGAAACGGTTCGATTCGAAACGGTACGGGTCGAAACGGTTCGCGTCGAAACAGTACCGGTCGAAACGTTACTGGTCGAAACGGTACATGTCGAAACGGTTCGATTCGAAACGCTACGGGTCGAAACGGTACGGGTCGAAACGGTTCGCGTCGAAACGGTACGAAACTCGTCCTGACCCGAAACTCGTCTCGTGCGGAAACTCGTGCCGGCCCAAAACCCATTGCGTATCCGAAACCCATTCCGATACGAAACCTGCCCCGTTTCTTTAAGACACTAACCCGCATCTACCCGTTTCTTTAAGACACTAACCCACATCGACCCATTTCTTTAATGTTGTCGACCCGTTTTGACCCGAAAATAACAAGATGAAATTTCAAGTGACCCATTGTGACCCAATTAGTTAAAATATCTTACCCAAACCAACCCATATAATTTTAAAAGAGTGTGCCTATTAGCACACTAAAGTGCCTATTGGCACACCAAACCCTAGCAAAATTAGGGTTTATCTACACTGCGTATTGGTCTATGCGCAGCGTATAGGGTTGGTCAATACGCAGCGTATAGGGTTAACCCTATACGCTGCGCATAGATCAATACGCAGCGTAGATAGACCACAGATCTCAGTGCCTGATAACCAATCATTGCACAGAAAACAAGGTTTATCTACGCTGCGTATTGACCAATACGCAGCGTATATAAAACAGCTGCTAATTTGGGGTCATTTTGGTAGGTTTGAAGTGTCAAATTTTTACCAGGTTTGTATACGCTGCGTATTGACCTATACGCAGCGTATATAAACCTGACAAAAATTTGACACTTCAAACCTACCAAAATGACCCCAAATTTGCAGCTGTTTTATATACGCTGCGTAGCGGGTAACAATTACGTAACCATACTTCTTTCCCGTTTCTTGTACCCAATTCTTCAAATCAGTTAGAGACATGAAACGCTAAAAAAAGTTACGTTAATATTTGGTAATTTTATGAAACTCATACTTCAGGGACTAATATGGTCATTATTGAAACTATTTTAACTGAATGTTTTAGCCAGGTTAACTTTCATATAAAGATTTCTTCTTTAAACACTAACTTAGTTAGCATACTTAACTGAACAGTACAGGGACCGTTTTTGCCAATTTTTGAAACTTCAGGGACCATTTTTGTCAATTTTTGAAACTTCAGGGACCATTTTTGTAAATCCTGGAAACATCAGGGACCATTTTTGTAAATTTTCGAAACTTCAGGGACCGTTTATGTCAATTTTTGAAACTTCAGGGACCATTTGTGTAAAAATCGAAACTTCGGGGACCAAAGTGTAAATATATCAAAAATCTGTAAAAAAGGGGGTCTTCTTTAAAGAACCGGCCCTTGCAAGGATCGAACTCGTGACCTATCGTTTATAACCGCAACGTCTTAACCAGTTTATCCTCCGTCTCGGAGCTGTTAGAATATGAAACTTAATCCTTATATACACAAGTTAGGTTATACGCTGCGTATTGACCTATACGCAGCGTATATGAACACTTTATATACGCTGCGTATAGGTCAATACACAGCGCATATAACCTTCCTGAATTTTATATGCACACAGAATATGTTAAATAACCTGTTAAATAACCTGTTATATATAAACTTCCAGAACTTTATCTATACAACAGAACATGTTATATAACCTTTTAGAATATACAAGAGTTTGATATATACAAGAAAAGTTTGTGCATACATAACAAAATGATAAAATGATAAAATACTACTGCTGCTGCCGCTGCTGCTGATGCTGATCCCATTCCGCATCCGTAATGAAGGGTAGTGGAGGTAACCCGTCATGCTGTCGCTGCTGCTGCAGCGCCGCAGCCACCCACTCCAACAGATAATTGTTCCTTTCAGCCAACCGAAGCTGCCGCTGATGTGATGAGTCAGGACCGGGCCAAACATGGCGTGGGAACTGAGGCGCCCCTGGTGGTCCACGCGGCGGTGGTGGCTGCGGAATGACGACGGCCGGCTCATGTGGCTGCGGCGGCTCCGGATCGCGCGGGGGATAATACGGAGGCAACTGTTCCGGCAGCTGTTCAAGCTGATATTGCGTACCGTCCGGCTTCTTAAACCGCTTCCCGTCTGGGAAGTCTTTGGTAACGTGCATTCCGGATATAACGTTCTTCCCCATCCGCTTCGGCTGTACCGGCGGGCCTACATTGTCGCGGTCAGTCTCCGGATGATAGCCCAACGAAAGGGCTATCCTAGTCACGTAGGCGCCGCCGAATAACTCTCCGCGCTCCTGTCGATGATGCGCGGAGGCGAAGTATTGCGCCAACCCGTAGGCGAGAGCGCACGGCCTCTTGTATAAGAGGCAATATAAGAAAAATAAATCACCACTGGTGCACCACTCCCGGCTTTTGTTTCGAGCAGTGATCGAAGTGGAAATCATTCTGTGCAAATACCTGCACAAAAGGAAACCAGTCAGTAAATAAATATCAGACGACATCGACTAAGATCGTCGTTAAATTATATTTTTTTTTATTATTTAGTCTACGTCGTCCGTAAGGCGCGTACGGGCCGAACGAGCGTCGAAACTAAGTTCGTCGTTAAAGTATAAAACGACGAACTTAGTTTCGACGCTCGTTAGAGACCTACGCGCCTTACGGTTCGACTTCGACTAAATAATTAAAAAAAATTATGTTTAAAAAAATAAATCTGTTTAAAAAAGAGTCTTAAAAAAATTCTGTTAAAAAAAATTCTGTTTAAAAAAGCAGTTTATGTTAAAAAAAACAATTTAAGTTTAAAAAAAAATCTATTTAAAAAAAAAAACAGTTTTCTGTCGACGCTCGTTAGGGACCTACGCGCCTTACGGTTCGACTTCGACTAAATAATAAAAAAAATATATATTTTAACGACGAACTTAGTTTCGACGCTCGTTAGGCCCGTACGCGCCTTACGAGCGTCAAAACTAAGATCTTCGTTAAATTATATTTTTTTTATTATTTAGTCTACGTCGTCCGTAAGGCGCGTAGGTCCCTAATGAGCGTTGAAATAAGTTCGTCGTTAAAATATAAAACGACGAACTTAGTTTCGACGCTCGTTAGAGACCTACGCGCCTTACGATTCGAGTTCGACTAAATAATAAAAAAATATATATTTTAACGACGAACTTAGTTTCGACGCTCGTTAGGCCCGTACGCGCCTTACGAGCGTCAAAACATTTCTTTATCGTCGTTAAATTATATTTTTTTATTATTTAGTCCATGTCGAACCGTAAGTCGCGTAGGTCCCTAACGAGCGTCGAAATAAGTTCGTCGTTAAAATATAAAACGACGAACTTAGTTTCGACGCTCGTTAGGGACCGACGCTCGTATTCGACTTTGACCAATACGCAGCGTATTTAAACCCTAACTGTGCAGATAGGCAAACTGAGTGTGCAGATTCGTCGTAGATAAACCTTTAGTAAATCTTCGCACAAAAGCGTGGCCCAACGACTCGTCGTAGGTTCGTGGTTATGGTTCGCACAATCCAATTTTAACTCCCACGTGTCATTCGTCACGTCCCGGATGGCGAGTAATGAAAATGGGCAACCGATTTTTTTGCTACCAGTTTTCCTAACTGTTGCTTTACTACGGTGCTCACCACTACAGTCGCACACAAGCCATACCATCCCAGTAGTACCGCCAATATTTTTTGATCGGCGGGTAACAATTACGTAACCATACTCCTTTCCCGTTTCTTGTACCCAATTCTTCAAATCAGTTAGAGACATGAAACGCTAAAAAAAAGTTACGTTAATAATAATAATAATAATTATAATTATAATATAATTGAAACTCATACTTCAGGGACTAATATGGTCATTATTGAAACTATTTTAACTGAATGGTTTAACCAGGTTAACTTTCATATAAAGATTTCTTCTTTAAACACTAACTCAGTTAGCATACTTAACTGAACAGTACAGGGACCATTTGTGTCAATTTTCGAAACTTCGGGGACCATTTGTGTCAATTTTCGAAACCTCAGGGACCATTTGTGTCAATTTTCGAAACCTCAGGGACCAAAGTGTAAATATATAAAAAATCAGTAATAATAATAATAATAACAATAATAACAATAACAACAATAATAATAATAATAATAATAACAATTATAATTATAATTATAGTATTTTAACAATAATAACAATAATAATAATTATAATTATAATATTTTTAACAATAATAATAATAATTATAATTATAATTATAATATTTTTAATAATAATAATAATTATTTTAATGTGATACCTCATTTATTTGAAACGGATTGCCCGGGGTAGATGGTTCATAAAGTGATGTATCGTATCCACTGTATCCACCTTCACCCACGAATCCACTGTAACCACCTTCACCCCCATATCTATCGTATCCACTGTATCCACCTTCACCCCCGTATCCACTGTAACCACCTTCACCCCCGTATCCACCTTCACCACCGTATCCACTGTAACTTCCGTATCCACCTTCATCCCCGTATACCCTGTAACCCGGATACGATTGCTGCGTCAGGTAATATGGTTCATCAACAGGTGCATTCTCAGCACCGTATCCACTTTGTTTCACGTACGGAGATTCATACCCGTATCCGTAATCTGGATACACTTGATGCGCCGGGTAATTTGGTTCATCAACAGGTGGAGTGGGAGTCTTGTTCAAGTCTGGCAACTGTGTTTTTTGATCAACAGGGACTCCAGACACAACCTCCTCCTCCTCATTGGCAGCATTTGCTCCCCATGTGTCGTTAGAATAGCGATTACCGAAATAATTATCGTTCCAAAATGATGACATTTTAACAAGATTGAACAAAAAACAGAACAAATGATTTTGGTTTAGTGTGTAAATTGTTTACTGAAGAAGAAGATGAAAAAGAAAGCAGAGGGGATTGAATTCGAATTGTGAACAGATATGAATAGATGGATAAATAGACTTTCATGTGACACTTCAATAGGCAGCGTATTGCTCTCTACTCCCCGTATTACTTTATTCACGTGCCTGGACAACATCGTATCGATGTCAAATCAGTCTGACATACGCTGCGTATTGACCACTACGCAGCGTATAGGGTTACCTCTATACGCTGCGTATTGATCACTACGCACCCTATGTCAGGCTGATTTGACATGGTACTAGGTTTGACTGTCTGGTCGTGCACCTACCCCTTACATACGCTGCGTATAGGCCTCTACGTAGCGTATTGAGGTAACCCTATACGTTGCGTATTGATCAATACGCAGCGTATAACCTAACTAGTGTATATAAGGATTAAGTTTCATATTCTAACAGCTCCGAGACGGAGGATAAACTGGTTAAGGCGTTGCGGTTCTAAACAATAGGTCACGAGTTCAATCCATGCAAGGGTCGGTTCTTTAATGAAGACCCCCTTTTTACCCATTTTTGATATATTTACACTTTGGTCCCTGAAGTTTCAATTTTTACAAAAATGGTCCTTAGAGTTTCGAAAATTGAAACAAGTGGTCCCTGAAATTTCGTAAATTTACAAAATGGTCCCTGGTGTTTCGAAAATTTACAAAAAGGTCCCTGAAGTTTCGAAAACTGACAAAAATGGTCTTTTGTATACGCTGCGTATTGGTCAATACGCAGCGTATACACACCTTGTTTTCTGTGCAATGATTGGTTATCAGGCACTGGGATCTATGGTCTATCTACGCTGCGTATTGGTCCATACGCAGCCTATAGGGTTAACCCTATACGCTGTGTATTGACCAATACGCAGCGTATTTAAACCCTAAGTGTGCAGATAGGCAAACTGAGTGTGCAGATAGTGAGAGCCTTTTAAAAGCAACCCAAACTAACCCATTTGAAAGGTTTTGGGTCAAGATTGCCCCTCTAGCGATTATCATCGCTGGTGGTGGTTATTTAGTTACATCAATGAAAAAAACCAATGTAAAAAAAACTCAATCACATGTAACTCATTTACTATTGATCTTCCAAGTTACCACTCCGGGTAATTGCAAGTTGATCAACTTACTAGTGGCGACTGGAGACCAGTTGACTAATCATGGACAAAGTTGTTGCTGTTACCACTAACGAGCAATAACAACTTATTAGGGATAATAAGTTATGCAACTTTCCATTGATCAACTTAATACGGATAATAAGTTAGTATACATATATAAATACACGATTGGGGTGATCGTATTTGTAAATTCGTTTAATTCAGTTTTATTAACAAAAGGGTCGGTAGCACGGTCTTCTCCAATCTAGTTTTTTGCGCTTTTATGTACCATTAAACGACTCCAGTTTCTAGGTTTTCCAAATTGAATTGGTCTTCAACGAACGTGTACTCACAATTTCTAATATGTATTAATGTTTATTCAGATTTCTAATATGTATCGATGTTTATTGCAACTTTATTGTTTAAGTTTTCTCTTTCATTTGCTATAGCGTGTATTGGTAATGTAACGGTACCCTAACAAACCGAAATAATAAAATATGTATCATTTATACCAAAAATCAAAATTAACCATTTACCTTTTTTAAATATACTTAGAGAATTTTCGTGCTTCTGACATAGCAATACTAAAACATTCAATCAATATTTCGTCGTAATGTGTGAGCTAGCGTCCAACTCGTTAGTATACATTATGATTCATAAATAATTTTAATGGTCAAATAAACTATATGGGAATTAAAAAAAAAACTAAAAACATGTTGTTTTGACATTTTTACACACATTCGAGAATCAGGAGCAAGTTCCATTGGAGAAGTTAAATTAATTGCTAAATCAGTTTTAGCGATATTAAGTGCAAAGAAAGAATTGAAAATGGAAAATCTCGTGGGCTTAGTTAAATCAAGGATATGTTGCATTGATTAATTATTGGGCTGCAATTAGTGTTACGTACATGAGCCCATATCAAACTGCAGCCCACAAAACGGATTAAAAAGAAACAGCAGCTCACGTAATAGGGGGTTCATTGCAGCCAACAAAATGGATTAAAAAGAAACAGCAGCCCATAAAACTCTTTTGTTTGGGTTAAGGGTAGATCCAGATTTTGTAATCTAAGTTGGGAGAGGCGGTGGTTTGCGTTTCTAGTGAAGTTAGTCTTTCTAAAAAAAACTGCTTAGGTTTCAATTGCTTACTAGTTCGTTTTCTCTATAAAATTTATAGAAGTTCCGTCGTTATAAAAAGTAATCATGAGTTCGGCACATGGCAATCGTGAGGAGTCGGGGACAGTTTTCAAGAGGCTTCCCTCTCTTGGCTACTATGTTGAAGAGAAAACAAAAGGCAAACCAGCTTATTCATTTGTAAAATTAGCACCGGAATCGAACAAGAACAAAAAAAGTAGTTTTTAGTTACTTAATTTTAAGGGTCTACATATTTACACACCTTATTGCCTATTTTCACACCTTTCAAGACGCCTCGTATAGTGCTATACGAGGCGTATAGGGTTGCTTTTCCGACCAACTTCTGCACCAAGTACAACGTCACATCAGTCACATCAGACGGGGAGTCTAGGCCTGTACGAGGGTACTAAGACGCCTCGTATAGGCCTATACGAGGCGTCTTAGTGACTGATTTGACTATACGTTTGACATGTGACTTAAAGTTATACGGGTAGTCTAGAGCTATATGAGACGTCTATGCCTCCCATAAAGTGCAACATACAGAGCATTCTTTGTCCACCCGATCATTCAAACATTTCATTCATTCATTCATTCATTCTGCTGCTGCTGCTGCTGCTTCTTCTTCTTCTTCTTCTTCTTCTTCTTCTTCTTCTTCTTCTTCTTCTTCTTCTTGTATTTCTTCGAAAGAATTGTTGTTTGCAATTGTGTTCTTATCATCCCGAAGTGTTGAAATGTCATCATACTGGGACGGCAACTATGTCTTCGGGCAGTATTCTAGCGACAACTGGGTGCCCGAAAGCGATCCGGTAACAATTATTAGCTTAAATGTTTTAATTAGTTGTTGTTTTAGTTTATTATTTACTAATGATGATACGGTTGTTTATTTTGGAGGAGTCTGACGTTCCCGATTCTAATGAGCAAGAGGAGGTTGTGTCTAGTATACAAGGAGAACAAAACAGACCGTTTCTAGATTTGAACAAGCATCCCCCTGTTGATGAAACAACCCCTGTAGATGACTCATACCATGCTGGTCAACCAAGTTATCCGACGCAACAAGGGTATCCGGATTATAAATACGGGTGTGAATATTCTTACGGAGGAGACGGTGGATACGGAGGAAACGGTGGATACGGTGGATACGGAGGAGACGGTGGATACGGTGGTCATCAGCAATTCATTTCCCCGGGCACTCCTTACGTTCATCAAAACAATCCGGACATTGGAGGATATGGTGGATATGGTGGTTATGGTGGATATGGTGGTGAGACACCTCCCATCCCGGACAGTCCGTACTTAAAAAAGCAGGTATTAATTACTATTTTTTTATTATTATTTAATTATTCTTATTATTATTAATATTATTATTATTATTATTAATATTTATTTATTATTTATTATTTATTATTATTATTATTATTAATATTATTATTATTTATTATTTATTATTTATTTATTTATTATTATTATTATTATTATTATTAATATTATTAATATTATTATTTATTATTTATTTATTTATTTATTATTATTATTATTATTATCATTATTATTATTATTATTATTTATTATTATTATTGTCGATGTTACATGTTTTCAACTCTTTAGATGAACTAAAGAATCGGATACAAGAAATAGCAAACGCGGATGGTTTCGTTATTGTCACCCGTCGATCAAAGAAAATCGGAGGAAGAACCGCGAGGGTATGGCTTGAATGTGATCGTGGTGGTGAGCACCAGATTACAGCAACACTTAGAAAAGCCGGAAGCAAAAAAACCGGTTGCCCGTTTTACCTACTGGCTGTGCGAAACCACCCGTATGAAACCTGGGAGATAAAAGACAGAACAATTGAAATAACCACGAACTTTGTGAGGACCTGTCGGCCCACGCGTTTGTGCGAAGGTTTACTCCAAGTGAAATGAAACTGATCGAGCAGCAGACAGCTCAAAACATGGAGCCGCGCAAAATATTTCAAACGATAAGGAAGCAGGACCCCGACAGGTTTCATGTTCAGAAAGACGTTCAAAACGTTGTGGCGAAGATTAGAGCCGAACAAAGACAAGGATTGACTCCCATGCAGTCACTAGAAAACATGCTGATAAACAACGACTTTATTTACGAGACACGGGAGGAACCCGGAACAGAGATCGTAACAGAGATCTTCTTTCTTCATCGGGACTCGAGAGACATGTGGCGTGCATTCCCCCACGTCATGCTGATCGATGCGACGTACAAAACAAACATATACAATATGCCATTTATCCAGATTGTTGGTGTGACGCCTACCAACAAATCATTTATTATTGCGCATGCCGTTGTTAGTAAAGAACGGGGTGATAACTTTGTGTGGGTGCTTGAGAGGGTCAAGTCAATGTTGGATGAATGTATGGAGCCACGTGTGATTTTAACGGATAGAGACGTAGCCCTTATGGGCGCGTGTGCTAAAGTATTTCCAGACGCCTCCAGGCTTCTTTGCAGGTGGCACATACAACAAAATGTTATGAAGCACTGCAAGGGTGCCTTCACTGACGAAGACTGGGAGAAATTTTTGTCATTCTGGGGGACATTGATTGAGTCTCCATCCATACCCATCTACGAGTACCACTTGCGCAACATGCGAAAGCGACTTGTGGAGTGCAAACGTTCTAGTAAGTTTTTCTAATAACATACGACTCAGCTATGCAAATTTTATTAAATTATTTTTACTTTTTAGGAGTCTTCAATTACGTGTACAATAACTTGCTAAAAGACTATAAGGAGATGTTCGTCTTTGCGTGGACTGATAAGAGGCGCAACTTTGGTAATCGTACCACAAACAGAGTTGAGAGCCAACACGCCAACTTAAAGAGATACGTCCTAGATAGGAGCTCGCTGGACCGTGTAGTTGGTTGTGTCCGGGATATAGTTGAGACACAGTTCAGTGAAATAAGGAAGACTTTTCGAGAAAGCATCGAAAAAAGAATGAACCACCACAAACACCCGTTGTTTCAACACCTACTTGGAAAAATATCCCATACAGCCCTTGACTTGTTGAGGGGAGAGGCAATTAGGAAGCTAGATGTCTTGGAGCGCTTTCATTCATCATGTGGTTGCCAAATGTGGCACAGCTGTGGGTTGCCCTGTGCTTGTAGGATAGAAAAGTACATGTGTGAAGGTAATAATTGTTAAACGTACAACACTTGTGTGATATATTTCCGTTAATCATGTGACTTAAACAATGTTGTTTTTAACCGTGCAGAGCGTCCGATTCAACTCGAAGACATAGACGTCTTCTGGCGGAAACTTAACTTCCAAAGTTGTAAATTGATAGACGATGACGTTGACGTGGTCGAAGAGCTAAATATCATTAGACGACAATTAGAGTCGCACCCCCAGCTCATCAAAAAAGCCTGATGTCAAAGATTAAAGCGGTGTTGACTCCAAATAAATCTACAAAGAAACCACCGGTTGTCCAACAAAATACTCGTGGCCGACCAACAACAAAGCAGGTACAACAAAGGTTGGATGAGGCCTCTCGTATAGATGAAGAATTGAGGAGAAGCTCCTTCGGTGATGCAAACACGTGCTTTGAAGGTTCCCGACAAAGTAAGTACGATAAACCTCGCCACAGCTCGTACGTTCCGTCACAGGCCTCTCAACAGTCGGTTATAAGGTCCCAAAAACCCAAAGCGAGCCTAAGCCATTCAAAGAGTTCTAAGAAGAAAGAGACACGGGATGCTCACGGTTTTCCTTTAATCATTGGGGACGAGTACGTGGGAATCATCAAACAGTTTAAACATGCCATTCATCCAGTGTTCCATCCGTACGTCTCGTGCATACGAGATGTGATGCCGGACGGTCATTGTGGGTTTCGGTCTGTGGCTGTGGGCTTAGGTATAGATCAGAGTTCATGGGGGCTCATTCGAAGGGACATTGTCCAAGAAATGGATCAGAACGAATCGATCTGGTTCCCAATATTTGAAGCATGGGATGAAGGTTATTTTTACACGCATCGTCAGGGCCTAATTTGGAATTCAGTGTCCGGTTGTGGGGAGGATCACTGGATGGACTTCCCCTTAGCAGGACTTCTTATTGCACAAACGTACGGTATCGGGGTGCACCTGTTAACGACAACCATGGGTGCGAGTTCCACTTTCTTCCCGATACTAAGTCCTCCGGCTAATCAACAACCATTATTCATAACGCTTACACATGTTAACGAGAACCACTTCATACATGTTAAGCTGGAAGGGGATTATCCAATGCCACCAGCACACGGGCTATGGTTGACCCACCGAAGACCCCATACGGAACAATGGGAAGATATGTACTTGCCACGTCTAGAATGGTATACATCGATAATGAATCCTTCGCCAAGATCAAACCCCAGTCTTAATTACATCGACAGTGATACGGAAGAATGATTTTTGTAATTAATAGTATTTTTTTTATTAATTTCTATAATTTTCTACAATTTCTATAAATTTTTTTTATAATTTCTATCATTTTTCTATAATTAGAATTGATTAAAACGGGTTAATAACATTTTTATAAAAAAATAAAAAATATACGACTCGTATAGAGCTAGACGTGTCGTATATGATTGGTCAAAAGACCATTTTGCCCCTGGTATGCCCCCAATCTAGGTTTATTTCAGGGGCTAAAAGGTCATTCTACAAAACCCAGACGCCTCGTATAGACCTGTACGAGTAGTCTATAGGAGCAGGTTTTTATAAAATTTGAATTTTGAAAATTTGAATTTATTAAAAAATGACGCCTCGTATAGACCTGTACGGGTAGTCTATAGGGGCGGCAACATTTCTTTTTTTTTTTAAATTTGAATTTTGAAAATATTTTACTTTAATTACTAATATACCCCTGAATGTCCTCAGTATAGGCCTTAAACAGGGGCATAAAGGTAATTTAAAAACCTAGACGACTTGTACAGCTCTATACGACAAATACATATTGGGCGGCAACTGTTTCACTTTTTCTTTTTTAATTATTAAAAAAATGTTTATTAAATGACCATTTTGCCCCTGTAAAGCCCCCAGTATAGGCATTATTCAGGGGTAAAATGGTAATTAACCATTCCAGAAATATACTTGAACGTAGAAAAGCGGACTATGTCCCAATACGAGTAAGATCGATGCAACTCGTGGTGACCTCAGGTATACTTGAACGTATTCGAGAGGCGCAATTCGAAGCAATGAAAGAAGAGAATTGGAAGAAAGAAAGAATAATCGGTCAATTGAAAGATTTGTCGGATGGGAATCACGGGTTAAAGACTCGATCCGGAAGGATATGGGTCCCACATACCTGTGGAGTGAAGGCGCTTCTACTTAATGAAGCTCATAAATCCCGTTATTCAATTCATCCGGGTGCGACCAAGATGTACAATGATTTGAAACAAAATTATTGGTGGCCCGGAATGAAGAGGGATGTGGCGAAGTATGTGGAAAAATGCTTGACATGTTTACAAGTCAAGGCGGAGCATCAGAAACCATACGGCAAACTCCAACCGTTAGATATTCCGGTTTGGAAATGGGAACATATCACAATGGACCTACTGACCAAGTTGCCTAAAACGAATCGTGGTTTTGATGCCATATGGGTAGTGGTGGATCGATTGACGAAAAGTGCTCACTTCATTCCGATTCGTGAGACTTATACGTCAGAAAAGATGTCAGAAGTTTATACCAATGAAATCATAGCACGTCATGGGGTGCCGGTGTCCATCGTATCTGATAGGGATACCCGGTTTACTTCGAATTTCTGGCGAGATTTCCAAGAGCAAATGGGGACCAAATTATTCATTAGCACTGCGTACCATCCTCAAACGGATGGACAAAGTGAAAGAACGATACAAACATTGGGGGACATGCTACGGGCGTGTATAATCGACTTTGGAGGCAGTTGGGATGTTCACCTACCGTTAGTCGAGTTTTCGTATAACAACAGTTACCAATCTAGTATTAAGATGGCACCATACGAAATGCTTTACGGTAGGAAGTGTCGAACCCCGGTATGTTGGGGTGAAGTGGGTCCACGTGAACTCGCTCATCAAGATATAGTACGAGCCACGAATGAAAAGATAGATATAGTTCGGGCACATTTGAAAGCGGCTCAAGACAGACAAAAAGGCGTATGCTGATAAAAGAAAAAGGCCAATCGAATTCCAGGTTGGCGACATGGTCATGCTAAAAGTTTCCCCTTGGAAGGGCGTTATTAGATTCAGAAAAAGGGGGAAGTTAAGCCCGAGGTTTATTGGACCATTTAAAATTATCGGGAAAGTTGGCAAGGTAGCTTACCATCTTGAATTACCGGAGGAGCTAAGTGGAATTCATGGCACGTTCCACGTGTCACAATTAAGAAAGTGCCTAGCAGACGAAACGGCCTATATCCATTACGATGATATCGAAGTGGATAATAGTCTGAATTATGCGGTGAGACCGGTGGAGATTTTAGATCGAAAGGTCAAACTTTTACGAAATAAACAAATTGACCAAGTCAAAGTCAAATGGGAGCATAGGAAAGGTTCGGACACTACATGGGAGTCCGAAGAGGAGATGCGACGTCTTCACCCTACATTATTTGGTACGTATTTCGGTTTCGGGGACGAAACCCTTTTAAGGGGGGTGGACTTGTAACACCCCGAAAATATAAATCTTTATATTAGAAATTTAATAATTTCATAAACAAGAATTTACCATCTAGAAATGTTAACCTAGTTAAAAATTTACAAGCCTAGAAATAACTAACACTAGGTTAAAAACACTAGTACTTAAAGTTAGATGATAAGTGGGGGACTAAGCTTGCCAAAAATGAAAGTTAAATGCTGAATTATAACAAAACTCACCAAACACACCATTTTAGGTGTGTCTGGTCGATCAAGTGAAGCAGGGGGCGATCCCCACTTCTCCAAAACCCAAAAACTTCATAAATCTTGCAAATTGAAGGATAAATACAAGTCAAAATCGAAAATTGAGCTTAGAATCATGATCCTCATCACAAGAGGATTCTAAGGTATGTAAAATCTGATGAAATCTCTCTACTTGAATTTCTCATGATTTTGTAAAATCTGGAAATTTATGTTGCATGTGTGTTATGTAGTTAGATTAGAGTTGATATGGTGTCTAGAAGTGAAACCTAGCCAACTACATGTGAAATCATGACCAAATTCAGGAATTCCATGAACACCTTGAAGGTGGGTTGTGGGTTTTATATGATGATGATGAACACTAGGGTTTAGAATGATTATTCTAGTGTAATTCGATCTTAGAAAGTAATTTCAGAAAGGTATGATGTTTAAATGCTATATGAAGGCTTTATTGAAGTTAAGTTAACTAATTAGCAAGCTATAAACATGAATATGAAAGATATAAGAATTCTGCCCTTATAGTGTTTGTTGAAATGCCTCAAAGAAGGCTTGAAACTGAATCGTTAAGTTAAAAACGCATAATTATGAAGTATGACAAGATGTGCGTTAAGTATGAAAAACATAGAGTTCTAAACATAAAGTGATTGAACTCTATAGGAAAGGAAGCCGGGGCATCTAGCGGGCAAACCGGTGGAGACGCACTTTTGAAGGGCTTGCATTAAGGTATGTAACTTGACTCGTTATATTAAGTAGATTTTGATGATTATATAGTGCGCAATTAAAATTTGGAATGAGGGTCATATGGAATTAAAGCGATGATGTCGCTATATCGAATGATAAGTCAATTATTGGTTGGAATCCGTTGGTAGTCGTCATAGAGGAGGATTACCTTAGACGAGCCAAACGGGTCGAATAATCAATTAAAGCATGGTTAATGCTTTGAATTATGACGGATTGTTCTTTAATATTGGCTAATGTATAATATGTTGGAAATATGAGAATTTGATGTATTGGTTTCTTAGAAAAGCTAAATCCAAGAAATTGGTTTGGGTGAGATAAACAAACCAAACAAAAACATGAATCTCCAGGAACTACCGTAAATTACGGTAATACCGTAATTTACGGTAGAGGTTAAATGTTTACGGTGGTACACCCCTGGTTTAAGGTGGACCAAAAATCTCCAGAACTCACCGTAAATTACGGTAACACCGTAATTTACGGTGGAACCAGAAAACTTTAATTTTTTTTATTTTAAATTGATGATTGGATCTTATGTTTATGTCTTATGTACCAAAGTCAAAACTAATGTTTTAATGGTTTTGACCCTAGGTGATTAGATGGACCGTACGGATGGTGGTCAAGCAACGTCGAAGAACCGAACACGACTTTTGAAGCTTCCGCTATGATTTTAATCTTACTTAAAATTTGTTCATGGGTTGTAAACAATTATTAATCAACTTTTGAATGTTTTAACTTAAACATTAGTTGACTAATGTTTATCTACTTGTAATCTTGACTTATGAAACTTATATTAATTTAATATCTTTAGTATAAAATGTATAAAATTAGTCTTAAATTCAAGTAAAAATTTAAGGGTGTTACAAGTTGGTAATCAGAGCTCAAGGTTGTCAATAAGTGTTCGGTTCAAGCTTGATCGATCGTCCGGTAAGAACTAACTTATTTTGTTAATAAATTATGTACTGCGTAAAGAATGAGAAATGAACAAATATGCATGAAAAGAGTGTGTAAGCTCACTCAAAAACAAGAAATGCATGAAACAAGGATGATTAAATCAAGTTATGAACTTGATTGAATTGAAACAAGAATGATTAAATCAAGTTATGAACTTGATTGAATCAAAACAAGAATGATTAAATCAAGTTATGAACTTGATTGAATCAAAACAAGAATGATTAAATCAAGTTATGAACTTGATGAAATCAAAACAAGTAAAGCATGTGTTATAAATGGAATGTTTAACAACTTATGTAAACATTTCAGAAATAGAGATGGCTGATAAAGGTAACGATGATGCGGTGCCAAGAGTCACCGAACAAGTGAGGGAAGTGATTGCCGAAGAGGTTGGAAAGGCGATCGAAAACAGTCTGTCGGGCTTTATTGATAAAATTCAAAACACAGTTTTATCAATAGTAGAAGATAGAATCAAGAAATTGGAAGATGATTCAAATTTAGCAAAGGAAAAACATGGAGGACGAAAGCCTTGTTCATACAAGGAATTCATGGCTTGTAAACCACCAATATATAATGGGGAGGTTGACCCAATAGTGTGCCAACGATGGCTAAGTGATATCGAAGGGGTATTCGAGAGGACCCATTGTGACGAAGATGACTACGTAGCCTATGGTACGGGTCAACTAAGGAGTCAAGCGAAAGATTGGTGGGATAACAAAAAGAGAGAGATCGGTATTGAAGCTGCTAAGGTCATGACTTGGGAAGAATTCAAGACGCCATTTCTTAAGCATCATAGTCCCAAAGCGGTTATGAATAAAATCAAGGAGGAGTTCATGCAACTTAGGCACAAGAATGAGACCATAGACAAGATTACGACAACGTTTATGGATAAGATGAAGTTTTGTGATGATCTGGTGACGAATGAAGAACAAAAGATATACTACTATCATAACATGTTGAGTGCTGAGTATAGGGAATTTATCACCCCTTCCAAATACGAGACCCTTACCGAGATCATAAATGCTGCTCGGGAAAGGGAGATCGAACTGAAAAAGAGCATTGAAAGGGGTGAACGGAAAGCACAAGATGTAAACCCAAGCCCTGCTAAGAAGGCACGAACAAACGAAACCGCGAAGAAATATGATACGAAAGGCGGGTCTCCAAGTTGCAGAATCTGCGGAAAGGGTCATAAGGGCGAATGCCGTTACAAAGATAAGCCTTGTCCCATATGCAAGAAAACGGGACATATGGCTATATCGTGCCCGGAGAAAGTGACGGTTTGTTACAAGTGTTATCGAACGGGTCACAAGGTGTATATACGCTGCGTATTGGTCAATAGACAGCGTACATAAAACAACTGCAAATTTGGGGTCATTTTGGTAGGTTTAAAGTGTCAAATTTTTGCCAGGTTTATATACGCTGCGTATAGGTCAAGACGCAGCGTATATAAAACAGCTGCAAATTTGGGGTCATTTTGGTAGGTTTGAAGTGTCAAATTTTTGCCAGGTTTATATACGCTCCGTATAGGTCAATACGCTGCGTATATAAAACAACTGCAAATTTGGGGTCATTTTGGTAGGTTTGAAGTGTCAAATTTTTTCCAGGTTTATATACTTGTAATTATAATAATAATAATTATTATTAACGTAACTTTTTTTTAGCGTTTCATGTCTCTAACTGATTTGAAGAATTGGGTACAAGAAACGGGAAAGAAGTATGGTTACGTAATTGTTACCCGCCGATCAAAAAATATACGCTGCGTATTGACCTATTTGGTCATTTTATGAAGAGTAAAATGCACGGATAGTCCCTGTGGTTTTGCAAAATAACACCTATAGTCCCTAACTTTTGGAAATTACACCGGTGCTCCCAGTGGTTTGACAGTTTGTTACTCGGATAGTCCCTGGAGTGGATGACGGTTAGTTTTCTCCGTTAAATGGATGTGAAATGACAAATTTACCCTTCATCTTCTCCACTTTATAAAAACAAAACAACCCCACCCCAACCCCACCCACCCCCACCCTTCTCTCTGTTTTCCCCACCACCAACCACCACCCACCTCCCACCTACACCACAAGTAACCACCAACACGATTCAAACGAGACGGTGAAGGTGGTTCAACTACAATTTGCAACTCAATCTATCTGTCATGAACACCAATCATGTCATCATCTCCACCCTCCTTCTCCTCTGACCACCACCGTCTTCCGTTGTAGATTTCCTCCTCAACTCCGCCACCATCTCCTTATACGGCAACGTCACCGTCCAATCCAACATCCTCACCTTAACAAACGCCACCCTTGTCCTAATCGGTCGAGCCCTTTATCCCCAGAAAAGCCCCACCAAAAACAACTCAACCCTCATCCCATTCTCCACCTCTTTCATCTTCTCAATGGCACCCACAAGACACCTTCTTCCAGGCCACGGGTGCGTCTTCCTGCTCACCCCTGTTACCGGGATCCAAAACGCCAACACAGCACAGAATCTTGGCCTTTTGGTCGTACAGTTGATGGGAACATGAGTAATCATGTGTTTGGAGTTGAGTTTCTTGTGTTTAGAAACGAAGAGTTTGGAGATATTAATGATAACCATGTGAGGATTGATGTGAATAGTTTGAGTTCTGTTAATGCTTCTGAAGCTGGGGTTTATGGGGATGAAGAAGGGTTTAAGGTTTTGAGGATGAATGATGGTGGAAGTTATCAGGTTTGGATTGATTTTGATGGTTTTATGGTTAATGTGAGTTTGTTGTTACAGAGGGGAGAAGATAAAAGGGCAAATTTGTCATTTCAGATCCACTTAACGGAGAAAACTAACTGTCATCCACTCCAGGGACTATCCGAGTAACAAACTGTCAAACCACAGGGAGCACCGGTGTAATTTCCAAAACTTGGGGACTATAGCTGTTATTTTACAAAACCACAGGGACTATCCATGCATTTTACTCTTTTATGAAACTCATACTTCAGGGACTAATATGGTCAATATTGAAACTATTTTAACTGAATGGTTTAGCCAGGTTAACTTTCATATAAAGATTTCTTCTTTAAACACTAACTCAGTTAGCATACTTAACTGAACAGTACAGGGACCATTTTTGTCAATTTTCGAAACTTCAGGGACCGTTTTTGTAAATTTTCGAAACATCAGGGACCATTTTTGTAAATTTACGTAACTTCAGGGACCATTTGTGTCAATTTATGAAACTTCAGGGACCATTTTTGTAAAAATTGAAACTTCAGGGACCAAAGTGAAAATATATCAAAAATCGGTAAAAAGGGGGTCTTCTTTAAAGAACCGGCCCTTGCAAGGATCGAACTCGTGACCTATCGTTTAGAACCGCAACGCCTAACCAGTTTATCCTCCTACTAGGAGCTGTTAGAATATGAAACTTAATTCCTTATATACACTAGTTAGGTTATACGCTGCCTATTGACCTATACGCAGCGTATGCCAGGTTTATATCAATGCTATACGAAGCATTGGTACAAGGGTATAAAGGTCATTCTCTTGACCTTTAGATACGCTTCGTAGAGACCCCTACGTAGCGTATACAAAGGTCCTAAATGACATTGTTACCCTTGTAATCAGCTTCGTATAGCCCCAAACACAAGGGCAAAATGGTAATTTAACATATTTAGGTAATTTAACATATTTAGGTTTTGAAACTTTTGAAACTGCTTTTTAGGGTAGTCATTTTACTATTTTGCCCTTGTTTTGAGGCAATACGAAGCCAAAAACAGGGGCTTTTTTGTCATTTGAATCACATACGCTGCGTAGGGATCCCTACGGAGCGTATACAAAGTTCCATTTTTTTATTTTTTTGTGTTTTCTTTTGTTTATATTTATAAAAAACAATATTATTTGATAAATAATACAAATATAATTTAGAAAAGCTAAAAATAATACAAAAATTATGAATTATAAAAATTAAAAATGATACAAACTTTATAAATTAAAAAATTTCTACAATTTACAAAAATACAAGTTTCCGGTTAATCTTCGATAACATTTATACTCGGTTCTCTGTCTTTGTCTGAGTCTGATTTAGGATTGATTAACTCGTAGTAGTGTTGTAACCGCGGTCTATACATTTCTTCCCACCGTTCCACAGCTATTGATCGATGTGTCGACCACAACGGGGTCGCTAAAGGCATGGGGTAGTCTCCTTCCAACTTAGCATGTATGAAGTGTCCCCCGTCAACATGTACGAGCGTTATCGCTTGAGGTCGTAGATCTAGTGGGGCATCCGTTAATGGGAAGATGGTAGTGCTCCATTCGATGCTTAGCACGTGGAGGACAATATTATACCTTTGCGCTACGAGAAGCCCTACCTGGGGCATTTCCATCCAGTGACTTGGACCGCACCCTTTCACTGAATGCCATTCGATGCTGTTACGCATTCGTTTAAAGTCTCCTTCGTTATATGTTTCGAATACATGCTTCTAACGCGGCTTGTTATGGTCAATATCCAGTAGTAAATCACTTTGAATACGGTGCCATGCGTGTTCCGTAAAACCTAACCCGACAGCCACAGACCTGTACCCACAATGACCGTCTGGGGTCACATCTTGTATACGCGATATGTAAGAGTGAAACTCTGATGGAATTTGATTCTTAAACATCTTAATGCTTAACAAGTGCTCGTCCCCCTTCATTAATGGAAAACCCTGATCATCCCGTGTCTCCTTCTTTTTAGAACTCGTTGAACTGTTTCGTCGCATTTTAGGTTTTTCAGACTTTACAACCGAACCAGTTCCACGAGAGCCCTCTGACGGTACGTATGAGCTGTGTCGGGGTAAATCGTACCTATGTTTGGGGGAAGCGGTATATACGTTGCTGTCCTCGCCATAGGAGCTGTGTCTCGCAGCTTCGTCTAACCTCGCAACTTCATCTAACATTTCTTGTACTTTCTTTGATGTAGGCCGACCGCGAGTATTTTGTTGGACGATCGGTGGTTTCTTGGTTGACGATTTCGGGGTGAAGACCGCTTTTATCTTTGAAAGCAAACTCTTTTGCTGAACGGGGGACTGCGCCTCTAAATGTTGCCGCACATTATTTAGCTCTGCTACAACATCGACTTCCTCGTCTACCAGTTTACACGGGCGCAAGTCAAGCTTACGCCAGAATACATCTATGTCGTCGAGTTGTATCATACGCCCTGTACAGTTAAGTTAATACGGTGTGAGAAACAGCTAAATCGTACAAGATAACAAAAGGTTTGTGGTTTTAATATTTTTTACCTGTACGTTTGTAGTTTTCCAGCCTACAAGCACACGGCAATCCATAGCTAAGCCACATATGGCAATCCACAGCTAAGCCACATATGGCAATCCACACCTCCATCTTCCTCAGTAGCTCTTTTGCCAGCAAATCAAGTGCTTCATGGGAAACCTTTCCACGTAGGTTGTCCAACAGTCGGTGTCTGTGGTGGTTCATCATTTTTTCGATGCTCTCAGTGAAACTTTTTTGTATTTCATCGTACTGAGTTTCAACTATATCAACGACGCATCTTGCTATTCGCTCCAATGAACTCCCGCGCGTAATGTATCTTTTTAAATTTGCGTGCTGGCTCTCAACTCTGTTGGTGGTGCGCTGACCAAAGTTGCGACACTTATCGGTCCACGCATAAACGAACATTTCTTTATAGTCTTTGAGCCAGTTTTCGTAGACGTAATCATAGACACCTGCAAAAATAAAATAATGAAATGTAAAAGCGTGTGTAAGATATAATAGATTGGGTGAGTCGTTTGTTGAAGGAACACTTACTTTCTCGGTTGGCAACCACGAGTCGGTTATACATTTTCTCCAAGTTGTACTTGTACATGGGCTCTGAAGAAGATTCGCACAATCTCCGCCAGTACGACATAAATTTCCCCCAATCTTCTTTATTGAACCCTTCCTTGCACTTTCTAGCTATATTTTGTTGGATGTGAAATTGGCATAGAAGCCTGGTTGCGTTCGGGAATACTTTAGAACACGCGTTAATTAGGGCAAGCTCCCTATCCGTGACTATCACACGCGGCATCATACATTCATGCAATATTGATGTAACACCCTAGTTTCTATTTAATGGTTTTACATGTAAATACCAACAATTAGATGTATAGTTAAGACTACACATACTATAAAAATATGGATTTATTAAAACTTTTTGCAAATCAAAAGTTATTCGACATAACGTGATCAGATTCGTCGTTTAAAAATTAAGACGATGCAATGTGCGGAAGCATGTATCTATATCGTGTTCGGTTCTTCGCTGAGCTTGATCGTCTTCCGGCATCCAAAAAGTACCTACATTTCACCAACATGAAATGCTTTAGTCATACTGGGTTTAAAACGTGTTTAAACGAGTCCGGGAAACAAAACTGATTAAAAATACATTTTTGGTTCAGGGTCCACCGTAAATTACGGTGTCTACCGTAATTTACGGTAGCCCTGTTTTAACATACCCCTACCGTAAGGCAGGGGTTAACTGCCGTAAGGAATTCAGCCCCCACCGTAACTTACGGTGCCCACCGTAAGTTATGGTGGCTCCTGCAACCAGCCCTTCCATTTTGCCGCTATTGACACGAAAACTTTCGTATCTTTTAATCCGCTTGTCCGTTTGACCTACCGTTTCTTCCTACGTGTTTGTAATTTGATTCTCCATCAAATGGAGTTTAAATCCGACATCCGGCTTAATAAATTTCGAGACTTTTATGCCTTCGGCTTATTACTCTTTTTACAAAATTTTGACCCGTTTACGCATTTATCAAGCAAACATATTTGTTTGATTCCTATATCACATACACTTCTTCAAATCAATGTTATCTACCATTTTAGGTTCTAATCACAGGTTTATTACACAATTTAAACCCGTTTTCGCCCGTATGCTTATTTTGACCCGTTAAGGGTATTTAAGCACTTTCTCGCCTAAAATCGCTTTCGATTGCTTCTAGCATTCCATCACCACATTTCTTATCCTATAATCTCCCACCACAACTGTATTTATGGTGGGTTTAATGTGGTGACCTATATAAACCAAATTTTACCTCTCGAATCATTATTTTACGGCCAAAACTCAACTAGTGCCATTTGACTAATATAATACCTTTTTCAGCTTCTATACTTATTCTAAGTATTTGCCTAATCATAAAACTCGTTTCCAAACAACCTGTAAAGGTTGTTTGTTCGAATTAGCCAACAAGGGCGCTTTGGTCCTTTTTAGTCTTTCAATTACGGAAAGGTCTTTTGAGAGCATGTTTGACCCATAATTCTTCTTTTGAGTTATGATCTTGTTCGAAAAGTCATTATGCTTTTCGAAACGCCACGACCCTCTTTTAAAACATTCGGTTTACCCATTCAAGTAACCCATAGTCTATCTAAGACTTCATCTAATGCTCATTGAACCTTATGTTTTAAATGAATAATTACTCTATTACACATACCTGGCTCGGGTCAATGTATTGACCTGTTTTAATGCCTTGCTATGATATTCGCTAAATAATAGCGTTGCAAATATCATTTCTACATTTATTCCTGAAATCATATAACTCGACACGAATCATTAGTCGCTATAATCAAAAGGTGGTATCTTCACCCTTTGACCCGTTTGGTCTAAATGACCAATTATATTAGCGAGATGACATGTATTTTCATCTCGACTATATGACTCGCTCCGATTTACATCGTGCGGTCGTTTTACTTATAATTCATTTTCTTAATACTTTTCGGCCTATTAATGCTTACTTCATAAGTGTCTTTTAAAACCCATAGTTATGGTCGACGCGTGACCAATTTACCGTTTTACCATTATTGTTTGTTTTGGTTAACCCTATAAGGTAACCATTTAAAAGTTCATTTTCCATTTGTCATAAAATGATCAAATTACCGATTTAACCCCTTTTAACCATCAACATGGTTTCTTGTCATGCTCGACTATCTTATTCCGTACGTCTACACGCCGAAACATCATACCTCAACTATGTATTTATCGTATTCATAACTAATACGATAAGAGAATATTCTAAACATAAGACTAGTGTAAGCCATACTTACCTTACTTCCAAACAATGCTTTTCCGTCATTCTTGCTTCGTTTGACCCGCTTTGTTCCCAAGCTTTCACCTAGCTTGTTAATCGTCAAACTATCATTGTAAATTGTAAGATGGTTAGATTAGTCATAATTATTCGCGACTATTCAATCTCAATTAATTTCATAAGTCGAAATCACTATTCAACTTCATGATTAGTTAACTTAGCTTATTAAGGTTAACTACTTTCGATCACATGATTTACAACATTAGTTCAAATCAACATGATGCTTAGAACTCTTCTTGTTTCATATTCCATATAACTTGCCATATTATTCAAATACACATTTTCACTCTAATTTCAACACTTTAGTTTTCATTTAGGCATTTTAACAAACACCTAATGTGCATACATTTTTACACATTTACAACTAGTTCATAACTAGTTATTTTTACCAAAATTAACATCAAAATTCACCACTATCACTTATGATCAAATACTCAAACTTGCAAATTGTTTAAGTATTTCCTGATTACTTACCATGCATGATGATTCTAAGCATATCTATATCATCTATTTCATCATAACATCAAAACCCACTTATCTAAGTGTGTTAATTCACCAAATTCATCAATCTATAGCATGTTATGTATGATTTTCACTTAGGGTTTCTTTCCTAAGCAAGTATACATCACTAATCTAGCCATAGCTTCTCTAATTCATGCCTAATTCGCGATTAGGATGATTATCAACTTTTTACACTTCACGAATGTTAGAAATTCGACATACCTTACGATCCCCTTGACTTGGTGATCGTTTCTACGCATTCAAATCCGAGTTTGGCCTTCAATTGATCCTCCAATTTGAAGAATTTGTTGAGTTTAGGGTTAGCTCCCATGGAGCTTGTCTCCTGCTTCATCTCACGCACGCACACACACACACACTCTTGTGTGTGTGTTGTGTTTTGTTTTTAAGTTTATAATTCCATTTTCAAGTTACCCGGCTTTGGTCCCTCGTGTTTGGTTAGTTATTAATTAGGTCACAACCTAATTATTTTCAATAATATTCCCACTTATTAACTAGGTTTAATATTCCTAGTTAACTTAGCGGGTTCGGGAATATTTATGACTAAGTTTATTTTAGGTCCCGTTAACTCGGGCCTTTTATCCTTTTTATTTCCTTAAAAGCTTTTATTCACCTTTTAGTTAATATTATGATTATTTATTTAAGTCCTAATATTCACCGGGTTAAATTTTACCACTAACGGTATTTTACCCGTCCTTTAGTATTTACGTGGTTTGATTACCAAACCCGTTTTCGGGGTGTTACAATTGACTTGATCCGCTCAAGCACCCACACGTAGTTACCCCTTCGTTCTTTACAAATAACGGCATGTGCGATACAAAAAGACTTCCGAGTCGACGTCATACCCACAACCTGGACAAATGGCATGTTGTAGAGGTTTGTTTTGTAGGTCGCGTCGATCAACATCACGTGCGGGAATGCATGCCACATAGTGATTGAATAAGGATGAACAAAGAAAATCTCTGTTACGACATCTGTTTTGGGTTCCTGTCGGGTTTCGTAAATGAATCGGTGGTCATGCAGCAGGCTTTCCAGTGCCTGCATAGGAGTCTTTCCGTCCACTATTGTCGCTCTATTTTTTTGTACCGCATTTTGCACGTCTTTCTGAACATGCAGGCTGTCGGGGAACTGCTTTCTTAGGGTTTGAAATATGATACGTGGCTCCATGTTTTGAGCAGTTAGCTGCTCCACTAGCTTGTATTCGGCTTCAGTAAATCTTCGCACAAAAGCGTGGCCCAACAGACTCGTCGTAGGTTCGTGGTTATGGTTCGCGTCTTCCACTTTTAACTCCCACGTGTCATTCGTCACGTCTCGGATGGCGAGTAATGAAAATGGGCAACCGATTTTTTTGCTACTAGCTTTCCTAACTGTTGCTTTACTACGGTGCTCACCACTACGGTCGCACACAAGCCATACCATCCCAGTAGTACCACCAATATTTTTCGATCGGCGGGTAACAATTACGTAACCGTACTCCTTTCCCGTTTCTTGTACCCAATTCTTCAAATCAGTTTGAGACATGAAACGCTAAAAAAAAGTTACGTTAATAATAATAATAATAATTATAATTATAATTATAATATTTTTAACAATAATAATAATAAATACAAGGGTTAAAATGCAATTATTTCAAACTACAAGTTTAGGGTTCTTTTTGTAATTTTTGAAACTTATTTTATAAAAGAAATAAATATATATTTTTGAAATAAAAGTTTAGGGACCATTTGGTCATTTTATGAAACTCATACTTCAGGGACTAATATGGTCATTATTGAAACTATTTTAACTGAATGGTTTAGCCAGGTTAACTTTCATATAAAGATTTCTTCTTTAAACACTAACTCAGTTAGCATACTTAACTGAACAGTACTGGGACCATTTTTGTCAATTTTCGAAACATCAGGGATCGTTTTTGTAAAATTTTGAAACATCAGGGACCATTTGTGTCAATTTTCGAAACTTCAGGGATCATTTTTGTAAAAACTAAAACTTCAGGGACCAAAGTGTAAATATATCAAAAATTGGTAAAAAAGAGGGTCTTCTTTAAAGAACCGGCCCTTACAAGGATCGAACTCGTGACCTCTCGTTTAGAACCGCAACGCCTTAACCAGTTTATCCTCCTACTAGGAGCTGTTAGAATATGAAACTTAATTACTTATATACACTAGTTAGAATATGAACCTATACGTTGCGTATTGACCTATACGCAGCGTATATAAAACACCTATTCTAAGTTATATTAAATTTATATACACATTAGAAATTTAATATATTAAATCAAATATAGTTTTTAACAATAATAATAATAATTATAATTATAATATTTTTTAACAATAATAATAATAATAATAATAATAATATTAATAACAATTATAATTATAGTATTTTAACAATAATAACAATAATAATAATTATAATTATAATATTTTTAACAATAATAATAATAATTATAATTATAATATTTTTAACAATAATAATAATAATTATTTTAATGTGATACCTCATTTATTTGAAACGGATTGCCCGGGGTAGATGGTTTATAAAGTGATGTGTTACGGGGCCCATAACCATATCCACCATGTTCTTCGTATCCACCGTAGCCTCCGTATCCACCGTATCCACCTTCACCCTCAGATCTATCGTATCCACTGTATCCACCTTCACCCCCGTATCCACTGTAACCACCTTCACCCCCATATCTATCGTATCCACTGTATCCACCTTCACCCCCGTATCCACTGTATCCACCTTCACCCCCGTATCCACTGTAACCTCCGTATCCACCTTCACCCCCGTATCCCCCGTAACCCGGATATGATTGCTGCGTCGGGTAATATGGTTCATCAACAGGTGCATTCTCAGCACCGTATCCACTTTCTTGCACGTACGGAGATTCATACCCGTATCCGTAATCCGGATACACTTGATGCGTCGGGTAATTTGGTTCATCAACAGGTGGAGTGGGAGTCTTGTTCAAGTCTGGCAACTGTGTTTTTTGATCAACAGGGACTCCAGACACAACCTCCTCCTCCTCATTGGCATCATTTGCTCCCCATATGTCGTTAGAATAGCGATTACCGAAATAATTATCGTTCCAAAATGATGACATTTTAACAAGATTGAACAAAAAACAGAACAGATGATTTTGGTTTGGGGTGTAAATTGTTTACTGAAGAAGAATATGAAAAACAGAAGAAGAAATGAACCGATAATGGAATAGAAAAGAAAGCAGTGCTAAATAGAAGAAGAAATGAACCAAGCTTTGATGATAAGTCAAAATTTGAGATTCTATGCTAAGCAAACATTTAAAGAAAATTTTAGATTAGCTTTGGAATGATTTTCTTGGCCCTAAACAAAATTATAAAAATCTTATAATTGAATTATTTGGTTTATTGTCATACAAAGCGGTAAGGTGAAATCTTTTTTCTTTCTTTTATTTTTTTTTTAAAAAGAAGAATATTTTCAGGAATTTGTTCCCTAATAAATATATACATTACAACCATAGTGACCGTTTCAAATGTATTATATATAGTATATACATGACAACCATAGTGACCGTTTCAAATGTATTATATATAGTATATAGATATATATATAAATCAATCATATAAATGAATATAGGCCATCATGGCGTTTAATTTACGCGCAAGGAATCTATATTGTTAGTGATCGTAAAGGTACGGATTCGTAATTCATGTATTTTGTCGCCTTCGCCATAACGTGAGAGTTTCACATTAATAAATATTAATGGATAAAACAAAGGTGACATTAGATTGTGATGGTTGGTGTGTTGAAGGATTATTGAGTTTGATTCTTTTCTACGAGCTTCTCATTAGTCTCTAGATATATTTTTGGCTTTGAGTGCTCGGAAGATTCAATCACAAGAATACAAAGGTTTAACGTAGTTCACTTGATTAGTGTTATTGGCAAGTAGGGACCATGTATATCTTTGTGAATCAAGTTGTCATCAAGTAAAACAACTTATGTCGGGTTTATACAAGATAATGCTAATCAATGACCAAGGTCGGGGCCCTATACTGTTTGAAGTGAAACATGGAGATAAAAACATATTTTTGAAAGGTATAGGAAGAAAACTATAGATTAAAAAATCAAAATTTAACGAGGCTATTTATAAGTAAAGGGTATTAAGAAGAATAGAAACTTATATTAAATTTTTACGTATACTATTACAAAACCCTGCAAGGCTGACATGAGATAGTAATCTAAAATGCAATTCTTATGCACGGAACTATATATTAACATAATTAACCCTAGAGAACTTGCAGCATTTCTT
Organism: Helianthus tuberosus; assembly: GCA_030545235.1. Lineage (NCBI taxonomy): Eukaryota > Viridiplantae > Streptophyta > Magnoliopsida > Asterales > Asteraceae > Helianthus > Helianthus tuberosus. Next base: position 14,472,183 of record CM060410.1, read on the forward strand.
CAATGTGCTTGTAACTTGTAATGCCATCCATTGTATTTTTTTTTTCAAAAATATTTATATGCTTTTGAATAGTTATTCCTTATTATTTGTCTGAAACTCAGTTGTGAATTGGAGGCTTTTTCCTAGCTGGAGTATAATCCATTTCGGCAATATCTGTAATGACGTCCGGATATTGCTCAGTAATGACAACCTTCTTCGAGTTTTTCGCATTTTCTGGCGAGGAATTGGATGCCTCTTCCTTCCTTGCAAATTGATGAGTAGATTTGACTTGTAGTTTTGGATCATGTTTATTCTTCTGATCCTGTGCATGAATATAGCTTTACAAAGTTAAAAACAAAAAGTCTGATTGATTTAATAATATTTTTAGTCTGTTAATTTTCTCCTATTGATAACTTTGATGATAAAAAAAAAACAACCTGTGGGTTGATGGTCTTAGGACTAGCAGAAGTAGCTTCTGTCATTAACTTTCTATTTATGCCTGCAAAAGTAAGAGAAAGGAGATAATTTTTTTTTTAACGGCAAATTTGAATCACTGACGGACTACTGACACTGGATTAAAAATAATAAGGATCGTCTTCATGACAATCAACATCAATTAACTTTACAAAGAAATTGATCAAATACCTTGAGCTGTATAGGTTAGGAAACTTGAAACAACTAAAAAGATCATGAGAGAAAGCTTCATACTTTGTGAAGGTGAAAGGCTGAATATTAGCCAACTTAAGCTGGTTAACAAATGAATGTGTGTAAGAAGTTCGTTATCCCGGCTAGTATATATACACAAAGGAAGTAGGGGACCCACATCAGGTTGCTGATTATTAGGGTTTCTAACTCTTTTCCCTACTTCTTTAATGGGCTTATAAGCTTTTCTCGTATTATTAATTGCATATTTGTTGACTTAAATTAAATGGGTTGGTGGTTTCACTTAAAGTTCAGTGTGGAATGAGGGGACAAAAGTCAAAACTGTCCCAAAAAAAATTGGGTTTCCATTCTCTTGAAGCTATATATTTGTCTCTCACATCTGACATGACAAATAGTTAGAAGATGGATCTATAGTGAGAATATTGGCTTTGTCCTAAACTTTTAGGGGTCGGCTACATGACTTCATTACCCTTTTAGTGCATGTTGTCCCCTTAAAGAGGTGTTGCAGAATCCATATTAGAATTATTTATTGACCACACACTAAAACAGACACACATGCCAAGCTAGTTCTTGTCAATCAGTGCCACTCTTTTTCACACCTCTTTCATTAAAAGAAGCCTTGGATGCTTCCTGGTCTCACTTCTATTGGCCAATGGGAGTCTATCTTTGGCCTTCTTTAATTTATGGACCAATTATTTAGTGTAGAACGTATTATCTTTTAAAATATAAAACCTTGTGTCTATGTTCAAAATCTTTAACAGGAACATTTTATATAGATGATGCATGTTCATTCTCGAGATGGGCCGTCGAGCTTGCACACATAAAATAACTATTCTATGCTATCATGTTAAAAATCCAACTAAAGATGCTTAGATATATGAATGAAACTAATTAAATTGATAATCTCACAAGAGATTAGTATCGTTTTTCTTGAACGGCAATGATGATATATGTTGCTACAAGGATCTGTCGAGATGATAATTTAGATTGTCATCGCAGTTGGAGAGATGAATTAGTCACACTTTGTTTTCTCCATCTTTGATTGGCCGGATGTTGTAAATTACCATAAATGATTCGCTGGGTCTATAGATTACCTCAAAAAGCTCGATCGTTAGAAAGGAACAAGGCCCAAGCCTCGGATCCTCTGACACCCAAGTTAGTCCAAAATTTATCATCATCATATCCAAGTAATAAGCTAGATGAGTACTACATACTATCAAAAATATAAGAACCAAAAGAATACGACGATAAAACACACTCGTCGTAGCATACAATAGAACCTGAGTGATAACCTCGGACTAACGTTAGAAAAAAAACAACAGCCTGATAGATATGATAACCTCGGCCTAACATTAGAAAAAAAAATAGCAGCCTGATATAAATTGCTATAAAAGCTAGACAAGAATTATATAAAGAATAATTTGATCGTAGGTTTTTACTCCGTAGAGGCCAAGATATACGAACTCACCTTCTAAGACATTAGTATCATAGTTTAACAATTTGTCAGATTCAAAATAAAATAAGAACTCTCCTAAACCATAGTTTCTTCAAATTAGTTACTTATCATACGAACACAAAGTATATATTTAATCATTTCGTTAATAAACATATTCTTGATAAAAGTTAGCCCTTTATCGCTTTATACTCAATTACCTACTCATTTCTGTATTAATCAAATCTCATGGACATATTTATATAAAAATAACGTGTGGTCCTAACTATGATGCCCACACATAGATAGAGCAATAAGTTCCAACTAAAATAAGCATACTACTACCCATAGAATAATAATATTACGTCTGTTATTTTCCATGTAATAAAAAATAATTAACAAGAAAGTTTTCTATTGGCAAAGTATATTCTGCAACTTTTATATAATGGTTCCTTTAGAGTACCAATAAGTCCTCTATCATTAAACTCTTCCTTCTCATTCATTGATCACTCCAACTTTTTTGATTGGTTGATTTTCAACTCTCTATGCTTCTACTACGAGATTGTTAATTTTTGATGAGCTTTTGAAGCCGATTAAATATAAAAATTGTCAGTTTTTTAACTGTGTTTCCGGACCTAAATGCTAACTTGGGTAATAAGTGACAACTAACTAAAGGCACAATGGTATCTCTCATTTTCGGAGTATAGTCTTTGTCATTTCTCCCCACTGCACGTTCTTTATAGAGACATATTTGTTGTCTATATATTTAACATCTTATTAGATTAAATCTATTGCTTATAACCGTTTAATCAAATATTGTACAATGGTGATTACTCCTGCCGCTCCCCCCCTCTCTACACACGTGTGTGTATATATATATATACCGGGAAAGGTTAACGTACAAAACTTCTTAACGTACATTACGTACGCGACGAAATTACAACATGCGTGATTATATTTTGAACAATTTTGCCATGCGTGATTATGCACACTTATGCGTGATTATGTACAAAGCGTGATTAGGGTTTTAACTTCATAACTTGCGTGATTTTCAAATGAACTAGCGTAATTTCGTCGCGTACGTTATGTATGTTAAGCCGTTTTGTACATTATACTTTTTCTCTCTCTCTCTCTCTCTCTATATATATATATATATATATATATATCAACTAAAAAGTTTTTTTTAAAGCGTAGAAAGGATTATTGATCTTTGATTGCATCAAATTGTGTCTGGATGCACAATGTATATAACGGTATAACCTATTATAAGGGTGAATCTAATTATAGGTCTGATTCAATCTTATAATTAGTTATGATGCACGTTTATATAACAAGTACGTCTAACCCAATAGATAACCCCAATCTCATATTCCATATGGCATGGCAATGGGCCAAGTATAACTAATCTCAATCCTATATTTGATTTTAAAATCATTTTCCATACTCGACCCAATACCCATCGGGAATATTGTAGGTAATTTCGTTAGCTATCAGGTATACATATTAGAGTATACTGGTAGAGTTGTATGTGTAGTGTTAGTTTGTTGAGGATTGTTTGTTAGTTGGTTATTCCTCATTTGTATATATATAGACTATCACTATGAACTGTACAACTTACTTGATGAGATGAGATTATGAGTTGAGCTTGATACTGTTCTTTATGGTATCAGAGCCATGCTCTCCCCTTTCTGTTAGAATTCCGGCAGGATTCTCCGGCCAAACTCATCAACTCCGATCTTCTTTATTTTTTTCCGATCAACCTTTTGAGCTTCTTTTCTTCTTCTTTCTTCATTCATGGCAGCATCTTTAAACTCTAATTCTTCTTCAAACATGACTGATTTCACTTCAAATTCTACACAAACTTTAACAAATATCACCAGTTTCATGCCAATTAAGCTTCATAATGATAATTTTCTGAATTGGAGGCATCAAATTCTTACTCTTTTAAAGGTTCTCGGTCTATTACATTTTCTGAATCGCGAGATTGCACCACCTCCGGTTAACTCAGATGCAAGAGAAGCGTGGATCAGATCTGATGATTTTGTCTCTGTTTTTCTGAGAGATAGTGTGTCTCCTTCTTTGCTTCATCTCACAAATGGTGTGAATTCTTCCTCAGAACTGTGGAATCAAATTGAGGATTCGTTTTATAATCGATTTAGTCCGAACAACGGCAACAGTGCTCAAGATTATCATCAATTTAGTGGTGGTGGTTTCGATTTAGACGAAACGGTTTAGATTCCGTTGATGGCAAACGCGCTTTGTGATGATAAAGGAATGGTTTACGGCAGTGGATCACATACTTCTGATTCTAGGGTTTCGCCTATTGAAGATGATGATGTTACTGGTTATTTGTGTGAATAAAATACTTCTGGATCTAGGGTTTTGGCTATTGAAGATGATGATGTTACTGGTTATTTGTGTGGATTGAACTTGTCTAGTGAAAATGATAATTTGTGTGGATCAGCATGTAAAGTGGATCAACAAATTTTTGGGCAGTTTTCATCTTTACTGGGCTCAGGCCCAAACTTATCACAAAATGTGTTTACTTCACAAGTGCAACAATCTCATGTGTTACCACAAGCCTATACACAAACTGTCTAGCCCACATTTGATCCGGGTGTCTCTAATTTTGGGCTTACCGCAGATTTTTTCAACATTTGTGAAAAGGTTGATTCTTGGATATCCGACTCTGGTGCCACTGCACATATGACTGCTGATTTTTCTATTGTCTTTGATGCGGCTCCTTACACCGGCTCTGAGCGAGTCGTTGTAGGCAATGGTATGGCTCTTACTATTTCTCTCATTGGCACTGCCTTGCTTTATTTATCTGATCGTACTCTTACTCTTACTCTTAGACATGTTCTTGTGGATCCTGGCTTAGCCAAGAACCTTTTATCGATTACACAGTTAGTGATTGATCATCCTGTAGCTGTTATTTTTTTCACATCTAGGTCTGTCCATTCAGACTCTTGATGGACAGCTCCTCCATCACACACGTGGCAGTCCACATCAGCTATATTCACTTGCTGCTCTCACTTCTGTTTCTCGTGAGACTTGGCATTCTCGGTTGGGTCATCCGTCTGATGATGTTTTGTCTAGATGTTCGTTTTTACATCTGACAAACAAAACCCAACAAACACATTATACCGCTTGTAGTGTTTCAAAATCAACTAGATTGCCTTTTACATCAGTTGTATCTCATTCTACTTCACCTCTACATATTATACATTGTGACATTTGGGGTACCTCGCCTGTTATGTCTAGAGATGGATACAGATATTTCATTACTTTCATTGATGATTTCAGTCGATTTACATGGATGTATCCATTGACTTATCGTTCTCAAGCGGTTGATTTCTTTCGGCATTTCAAACCGCTTGTTGAGAACCTTTTCTCCTGCACCATCAAGCATCTTCAGTGTGATGGTGCTCCTGAGCCCATTCGTGGATCTATGGCTCGTTTTCTTTCAGATTCTGGCATCGCTTATCGCATTTCATATCCCTATACTCCCTAACAAAATGGGGTTGCTGAGCGGAAAAACCACCATCTTTCTGAGGTAGCTCGAGCTTTATTGTTTCATGCTCGGTTACCAAAGAAATTCTGGTATGATGCATATGCCACTGCTGCCTTCCTTATTAACCGGTTACCATCACCGGTTCTTCATCACTCATCTCCTTATGAGGTTCTTTTTGGATCTCGTCCCGATTACTCTCTCCTTCGTACTTTTGGGTGTTTGTGTTATCCGTTTCTTGGTGATACTCGAGCGGATAAACTTTCACCTAAGTCTACTCCTTGTATCTTTGTTGGCTATGCTCCATCTCATATTGGTTATCTTTGTTATGATCCTCATACGTCTCGTACGTATATTTCTCGACATGTTCGATTCAATGAGTTGACTTTTGACATTCCGGGGAGTTCTACTACTCCCACAACTTCTTCAGATTCTATTCCTTTCTTCATTCCTCCTCCTTCGCTTTCTACTTCTGTTTCTTCTCTTTCTTCTTCATCTTCTCCTATTATTCCTTCCTCATCTTCTCATTTTATTCCCTCTCCTGATATTACTTCACCTTCTTTTCCTCCTTGTCCTCATCCTCATTCTCCTCCTCCTCCTCCTCCTCCTCCTCCTTCTACTACTACTCTTGTTCCGACTCACCAGATGGTTACACGATCTCGGGATCATACACGGCAGCCGCGTCAGTTTCCTGATCATGTTCTTTTTCATGTCTCTATTACTCCCACCACTGAGCCTTCCACATTTCGGCAGGCTCAGCAATATTCTGTTTGGTGGGATGCAATGCGTGCTGAGATTGATGCTCTTCATGCCAACCACACTTGTCGTCTGGTTCAAGCTCCCACTGACGCCAACATCGTTGGTTGTAAGTGGGTTTACAGGATTAAACATAATCCTGAAGGATCAGTGAGTCGTTATAAAGCCCGGCTTGTTGCCAAGGGCTTACATCAGAGTGTGGGTATTGACTACACTGAGACTTTTAGTCCTGTGGTCAAACCTACTACTATTCATCTTGTTCTTTCAGTCGCTTTCTCTCGAGGGTGGTCTATTCGTCAGGTTGATGTCAACAATGCGTTCTTACATGGGGATCTTTCTGAGACTGTGTATATGGCCCAACCCCCAGGCTTTGTTGACTCATCTAGACCACATTATGTTTCTCGCCTGCTGAAGGCTCTTTATGGCCTAAAGCAGGCTCCTAGAGCTTGGTTTTCCAAGCTATCCACCGCTCTGCTTGCTGATGGTTTTACCCAGTGTCTTTCAGATGTATCTATCTTTGTTTACAGTCGAGATTCGATACTCTGTTATGTCTTGATCTATGTTGATGACATCATTATTACTGGGAGCTCATCTGATTTTGTTACTGGTTTGATTGGGCGCTTGCACTCTCAGTATGCGCTCAAGGATTTGGGACAGTTATCATATTTTCTGGGTATTCAGGCTACATTTTCTGAGGATGTCTTACATTTATCACAGCAGCGCTACTTACTTGATTTGTTACAGCGCACGGGTCTTGCCGTTTGTCGTCCATTATCTACACCTGTCTCTTCTACACAAACTTTAACAAATATCACCAGTTTCATGCCAATTAAGCTTCATAATGATAATTTTCTGAATTGGAGGCATCAAATTCTTACTCTTTTAAAGGCTCTCGGTCTATTACATTTTCTGAATCGCGAGATTGCACCACTTCCGGTTAACTCAGATGCAAGAGAAGCGTGGATCTGATCTGATGATTTTGTCTCTGTTTTTCTGTGAGATTGTGTGTCTCCTTCTTTGCTTCATCTCACAAATGGTGTGAATTCTTCCTCAGAACTGTGGAATTAAATTGAGGATTCGTTTTATAATCGATTTAGTCTGAACGACGGCAATGGTGCTCAAGATTATCATCAATTTAGTGGTGGTGGTTTCGATTTAGACGAAACGGTTCAGATTCCGTTGATGGCAAACGCACTTTGTGATGATAAAGGAATGGTTTACGGCAGTGGATCACATACTTCTGATTCTAGGGTTTCGCCTATTGAAGATGATGATGTTACTGGTTATTTGTGTGAATAGAATACTTCTGGATCAAGGGTTTCGACTATTGAAGATGATGATGTTACTGGTTATTTGTGTGGATTGCACTTGTTTAGTGAAAATGATAATTTGTGTGGATCAGCATGTAAAGTGGATCAACAAATTTTTGGGCAGTTTTCATCTTTACTGGGCTCAGGCCCAAACTTATCACAAAATGTGTTTACTTCACAAGTGCAACAATCTCATGCGTCACCACAAGCCTATACACAAACTGTCCAGCCCACATTTGATCCGGTTCTCTCTCATTTTGGGCTTACCGCATATTTTTCCAACATTTGTGAAAAGGTTGATTCTTGGATACCCGACTCTGGTGAAACTGCGCATATGACTGCTGATTTTTCTATTGTCTTTGATGCGGCTCCTTACACCGGCTCTTAGCGAGTTGTTGTAGGCAATGGTATGGCTCTTACTATTTCTCACATTGGCACTGCCTTGCTTCACTTATCTGATCGTACTCTTACTCTTACTCTTAGACACGTTCTTGTGGGTCCTGGCTTAGCCAAGAACCTTTTATCGATTACACAGTTAGTGATTGATCATCCTGTAGCTGTTATTTTTTTCACATCTAGGTCTGTCCATTCAGACTCTTGATAGACAGCTCCTCCATCACACACGTGGCAGTCCACATCAGCTATATTCACTTGCTGCTCTCACTTCTGTTTCTCGTGAGACTTGGCATTCTCGGTTAGGTCATCCGTCTGATGATGTTTTGTCTAGATGTTCGTTTTTACATCTGATAAACAAAACTCAACACACACATTGTACCGCTTGTAGTGTTTCAAAATCAACTAGATTGCCTTTTACATCAGTTGTATCTCATTCTACTTCACCTCTACATATTATACATTGTGAAATTTGGGGTGCCTCGCCTGTTATGTCTAGAGATAGATACAGATATTTCATTACTTTCATTGATGATTTCAGTCGATTTACATGGATGTATCCAATGACTTGTCGTTCTCAAGCGGTTGATTGCTTTCGGCATTTCAAACCGCTTGTTGAGAATCTTTTCTCCTACACCATCAAGCATCTTCAGTGTGATGGTGCTCCTGAGCTCATTCGTGGATCTATGTCTCGTTTTCTTTCAGATTCTGGCATCGCTTATCGCATTTCATATCCCTATACTCCCCAACAAAATGGGGTTGCTGAGCGGAAAAACCACCATCTTTCTGAGGTAGCTCGAGCTTTATTGTTTCATGCTCGGTTACCAAAGAAATTCTGGTATGATGCATATGCCACTACTGCCTTCCTTATTAACCGGTTACCATCACCGGTTCTTTATCACTCATCTCCTTATGAGGTTCTTTTTGGATCTCGTCACGATTACTCTCTCCTTCGTACTTTTGGGTGTTTGTGTTATCCGTTTCTTGGTGATACTCGAGCGGATAAACTTTCACCTAAGTCTACTCCTTGTATCTTTGTTGGCTATGCTCCATCTCATCTTGGTTATCTTTGTTATGATCCTCATACGTCTCGTACGTATACTTCTCGACATGTTCGATTCCATGAGTCGACTTTTGACATTCCGGGGAGTTCTACTACTCCCACAGCTTCTTCAGATTCTATTCCATTCTTCATTCCTCCTCATTCGCTTTCTACTTCTGTTTCTTCTTTTTCTTCTTCATCTTCTCCTATTATTCCTTCCTCATCTTCTCATTTTATTCCCTCTCCTGATATTACTTCACCTTCTTTTCCTCCTTGTCCTCATCCTCCTTCTCCTCCTCCTCCTCCTCCTCCTCCTCCTCCTTCTACTACTACTACTCTTGTTCCGACTCACCCGATGGTTACACGATCTCGGGATCATACACGGCAGCCGCGTCAGTTTCCTGATCATGTTCTTTTTCAAGTCTCTACTACTCCCACCACTGAGCCTTCCACATTTCGGCAAGCTCAGCTGTATTCTGTTTGGTGGGATGCGATGCGTGCTGAGATTGATGCTCTTCATGGCAACCAGACTTGGCGTCTGGTTCAGGCTCCCACTGACGCCAACATTGTAGGTTGTAAGTGGGTTTACAGGATTAAATATAATCCTGATGGATCAGTGAGTCGTTATAAAGCCCGGCTTGTTGCCAGGGGCTTTCATCAGAGTGTGGGTATTGACTACACTGAGACTTTTAGTCCTGTGGTCAAACCTACTACTATTCGTCTTGTTCTTTCAGTCGCTTTCTCTCGAGGGTGGTCTATTTGTCAGGTTGATGTCAACAATGCGTTCTTACATGGGGATCTTTCTGAGACTGTGTATATGGCCCAGCCCCCAGGCTTTGTTGACTCATCTAGACCACATTATGTTTCTCGCCTGCTGAAGGCTCTTTATGGCCTAAAGCAGGCTCCTAGAGCTTGGTTTTCCAAGCTATCCACCGCTCTGCTTGCTGATGGTTTCACCAAGTGTCTTTCAGATGTATCTCTCTTTGTTTACAGTCGAGATTCGTTACTCTGTTATGTCTTGATCTATGTTGATGACATCATTATTACTGGGAGCTCATCTGATTTTGTTACTAGTTTGATTGGGCGCTTGCCCACTCAATTTGCGCTCAAGGATTTAGGACAGTTATCATATTTTCTGGGTATTCAGGCTACATTTTCTGGGGATGTCTTACATTTATCACAACAACGCTACTTACTTGATTTGTTACAGCGCAAGGGTCTTGCCGATTGTCGTCCATTATCTACACCTGTCTCGTCTACACAAACTTCAACAAATATCACCAGTTTCATGCCAATTAAGCTTCATAATGATAATTTTCTGAATTGGAGGCATCAAATGCTTACTCTTTTAAAGGCTCTCGGTCTATTACATTTTTTGAATCGCGAGATTGCACCACTTCCGGTTAACTCAGATGCAAGAGAAGCGTGGATCAGTTCTGATGATTTTGTCTCTGTTTTTCTGAGAGATAGTGTGTCTCCTTCTTTGCTTCATCTCACAAATGGTGTGAATTCTTCCTCAGAAATGTGGAATCAAATTGAGGATTCGTTTTATAATCGATTTAGTCCGAACAACAGCAACGGTGCTCAAGATTATCATCAATTTAGTGGTGGTGGTTTCGATTTAGACGAAACGGTTCAGATTCCGTTGATGGAAAACGCGCTTTGTGATGATAAAGAAATGGTTTACGGCAGTGGATCACATACTTCTGATTCTAGGGTTTCGCGTATTGAAGATGATGATGTTACTAGTTATTTGTGTGAATAGAATACTTCTGGATCTAGGGTTTCGACTATTGAAGATGATGATGTTACTGGTTATTTGAGTGGATTGCACTTGTCTAGTGAAAATGATAATTTGTGTGGATCAGCATGTAAAGTGGATCAACAAATTTTTGGGCAGTTTTCATCTTTACTGGGCTCAGGCCCAAACTTATCACAAAATGTGTTTACTTCACAAGTGCAACAATCTCATGTGTCACCACAAGCCTATACACAAACTGTCCTACCCACATTTGATCCGGGTGTCTCTCATTTTGGGCTTACCGTAGATTTTTCCAACATTTGTGACAAGGTTGATTCTTGGATACCCGACTCTGGTGCCACTGCACATATGACTGCTGATTTTTCTATTGTCTTTGATGCGGCTCCTTACACCGGCTCTGAGCGAGTCGTTGTAGGCAATGGTATGGCTCTTACTATTTCTCACATTGGCACTGCCTTGCTTCATTTATCTGATCGTACTCTTACTCTTACTCTTAGACATGTTCTTGTGGTTCCTGGCTTAGCCAAGAACCTTTTATCGATTACATAGTTAGTGATTGATCATCCTGTAGCTGTTATTGTTTTCACATCTAGGTCTGTCCATTCAGACTCTTGATGGACAGCTCCTCCATCACACACGTGGCAGTTCACATCAGCTATATTCACTTGCTGCTTTCACTTCTGTTTCTCGTGAGACTTGGCATTCTCGGTTGGGTCATCCGTCTGATGATGTTTTGTCTAGATGTTCGTTTTTACATCTGACAAACAAAACCCAACATACACATTGTACCGCTTGTAGTGTTTCAAAATCAACTAGATTGCCTTCTACATCAATTGTATCTCATTCTACTTCACCTCTACTTATTATACATTGTGACATTTGGGGTGCCTCGCCTGTTATGTCTAGAGATGGATACAAATATTTCATTACTTTCATTGATGATTTCAGTCGATTTACATGGATGTATCCATTGACTTTTCGTTCTCAAGGGGTTGATTGCTTTCGGCATTTCAAACCGCTTGTTGAGAACCTTTTCTCCTGCACCATCAAGCATCTTCAGTGTGATGGTGCTCCTGAGCTCATTCGTGGATCTATGACTCGTTTTCTTTCAGATTCTGGCATCGCTTATCGCATTTCGTATCCCTATACTCCCCAACAAAATGGAGTTGCTGAGCGGAAAAACCGCCATCTTTCTGAGGTAGCTCGAGCTTTATTGTTTCATGCTCGGCTGCCTTCCTTATTAACCGGTTACCATCACCGGTTCTTCATCACTCATCTCCTTATGAGGTTCTTTTTGGATCTCGTCCCGATTACTCTCTCCTTCGTACTTTTGGGTGTTTGTGTTATCCGTTTCTTGGTGATACTCGAGCGGATAAACTTTCACCCAAGTCTACTCCTTGTATCTTTGTTGGCTATGCTCCATCTCATCTTGGTTATCTTTGTTATGATCCTCATACGTCTCGTACGTATACTTCTCGAGGGTGTTGACTACACTGAGGCTTTTAGTCCTGTGGTCAAACCTACTACTATTCTTCATGTTCTTTCAGTCGCTTTCTCTCGAGGGTGGTCTATTCGTCAGGTTGATATCAAGAATGCGTTCTTACATGGGGATCTTTCTGAGACTGTGTATATGGCCCAGCCCCCAGGCTTTGTTGACTCATCTAGACCACATTATGTTTCTCGCCTGCTGAAGGCTCTTTATGGCCTAAAGCATGCTCCTAGAGCTTGGTTTTCCAAGCTATCCACCGCTCTGCTTGCTGATGGTTTTACCCAGTGTCTTTCAGATGTATCTCTCTTTGTTTACAGTCGAGATTCGATACTCTGTTATGTCTTGATCTATGTTGATGACATCATTATTACTGGGAGCTCATCTGATTTTGTTACTGGTTTGATTGGGCGCTTGCACTCTCAGTTTGCGCTCAAGGATTTGGGACAGTTATCATATTTTATGGGTATTCAGGCTACATTTTCTGGGGATGTCTTACATTTATCACAGCAACGCTACTTACTTGATTTGTTACAGCGCACGGGTCTTGCCGATTGTCGTCCATTATCTACACCTGTCTCGTCTACACAAACTTTAACAAATATCACCAGTTTCATGCCAATTAAGCTTCATAATGATAATTTTCTGAATTGGAGGCATCAAATGCTTACTCTTTTAAAGGCTCTCGGTCTATTACATTTTTTGAATCATGAGATTGCACCACTTCCGGTTAACTCAGATGCAAGAGAAGCGTGGATCAGATCTGATGATTTTGTCTCTGTTTTTTCTGAGAGATAGTGTGTCTCCTTCTTTGCTTCATCTCACAAATGGTGTGAATTCTTCCTCAGAAATGTGGAATCAAATTGAGGATTCGTTTTATAATCAATTTAGTCCGAACAACCGCAACGGTGCTCAAGATTATCATCAATTTAGTGGTGGTGGTTTCGATTTAGACGAAACGGTTCAGATTCCCTTGATGGCAAACGCGCTTTGTGATGATAAAGGAATGGTTTACGGCAGTGGATCACATACTTCTGATTCTAGGGTTTCGCCTATTGAAGATGATGATGTTACTGGTTATTTGTGTGAATAGAATACTTCTGGATCTAGGGTTTCGGCTATTGAAGATGATGATGTAACTGGTTATTTGTGTGGATTGCACTTGTCTAGTGAAAACGATAATTTATGTGGATCAGCATGTAAAGTGGATCAACAAATTTTTGGGCAGTTTTCATCTTTACTGGGCTCAGGCCCAAACTTATCACAAAATGTGTTTACTTCACAAGTGCAACAATCTCATGTGTCACCACAAGCCTATACACAAACTGTCCTACCCACATTTGATCCGGGTGTCTCTCATTTTGGGCTTACCGCAGATTTTTCCAACATTTGTGAAAAGGTTGATTCTTGGATACCCGACTCTGGTGCCACTGCGCATATGACTGCTGATTTTTCTATTGTCTTTGATGCGGCTCCTTACACCGGCTCTGAGCGAGTCGTTGTAGGCAATGGTATGGCTCTTACTATTTCTCACATTGGCACTGCCTTGCTTTATTTATCTGATCGTACTCTTACTCTTAGACATGTTCTTGTGGTTCCTGGCTTAGCCAAGAACCTTTTATCGATTACACAGTTAGTGATTGATCATCCTGTAGCTGTTATTTTTTTCACATCTAGGTCTGTCCATTCAGACTCTTGATGGACAGCTCCTCCATCACACACGTGGCAGTCCACATCAGCTATATTCACTTGCTGCTTTCACTTCTGTTTCTCGTGAGACTTGGCATTCTCGGTTGGGTCATCCGTCTGATGATGTTTTGTCTAGATGTTCGTTTTTACATCTGACAAACAAAACCCAACACACACATTGTACCGCTTGTAGTGTTTCAAAATCAACTAGATTGCCTTCTACATTAGTTGTATCTCATTCTACTTCACCTCTACATATTATACCTTGTGACATTTGGGGTGCCTCGCCTATTATGTCTAGAGATGGATACAGATATTTCATTACTTTCATTGATGATTTCAGTCGATTTACATGGATGTATCCATTGACTTGTCGTTCTCAAGCGGTTGATTGCTTTCGGCATTTCAAACCGCTTGTTGAGAACCTTTTCTCCTGCACCATCAAGCATCTTCAGTGTGATGGTGCTCCTGAGCTCATTCGTGGATCTATGGCTCGTTTTCTTTCAGATTCTGGCATCGCTTATCGCATTTCATATCCCTATACTCCCCAACAAAATGGGGTTGCTGAGCGGAAAAACCGCCATCTTTCTGAGGTAGCTCGAGCTTTATTGTTTCATGCTCGGTTACCAAAGAAATTCTGGTATGATGCATATGCCACTGCTGCCTTCCATATTAACCGGTTACCATCACCGGTTCTTCATCCCTCATCTCCCTATGAGGTTCTTTTTGGATCTCATCCCGATTACTCTCTCCTTCGTACTTTTGGGTGTTTGTGTTATCCGTTTCTTGGTGATACTCGAGCGGATAAACTTTCACCCAAGTCTACTCCTTGTATCTTTGTTGGCTATGCTCCATCTCATCTTGGTTATCTTTGTTATGATCCTCATACGTCTCGTACGTATACTTCTCGAGGGTGTTGACTACGCTGAGGCTTTTAGTCCTGTGGTCAAAACTACTACTATTCTTCTTGTTCTTTCAGTCGCTTTCTCTCGAGGGTGGTCTATTCGTCAGGTTGATGTCAACAATGTGTTCTTACATGGGGATCTTTCTGAGACTGTGTATATGGCCCTTACCCCAGGCTTTGTTGACTCATCTAGACCACATTATGTTTCTCGCCTGCTGAAGGCTCTTTATGGCCTAAAGCATGCTCCTAGAGCTTGGTTTTCCAAGCTATCCACCGCTCTGCTTGCTGATGGTTTTACCCAGTGTCTTTCGGATGTATCTCTCTTTGTTTACAGTCGAGATTCGATACTCTGTTATGTCTTGATCTATGTTGATGACATCATTATTACTGGGAGCTCATCTGATTTTGTTACTGGTTTGATTGGGCGCTTGCACTCTCAGTTTGCGCTCAAGGATTTGGGACAGTTATCATATTTTTTGGGTATTCAGGCTACATTTTCTGAGGATGTCTTACATTTATCACAGCAGCGCTACTTACTTGATTTGTTACAGCGCACGGGACTTGCCGATTGTCGTCCATTATCTACACCTGTCTCTTCTGGTAGACAGCTTTCTCGGCACACTGGTGATCCTTTGTCTGATCCTACTATGTATCGGAGCACTGTTGGTGCATTACAGTATCTTGTGTTGACACGACCAGAGATTGCTTATGCGGTCAGTAAGGTGTCACAGTTCCTTCAGACACCTACTGATCGACACTGGGTCGGTGTCAAGCGGATTTTGCGGTACGTTAAGGGTACCATTTCTCATGGATTGTGTATACGTCGGTCTACTTGTGTTGATTTACATGCTTATAGTGATGCTGACTGGGCTGGATGTCCCGATGATCGGCTTTCTACCACGGGTTATTGTTTCTTTCTTGGGCCCAACCTTATCAGTTGGAGTTCCAAGAAACAACATGCAGTTGCTAGGTCGAGTACAGAGGCTGAGTACCGAGCGCTTGCTCATACAGCTGCTGAGTTACGGTGGATTACATCTATGTTACATGAGTTACATATCACGATGACTTGTCCACCATCTCTTTGGTGTGACAATATTGGAGCTACATATCTTGCAGTCAACCCGGTATTTCATCAGCGCACCAAACACTTGGAGATTGACTTGCATTTTATTCGTGACATGGTTTTGGCTGGTATTTTACATGTTCGGTATGTTTCCACCGCATTTCAGATTGCAGATCTTTTGACCAAAGGATTGTCTGGTGTTCGTTTTGACAATCTGAGGTCCAAGCTTCACGTGGATGCTCCCTGTTTAGCTTGAGGGGGCATATTAGAGTACACTGATAGAGTTGTATGTATAGTGTTAGTTAGTTTGTTGAGGATTGTTTGTTAGTTGGTTATTCCTCATTTGTATATATATAGACTATCACTATGAACTGTACAACTTACTTGATGAGATGAGATTATGAGTTGAGCTTGATATTGTTCTTTAATACCCATTAGTTAAAAAAAACCCAATACATTTCCTATTGGTGTCGCATTTAATGCTTCAAACCCTATGAGAAGCGTATTGGGCTATACAGTTCCTATTGAGGGATGTATAAAATTTTTTGGGGATATGTAGATACCATCACCCAAGTATAAATACATCTTAGGAAAAACAATAGAAACGAGTGAAATAAGGGTCCAAGTGTGTGGAACCTACAAGCATGTGGCAGGGGACATATGAGTTGCCATGACCGCGACGTGGTCACCTACAACAACGTGCATGGTTTTATTCTAATTAAAAAGCGTGTGATTTTTTATAAGACTATGTATTTTGACATGAGATAATAGATATGAAGATGATAATAAATATTGTTTGTTGGGATAAGCTATGCAAATTTATATGTTTTAAGCTTCTCTCTCACATATACGTAATGTTTTTCAAATTGAGATATACTCATCATTCATAACTGAAAAAATGTACCAATCTATCAGTGGCGGACCCATAAATTATTTGTTGAGGGTGCGGATGAGGTGTTTAACTATATTTTCAAAGGGTGCGATCGGGTTTTTTTTTTACCTAAAATATACACTAAATTTTGTTTTTTTCAAGGGGTGCGGCTGCTCACCCTGGTCAAAGTGTAGGTCCACCCCTACAATCTATGACGCAATGTTTTCCAGTTTTTATTCCTCTAGTTACATAAGATAAATCGATTTGATAAAGTCATTTGTTGAGAGAGGGAGAGATCAGAAGTAGCGGCTGCAATTATGTTTGAAGCTGGTGCTGGGTATCGTCCGATTGATGCTTGGGCATCGCACACAGAAAATTTGGGGAAATGAAATTCGGATTCGGCGATGATAATGTCTTCCGAGAAGAGAAACAGAGATTTTGGGCATTCCTTTTGGTGGGTATCGAAGAAAGAGGGACAGACTTTGAAGAAGATGTCTGCTCCTGTTGTTTGTTATAAAAAAAAAAAAAGGGAATTAGGTTTGCAAAAGTGAAATGGGGCTATGGATGTTGTATGTCGGCAGAAATAAATGTGAAATGGGCCGAAATCCTTATAGGTAGTGGAGTTGGGCTGTGATTGCTTGATGATAACTTTTATGTCTTGGGCCTCTAATATTTATAGACATCAAATAATTCATGTTGGGCTTCATGGCTATATGGGCAATTGAAAATGAGTGCATCTCTTGTGCTACGGATGTGATGAGCCCAATCATTGTCACGTTATTTTCAACGAGTTATTCCTTTGGCCCCACTTGTATTTTAGATGGAGGATGTCTCGACAGAAAGTAGTAGGAGGTATTCGCGGAGTTGATTTGAATCGCGATTCTAAATATCAAGGTCAAAATTCGTACGGGTTTTGGGAGCGCGCGGGATGATGCGGCATGATGAAAACAAAAGATGATGATATTTTGAAAATTGTGGGGTAGTCACGGTTACCGATGCGAACGTCAAACTTGGTGACTTGACTACTATGGGCCAAAAACAAGAACGGTATGTTCACTTCCGCACGTCAATATTTATGATTGTTATCGGTTATTCGTAAATGTTCGAAAGCATTTTGTTTATTGTCATATTCTCGCACTTGAAAACGAACGTATGAACCTGGAACGTCAATACCGGTCCTAACGAGTTCACAAAGTCTTTGGAGGGATACAAGTCGGATCCTACGGGGTACTAGGCGAAATTTCTTTATCAACTAGAATATGCAACGAAGAAATCTTTTTGTTTATTGTCATATTCTCGCATTTGGTAACGAATGAATGAACCTAGAATGTCAATACCGGTCCTAACGAGTTCACAAAGTCTTTGGAGGGATACAAGTCGGATCCTACGGGGTATTAGGGGACGTTCTTATTCAACTAGAATATGCAAAGAAGAAAGTCGTTTTCGTGATTTTTCGGAACCGAGAACATTCAGTGAAGATTGACGACAGTTCCGCTCAGTGGAGGGAATTGGTGAACATTTGACGACAGTTTCTTTGAAGTGGAGAGAATCTGTTAAGGTTTAGAGATCTTACCAAAGAAATGGGGGAATAAAACGTATGATGAATTTCTTCGGTAAATTTCTAAACGCAATCACAGGTGGTAGAGTTTGTGATTTTCTGGTGATACTAACGGTTCGGCGTGGAATGTTTTGCACAAACACATATTTGAGGATTTTAATTAATTCTCCAGCCAGCGTGAAGAGTTTTGCACGGAAAAATACAGGTATCTAAAGTCGACAGTTGTTTCAAAGCGCTGTTTACTGAAGACCTGGGGGAATCCTTATGAAAGCTATAGTTCAAGGCTGAAGACCTGCAGGATTCGGTTTTGGGTTTGATGTTTCTTTGGGATTTTACAGGGATCTGGGGGTAACTCAATTCGTTGAGTTTGCAAACGATGTACTTGGTCTAGCTGACTTCCTGAGTACTGATGCTGAAGATCCGTAGTGCATTACGTGGTCAACTTCACAAAGGCGAGACAATGAGATCTGGATGTAGTTCAACTAAGCATGCTGGTTGAGCTTGCAAGGGATACACTTGGTCTAGCTGACTTTCCTGAGTGTTGATGCTGAAGATTAAAGTGCATTACTTGGTCGATTCCACAAAGACGGTTTACAGAAGACAGTTCACCAGAAATCTCTATCAATGTAGTATGCTTGTATGAAATAGAGTTCTTATGACAAGATCAAGACTTGATGCAGTTTTTTTAAAAAAGAATGGAACCCTTATCAAATGCCGGTTGGAGTATTGGAAGATCAGCGGAAGATCGGTCAATTGAGGAAATTGCACAACACCCAACACGGATACGCGTACTTTAAGGGGGAAATATTTTACAAGAAGCGTCAAGATACTACTTACCTGGATCATCGGTCAAGGGGGAATTTGTTAACACAGAGAAGATGAATACTTGACTGAAGATCGATTGCAGTTGCATTTTCAGCATTCGACAGCAACGGACAAGGGGGAATTTGTTGATGCAGATTTTGTGTCCGATGCTTGTCGAATAGTTTAGTTTTATTTTACGCTGAATTTGTAATAGTTAGTGAAACGGTCTATCGAACGTGTATAGACCCGCTCGTTTGAAGTGGTCAAACGAGAGGGTTATTCGGTTGACCGTGTGTGTTTGCAAGACAAGGGGTGTGACTATAAATAGAAAACCCTTGCCATTTCAAACACTTGGAGATTTTAGTAGGTTTGAGACCTCACCAGGGAGAGATCACCACTTGGTCTCTCCCCGGATGTATACTCCTTTGGTATTAGTTCGGTTATCATGTAATCGGGCCGATTTGTAATGTTATACTACCGGATTAATACAAAGAAGTTGTTTGTTTATCTCTAATCTCTCCCGTCTTGAACCGATCTCACACGAATCACGGTTTCGGTCACGAAACTCGGTCCTACATCATTCAAGAACAGGCAAAACGTGTAAAGAAACATGCAATACTTCTTAGGTTTATCGAATTGATTAATGTTAGTCGAATAAGATTTCTAGGTTTTAACAAAAAAATTAAGACGTGTAGAGAAGCACAAGTGTTTTGTAAAAACAAAATGGAACTTAGGGAAGAGGGAATCGTCTCATTTTTTCCCAAACATTCGTTATGTGTTACATTAGCGTCGCATCAACTTTTTCTCTACTTTTCTCAGTTTTACCCGAAATGCGCGATGTCTCAAAACTAAATTATTTTAATTTGATTTAAACTTAAAACTTTAACATATTTAAAATGCTTTACCAACCGCAAAATTAAAATAAAAAGTACATAATTAAATAAAAAACTAAAGAACTACATAATTAAAATTAAAATTCTAAACATTGGTTTCTCATTCGAGATGGTTTATCAGAATTTTCCCGCCGAAATGTGACTTAACTTCCATCTAACTTGTGATCGGTATCACCCAAATATTGACGGAATTGTTGAAAGATTGAGTTCCAAAATGACATGATTGTGCGCAACGGCATGTACTCGACCACATCTACCCAAGCGGTAGCCAAGGCCATTTCTTCTTCTTCGGTCCAAAGTCTCCTTCCCATTTGAGAGAGGTGAGAAAAAATTGTGTGAAAAGAATAAGAGTGGTGTGGGGAAAAATGTTTATGTGATTGTGTATTTATATTAAAAAATTGATAATTTTCTTTTTAAATTGCAACGATCGTTACTAAATTATTTTGAAGAGACTCCCATGTTTCCCCGATGATCGCTGCCCACTCATCGGTTTTCAGTAAAAGAAAAGTCCCCAAATACGGGAGGATGGTGTTCCTAGTCAGGGCCGTGGGTCACTGACCCTCCCTTGGACCCATTCCGTCCTCCCTTGAAAAGTTGGCATAGGTGATATGAAAATAATAATCTTAATTTAAATACCAACCAATCTAAGGTGTATATATTTTCTTGGTTGTTTGGTGTGGCAATAAACTAAAAGATGTAATGAAAATTTTATATGCTTGACTCTAAAATAGATACGGGTCTGCCGACGGGATATAAATAATGGACTTACAAAAAGAAAATGTTAACTAAAGTTTGGAGACATGAATATCACATCCCCTAATTGTTGCTTATTAGTGGTGAACAAAGCCCATTCAGTCAAAAGTGTGTAGTCATTATCATCCAGGTGAACATGATCAGCGGATTCGAACTAATGCACGTGAATATCTTGAAAATATTTGTCGTGTCGATTCATACATGTTTATTAGTTAGATTCAAATAATTAAACAGGTGATTTAGAAGTAATTAACAAGACCTTTCTCATTCGTTCATATATAGTTGCTCACATGGAATGTTACCTTTTGGTTAACAGGGCCATGCATGGATTGTGATAGTGTAAGGGTGCATGCGTACTAATGTGCATGGGTTGGTCACCTGCCCTCCTAGACAACAATGCGTGGATCAAGTTCTTTCAAGACCCTTTTTAGCCTTATATACAAGGACTTATTTGCAAAATGTCTTTTCATGTCTAAGCTTAAATTGAATAAGTTAGATGACTTTCTTGTCAACATGACATACTATAGAACACAGATATGTTAAGATAAATTTGACCGTTGACACTAATAATGTTCAATGTTATATAATCATAGTGCATAATAAGTTTTAAGTTGGAAAGACCATACCACTAGTGATATTTATGCTTATAGTAGAATTGTTGTTATACTTAATTAAAATAATCATGTAATATTGACACGTGTGATAATATTTTTTATTTTGAATTTTCATTAAGTGGTATTTGTTTTTTTTTTAAATATTCATGGAATATTGACACGTGTGATAATATTTTTTATTTTGAATTTTCATTAAGTGGTATTTTTATTTATTTATTTTGAATCATTGGTATTGTATTTTAGTCTTTTGGTATATGGTATTGTATTTTAGTCTTTGTCTAAACAAACAAAAAAAAGATTATATTGATGGTGTTGTATTTTAATCTGAACGAAGACTTTTACCACCACCTTCTTCCCCCAAACTTTTAAGAGGAAATTACGAGAATGGCCAAATACCAAACTCATTTGCAAAAATGGCCAGCTCATGCCTCATTGGAACAGAGCATCAACATTCTTATGCGTTCTTCTTTCTTAAATGGACACGTGTCCATACACCCCTACACTCCAGGTCTGTCTCCTATGCCCTGTCTCTTTCAATCCCTTTTATTTACTTAAAAAAAAAAAAAACTCAAGATCTGTCAGCCCTTTCTCTCACTAGTCACCACTAAGCTGTCTTCCTCTTCTCTCTCTCACAGGAAACTCTACCAGGGCACCAATCCTCCATTAAAAGACCTGCAATTACAAGCCCAAACCCTAACCCTTACAATTTCCAGTTTACCTCTTCTCTCCACATAGAGACACAGGGAGAGAAAGAAGAAGGCGGAGATGGAGGGTGGCCAGTCGGCCGACTACGACGGTGGCATGACGGATCTCCACCCCCAAATCCCAACCGCCGCCATGGTTGCCGGAAAAACGATCTGAAATCGAGCCCCCTAGTTGCAGGTGTCGGAGACGAAGTCGGAGGCGTCTGCAACTCGCCGGAGGCGTCTACTGTTGGTTCGGTTCTGTTCAACCATGAAGAAAAACATGAAATCATACCTGTTATTACATTCAAAGCAGTGGAGAATCCAGTCAGAGAAGATGACATCGAGTTCGACATGATTGTCAGAGTGATCCGGTTCCTCCTTAGGGTGCTAACTGATGATGGGGCTAAGAAAACCGATAAGGGAATCGGTATAGGAGAGGAGGTTGATGATGATGTTATGCTTATGGGTTTTGTGTCAAAGTGTGTGACTGAGTAACCTTTCAACCTCAACATAAGACTCCTTTATATAGGCACTCAGGAGGAAACCTAATTAGTTAATAAGGGTAATATGGTCCATCAACAATTACCAACTAATTATTTAATAGGTTATTATATATTTTGATCTATATTATGTAAATGATTATGATGGCTATAGATTAAATATTGTTACATAATATATTTAATCTTACATTCTCCCACTTAGCCGAGTAATCATTTACTATGAGTATTAGATAAGCCTGATCAGGAGTTAACACTCATTTTAGCTTTAAACAAGTACTATAGCAGAGAAATACAGCCGTTGAATCATTATGCGACTCAGGACCCCCATTAATCATACTATAGCCTTAATTTAAAACATAATCGTCATGATCAAAATACGCGTAAGCCCTTTGTTTGATTTGTAACTTTATTTGTCAATATGCCATTATACCGGTTGAACATATTCTAAGAGACATACAAAATCAAACTGAGGAAATTTCATTAACATAAAACATAAGCTAGTACAATATGCTCAAATAAGGTCTTTACTAAATCCCATATTACGAACATGTTCTTCATAAACCTTAGGAGGGAGACCTTTAGTCATCGGATCCGCAAGCATATCCTTAGTACTAATATACTCGATACAAAGATTATTTTCCTCAACTCGTTCTCGTACGAACAGATATTTTGTATCGAGATATAAACCAGCTCCAGTCGAACTGTTACTGTTCGAGAAACTAACGGCAGCTGAATTATCACAGTAAAGCTTCAATGGTCTAGAAATAGAATTAACGATTTTGAGCCCAGCGACCAGATTTCTAAGTAACATTCCATGACAGGTTGCGTTATAAACAGCAATGTACTCTGCCATCATTGTGGAAGTTGTGGTCAACTGTTGTTTATGACTCTTCCATGAGATAGGGCCACCTGCTAACATAAATATATAGCCCGAAGTGGATTTCTTGTCATCTTTGCACTTTGCAAAGTCAGAATCAGAATAGCCCACCACTTCTAAATGATCACTTCTTCTATAAGTCAGTTTATAGTCTTTCGTCCCTTGCAGATATCGAAGTACCTTCTTAGCTGCTTTCCAGTGATCTAGGCCAGGATTAGTCTGTTAACGGCCTAGCATTCCAGCAATATAAGCGATATCTGGGCGAGTACAGACTTGAGCATACATCAAGCTCCCGACTACTGACGCGTAAGGTATCTGGCTCATTTCCTCCTTCTCAACCTCTGTTGTCGGACACTGGAATGAACCGAAAACATCTCCCTTAACTACTGGAGCGACGGAGGGTTTGCACTGTTGCATGTTATATCGTGTAAGGACACGATCTATGTAGGCCCTTTGGGACAATCCTAAGATCCCCTTGTGTCTATCTCGGTGAATTTCGATGCCAATGACGTAAGAAGCCTCTCCGAGATCCTTCATGTCGAAGTTATGCGAAAGTAACCGCTTCGACTCATGCAACATGTCTAAACTATTACTTGCCAATAGAATATCATCTACGTAAAGGACAAGAATAGTAAAATTGCTCCCACTCATCTTGAGGTAGGTGCATTGATCCACTTGATTCTTCATAAAACCTTGCTTCTTCATGACTTCATCAAACTTGAGGTACCACTGACGTGATGCTTGTTTTAACCCGTAAATGGATTTCTTCAACTTACAGACTAGATGCTCCTCACCTTCAGGTTTAAAGCCTTCAGGTTGCTTCATGTAAACATCTTCGTCCAAATCTCCGTTAAGGAAAACGGTTTTAACGTCCATCTGATGCAGCTCTAAATCGAAATGAGCTACTAGGGCCATGACGATCCTTAATGAATCTTTACGAGAGACAGGTGAAAACGTCTCTTGATAATCAATTCCCTCTTTCTGAGTGTAGCCCTTCGCAACCAATCTCGCTTTATAGCGTTTAACGTTCCCATTCGGATCCAGTTTTGTTTTGAATACCCATTTACATCCTACGGGTTTGGCTCCGTTGGGTAATTCTACCAAATCCCAAACGTCATTTTTCTTCATGGATTCAAGCTCATCAATCATTGCTTTATTCCATTCAGAAGACTGATCACTGCTAATGGCTTCATTATAAGAGATAGGATCATTGAGCTTTCCGGGATCCATTTCAGTCAGGTAGGTAACATAATCATCAAAATTAGTAGGCCTTCTTTGCCTAGATGACCTCCTGAGTGGATTATCGGGTTCAGCGTTGTCTTGGTTTTGAGCGTTTGATGTGCCTTCGTCATGAGGTATAATTGGCTCTGATTGTAGAGGTGAATTTGGAGTTGGTGCAGTAGCTTCAGGTACAGTAGTTGCATTGGGTACAAGAGGAGTAATCGGAGTAATGGTAAGCGACGAGTCTCTCCCCCCCGCGTCTTGTACTTCTTGCAATTCTTCGTAAGGGTTGGTACTGCTCCCACTGACCTTGAAATCCTCCAGGAACGCGGCACGCTTGGTTTCAACAATACGGGTGACATGGGAAGGACAATAGAAACGATAACCCTTAGAGTCCTCAGGATACCCGATAAAGAAACAGGTAACTGTTTTAGGGTCAAGTTTCCTTAGGAAAGGATTGTAAAGTTTCGCTTCTGCAATGCAGCCCCATACTTTCATATATTTAAGACTCGGTTTCCTTCCTGTCCAAAGTTCATAAGGAGTTTTAGGGACAGACTTAGAAGGAACTCTATTGAGTATATGAACAGCTACTTTTAACGCTTCAGTCCAGAGGAATAATGGTAAATTAGTGTTGGCTAACATACTGCGCACCATGTTCATAAGGGTACGATTTCTTCTTTCAGCGACACCGTTCTGCTGAGGTGTACCAGGCATGGTGTATTGGTTCACAATCCCCTGGCCCTTACAAAACTCATAAAATGGACCAGGAGCTTGACCCACATCAGTATGTCTTCCATAATATTCACCGCCTCTATCTGATCTCACAACTTTAATCTGACGATCTAATTGCTTTTCAACTTCAGCCTTATAATCTTTAAAAGTTGTAAGAGATTCAGATTTCTCCTTAATAAGATACAAGTACATGTAACGAGAATAATTATCAATAAAAGTGATAAATGACGTATGTCCTGTTATGCCAGCGATTTGGTAGGGACCACTAATGTCAGTGTGAATGAGTTCTAATAAATTAGAGCTCCTAGTGGCACCTTTCTTATTCGCTAATGTCATCTTACCTTTAAGACATTTGACACATGTTCCAAAATCAGAGAAATCGAGAGGAGGTAAGACTTCATCCTTTACGAGACGATTTAATCGTTCTCTTGAGATATGGCCTAAACGCTGATGCCACAACATGGATGAAGTTTCTAAGTCTCGTTTCTCTTTCATCTTTGTGAGTGATTCATTAATGTTATATGACAACAAAGATTTGGAAAAGTCATCTTCTAGTTCTAATCTATAGAGACCACCATCCAGAATGCCAGTACCATAAAGAACAGAATCATAGAGGATAGAGAGTTTGCGATGACCATGGGAAACAATAAAACCGTCCATGTCTAACTTTGGTCCTGATACAAGGTTCTGAGTTACCTCAGGAACATATAAGGTATCATAAAGTTTAATACATAAACCAGTTTTCATAACTAATTGTAATGTTCCAATGGCCTTCACTTCTAATTCTCGATCATCCCCAACCTTAAGCGTTCTTTGGTTTCTTTCCAGCTTCCGGATTGAAAGGAATCCCTGAGTAGAATTGGTAACATGAACCATAGAACCAGAATCAAACCACCAAGAATTAGCAGGAACACTTAAATTATAGGACTCAAGTATCATAAAATAATCGTTACCTTTCTTAGCCAGCCACTCCTTGAAGTCAGGGCATTCCTTCTGCATGTGTCCTGTCTTTTTACAGAACTTGCAGCGGATACTGCCTAAGGAGTTCTTAGAGCTGGAAGCTGCACTTGTACTAGGATTAGAATTAGGCCTTTGGACTTTTGAAGCATCCTTCCTCTGATAATTGTTCTTCCTTTTCTTAGAGTTGGAGGTAGTAAAGTTGGCAACATCAGTATGGCGATCCATCCTCATACGCTCTTCCTCCTGTACGCACATGGCGACCAGCTCACTCATCGTCCATTTATCCTTCTGAGTGTTGTAATTGATCTTAAATGCTTCAAAGGACGAAGGAAGCGAAGTAATGATGAAATGAACAAGGAAACCATCACTGATTTCCATTTCCAGCCCTTTCAGCTTATTGGCCATGTCATTCATCATCATGATGTGCTCGCGAATGTCGCTCCTCCCATCATACTTAGTTGTCACCAGCTTGAGAATAAGAGTACTGGCGTGTGCTTTAGACGTCCCCTTGAACTGCGCCTCCATAGAAGCCAAGTAAGTTTTAGCATCTTCAGAATCAGGAATAGCTCCCCTTATTGCATTGCTTATGGACTGCTTCATAAACATGAGAGACATGCGGTTACTCCTAGTCCACTTGTCATGAGTTAACTGCTGAGTAGCAGTACTTTGTGGAGTAAGGTCCGCTGGCTTATTCTCTCTTAGGGCATAGTCAAAGTCTAGTATTCCAAGTGTAAGCATGAGAGCATCCTTCCATGTAGCAAAGTTATCACCAGTCAAAGGTGGAATCCCCTGATTGGGTGCTGATGGTGGAAATAAGATGAGCAAGTTATGATACTAATGAAGAAGTCCTAATGTGATCTAAGGGCACGTTAAACTAAAGCAGGCATAAATAATGACCATTTTACATTATGAAGCTGTGATATTGTCTATTACTAACATCAAAATAATAGACTTAGCTAAAAAATTCTACTTAAACAAAGACAAAACAGCTTTGGCCAGAAGTGTAATCATTTAAGCATATGTGCAAAGTGGTTGTAACAAATCAGCTTTGGCCAGAAATTGAGACAATCATTTTAGTTATGCACTTGTTGAGTATGCCATCTATGAATGAATTAAATCAGCTTTGGCCAGAACTTAAGACATTCATGCTTATGATGCACACACAACATAGCTTTCATAATACTTGAACGATAAGTAGATGTATCAAGTCAGCTTTGGCCAGAAATGATATATCAAAAGCTCATTCAAGTTAAGCTATTCTGGTTTTGTAAAACATTATCTGATTCTGATTAATTAACTAAGTAAATTACAAAACCATTTATTTAATAGCAAACCACCCGTTAGTTCACATTAAACACTCATGATTTCGGATGAATCCATTTCGGACGCATTTCGGATGATTTCGGATGAGGCTTAGACCGAAATTGATCCGAAATGGTGATACTCAGTCCGAAATGATCCGTAATGGATGCTTAGTCCGAAATGAATCCGTAATGAGTCCGAAATGGTCCGTAATCAAGAACTTATGATGAACCCTAAATCGAAAATTCAAACATTTATCCGAAATGCATAGGTAATGATCCGAAATCATCCGTAATGATCAGAGATGATCCGTAATGATGTAGCTCCAGATCCGAAATCATCCGTAATGACCAATGATGATCCGTAATGATGGAACTTAGATCCGAAATCGTCCGTAATGATCAGTGATGATCCGTAATGATGAACTTCCAGATCCGTGATGATCCGTAATGATCAAAAAATGATCCGTAATGCATTCGAGATGATGAAACTTAGATCCGTGATCATCCGAAATGAGGATTTCGGATGGCAAAACGTAATCTGTGATGATTTTTTCAATTCCGTTTTCCAGATTTTTCGGATTAAAACAGAACCGACTAATCAACATATGCTCTGATACCACATGTTGGTTCGGTTCTGTTCAAACATGAAGAAAAACATGAAATCATACCTGTTATTGCATTCAAAGCAGTGGAGAATCCAGTCAGAGAAGATGACATCGAGTTCGACATGATTGTCAGAGTGATCCGGTTCCTCCTTAGGGTGCTAACTGATGATGGGGCTAAGAAAACCGATAAGGGAATCGGTATAGGAGAGGAGGTTGATGATGATGTTATGCTTATGGGTTTTGTGTCAAAGTGTGTGACTGAGTAACCTTTCAACCTCAACATAAGACTCCTTTATATAGGCACTCAGGAGGAAACCTAATTAGTTAATAAGGGTAATATGGTTCATCAACAATTACCAACTAATTATTTAATAGGTTATTATATATTTTGATCTATATTATGTAAATGATTATGATGGCTATAGATTAAATATTGTTACATAATATATTTAATCTTACATCTACAACTCGCTGGAGATGACTGCAACTTTCAGACGCATCCCGTGCACTTTCAGACGCATCCCGGCACTTCCCAGACGCATCCCGGCACTTCCAGACGAATCCCGGCACTTCCAGACGCATCCCGACACTTCCCAGACGCATCCCGGCACTTCCAGACGCTTCCCGCGCATCTGAAAATTAAATACGCAACAAGGGGCTCTGCAGACGCATAAACTACCTCGGGATCTGTGATGCGCTGTTCCAAGAGCGCATGAGGTGGCCATTTTCGCAAGTGGGTTTGGTCTTTGGCCATTCTCGTAATTTCCTCAACTTTTAAAGCCTTAATTTTATAATTAACTATATGGATGGTGTTGTATTTTAATTTGACTTTTTTTTATATAAATTTACACTTTAAATCCTCATTCATCAAGTGGTATCACTATTGGTATCCGATGTCAACACAAGTCAACACATGTAAAAAAATCTGTTATATTTTTTTAAATGTTTACAAACTCTTACTATTATAAATTACTATTATAAAGTAAAACATAAAAAGTTTTAATAATTCCTTAACCAACCAAACCCCCTTATCTTCTTCATGTCTCTAGTGTACCAAGTAACCCCATTGCATGTCGCCTGCACCCTCTAGATAGCTAAAGGTATGAATCTAGATCATTTTTCGCCACCCTCCTCATTCATGAGAACACAATTCCTGCATCATTTCGCTTGTAGCCAACATAACGATCCCACCTCCATCTTTCCCCTTCGATGGTGATTTTCGACCACATGAAACAAACTGAACAAAGTACCAATGGGATAATTCATTATTCATATTCTAACCGGTGATTTCATTAGCTTTTGTTATGTGATTTGAGTTCTTCATATGGCCATTCCTTAATTTGTTGAATCGTGAGATTTGTTAAAGCTAAACATAAGAAAGAATGACAAGCTAGCATGGACACAATCTGCAAACTTGCAACTTGGAACATTTGGGACAAGTAATGTGACGTTTATTTGGGATTGGGATTAGGTTTAAAATATTTCACATGTATGTGATGGGTATAATTTTAGGTAGTATCTAATCTGATTAAGTAAAACATACATATCTGTTTAACCTAAACCCTACTATAAACATCTTTTGTCTTCCCTTGTTCTTAGTAGAGTAATCCAATGATTCACTAACTTGTTGCTTTTTATATTTCTAATTATTTATAGTCAAATTGAATTTTAATAATCTGAACTGGTTTTTTTAGCCGATAATAATCTCAACTCAGTTAATTACCCATAATCATCCAAACACTTTCATTTTGTCAGTAAAACAGTCTGCGGTTAAAAAAACATAACAGAATTAAGTTTTTTTTTTAAATTACAAACCGATGTTTTCAGGCTTTTGAGGAGAACGGGGATACGAGTCGACTGATGTAAAACTTACATCGAAACAGTGCTCTAAATTGTTTAGAGCATTATTTCGAAGTAAGTTTTACATCAATCGACTCGTATCCTCGTTCTGATCAAAAGACCGAAAACATCGGTTTGTAATTTGGAAAAAAAAACCTTAACTCCATTATGTTTTTTTAACGACGCACTATTTTACCAGACAAAGTGAAAGAGTTTGGATTATTGTGAGAATTTATTAAGTTGGGATTATTATCGGCCAAAAAGAGCCAGTTCAGATTATGAAAATCAAATTTTCCCTTTTTATGTATTAGTTATATATATGGGTGAGGTTCCTGTAAAAATGATCTTTTTAGTGAGAAGCGTGAGAAGACATAGAAATTGACATGTAGGCAACATGTTTTGGACTTAGGCATTATGTTTTATGTTGTTTTGGCAAGAAAAATACCAAACATAACAATTTAAAACACAATACAACATATTATGAGCGTGAAATTTAAAATACAACTAAAACACACTGCTTAACACTTAAAACAAACTACTTAATGTTCTTGGTGTTAGGGGAGGATTTTCCAATCCTAAGGATCACGGATCCTCAAGTACTGCCAGGATCATGAATTCTGTTTGAATTAAGGATCCTCAGTAGGTGTTGCAGGATCAGGATTCAGGATCCTTATTGTTATCCTTATACTAACGATTGTCTTCATTATGCGTGAGCTTGTTTTGCAGGAGTATATGCATGGACTTGGTTTTGCCAATATTCGTGGAGCATATTCCCTCAATATTCCGCACGTGCTTGGCCCTTGTGAACGTTATGGAGATCGTGGGAAGCTAGCATGATTAGCGGATAGTTAGTTAGTTTAGTTATTTCTAATTTTAAATAGGGGATAACAAGCTTGAGTTAGAAAACTTGGCTAATTTTAGCAAACATACACTCTCGAACAGCTCTCGACAGTTTACTTGGCGATTTCATACATTTTTTGCACATTGCACCCTAGTGATCCTTGTAACAAGCTTGTTATCATCCCGATTTGTATCAACCTTTCAATTAATCTTAGTTGGTGATCGGTAGTTTCCATCACCCGAGGTTTTTTATGCCGGAGATCAACTCTTGATCAAGGGCTTTTTCCTCGTATAAATCCTTGTGTCACCTCTTTATTTGATTTGCAAATTGTTCATACAATTGTTCATATATTCAAGCATCACACCTCACAACAAAAGATTTGGTTGCATTATCCTTGCCTGATTTTTGACCAAAACAGTTTGGCGTCCACCGTGGGGCAATTAGTGCTTCATTTCTGAAAAAATTTGCTCATTGTGTTCATTTTGGTTCATCATCTTCAACCACATGGCTTCTTCAGCGAAGAACACTTCAAGTTCAATGCCGGCAGTCACTTCTTCACAAGGCGTTCCACCTTTGCCTCCACCACCTTCTGGATCCCAGAAGAATACTGAAAATGCTGCAAAGAGACAAAGCCCCATTTTTCCAAAACCACCAACTTCTTCTGTTTCTTCTTGTAAGTGCAGTTCCTGCCGGGTAACTGTCGCTTATCAGTTCTGGTCAACCAAAGTAGTTGTCCAAGTTAAAGTCAATGATAATGAAGAATTCAAGACCACATAAAGACCATGCACTGATCAAGGGGGAGTTTGTTAGTGCACTTTGGGTGATAAGTGCATGCTTTCCAATTGTTAGGGTCTTTATTGTACAAGTCATGAAACTTAGTCCAAGGTTTATCCTTGGATAATTTGTCCAAGTTTGTGTCTAGGACAAAGGTCAGGGGTTTATGTTAGGGACAAAAGTCAGGGTTTTGGTGTAGATTGTTTGTCCGAGTTTAGTCCTAGTCTATATATATGTGTTGTATAGGATTAGGGCAACGCAGCAAATCGATCGATTTGAAGAAGCTTTGTGCACCTCTCCTACATTCTTGTTCCTCCTGGTGTGCACATCCTAGAGAGAGAGACTATGTGTTAGTGAGAGAAAGCTAGGGTTTAGATCTTTGTGATCTAAACCAGCTTGTAGATGATGTATACTCCTTTGGTATGTAATCTGTGATGACTGATTCGTTAATAAAGAGATTCATCTTCTACATATTTCTATCTTGTTCATATTCTGTTCTTCATGTCTTGAATCAAATGCAATGTTTGATGTTCGTCATCGATCCGGTGCTTTAACAGTGGTATCAGAGCATGGTTACCGATTTGGAATGGTCTAACCGCCTTCCGAATAACCATTGCTCTTGATTTGATGTTTGTTTCTGCCAAACATCTTGAAGACGTGAAGATTCTGCATAAAACTTGAAGAAAATGAAGCTGTTCGTCGGCTGTGATGGTTTTTCTTTTTGGAGATCTAGGGTTTTGATCTGAAAAAGGCTCTGTCCGGATTTTTGTAAGTGTTTTACTCGTCCGAGTTTCCATTCTGTGTCTGTGTTTCCGGGGTTTTGGTGAACCAGTGTGAAGTCACACTGGGGAGAAAGTCCGGAGATTGGTTATTGAAACTTGTCTGAGTTTTACACTTCATTACTTGGTCCGAAGTTTTCATGATTCTAAGGCTCCGAGTTCTTCATAAAGTTTAACAATTCCGAGTTTCAGCTATGTTTCCAGTTTTAAATTGTTTCAAGTTTTAACACTAAAACCGATTTTTGTTCAGAACTTTAAATTCCGAGTTTGTGTATCAGCTCCGAGTTTTAAAGTTGTCCGAGTTATAAAACAATTTCTGCAGGTCCGAGTTTTAAGACTGATTGTTCTAAGAGTTTAACATTTGGAGTTTTCCGAGCTTTCATACTGGTTCTAGTTATTCCGAGTTGTTTAACTGATTCATTCCGATTTTTGAAACAGTTCCGATATGTTTCCTTTTTCCGAGTTTTAAACACTCCTTTCTTAGGTCCGAGTTTAACCCTTTGACTCCTGTCCGACTTTTAATGCTTTCATAGTTGAGTTTTGAAATGAAGCTGGTCCGAGTTTTCTGCATTTTCTGTCCGAGTTTCGGTATTTGTTCCGACTTTTTTTAAACGGTTCAACATCTGATGTTCCTAGTAGTTTGTCCGAGTTTTTAATCTGTCAAGCAATCTTCCCGAGTTTCATCTTCGGATGAAAGCAAATTACTTGGTCCAAGTTTCACTTCGAGTTTCAGATCATCAGAACAGTTTTACTTGGTTAGTCCGAACTTTACAAACTATACTTGGTTAGTCCGAGTTTCAAACTTTACTTGGTTAGTCCGAACTTTACAAAGATCTCAACTAATGTCCGAGATATATCATAACTTTACCTGATATATCATAATGTCCGACTTTTTGAACAGTTTTATCAAGGGTCCGAGTTTCCGAGGTTATCAAGGGTCCGAGTTTAGTGTGTTTAAAGCTTCGACCTAGTCCGAGCTTTCTTAGTCCCTTGTGTCCGAGTTTTACTTGATCTTGACCTAGTCCGAGTTTTTCCATAGTCTGAGCTTTGAAACCATGTTGTAGCGATGTCATTATACAAACCAGGGACTGTGGTGTCGGCCAATGATTATAGGTCTACAGTGGTTTGTAGTGAACAAGGGTGATGACTGGTTATTGTTACGATTGTTCGTACTCTCTGGTGAGTTTAAGAATAATTGGAATGTGTTATCCATTCGTCGGAGATGTGGTACGGGTTTTTTTTTCATTTGATGGTTCTTTGTGGGATTCGTGGCGGCGAAGTGATGAGGTGAAGAGAATAAGATTTGCTTGGATTTTTGTAGTGTTTACAAAGAAAAAGGGGGAGTAAAAATTTTGAAGTTCCTATTTTCTTTGTAAACCAAAAGCTCGTGGTGCTACATCGAAACAAGTTCATGTTTATTATCATTGAGATTAACTTAGTGTTAATCTTACCGGTGGCGAAATGTTTATAACATGAAGCAAGTTAAAGCTAGTGTATGATTGAGTTTTGTCAAGTTTGTTCAAGGTTTAATCAAGTGTTGACGTGATGAAGCAAATTGTTCTTTTGGCAACTAGTTGAAGGTCAAGCCTTTATCGTATGCCGGTTAGAGTAGAGAAGATTAGTCTTCTTGATCCCTCTTCCAAGTTGGTGACTGACCGGATTCTCGAAATAGGGGTTCTTACATTGAGGGGGTGATTGGAGACAAAAGTCATCGGGTAATTGGTGGATTCGTGAAGATACGAGATTGGATCTTGAAGATTCGAGATGAAATGATTTCAGACACTCGGTTGTAGACTTTGATCATGATGGTGGATGTACTTTTACAAAGTTCAGTTTGTTATTAACTTATCGAACTGAGCTTCATGTCTTTGCGAAATTTGAAGTGTTCAAGGTTGGGCATTGGAAATCCAATGTTTCTTTCTGCTGTTGGTTAGGTTTGAAGATTAATGTATCGAGCGATATACCTACATATGGTTGTAGGTCGGTTCGCGTTAACTTGATTCGGGAGTAGTTTGAGGGGGAGGATCTACAGTGTTTGATGTTGGATTCTTCGGGTTTCTCACAGCGGCCTTAAGTGATCGTCAGCAAGTCTTTTATTAGAAGGGCTGAAGATCGCTATGCTCTACCAGAAAGATCAAGTCTCAGCCAAAGTTGAAAGCAGCCATGATATCATCAGTCAAGGGGGAGTCTGTAAGTGCAGTATCCGGTGACTGAAGATATCAGTGTTAGACAGAACTGATTGCAACAATTAAGGGGGAGACTGTAAGTGCAGTTCCTGCCGGGTAACTGTCGCTTATCAGTTCTGGTCAACCAAAGTAGTTGTCCAAGTTAAAGTCAACGATAATGAAGAATTCAAGACCACATGAAGACCATGCACTGATCAAGGGGGAGTTTGTTAGTGCACTTTGGGTGATAAGTGCATGCTTTCCATGTGGTCTTGAATTCTTCATTATCGTTGACTTTAACTTGGACAACTACATTGGTTGACCAGAACTGATAAGCGACAGTTACCCGGCAGGAACTGCACTTACAGTCTCCCCCTTAACTGTTGCAATCAGTTCTGTCTAACACTGATATCTTCAGTCACCGGATACTGCACTTACAGACTCCCCCTTGACTGATGATATCATGGCTGCTTTCAACTTTGGCTGAGACTTGATCTTTCTGGTAGAGCACAGCGATCTTCAGCCCTTCTAATAAAAGACTTGCTGACGATCACTTAAGGCCGCTGTGAGAAACCCGAAGAATCCAACATCAAACACTGTAGATCCTCCCCCTCAAACTACTCCCGAATCAAGTTAACGCGAACCGACCTACAACCATATGTAGGTATATCTCTCGATACATTAATCTTCAAACCTAACCAACAGCAGAAAGAAACATTGGATTTCCAATGCCCAACCTTGAACACTTCAAATTTCGCAAAGACATGAAGCTCAGTTCGATAAGTTAATAACAAACTGAACTTTGTAAAAGTACATCCACCATCTTGATCAAAGTCTACAACCGAGTGTCTGAAATCATTTCATCTCGAATCTTCAAGATCCAATCTCGTATCTTCACGAATCCACCAATTACCCGATGACTTTCGTCTCCAATCACCCCCTCAATGTAAGAACCCCTATTTTGAGAATCCGATCAGTCACCAACTTGGAAGAGGGACCAAGAAGACTAATCTTCTCTACTCTAACCGGCATATGATAAAGGCTTGACCTTCAACTAGTTGCCAAAAGAACAATTTGCTTCATCACGTCAACACTTGATTAAACCTTGAACAAACTTGACAAAACTCAATCATATACTAGCTTTAACTTGCTTCATGTTATAAACATTTCGCCACCGGTAAGATTAACACTAAGTTAATCTCAAAGATAGTAAACATGAACTTGTTTCGATGTAGCACCACGAGCTTTTGGTTTACAAAGAAAATAGGAACTTCAAAATTTTTACAGTATCCGGTGACTGAAGATATCAGTGTTAGACAGAACTGATTGCAACAGTTAAGGGGGAGACTGTAAGTGCAGTTCCTGCCGGGTAACTATCGCTTATCAGTTCTGGTCAACCAAAGTAGTTGTCCAAGTTAAAGTCAACGATAATGAAGAATTCAAGACCACATGAAGACCATGCACTGATCAAGGGGGAGTTTGTTAGTGCACTTTGGGTGATAAGTGCATGCTTTCCAATTGTTAGGGTCTTTATTGTACAAGTCTTGAAACTTAGTCCAAGGTTTATCCTTGGACAATTTGTCCAAGTTTGTGTCTAGGACAAAGGTCAGGGGTTTATGTTAGGGACAAAAGTCAGGGTTTTGGTGTAGATTGTTTGTCCGAGTTTAGTCCTAGTCTATATATATGTGTTGTATAGGATTAGGGCAACGCAGCAAATCAATCGATTTGAAGAAGCTTTGTGCACCTCTCCTACATTCTTGTTCCTCCACGTGTGCACATCCTAGAGAGAGAGACTATGTGTTAGTGAGAGAAAGCTAGGGTTTAGATCTTTGTGATCTAAACCAGCTTGTAGATGATGTATACTCCTTTGGTATGTAATCTGTGATGACTGATTCGTTAATAAAGAGATTCATCTTCTACATATTTCTATCTTGTTCATATTCTGTTCTTCATGTCTTGAATCAAATGCAATGTTTGATGTTCGTCATCGATCCAGTGCTTTAACACTTCTAATCCTACTACTAATGATCTTTTTACTTTGATTTTACAGATGAGGGGTCACATATAAGAGCAGGACAAAACCAACGAAAGGATCCTCCGGGAAATTGGTGACATCAAGAAATAGAAGAGATCGGGGGAGAATCACTCTCCTCTGATACCAAGGTCACTGGATTTTGACACTCCAACTATAATCGCCCAGCAATCTGCAGCTCCGGATATCCAGTACCAGAATGAACCATTGGGAAGGCGTTATGGAACAATAACTATGAGTCAGGCTTTTGGGTCTCACTTCCAGCCTTCAGGATCCTATTTTCAGCCTTCGGGATCCTCTTTCCAGCATCAGGGATCCTTCGTCAGCTCAGGATGATATTTGGGGACGCACACGGTCCAAGGATCCTCTCAGGTTTTAGGATCCTCTCAGGTTCGAGGATCCTCCTTCCAGGTTCAAGGATCCAACATCTTTCAGGATCAAGGATTCTTAAGAAGTGTACAACCCTCAAGTTCAGATGTTCACCAGGGAGACTTCATTTCAATGCAGACCATTGCTACTTCTGGTCCTTCCATCATACCAGAATCTCGTCAATATGGATTCACATCCGGGATTCTAAACTTGAATCCTCCGGGAGGTAACACTCTGAATAATTCTTACAACACTAACCATGGCTTTATGTAGGATACAGGTATCAACCAAGCTATGGCTAGGGAGTTACAGAAACTGAAGGATATGATATCCAGCGTTCCAGGGGTGGTTAAGCCCATTCCTGAAATCGCAGATGGCAGCCATAGGATATCTCGTTTTGCACCACCTATTTGTGATGCTGAGAAACCCAAAAGGTTCCAGATACCAACTATGAAGCTATATGATGGTTCAACGGATCCAGAGGAACATGTAGCTCAATACAGAGAAAGGATGGAGATCAATCCAATTCCTGAGAGGTTAAAGGAAGCATGTCTATGCAAGGGTTTTGGATCCACACTCACAGGATCAGCTCTTAAATGGCTGCTAAGTCTTCCCCCTTACTCAATTACTTCATTTGCTAATCTAGTTAATCTGTTTAATAGTCAATTCTCATGTAGCAGAAAATTTGAACGTTTAACTAGTGATCTATATAGGGTAAC
Organism: Helianthus tuberosus; assembly: GCA_030545235.1. NCBI lineage: Eukaryota > Viridiplantae > Streptophyta > Magnoliopsida > Asterales > Asteraceae > Helianthus > Helianthus tuberosus. The sequence continues at coordinate 14,510,069 of CM060410.1, forward strand.
ACAAGGTCAAAATGAATCACTTAGAGATTACATCACTAAGTTTAGTAAAGAATCCTTAGATATCCCTAATCTGGATATAGCTACGGCTGTGGAAGCCTTTAAAATGGGTTTGCTTAGGGATTCATTATTCTATGATGATCTTGTTATGACCCCATGCAGGAATCTTGATGAAGTGAGAACCAGGGCCCTTAGATTCATCTGATTAGAGGATGATAAAAGGATCCAGGAAAGACTAGCAGGATCCTCGAAGCAGGAAAAACAAGGATCCTACTTCAAGAACAACAAGTTCAAATCCTACAATAAGTCTGATAACCAGTTCGTGCATGCAGTAGATCAGGAAGAGGATGATTATCCTCCCATTTCTGAATACTGTTTTTCTGTTGATAACAATGAACTAATTCTTGCAATGCAGAATCTAGGTGAGAAAGCAAGATGGCCTAGAAAAAGTGATAAACCAGCTGCTACAAAAGACAAGTCCAAATGGTGTGCATATCATGAGGATTTCAGGCATCTTACTGAAGAGTGTATTGCACTTAGAAAAGAAATTGGTTACTTGTTAAGCAAGGGGCACTTAAAGGAACTTTTGGGCAGAAAGAAGTCAAGGATCCAGGATCCTGAGAAGATCCCAGAAAGAGCTCCTGCTCCTCCAGCAGATGCACAAGTTATAAACTTCATTTCCGGTGGATTAGACATTTGTGGTACTTCCTTTTCAGCAGCCGAAAGACATGCCAAGGAGACCAAGATGGATAATGGAGATAGACCCATCCGGACCTCTACTGTCACACAGGAGAAAGTTATAACTTTTGATGAGGATGATCGTGTTGATGTTCAGGATCCTCATCATGATGGTCTTGTTATTACTTTATTCATATCTAACCATTTTGTTCGCAGGATCCTAATCGATGGTGGAAGCTCAATGAACATCATTCAGCTTGATGTTCTCAAGAAGATGAATATCCCTGAATCAGATATTATCCCAAGATCCTCAGTTCTTGTGGGATTCAGCGGAGAAACCAAGAATACATTGGGGGACATTAAACTTCCCATCTACATTGAAGGACTTCATTCTTATTAAAAATTTTGTGTTATAGATTGCTTATCCTGTTGCAATGTTATCCTTGGCAGGCCATGGATACATGACATGAGTTGCATCTACATATCATCAATGCGTGAAGCTTCCTAGTCCATGGGGGGTGATAAAGATTGAGAGTGATCAAAAAGAAGCAAAAAAATTGCTATACCTCATCAATGAAGCCAGCCTCAAGACCAAGGGAGCAATAGCAACTAAAGTATCCTCCAAGAGATGTCTTGGAGGCAAGAGAACAGGATGTGAAAGAAATCCTTATGGATCCTCATGATCCTAAATCCAAAGTCTTCTTAGGATCAGGGATCCTCAGCAACATTGAACAGGATCTAGTATCCTTCCTTAAAAGGAGAAAAACTACCTTTTTCCTGGAAGCATGAGGACATGACAGGTATCTCTAAGGATATAATTACTCATAAACTTAGCATTGACAGGTCATTCAAACCTATACATCAGAAGAGGAGGAAGTTTGCACCAGAGAGGAATGCCATTATCCAGGAGGAGGTAGCCAAGTTACTTCGAGCAGGTATGATCAGAGAGGTTAAGTATCCAAGATGGTTAGCCAATGTGGTTGTTGTTCAAAAGAAAAATGGAAAGTGGAGGGTATGTGTCGATTTCACTGATTTAAATAAGGCATGTCCCAAGGATCCTTTCCCATTACCCCACATTGACTCCATGGTGGATGCTACCGCGGGTCATGAATTGTTGACTTTTATGGATGCTTCATCTGGATTTCAACAGATTCAGATGGAACCATCTGATCAAGAGGATACAGCCTTTATGACCCCAACTAGTATATATTGTTATATTGCTATGCCATTTGGACTAAGAAATGCAGGTGCTACTTATCAAAGGCTAGTCAATATGATGTTCAAGGAACAAATTGGACACACTATGGAAGTCTATATAGATGACATGGTGGTTAAGTCTAAGAAAGCTGAGGATCTCCTTAGAGACTTGGAGGAAGCATTCAATATCCTTGATAAGTTTAATATGAAACTAAATCCTTCCAAGTGTCACTTTGGTGTTAAAGCAGGTAAATTCCTAGGCTATATGGTGACAAAAAGAGGCATTGAAGCAAGTCCAGAGCAAATTAAGGCTATTGTGAATATCAAATCTCCTGCCAATGCCAAGGATGTGCAAAGATTGACAGGCAGGATCGCAGCCTTGAACAGGTTCATATCCAAGTCATCAGAAAAATGCAAGGAATTCTATGACATTTTGAGAAAGAACAAGAAATTTGAATGGACTGAAAAGCATGAAAATGCTCTCAAAGCTCTTAAGGATTACCTATCCTCAGCTCCTGCCTTGATGAAACTAGAAAAAAGGGATATATTATCCTTATATTTGGTGGTATCCTCCAAAGCAGTAAGTGCAGTCCTTGTTAAGGATCACCAAGGTACACAACATCCTGTTTATTATGTAAGTAAGAGTTTGCTTGATGCTGAATCCAGGTATTCACATTTAGAAAAAAATATCCTTGCATTAATTATGGCATCTACTAAATTAAGACATTATTTTGAAACTCATGCCATTATTGTTAAGACTAATTTTCCAATTAAGAATGTTCTCAGGAAACCTGAAATGTCCGGAAGGATGGCTAAATGGGTAGTGAAGCTTAGTGCTTATGATATTAGATATGAGCCAAGGACTGCCATAAAATCCCAAGCCTTAGCTGACTTTGTGGCAGATTTCAGTAGTGACTTGCAAAGGGAAGCTGAGTTAGAAGTTCAACAGCTTGAAGAAACTAAGGATCCTTGGATACTCTTCACTGATGGAGCTTCTAATGTCAAAGGAACAGGACTTGGAATAATACTAAAATCGCCACAGGGGGACATAATACCCCACTCCATAGCTTGTGAGTTTTAAACTACTAATAATGAGGCTGAATATGAAGCCTTGATAGCTTGGTTTGCAAATTGCCAAGCATATGAGGATCTAGTATCTTGAGGTACATGTAGATTCATTGTTAATTACTAATCACTTTAATGGATCCTATGTTGTTAAAGGTGAAAAGCTAATCAAATACCTAGAGATAGTCAAGGAATTGACACTCTCTTTTGTTTCTTTTAGTTTGCCACAGGTACCCAGAGAAGAGAATGCAGAGGCTGATGCATTGGCCAATCTAGGATCATCCTTGAAGATTCCAGAGGATACCAAAATCCCTATTATCCATATCCTAACCCCTGCTATTGAGGATTATGTAGCTATAGAGATAGGAGAGGATTCTGTAATCTTCCCTAGTGATGATACACAATCTCGTTCAGGATCATGGATCCTTCCAATCATGAGATACATATAACATGGAGAGATTCCTACAGGAGAAAACCCCAAGGCTTTCAAAATCAAGGTATCTCAATTCACAATATTGAATAACATGTTATATAAACGATCTCTTGCAGGTCCATATCTAAGATGCATAGAGGATCCGGAAATCCAAGAAGTCCTAAAGGATTTTCACGAAGGAGATTGTGGAAACCACACTGGGGGCAGGGCATTATTCTCAAGGATCCTGAGGACAGGATACTATTGGCCTACTATGAAGAAGGATGCTGTGGACTATGCCAAGAAGTGTGATCCTTGTCAGAGACATAGTAATATCCTTCACCAACCAGCAGAGCTCTTGCATCCTATATCCTCTTCTTGTCCATTCATGAGATGGGGAATGGATATAGTTGGTAAACTTCCCAAAGCACCAGGAGGAAAGGTATTCATGCTTGCCATGACTGATTATTTCTCCAAGTGGATAGAAGCTGAAGCCTTTGCTCAAGTCAGAGAAAAAGAAGTGATATCTTTTATCAAAAGAAACATTATTACTAGATTTGGTATCCATTCTGAAATTGTTTGTGATAATGGATCCCAATTTATTGGGAGTAGAACTACTAACTTTTGTGACAGCTGGGGGATTAAGATGATAACATCAACACCAGTCCACCCACAAGCTAATGGTCAAGCAGAATCATCCAACAAGATCATCATCAACAACTTGAAGAAGAAGCTTGGATCCAAGAAAGGAAAGTGGGCAGAAGAACTACCTTATGTACTATGGGCTGATAGGGCAGCTCTCAAGAATGCCACTGGCCAAACTCCATTTTCTTTGGTATTTGGGGCAGAATCAGTGATCCCTACAGAGATGGTGGTTCCTGCTGCAAGAACAAGCATTCATGATCCTGAAGGGAATGCTGAAAACTTGGTTCAAGACTTGGATACTATAGAAGACCTCAGGGATTTGGAAAGGATAAGGATGGCTAGTTATCAACAAAGGATGGCTGGAGCCTACAATAAGAATGTCAGGATTAGGAAGTTCCAAGTTGGTGATATGGTATTGAGGAAAGCATTTCAGAATACCACAAATCCTGCTGATGGAAAGTTGGCACCAAAGTGGGAAGGCCCCTACCTGATTGAAGCTGAGGTAGGAAAGGGGGCATATCGATTGCTAACAATGGAAGGTGATTTGCTACCAAGAGCTTGGAATGCTGTTCACCTGAAGAAATATTTCATGTAGAAAGGATCCAGGATCCTCAACTACTTCCATGACCGATATCCTTGAAGGATCCTCCGAGGTTGGATGATCCTCATTTTGGTAATGATCTAATCTCAAACTATTTCATTTTTTAATTATCCTATATACAAGGGAAAGGATCCTGTATCCTTTATCCTTCTTTCACTTAATTCTGAGTTTTGCAGAAGGTTCATATATCCTTGACAAAGGGTTGAGTATCTACGAAAGTATCCAGTTATTTAGGCTTGGCCCCAGTTATTTGGGCTTGTCCCCAGTTTTTTGGGCTTGTCCCCATTATCGCCAGCAGCGCACGATGATCCTGGTACAGTTCATGGCAATGGGACCAGTACTCGCTTTAGGGGCTGACAATTTCATTGTACTGACTGTATCCGGGATCCTACGTATAATGGTAGACGTACCATACATCCGTTTCTAAGGTTTCTAACGTTTTCACGTTAGCTAAGGTTTTGGCATTTTCATGTCACTAAGTTTGGATAGTCGCCCGTGAGGGCCATACTCCAGTTTAAACAAGATCATTTGGGCTTGTCCCCAGTTTTTTGGGCTTGTCCCCAGTATATTGGGCTTGTCCCCAGAATTGTTGGGCTTGTCCCCAGTTGCTAACTCTTTTCTTATAATGGCTTAGTCCCAAGTTATGTTCCATTTCAGGTTTTTGAAGTTAAACAGCCAAGGATCCTTGATCCTTACCTTTTACTGAGGTTTATCTTTTGGTTATCCTGATTGTAAATGTTAAAGGTTTAGGATCCTAACTTGGATTCTCATGTATTGTTAGGGGAGGATTTTCTAACAATTAGTGATCCTTATTCGTTATCCTAATTAACGATCCTTACTTCTGTGACAGGTGGTGATCCTCAGAAGAGCTTCAGGATCAGGATCATGGATCACTTTAAGGATCCTCATACTGACGATTGTTTGTTTATGTTTTGTGTTGCTTCGCAGGAGTAACAAGCTTGACTTGGTCTTGGCAACGGTACTATGGAATATTCCACGGGTATTTCGCACACGATTGACCAGAAATGGACGTTGTGGAGAACGTGGGAGCTTGGCACGAAAGTCGGATAGTTAGTTATTGTAGTTAACTTCTATTTTAAAAGGAGTAACGAGCTAGAATTAGAACACTTAGCCATTTTCAGCTACACACACTCTCATATACTCGCACTCTTGAAGCTCTCGACGAACACTCATTAGTTTTCATTCACTTTTACACATTTTACGATAGTGATCCTTGTACCTAGCTCGTTACTATCCGAAGTTGTAAACATTTATTCATTTATTTGAGCTTGGTGATCGGTAGTTTCCATCAGCGGGGGTTTTTTGTGCCGGAGATCAACTCTTGATCAAGGGCTTTTTCCCCGTACAAATCCTTGTGTCATTTGTGCAATTTACATTGAAGTGATCCTTGTTATTGTTCTAAACTATAAGCATCATACCCCGTAACAGAGAGTTTGGTTGCAATATCCTCATCATATTTTTTGACCAAAACAGTTTGGCGCCCACCGTGGGGCAATTGGTGCTTCATCCTTAGAAAAATTCGCATTTCTGTGCTCATTTCAGTTCACTACAACCAAGCAAATGGCTTCTTCAGCGAAGAATGCTTCAGATTTGATGCCCTCATTCACTTCTTCACAAGGCGTTCCCCCTTTGCCTCCACCACCTTCTGGATCCCAGAAGAATGCTGAGAATGCTGCGAAGAAACCAACTCCCATTTTCTCAAAACCTCCAACTTCTTCTGCTTCTTACACTCCCACTACTAGTGACATGTTTACTTTGATTTTGCAGATGAAGGATCAGATACGGCAACAGGATAAGACCAATGAAAGGATTCTCAAAGAAATCGGAGATCTCAAGAAGCAAAAGAAAACGGCAGAGGATCATTCCCCACTGGTGCCAAAATCTTTGAATTTTGATACTCCGGTGATTACTTCTCAGCCATCAGTGGTTCCAGATGTTCAATATATGGGTGGACTAAAAGGAGTGCACTACGGAACAACAACAGTGACCCAGGCATCAGGTTCATATTTCCAGCCAGCGGGATCCTATCCTCAGCATATGGGATCCCTCACGAATTCAGGAGGATATTCAGGAGCGCAGCAGGTTCAAGGATCCTCCTTTGTTCCAGGATCATCCCAGGTTCAAGGACCCTCCTTTGTTCCAGGATCATCCCAGGTTCAAGGATCCTCCTTTGTTCCAGGATCATCCCAGGTTCAAGGATCCTCCTTTGTTCCAGGATCATCCCAGCTTCAAGGATCCTCCTTTGTTCCAGGATCGTCCCAGTTTCAGGGATCCTTCCAGATGCCAGGATCCTTGAGGAGTTTGCAAACAGGAAGTTCAGATGTCCATCAGGGAGATTTTATTCCAATGCAGACCAATGCTTCTACTGGTCCCTCGATCATTCCAGAGCCCCAACAATATGGATTAACATCCATTCTTCCTAATTCGAATCCGATGGGAGGTAACACTTTTAATAATTCTTATACTACTAACCATGGCCTTATGCAGGATCCAGGTATCAATCATGCCATGGCCAGAGAATTGCAAAAGCTAAAGGATATGATATCAAGTGTTCCAGGAGTGGTCAAACCTATCCCAGAGATTGCAGATGAGAGCCACAAGATATCTCGTTTTGCACCACCAATCTGTGATGCTGAGATACCCAAGAGGTTCCATGTGCCAACAATGAAGCTGTATGATGGTTCGACGGATCCTGAAGAACACATAGCACAATACAGGGAGAGGATGGAGATCAATCCAATCCCAGAAAGGTTAAAGGAAGCGTGCCTGTGCAAGGGATTCGGATCCACTCTTACTGGATCAGCTCTCAAATGGCTGCTAAGTCTTCCCCCTACTCTATTACCTCATTTGCTAATCTAGTCAACCTGTTTAATAATCAGTTTTCTTGTAGTAGAAAATTTGAACGATTAACTAGTGATCTATATAGGATAACCCAGGGTCATAATGAATCATTAAGGGATTACATTACCAAATTCAGTAAAGAATCCTTAGACATTCCCAACTTAGATATAGCTACGGCTGTTGAGGCCTTTAAAATGGGACTGCTTAGGGATTCGTCGTTCTATGATGATCTTGTTATGACACCATGCAGGAACTTAGATGAGGTAAGAACACGAGCACTTAGGTTCATTCGGCTAGAGGATGACAAGAGGATCCAGGAGAGGTTAGCAGGATCCTCAAAGCGGGATAAGCAAGGATCCTCATTCAGAAACAACAAGTTCAGATCTTACAACAGATCTGATAACCAGAACGTGCATTCTGTTGATCAAGAAGAGGATGATGAGGATTATCCTCCAATTTCTGAATATTGTTTTTCTGTTGATAATAATGAACTAATCCTTGCGATGCAGAATCTAGGTGATAAAGCTAGATGGCCCAGAAAAAATGATAGGCCAGCTTCAACTAAGGATAAATCAAAGTGGTGTGCATACCATGAAGATTTTGGGCATCTTACAGAAGAATGCATTGCACTAAGAAAGGAAATTGGATACTTGTTGAGCAAGGGGCATCTAAAAGAATTGTTGGGAAGAAAAAAGTCAAGGACTCAGGATCCTGAAAGGATCCCTGAGAAGGCTCCAGCCCCTCCAGCAGATGCACAAGTAATAAACTTTATTTCTGGAGGATCAGACATTTGTGGCACATCCTTCTCAGCAGCTAAAAGGCATGCAAAGGAAACTAAAATGGATAATGGAGAAAGACCTGTTCGAACATCAAGTGTCTCCGAAGGAAAAGTCATAACCTTTGATGAGGATGATCGTGTTGATATCCAGGATCCTCATCACGATGGCTTAGTTATTACTCTTTTTATTTCTAACCATTTTGTCCGCAGGATCCTTATAGACGGAGGAAGTTCAGTGAACATTATCCAGCTTGATGTTCTAAAGAAGATGGGTATCCCTGAATCAGATATCATACCAAGATCCTCCGTGCTCGTGGGATTTAGTGGCGAAATTAAGAATACCCTGGGGGACATTAAGCTCCCAATATACATCGAAGGCCTACACTCTTATAAAAAATTTTGTGTTATTGACTGTTTATCTTGTTGTAATGTTATCCTTGGCAGGCCCTGGATACACGATATGAAGGCAGTCCCATCTACTTACCATCAATGTGTGAAGCTCCCTAGTCCTTGGGGAATAGTCAAGATTGATAGTGATCAGCAGGAGGCCAAGAATTGTTATACTTCATCGATGAAACCGGCCTCGAAGTCAAGGGAGCAATAGCAATCAAAGTATCCTCCAAGGGATGTCTTGGAGGCAAGAGAGCAGGATGTGGTAGAAGTCCTCATGGATCCTGATGATCCTGAATCCAAAATCTATATCGGATCAGGGATCCTTGGCGAAATGAAAGAAGACCTCATATCCTTCCTCAAAAGGAGAAAGACTACCTTTGCATTGAAACACGAAGACATGACTGGTATATCTAAAGATGTAATCACTCACAAACTTGGCCTTGATAGGTCCTTCAAACCGATCCATCAAAGGAGAAGAAAGTTTGCACCGGAAAGGAATGCCATTATCCAAGAAGAGGTAGAAAAGTTGCTCCGGGCAGGTATGATTAGAGAGGTCAAGTATCCAAGATGGTTGGCCAATGTGGTTGTTGTTCAAAAGAAAAACGGAAAGTGGAGGGTATGTGTCGATTTTACCGATTTAAATAAGGCATGTCCCAAGGATCCTTTCCCATTACCCCACATTGACTCCATGGTGGATGCAACTGCGGGTCATGAACTGTTAACTTTTATGGATGCTTCATCTGGATTTCAACAAATCCAAATGGAACCATCCAACCAAGAGGATACAGCCTTCATGACTCCAACTGGTATATACTGCTATATTGCTATGCCTTTCGGATTAAGAAATGCAGGTGCAACATATCAAAGGCTGGTGAATATGATGTTCAAGGATCAGATTGGACAAACTATGGAGGTTTACATAGATGATATGGTGGTAAAATCCATAAAAGTTGAGGATCACCTGAGGGACTTGGAGGAAGCATTCGATATCCTTGACAAATATAACATGAAACTTAATCCTTCAAAATGTCACTTTGGTGTTAAAGCAGGTAAATTCTTAGGATATATGGTGACCAAGAGAGGCATTGAAGCTAGCCCGGAACAAATCAAAGCAATAGTGAACATCAAATCTCCGGCCAATGCTAATGATGTTCAAAGGCTAACAGGCAGGATAACAGCTTTGAACAGATTTATATCCAAATCCTCAGAGAAGTGCAAAGAATTCTATGATATCCTAAGGAAGAACAAGAAATTTGAGTGGACTGAGAAGCATGAAAATGCTTTAAGAGCTCTCAAAGATTACCTATCCTCAGCCCCGGCCTTGATGAAACCAGAAAAAGGCGATGTGCTATCCTTATATCTTGCAGTATCCTCAAAAGCAGTAAGTGCGGTCCTTGTTAAGGATCATGAAGGTACACAACATCCTGTCTATTATGTAAGTAAAAGTTTACTTGATGCCGAATCCAGGTATTCACACCTTGAAAAGCTTATTCTTGCATTAATTATGGCATCCACTAAGTTGAGACATTATTTTGAAACTCATGTTATTGTTGTTAAAACTAATTTCCCAATTAAGAATGTCCTCAGAAAGCCAGAGATGTCAGGAAGGATGGCTAAGTGGGCAGTGAAGCTAAGTGCATATGATATAAGATATGAGCCTAGGGCAGCCATCAAATCCCAAGCATTAGCTGACTTTGTGGCTGATTTCAGTAGTGATTTACAAAAAGAAGCTGAGTTAGAAGTCCAGCAGCTAGAGGAGACCAAGGATCCTTGGATACTCTATACTGATGGATCCTCAAATGTCGAAGGCACGGGGCTTGGAATACTACTAAAATCGCCACAGGGGGACATAATACCCCACTCTATATCTTGTGAGTTCCAAACCACTAACAATGAGGCTGAATATGAAGCCTTAATTGCTGGTTTGCAAATTGCAAAGCATATGGGGATCAGGTATCTTGAGGTACATGTAGATTCATTGTTAATTACAAACCACTTTAATGGATCCTATGCTGTTAAAGGTGAAAAGCTAACCAAATATTTAGAGATAGTCAAAAGTTTGGCACTCTCTTTTGTTTCCTTTAGTTTGACGCAGGTACCAAGGGAAGAAAATACAGAAGCTGATGCATTGGCTAACTTAGGATCATCCTTGAAGATCCCGGAGGATATCAAGATCCCTATTATCCATATCCTGACCCCGGCTATCGAGGATCATGTGGCTATGGAGATAGGAAATGATTCTGCAATTATCCCTAGTGAGGATACTCAATCCCATTCAGGATCAGGATCATGGATCTCACCAATTATGAGATACTTACAACATGGAGAGATTCCTACAGGAGAAAACCCTAGGGCTTTCAAATCTAAGGTATCTCAATTCACAATTTTAAATAATATGTTGTATAGACGATCTCTTGCAGGACCATACTTGAGATGCATTGAGGATCCTGAAATCCAAGAAGTTTTAAAAGACTTCCATGAAGGAGATTGTGGAAACCACACTGGAGGCAGGGCATTATTCTCAAGGATCCTGAGGACAGGATACTACTGGCCAACCATGAAAAGAGATGCTGTCGAGTATGCTAAGAGATGTGATCCTTGTCAGAGACACAACAATATCCTTCATCAACCAGCTGAATTATTGCATCCTATATCCTCCTCTTGGCCATTTATGAGATGGGGTATGGATATAGTTGGTAAGCTCCCTAAGGCACCTGGTGGAAAAGTATTCATGCTTGCTATGACTGATTACTTCTCCAAGTGGATAGAGGCTGAAGCTTTTGCCCAAGTCAGAGAAAAGGAAGTTATATCCTTCATTAAAAGAAATATTATAACTAGATTTGGAATTCCTTCTGAAATTATATGTGATAATGGTTCCCAATTTATTGGGGGCAGAACCACTAACTTTTGTGACAGCTGGGGGATTAAGATGATAACATCAACACTAGTCCACCCACAAGCTAATGGTCAAGCAGAATTATCCAACAAGATTATCATCAACAATTTGAAGAAGAAGCTTGGATCCAAGAAAGGGAAATGGGCAGAAGAACTACCCTATGTGCTTTGGGCTGATAGGACAACCCCTAAGAATGCTACTGGTCAAACACCATTCTCTTTGGTATTTGGGGCAGAATCAGTGATCCCAACAGAAATGGTGGTTCCAACTGCTAGAACAAGTACTCGTGATCCTGAGGAGAATGATGAGAACTTAGCTCAAGATCTGGATACTATTGAAGAAATCAGGGATCTCGCTAGGATAAGGATGGCCAGTTATCAACAAAGAATGGCTGGTGCCTACAACAAAAATGTCAGGATCAGGAAGTTTCAAGTTGGGGATATGGTATTGAGGAAAGCATTCCAGAATACCACCAATCCTGCTGATGGAAAATTGGCTCCAAAATGGGAAGGCCCTTATTTGATTGACGCTGAAGCAGGAAAGGGGGCATATAGATTGCTAACCATGGAAGGTGATTTGCTACCAAGAGCTTGGAATGCTGTCCATTTGAAGAAATATTTCATATGAACAGGATCCTCATGGCACAGATGATCCTCACGATAGGGGTATCCTTAAAGGAACCTTAAAGTATCAGTGATCCATACTTGGGTAATATCCTAATCTTGAACTATTTCATTTCTTTATTTTCTCATATAGGGATAAGGATCATGTGTCCTTTATCCATCTCTCACGTGATTTTAAGTTTTGAAAGTTCAGGTATCCTTTGCATAATATTGGTTATCTGCAGAAGCAATCCGTTCCTTGGGTTTAACCCCAGTTATCCTTGGGCTTGACCCCAGTTCCGCCTGTAGCGCATGATGATCCTGGTATGGTTCAAGGCAGTGGGACCAGTACTCGTTTTAGGGGCTGATAATTCCATTGTACTGGCTATGCCTAGGATCCTACGTATAATGGTAGACGTACCATACATCCGTTCCTAAGGTTTCTAACGTTTTCACGTTAGCTAAGGTTTCTAACGTTTTCACGTTAGCTAAGGTTTCTAACGTTTTCACGTTAGCTAAGGTTTTGGCATTTTCATGTCACTAAGTTTGGATAGTCGCCAGTTAGGGCCATACTCCAGTTTACATACGATCCTTGGGCTTGTCCCCAGTTATCCTTGGGCTTGTCCCCAGTTGCTAATTCTTATCTTATATTGGCTTAGTCCCAAGTTATGATCTATTTCAGGTCCTTGAAGACAAGCAACTAGGGATCCTTGATCCTTACTTCTCTCTAAGGTTTATCTTATAGTTATCCTTATTATGGTTAGGATCCTAACTTGGACCCTCAGGTATGATCCTTAACTATTTTTAATCCTATTCATTATTTATTTGAATAACCCTTAAAAAATTTGACAACTAGACTTGTGATCCTTAAAACATATTGCTTTTTGGGATTCTTTAACTATAGGATATTTGATCATGGATCATGTCCTAAATATTTTCAATCTGACTTATTCAAAATTGTTTATTCAATGAATATGCATCAAAACAAAGGAAAATTAAAGAAACAAAAGGATAACGACACAAGATAAGCGACAAAAGGTTAAGATTTTATTTATTAACAAAGGATTAACCCTTAAAAGGTTGTCAAAATTACCTACCCCGAGCATCTACCAGCAAAACGTGGCCTGTCCGCTGGGGTAGGTAAAGGGTGTCCATGATAATAAGTTCAAAAGTAGTGCAGGAATATAAAGGTGGCAGGATCACAATGGCTTCATCCCCCAAACAGAGGATCCCTCCACCATATGCAATCCTGCCTATTATCCAAAGGATCATACATGATCCTTAATCCTAAAAACTATTGTTCAGTACAACCCATTAAATTGTTCAACATCACAACCACAAAAACTACTGCCAAATTTAAAAATTGGGCTCCGGCTGCGTCTAGGAATGTCCATCATCGCCCAATTGTGCATCCTACACCTTTGCTGCATCCTCTTCCCCTCCAGCTGTGGTATCCTTCATCAGATCCTTTCCACTGCCACTTGCCTCAATCGCCAAGACCTCAGTAGCCTCCTCCTCATCATCCTCAAGATCAGCCAACCTTGCTTTCCAGCCCTCGACATCCCAGCTGCTTCTATCGAAGTTAGGATCTTGAGCTTCCTGGGCCATCTTTAATTTTGTCTGATACATTGTGATGGCAGCAGAGACCTTAGCATTTTCTATGAGATCATGCTTCTCATAGTCAAGGTCAATCAGAAGTTTAGCTGTCTTAGTCTTGTCATCTTGGAGTTCCTTCTGAAGATCAGCAATGGCAAGGTCCTTAAGCACGGCAACCTGTTGGAGGTCAGCAATCTTCTTGTCCTGCTCCTCAACATTCCCCACGTAATCTTCAATCTCAGCAAATTTCTGCAAAGAAAAGGATAAAGCAGTTCAAGATCAGGTGATCCTCATACGAGTAGGATACCTAGGCAGAGTTGGTGATCCTTACATCGTTGAAGTATTCAAGGAACTGGTGGCGGATCAGTGGTAGGCCTTGAAGATCCTCAGTGTCAGAAGTTTTCCTCTTCTTGCCACCCTTTCCTTTAGTGGGTGCCTTGGGAATGGAGATGCTAGGACTGGTAGTGGCCCTCTTCTTCCTGGATCGAACAACATCAAGGTCAGCCGTGTTGAACTGGGATACAGGCTTGGCAGATTTTCCGGCACCTACACATTCAAAGCAAGATGAGTATCCTTATCCTATTTCAATTTACTTATTTATTTTAATATTCAAACTATGTAAAAGGCAGGATACTTACTCGACATGGTGATGGAACCTGAGGATACATCTTGTGAGTCTTGGGTGTCTATCTTGAATGTCCTTGTTTCAGGATCAAGCTTCCGAAAAGCAGCGAGCCTATCCTTGGTTTCAGGTGTTGTGATGATGTGTGAGACAGAAATAGCTGTAACACAAGACAAAAAGTGGTCAGTGATCCTTATACGAAAATAGGACTACCTGGTGATCCTTCTCAGGATCCTCTGGCCTACCATGGGTGGACCATGTCCTTGGTAGATCCTTTCCATTTGGAATGGTATTCCTCCTGACAAAGAAGAAGCGACGTTTCCAATTTGTGTCATTCTTGGTGACTTTAAGAAGGGGGTGTTCTCCGCCGGGTTTTCGTTTGAATAAATAGCGATGAGAACCAAAGGTAGTAAGATCATACAATTGTGTCAGCTCTGACATTCCTAAATCAATGCCCTCCTGTTCGATGATCCTCTCAAGGGTGTACAAAACCCTCCAAATCATCGGCATGGCTTGGATATAAGAAATGCCGGTAAGGGAAAAGAAAGATTGTGTAAATTCTGGGAAAGGATAGGTGTACCCAATGGCGAATGGAGTAACTGGAAAGGCAACCCATGTTTCTGAAACATAATCGCTCAGAATAGTAGGATCGAAGGGTTTGAAAAAGGCACTCGCCGGAAAGCAGTGACGAATCTTGTCTATCTGAGCATCGTTAAAGTAACACCTCTCATTTGTGGAGTCTTTGATGATCTTTTGACTCTTCAAGGGACTATCCTTCTGGTGATCCTTGGCGGGGGAGGACCGAAGCATCATTCTTGAAGAGATAACAGAAAGAAATAAAAACAGAGCAAGAGAAGGAAGAAGATGAAGAGGGAATACCTGTTTATCTTCGGAATGCAGTTATAAAGGGAGTCTTTCTGAAATTTTAAATGCATTTGATCCTATCTCTATCTCCTATTTATAATCATGATCGTGCAGGGTTGTCACTTCTGTGACGTCACGATTGCAACGGATAGTTCAACAATAACGGCTATATTTACGATAGTTAGTTGCGGATAAGATCAAGAAAACATAACTCGCTCATTTTACATATCACTCCTTATATTTTGGGGGCAATTGTTAGGGGAGGATTTTCTAACAATTAGTGATCCTTATTCGTTATCCTAATTAATGATCCTTACTTCTGTGACAGGTGGTGATCCTCAGAAGAGCTTCAGGATCAGGATCATGGATCACTTTAAGGATCCTCATACTGACGATTGTTTGTTTATGTTTTGTGTTGCTTCGCAGGAGTAACAAGCTTGACTTGGTCTTGGCAACGGTACTATGGAATATTCCACGGGTATTTCGCACACGATTGACCAGAAATGGACGTTGTGGAGAACGTGGGAGCTTGGCACGAAAGTCGGATAGTTAGTTATTGTAGTTAACTTCTATTTTAAAAGGAGTAACGAGCTAGAATTAGAACACTTAGCCATTTTCAGCTACACACACTCTCATATACTCGCACTCTTGAAGCTCTCGACGAACACTCATTAGTTTTCATTCACTTTTACACATTTTACGATAGTGATCCTTGTACCTAGCTCGTTCCTATCCGAAGTTGTAAACATTTATTCATTTATTTGAGCTTGGTGATCGGTAGTTTCCATCACCCGGGGTTTTTTGTGCCGGAGATCAACTCTTGATCAAGGGTTTTTTCCCCGTACAAATCCTTGTGTCATTTGTGCAATTTACATTGAAGTGATCCTTGTTATTGTTCTAAACTATAAGCATCATACCCCGTAACAGAGAGTTTGGTTGCAATATCCTCATCAGATTTTTTGACCAAAACGGGTATGATCCTTGATCACTTTAATTTTATCCTTTGTTTATCTAAGTGACCCTTATTCTTTGACAACAGGATACATGATCCTTAAGTTACATTACCTTTTTGAATTGATCGATTATAGGCTATTTGATCTTTGATCATATCCTAAACTTTTTGACATAATCTATTGAACTTTTATTCTTTATTTGTGAATTCAAACAAAGTACATCACAACTATTGAAGGATAAAATAGATTCAGAATAACAACACAAGAAATAGCCAAAAGATTAAAGTTTTATTTATTCACCAAAAGTTAAACCTTTGAAAGGTTTTCAAAATTGCCAACCCAAGTTTCTACCAGCAAAACGTGGCCCGTCCACTTGGGTTGGCAAAGGGTGTCCATTGTTAACAGGTCTTAAAAGTGCAGGAAATGAAAGATGGCAGGATAACAAGTGGTTCCATCCCCCAAACAGAGGATCCCTCCACCACCTATTATCCTACCTATTATTCAAAGGATCCATGATCCTCAACCCTAATAGCTATTGTTTAGTTATTACAAACCATCATTGTTTGAAATAAAAACATCATAACCAAAAAACCACTACCAAATCCTAAAAAATGGGCTCCGACCACGTCTAGAAATATCCATCATCGCCCATTTCTGCAGCTCACACCTTGGCTGCATCACCACCAGCTTGATCCTTCCCGCTGCCACTTGCCTCAATCGCCAAGACCTCGGTAGCCTCCTCCTCATCATCTAGCTTAGCCAGCTTCGCCTTCCAGGCCTTCTGGTCCCAAGTGGTCCTGTCGAAGTCAGGATCCTCAGCCTACTGGGCCATTTGTAGCTTGATTTTGTACATGGTGATGGCAGCAGAGACTTTAGCATCCTCCAGCACCTCATGCTTCTCATGATCAGCATTTATCTGGGCCATGACCACCTGCTGCTTTGCCAGAGCGAGATCCTTCTCAAGGCGAGAGATAGTCTTATCCTTAGCCAGGAAGAATTTCTGGAACTCCAAATGCTTCTGCTCAGCCTCTTCAACGTATGCATCGAAGAGCATTTCGGTCTCGGCGAATTTCTGCAAAAAAACAAGGTAAAGTTCAGGATCCGTTATCCTCAAGTGGGCAGGATAATGAAGCAAAGTTGGTGATCCTTACATCATCAAAGTATTCCTGAAACTGGTGGCGAATGAGGGGCAGGCCTTCGAGATTGTCAGCTTCGGTGGCCTTCCTCTTCTTTCCTCCCTTGGAAATGACAGGCTTGGGGACTAGAGTGCCTGGGCTAGCAGCAGACTTCTTCTTCCCAGACCTGGGAGCCACAGTGCTGAGATCACTAACACTAAAGCGGGAGGCTGGCTTCGAAGATTTTCCAGCGCCTACCAATACAAAACAGCAGATAAGTATTCTTGTTTTATTAACATTTAAACATCTAATCATATATAGACTTGGATACTTACTTGACATTGTGACTGAGCCTGAGGATACTTCTTGAGAATCCTTGGTGTTTGTTTGAAATGATCTTACTGCGGGATCAAGATTCCAGAAAGCAGCGATCCGCTCTTTCGTTGCAGGTGATGGAATAATGTGAGAAACAGAGATAGCTGCACAAAAGATACAAAAAGGGGTTAGTGATCCTCAGCAGAAACAGGGTTATCCTATGATCCTTCTATAAGGATCCTCTATTCTACCGTGGGTGGCCCACTCTCTTGGTAGATCCTTCCCATCCGGGATGGAATCCCTCCTAACGAAGAAAAAACGCTTCTTCCAATTGGTGTCATTCTTGGTGGTCTTGAGGATTGGGTGTGCTTCGCCGGGTTTATGTTTGAATAAGAAGCGGTGTGAACCATGGCTCACAAGGTTATATAGTTCAGCCAATTCCGACATTCCCAACTCTATATCTTCCTGCTCAATGATTCTCTCAAGGGTATATAAAACCCTCCACATCATTGGCATGGCCTGGACATAGGATATGCCGGTAAGGGAGAAGAAAGACTGGGTAAAAGCAGGGAAAGGATAGGAGTATCCTATCAGAAATGGGGTGGCCGGAAAAGCAATCCAAGTTGCAGAAACGAAGTCACTCAAGGCGGTAGGGTCAAAAGGTTTAAAGACAGAGTCTGCCGGAAAGCAATGACGAATCCGGTCTATCTCTGGATCAGTAAAGCAGCAACGTTCCTTCGGAGAATCTTTGATGATTCCTTGGCTCTTTAGGGGACTATCTTTTTGGTGATCCTTAGCCGGTAAGGATCTTAGAACCATCTTGGCCATGGATGATGGTAAAGAAAAGAGGAACATAGTAAGAAGGTGAAAAGAGAAAGGAGAGAGAAGTACCTTCTTGATCTTCGAATGAGGATTTAAAGGGAGTATTGCTCGAATTTAAATGCACATTAGTCCTTATCTCTAACCTATATATAATGATTATTCTGCAGGGATGTCACTTCAATGACGTATAATTTGCAACGGCTAGTTAGATTGTTGTTGGTGCACTTGTGTCTGTACTTTGTCTGTATTCGGTCTGTATGTAAACAATGTCCTGTAAGTTGACCTAGTCAACTATCCTCCTAGTTTGACTTGGCCAATAAGTTTGTAATATGTTTGTTTGTCTGTATCGAAGGATAGCTCCTCGAAGGATACTGTTGATCCTTCGAGGTGCTCGAAAGATATGCTTCGATTAATAGACCTCGAAGGATCATCCTTCGAGGTCCCTGCTGATCCTTCGAAAGCATTGTCATCGATAGATGATCCTTCGGACCATCTATCGGATCCTTCGGACCAGACATGTTGAGCTGGGTATATAAATATCCATGCAGTGTGTTGTTTTAGAGAGGATGCACACCCGAGAGATAGAGAGCATTCTGCTGAAAACACTCACACACACACTTTGAGAGTTTGCAAACTGATTGTAAACATTGTGCTTGTAATCGGAACCTTTCATACGCATTAATACAAGTGGTGTTAATCGTTGAGTCTTGTGTGTTCTTGTGTTTGTTCTTGCATCATCCCGGTTTGCTTGCTAGCTTGGATTCCGCACTCGCTAGTGAGTTAGTATAACAAGGTTTAGGTTTGTTCTCGATCCTCCGAGAGGGACCTACAAGTGGTATCAGAGCCTCGCTCTTTACCTTGTTTAAAACCGGGTGTTTGTTCGAGTTCTTGGTGTGTTTGGACACTTGGTTTAGCACCCGTTTTTGGTAGTTTTTCTTGCATCTTTGAACTGAAAAACGGTTTCTAAACCTTCGGGAGTGTTCAAGGTTGGGTTGGGTAACTTGAAAATTTGTTTTTGAGAAACTTTGAATTTTTCCGACCAAATTCCGGTCATATCTCCGGTGACAGGTTCTGGATAAGGTGTTGTCCATTTTGGGAAAACTTTTCAAAGTTGGTGAAAAGTTGTGTCTGCACATACCTTCTGCCGAAAGTAGTGCACCAACCCATCACCTTTCCCACCTACCCGTCACTTTGTGTCAGTGTGTCAGAAACTTCCGAAAGATATCTTTCGACTTAGAAACAGCTCGAAAGATTAGCATCTTTCGAACAGTCTTTCGAAGTCTAAGTTTTATCCTTCGTTTCTGGAATCTTTTCGAAAGTTAGTTGTCCGAAAGATAAGGATTTATCTCGAAAGATAAGGATCTTTCATTGTGAATCCTTCGAGATCAGTATTCGAAAGATAAATATCTTTCGAACTGTGAATCTTTCGATAAAACTCTATGAAAGATAAGGATCTGTCATTTGTGAATCTTTCGAAGACTTTGTTCGAAACTCAACAGTAATCTTTCGATCACTGTTGGTCCTTCGAACCAGTCTTGATCTTTCGAACAGGTCTATATCCTTCAATTCTTGTCTGTTTGCATTTAACAGTTTGTGGTTGTGTAGGTTATTTATTAATATTTGATCAAGATGAGTTGTACAAGTCCTTGGGATTGGAGTTTGAACTCACAATCTAGTCAAGAACTAACTACTGCTGATGCTTGGGCTAAGAGTATGTTTCCGTCGCCATCAATCAGTCCAAGTCAATGGGCTTTGGTATCCAATCAAAGTCAAAGTATTCAAAACCTTTTGATCAGTGAAAGCGAAACGGGAAGCAACAATCGTCCTCCAAAGCTAAATCATATGAACGATTTTCCTTCATGGAAAAACCGCTTCCACACGTATGTTCAAGGGCAAAGCACTGATCTTTGGACGTGTTTCATCAATCCATTCAATGCTGCTCTTGAAGTTGCTGCGTCCACTTCAGAAGGTTATGCCAACATGCTTGAACCTGACAAGAAATCTTATGAATTGGAGAAAAAGGCCTTCGCAACACTTACACAGGCGCTTAATAAAGATATTTATCATCAGTTCTCCTATTGCAAGAACACGAAAACATTGTGGGATGCCTTGGTTGCTCGAGGAGAAGGCAATGCAGCTACGAGAAAGTCTCGTCATGACTTGTTGAAGAAAGAGTTTGACTCGTTTCAGTTTTTGGAAAACGAGACTCTAAATGATATGACAACACGTTTCTATCATCTGATCAGTGAAATGTGTGCTTATGGGGTTATTGCTACTCAGCAAGACATGGTGAACAAGTTTGCTGATGCTTTACCTCCAAAGTGGAGTTCTTTCATTGAGTTGCTGAAGCACACTGGAACTCTAGACACGGTTAATATCTATGAGTTCATTCAGAAACTGGAACATAAGAATGAGGAAGAAATCAGGAAAGCTAAGCGAGCTCCAGTTCCTCAAAATACAGAAATGTATCTTCCAGGCTTCGACATCTTAGCAAAATCCGTTGCAGCTCAGCAACCTAAACTGCAAACTGCTTTCGTATCCAACACAAGTTCTCTTCCGTTTCCTCAGACCAATCCTGCTCCGGGTTTTGATCCAAGATCTTACATTCCAGTTCCATCACAGCCACCAGTTCAACCACAACAGCAAGCTCATTTCACAAGCAATTCTCAACCTCCAAACCCTAACACTGTTCGTGTTGACACTTCAAATCTTTCCCAAGTTAGTATAGAAGTTGCAAAGGAGCATGTAGAATTGATCAATACTATGGTCAGTGCCTACTGCGGGTTAGTTGCGGGACAGATTGGAAACATCAACATGACACATGAAGATTATCAACAGATCGACAAGGATGAAATGGAGTTGATGGATATTAAGTGGGCGTTTGCTAGTGCGGTTAGAAGGGCCAAAGACTTCATGGCTCGTACTGGTAGGACTTCGTTGGAAGGAAAGAAAGATACGAAGTATGGGTTTGATATTAATGCCGTCACGTGCTTTAATTGTGGCGAGAAAGGGCACTTCAAGCGTGAGTGCACTCGGCCAACAAAACAAGGCAATCACAACCCATTCAGAAACCAAGACAGGAGGATTGTAGCAGTCAACAACAATCAGAACCAGTCTGGACCATCAAATCCCAATCGGGCTTTGACAGTTCAAGGTGATGAAGGATGTGACTGGTCTGTGCAGTTTGGTGACAGTGATCAAAGAAGTGGAACAGCTCTTTATGCAAAAATCATCAATCAAAAGTCATCTGAAAGTGATGACAGTTCTGGCTATTCTGGGAGTTCTGATGAAGAAGGCTCTGTTTCTGGGGATAATCAATCAGAGTCTGAATCTGATGTGAAGGAGGAAGCAGGTTCTGATATTCAGGAGTTATTGAATGAAGCTGATGAGCTGAAATGTCAGAAATCAATTCTGATTAGGAGGGCTGCTACTGCATCAAAGGAAATGGAAAAGTTATTTTCTGAAGATGGAGATTTTTCTTTTCAAACTGCCTTTATGGCAAATTTGTCAGCCTCTTCGAGTCAGGTAAATTCTGAACCTCCTGCTCCTAGTGTTTGTGAATCATGTGCTGAAATGAAGCTTGAATTGGAAAAACTTCATAGTCATAATCAAAATTTAGTTATTGAACTGTCAAAATGCAAAGAGGCAAACATGGCTTTAACTCGGAATGAAAAAGAATTTAAATCTGTAATAGAAACATTAAAGAAAGATGTGTCCGAGGTTAATAAAGTGGTTTACCATAAACAAATTAGTATAAATGAATACATAAATCTTGTTGAGGAAACCAAGAAGCAGTTAGCCATTGCCAAAAGTGAGCATGACGCGATCAAACAGAAATTGGAAAGTTATTCTAACTCTCGATTTGTGCTTGATCACATCATCGATGTTCAACAACTAAAGGGAGATCAAAAGGGCATAGGATACAAGAAATGCCCACCCCCTTTGAGGCATAATTACAACACGATGCCTAATGATGAAAACATGCCACGGTATGAACCCAGTGTGCCTCTGAACTTTGAGGAATTTTCTACTGGCCTAGGGTTCAAACCGGACAGTGCAAAGCAGCAAGGAGTTTCAACATCTATGAAACAAAGTCCTCCAGTTATCGAGGACTATGAGTCATCGGATGATGAATCAGAAGTGAATGTAGGTGAACAGGATAAATCACTTGACAAAATGAAAGGAGTAGTTGTTCCACTTGAGAATCACATTCTGTGTGATCCCGATACTCCTGAGGTTTCATTAGTCAAGAAACAAGTGATAGATCCTGTCAAGATTGAAAAGAAGTCTGTGTCTACTGTTAAAAGCAGTAATGTGTTGTATACATTGGTTGGAGATAATAAAATCTACTCAGATAACGTTTTTCCAATTAAAAATGTAAATCAATCTTTGATTGATAAAGTCTTTGAAGACAACACAAACAAATTTTTGGGAAAAACACTTCCAGGAATTGTGGTAACACAATGTGATCCAATTCCTAAGGCTGAGATTAGAAAAAAATTTAGGAATCAAAAATCTCCAATCACTCAACAACCTACTGCTTCTAATGGTAAACAACCCGTCAAACGAGCTCAAAAACATCAAGTCTCTCAGATGAAGTCTGAAACAAAAGGAGCTCGATTTCAAAAGAAAGCAAAGGATGTCAAGTTCGTGTCATCCAAGGGTACTGATAAGATTGAAACCTTTGAAAACAAATCTAACACAGATTTTGTAAAACAAGTCACAATCTTAAAACGTAACAGTGATAACAATTACACTCAACATACAAATGGGTGTGATGAAAAGGCTAGTACCTCAGGGTCCACGACTTCGACTTCTTGTGGTCGATCAAGTTCTCCTAAGCTTGTTGAAAGGAGAACATGTTTTAAATGTGGAGAAATTGGGCATATCATCAGAAACTGCCCAAATGCTCCAAAGCAAAAATTTGTTGAGAAAACTCCACCTGAAACAATTCATCCCCAACGTCGATCAGTTTCACCTAAAAATGATAAAAGAACTGTTAAAGAACAAGAAACTAAACAACGACGTAAGAACATGAAAACTGTTGAAAAAGCTTTAAAATCTGAAGTTAAAACAGTTCAAAAGGAATCAAGTGTGTCACAACATGCAAAACCAGAATTTTCAAAAACTGGTAGGCAAAAACAACCTTGGTTACCTAAGGCAGGTGACAATTCAGGGGGAGCAGTTGTTCTTAAAAACCATCAAGAGATTGATATCACGTTTCGTGATGCTCAGGGACGACCCAAGACCACTAAGGCTTGGGTCCCCATTCTCAACTGATGTTTTACTTGACATGTGCAGGGTGTTCCAGGAGGAACTATTAACAGTCATTGGATTGTTGATAGTGGAGCATCTAGGCACATGACTGGCGACTTACGGCTTCTGTACGATGTGAGAAATATTAGAGGAGGCTATGTCGCATTTGCGGGAGATAAAGGCGGTTATATCACTGGAGAGGGAAGTATCTCCAATGGTATTGTGTGTTTTGACAAGATCAATTACGTGAAGCAAATTGATCATAATCTTCTGAGCGTGTCGCAAATCTGCGATAAGAAGTTCACCGTGCATTTTGATGATGCCGGCTGCTATGTGCTAAAACCTGGATTCAAAATTCCACAAGAATGGATTCTCTTATCGGCTCCGAGAGTTAATGATCTTTACATTCTCGATATGAGCCAGGCGATTACAACATCTGCACAAGTCACTTGCTTTGTCTCAAAAGCCACAGAAAAGGAGTCAATTTCATGGCACAGAAGAATGGGACACATTCACTTGAGAAAAATGAACCATTTGGTGAAAAACAATCTTGTGAATGGTGTGCCTGTAAGAAGTTTTCATTTACAAGATATCTGTGTCTCGTGCCAAAAGGGAAAGCAAACGAAGAAATCCCATCCTTTGAAGAAAATCAACACTGTTAGCTTGCCGTTCGAACGTCTTCATATGGACCTCTTTGGACCTATGAAGCACAAGACAATGTTCGGTGATGCATATTGTCTGGTAGTTACTGATGACTACTCTAGATTTTCGTGGGTATCTTTTATGGCACACAAAAGTGAAACTCCTGGCATTCTCAAGGATCTTCTCCCTATGTTGGAGAATCTCTATTCGTTGAAAGTAAAAAGAATCCGAAGCGACAATGGAACCGAATTCAAGAATCAAGTTATGGATGAGTTCTGTACTTCTAAAGGCATTCTTCATGAATACAGTTCTCGTTATACTCCACAACAAAATGGTGTCGCCGAGAGGAAGAATCGAACGATTATAGAAACTGCTAGAACAATGTTAGTTGAGTCGGAACTCCCTATTCAATTCTGGGGGAGGCTGTGTCGACTGCATGCTACACATTAAACAGAGTTCTTACAGTGAAGAGACATGGCAAAACTTGTTTCGAACTCCTTCAGAAAAGGAAACCTGATCTTTCTTACCTAGAACCCTTTGGTGGTCCTTGTACCATGATTGAACCAGATGGAAAATTTGGTGCTAAGGCTATTGAAGGCTATTTTCTTGGATACCAAACTCCAAACTTTCGTGTCTGGAATCTAGCTACCAAAAAGGTAGAGCTATGGAGTGAGGTGCGGGTTCAAAGGTATACGAGTCCTGTTAGGGCTCCGGGTGATCCGTGGATGTTCGATTATGATGGACTCTTTGACTCCTTCAATCTGCCAACCTTTGACGAAGAATCAGCAGCTGCAAGAATGTTAATTGAAAGTGATAATGCGGCTGTCTCGCCATTGGTTAGACCTGTTATTGTTGATCCTCAAGGTTCTTCATCTGTTAACAATACAGTTCAAAATGAGGTTTATGAAGATGCTGCTGATTATAATGAGTCTTCTGAAGATGATGAATATCATGATGCAGCTGAAGGATCTTCAGCTCCAGTTGCTCCTGTTCAAGGTGCTTCTATTGATACACCTCATATGCAGAATGTAGACACTGCTGAAGGAAATGCATCCACCTCGACACACATTCCTGGTGTAGAGTTGGTTGTGGATCTTAATTTGAACAATTTGGGTATCAATGCTCGTGTGCCAGATAATCCTGAAATGAGGATTCATGATACCCATCCCCAGCAGAACATTATAGGAGATGTCCATCGCGGTGTGCAGACGCGTAATCAGCTGAGAACCAACCGGAATGCTGGTTTGTATTCAGCTATAAGAGAATCTGGTCAACAGAATGACTGGTCCTTCGCGTGTTACGTGTCACAAGAAGAACCAAAGTCGTGGAAAGAAGCAATGAAAGACAGCTCATGGGTTGAGGCTATGCAGGAAGAATTGGTGCAATTTCAAAAGCTTGGTGTTTGGAAACTTGTTGAAAAGCCTGAAAACTACAAGAAGATTGGAACTCGATGGGTTTTCAAATGCAAGAAGGACGATCGTGGCGTGGTTATTCGAAACAAAGCACGTTTAGTCGTTCAAGGTTTTCGTCAGATAGAAGGCATCGACTACAACGAAGTATATGCACCAGTGGCACGTCTCGAAGCAATTCGAATCTTTCTAGCCTATGCGTCCTACAAAGGATTCAAGGTTTACCAAATGGACGTGAAAAGTGCATTTCTACATGGTGTGGTTGAAGAAGAGGTATATGTCGAACAGCCTCCAGGTTTTGAAGATCCTATCCATCCCGATCGGGTTTGGTTGCTCAACAAAGCTCTCTATGGTCTTCATCAAGCACCGCGAGCTTGGTACGCAACCTTATCAAACTATCTGCTGGAGAACGGTTTTCGACGGGGTCTTATCGACTGTACTCTCTTCATCAAAGAACAAGATGGAGATCTTCTTCTGGTACAGGTATACGTTGACGATATTATTTTTGGTTCTACTAATGATGTTTTGTGCAGGAATTTCGAGCGCATAATGCAGGATAAATTCGAGATGAGTGCTATGGGGGAAATGAACTTTTTCTTGGGCCTACAAGTGCAACAAACGGAGTCTGGGATATTCATCCATCAGACTAAATATATTGGTGACATCTTGAACCGGTTTCAGATGTCTGATGCAACGCCCATTGGAACCCCATTGGCAGTAAATCACGGAATTACTCCAGATTTGAAGGGAGAGACTGTTAGCCCTTCATATTACCGCGCTATGATCGGATCTCTTATGTACCTCACAGCATCAAGACCAGACATAATGTACCCAACGTGCCTGCTTGCCAGATATCAAGTGAATCCAAAGGACTCCCATCTTGCAGCTGTAAAAAGGATCTTTCGTTATTTGAAGGCTTACCCAGACACCGGTCTGTGGTACCCTAGGGATAATAACTTTGAATTGGTCGCATTCAGTGATTCTGATTTTGGCGGATGCAAAATCGACGGCAAATCCACAACGGCTGGATGTCAGTTTTTAGGAAATCGCCTAGTCACGTGGCAATGCAAGAAGCAGACGTGTGTCGCAACATCAACATGTGAAGCTGAATACATTGCTGCCTCAAGTTGTTGCTCCCAAGTTTTGTGGATCCAACAACAATTGCGGGACTACGGTTTTGAATTCCTAACTACTCCTATTTACGTTGATAACTCTGCTGCTTTACAGATCACTAGAAATCCTGTGCAGCATTCAAAAACCAAACACATCGAACTCAAATATCACTTCATACGTGATTGCTTTGAGAAAAGATTAATCGATGTTGTTAAGGTCCACACCGATGACCAACGTGCCGACTTATTTACCAAAGCTTTTGACAAATCAAGATTTGACTTTTTATTATTGGTAAACGGCATTAAGGTCAAGCAAGAGTAAAACTAACATCGGAAAATCATTTTTGTAAATACCTTTGTGTTTTAAAATTTGTCTTAGTTTATTGATTTTAGGGGGAGTAAACCAAAAATCGAAAAATCCAAAAACATCGAAAAATTTCAAAAACACAAAAACAATAGAAAATAAAAAATGAGTTTCCTGGCGAGTAAAAGAGAAAATGATAGTACATCAGTGGTCTGTCTAAACCTATTTAAACCTTAAATGAAAAAGCGATAAGCAGCTCTATATAAGATGTATCGGTAGGCTCACAATCATTTTAAAGTGTGCAGGGTGATATAAACTTAAATCGACTGAAGACTGGGTGGGAACCATTCATTGGCATATGGTCTTGGTACCGAAATTTCGTTTGAGAGATTGCCGAGGTTCTGAGATATTCGGTCTTTATGCTGCTTATCATCTGGGTATCATGGTTGCTTCTATAAATAGACTAAGTCTAAGATCTTCCATGATACTATACATACGTGTACATAATACATACTGCATTCGACCTCAATAAGTGATCAACAATCACATGTCCAAATCAAATAAGTGATAATATATCACATTTATCCGGGTGTCAAGTTCGTCTCTCTGCTGTACGGAAGTACTGACCTGTTCACGGACTTGCACCTGTGCCCTCATGCATATGAAAATCAAGTTCCTCATCAATAAGTGATTATATCACATAGGGCTTGTTTTTCAAATCAAAATAAGTGAGTATCTCACACCATATACGGTCAAACAGATGATAATCGGTATACTCACCGGTAAGATGAACCCTCGTGCATACCTTGATACGGGAATGTGTCGTGATGTGGATGAACACCGGTCGGTAAGTATAAATTATACATTAACGTATCCCCTAATCATGATTACATCTGATAAGTTGAGCTTAAATGGACAACAATACCGATAATTGTTATAGGATGCTTATCTAAATGTTAACTAAATGTACAACAAGAGTGTCTTGACATGACCGTACACTGATATGATTCTCTTACCCTCGAAACTCGCAAAAAGATTGTCTGTATATATTTATTTACTGCTTAAATTTTATTGCTTTATTTTTAAACAGTTTCGTCGTTTGGTGCATATCAGCACGACATTAGCGGTGATGTCGTTTGATAACACTCAAAGGATATTAAATTGTTGTCTTTTAATTTCAAAAATACCAAAAAGATTTTAGGTGTGTTTTAATATAAACTTTTTAAAAGCCAAAAAGATGTTATTTCTACTTTATTTTTGATCGTACGATGTTGGAACTCGAGTCTTCGTTGCCTGAAACCTGAATGAAAACCGAATTGACTAAGTCTTCATAAACGGTCGAAATTTGCATGTTTTGAAAGTTAAATCTGAAATTGATAAATCTATTAGACTTTCAAATTATCGGACGGTGTTTGATTGTGACATGGTCATCCGTGTGTCATGTGTTTATGTTAACTATATTCCAAGCAGTTGTTCTCATTACGCGTTTAGATTTCTTGCATGTGCAGATTCTAAAGGCAAGGAGAACATGGTCGATGACAAGCTTTGGAATGAAGACACGACGTGAAGGCACTCAAGTGATGAAGATGATCGAGTTGCCGCTGGCCATCATCAACACCACAAGGATCTCACTTCATAAAGATAAAGTATTTCACGAGCATAACTCAAGGGGGAGCTTATGTTAAGGGGGAGTTTGTCAACACACTTCCTACATGATACGGGTAGTTTGTTGATACACTCTTTGCTTTCAAGACGTGAAGACTTTGAAGATCCTCCGACAATGAAGACTTGAAAGGACATCAGAGTTTTGGGAACTCGAAGACCAAAGACCGTCGAAGTTCGAGACGAGCATGCAATTATAGAAGATAAAGACAAAGCTACAGCCAAGGGGGAGTTTGTTGGTGCACTTGTGTCTGTACTTTGTCTGTATTCGGTCTGTATGTAAACAATGTCCTGTAAGTTGACCTAGTCAACTATCCTCCTAGTTTGACTTGGCTAATAAGTTTGTAATATGTTTGTTTGTCTGTATCGAAGGATAGCTCCTCGAAGGATACTGTTGATCCTTCGAGGTGCTCGAAAGATATGCTTCGATTAATAGACCTCGAAGGATCATCCTTCGAGGTCCCTGCTGATCCTTCGAAAGCATTGTCATCGATAGATGATCCTTCGGACCATCTATCGGATCCTTCGGACCAGACATGTTGAGCTGGGTATATAAATATCCATGCAGTGTGTTGTTTTAGAGAGGATGCACACCCGAGAGATAGAGAGCATTCTGCTGAAAACACTCACACACACACTTTGAGAGTTTGCAAACTGATTGTAAACATTGTGCTTGTAATCGGAACCTTTCATACGCATTAATACAAGTGGTGTTAATCGTTGAGTCTTGTGTGTTCTTGTGTTTGTTCTTGCATCATCCCGGTTTGCTTGCTAGCTTGGATTCCGCACTCGCTAGTGAGTTAGTATAACAAGGTTTAGGTTTGTTCTCGATCCTCCGAGAGGGACCTACAATTGTAACGGCTATATATCCGTTAGTTAGTTGCAGATAAGATCAAAAAATATAACTCGCTAATTTACACTTTACTCCTTATATTTTGGGGGCAATTGTTAGGGGAGGATTTTCCAATCCTAAGGATCACGGATCCTCAAGTACTGCCAGGATCATGAATTCTGTTTGAATTAAGAATCCTCAGTAGGTGTTACAGGATCAGGATTCAGGATCCTTATTGTTATCCTTATACTAACGATTGTCTTCATTATGCGTGAGCTTGTTTTGCAGGAGTATGTGCATGGACTTGGTTTTGCCGATATTCGTGGAGCATATTCCCTCAATATTCCGCACGTGCTTGGCCCTTGTGAACGTTATGGAGATCGTGGGAAGCTAGCATGATTAGAGGATAGTTAGTTAGTTTAGTTATTTCTAATTTTAAATAGGGGATAACAAGCTTGAGTTAGAACACTTGGCTAATTTTAGCAAACACACACTCTCGAACAGCTCTCGACAGTTTACTTGGCGATTTCATACATTTTTTGCACATTGCACACTAGTGATCCTTGTAACAAGCTTGTTATCATCCCGATTTGTATCAACCTTTCAATTAATCTTAGTTTGTGATCGGTAGTTTCCATCACCCGATGTTTTTTATGCCGGAGATCAACTCTTGATCAAGGGTTTTTTCCTCGTATAAATCCTTGTGTCACCTCTTTATTTGATTTGCAAATTGTTCATACAATTGTTCATATATTCAAGCATCACACCTCACAACAAAAGATTTGGTTGCATTATCCTTGCTTGATTTTTGACCAAAACACTTGGCATGGTGTTTTAAGTTTTAAGCTAAGAATTCATTGAATTGTGTCTTAAATTGTTATGTTTGGTGTTTTTATTGTCAAAACAACCCAAAACATTATGTCCAAGTCCAAAACATGATGTCTATATGTGAATTCAAAGCAACGTGATAAGAGTCATGATATGAGAACTGAAGGTGTATTGGATACACCATTAAATGCTTTAGTTATGGAGTAAGCTTAAGAAGACCCGTTCAAAATTTTTCTCTAGCAATGATTGATTTGATGATGAAAAATTACATTGATAACTTGTGTTGAAATAGTATGATGTGCACTAATTTGGGGGTGGAGGATTTTTAATTGCACCAATTCATAATTGATAATAAAAGGATATAAATTTTGAACATAAACCCTATAAAGTAGAAATCGAAGGTGAAAACTATGAAAATAGATGTGAAATTCATTCATAATGATAAAACATGTGACACACACTTGTTTTTGCCAAAAGTGGTTATTAAAAACTCTTAAAAAGACATTGAAATGCCGAAGCTCCTACGGTTATGATCGAACTAAAAAGGAAAATAACAGTTTTCTATATAAGAATGATACCACCCCCCCCCCCCCCCCCCCCCCAAATTTGGGTAACAAATAGAAAACCCTGTAATGAAGCTCATAGACTTGTTAATTTGTGTTTCATTTGGGCCTTGGAGAGTATTGGGCTTGATACTTTAGTTGAGTGACACATAAATCTATTACATTTTTATGACATTTATGGCCAATTGGTTTGGGGTTATATATATGTTTTTAACAAAAAATCATCAAAAATTTTACTCCAGCGAAAATTTGAATAAACAAACATTTTAACGTATTATGTTTTACAATAAACTTTATTTACTTATAAAATTCAAATGAATTTAATGTTAAATAGCGTTAAGAGTTACTATGGTACGCGGTTAGTATACAGTAGTTAGTAATTTAGTACGCAGTTTATTACTATTTGATACATAAGACTGTAAAATTCGGATTGCTTAAGTTAGAGAGGTAAAAATCCCTTCTTTTGAGACGAAATTTTCATCGTTAGGTTAGATTAGATTAGTTAGATTTTCTGTAAAAACATGACACGTTGTTGCATCAAACCGACCTGGAAAATGTGAATATTAATATATGAAACTTTTTGTAGAAAAAGGGTTGAGGTGGGTTCAATTCACAGTTTCACATAGGATAAAGAGAAAAACAGTGCAAAGTCGTATGCTTTGAAGGTTTAAAAATTACCATGCACATGTAGTGGCAAGCAAAGCCAAATTTTTAAATGTTCTATTCTCTGTCCATATTTCAAAAGTTGGTTATAAACAAATGAAGATAAGAGAGGTGCAGCGTGCACTTTCTGAAACTTGTTTTGAGAGTGAGAGAGATCTCCCCTCGTGCGGCTCACACGCTGACCATTCTGTTTGTCCCATGTCCTTTTTAATTCCATTCCTCGTGCACCTTCTGTGTTTGTCTTCTTTGACCTTTGACCAGCACTCAAGTGTATACTTTTTGGTCCTTTGGTTTTCAGCTTTTTGTATTACAGACTCTATTGTTTGCACCTTATATAGGGGTGTTCATGAGCCGATCCGATCCAATCGAGGATCTGCTCGTGCTCGGATTGAATTACAACCGATCCGATCGGATCGAATTTGCAAAACCGAGCACAAAAGTGATGCTCATGCTCGGATTGAATTTGAATCGAGCAGATCGTTTTCGCTCGGTTTCGCTTGTTTTTTTCTCAGCACCGAAATTAAAATATGTGTAGCAAAACAAAAAAATAAAACCGAAATCAAGACTACTATAAGACTGCATTCATCAAAAACAAATCCTAACTTAATTAAAACATGTCCAACACGTTACTAACAAAAGCAATACATAACTAAAATCATGATTCTAAAAATGTTCTTAACAATATCAAGAAGCACAAAATAAAATGCGAAATACAAATTATCATTTAGTTCAAAAGTCATAAACTTCTTCTTTAAGCTTGATCATCTCCATTCACAAAATTCAACTTCAAATCAACATATGTAACCTATAAACATAAGCATTAAACAAAACCATTAAGTTCTACACATTACATAACAATTTTTATGGTTTGTTAATTATAAAAATACCTTGAGCTTTCTGCTCCCTGTAAAAAAATGCACATTATAATCACTTTCACATAAACAGAAGTTGAATTTCATGAGTTAGGACAAACTACGTGAGCAATTTATTTCAACAAACAGCAGCAGCTTACAATGACCCTAAGGTTAATCAA
Organism: Helianthus tuberosus; assembly: GCA_030545235.1. Taxonomy (NCBI): domain Eukaryota; kingdom Viridiplantae; phylum Streptophyta; class Magnoliopsida; order Asterales; family Asteraceae; genus Helianthus; species Helianthus tuberosus. Next base: position 14,542,786 of record CM060410.1, read on the forward strand.
ATAGCCATGAGAATGGACCTGTGGAACGTGCCAGGAACAGAACGTGACAGGAACATATCGATATGAGAATGGACGTGACAGCGATATGTGATTGTGTGGCAACGGCGATATGCAGATCGAACAATCAGATCATGTGATTGTTTTAGGAATTAGGAATTTAGGGTTAGATTTTGGTGTGTGGCAGTGGCGATATGCAGATCGAACATTCAAACAATCAGTTTATGTGATTTTTTTAGGAATTAGGGATTTAGGGTTAGATTTTGGTATTAAGTTGGGCTACTATATTTTTTGGGCTTTTAATTTTTCTTGGGCTACTTATAATATATATATATATATATATAGGAACGAGATCAGGAGAGAATGATTTGAAGTGTGAGAACAGTGAGAACGATTTTCAGCCATAGGATCTTTGTGATTTGTGGTTAAGATGATGCGGTGACATTTTTGTAAATAATGTGAACCTTATAACTACTAGGAGGGGTAAAATTGGAAGATCCAAACAAGGGTGCACATGCTAATCACATGCCATTTTCCCCCATAATATTTAAACGCCAATAACTTTTCTATACGTGATTATTTTTTCTAAAAAAATTACAACATAAAACTCAGCGATTTTTATCTTTTCAACGAGTATACTATTGATATACTTTTCAAAAAGAAAATGAAATGGGTTTTATGGGGTTTTTCTGAACTGGGTGTTTTATGGCGTTTTTCTAAACTATGTGTTTTTATGGTGTTTTAACTAGGTATTTTCATGGCGTTTTTCTGAACTGAGTGTTTTATAGCGTTTTAACTGGGTATTTTCATGGCGTTTTTTCTGAATTTGGTGTTTTTATGGCGTTTTATTTGAACACACAGTTCATGTGTGTGGGTTTTTTGACAATATTACCCCTTAGTGTAATTTAGCATTAATGCCACATGTCAACTCCAAAATCGTTCTTACCGTTCTCACACTTTTCACCGTTCTCTCTAAATCCTGACCCAATATATATATATATATATATCACCGAGCGTGCGGACCTTTGCTCATGCTTGGATTGAATTTGAATCGAACCGATCCGAGCGGCTCATTTACAAACTGAGCGGGAATCGAACGAACATTTTTCGAGCATTTTTCGAGCGGTCTTCGAGCAGTTTGGACAGCCCTAACCTCATATGCCAATTTTGAAACTATCTTAGAATATTATCTTCATGAAGTTTTAGTAATGATAGTACCAAAGAAGGGCAGTAACTCAACAAGAATGTTATTATTGACTTTGGATTAAGTGTTTAAAGAGTGTGTTTTCCACAAAAGATATACTTCGCTCATGTGATGCGTCTCTTGTTACTCTATCTGTATATGTGGTGAAGTAATACGGTTCCTGATGCACTATTTGCATATTGATCGTTTTTGGTGATTTAGTGTCATCGAACTTAGATATACTTAAATTAGGATATACCTAAATATCAAATGAGAGGTATATAGGTAGAGGATCATCTACATTAATATAATATTGTGAGAAGGGTGAGAAATAATATGGTGATGACAAGTGTCCTATATCTAAATTAATTCAAAAGGGTGAATTAGTAATTTTCTATTTCTTTCAATTAATTGATTAAAAGATAACTGCCCAAAATAACCGCCACCCTTTATTATAGGAATTCGAATTTAAGAATTAATCTTAGAATTAGTGTCATCTCGTTCACCGGTTATTAATTCTGTAGTGTTATATAATTCTGTAGTGCAACCACCATTCAGAACTGTACAGTGTTATATATTTTTATATAGTGTTACATGGTGTTATATAATGGTTTTTGGTGTTATATAATTCTGTAGTGCAATCACCAAAAAACACCATATAACACCATCAATTATTAATTATGTAGTGCAACCACCATTCAGAACTGTATAGTGTTATATATTTTTATATAGTGTTATATAGTGTTACATGGTGTTATATATTGTTCTTTGGTTTATATAGTGTTATATGATGGATGCATAGTGTTATATTTTTCTGGTAGCATGTCTATGATAGATGTATAGTGTTATATATTGTTATATAGTGTTATATAGTGTTACATAGTGTTACATAGTGTTATATGGTGTTACATAGTGCTAAAGGTAGGCGTCGCCGGTATTGCTCTTGAACCTTTAGCGACTACATCTGTCGTCGCTATAGGGTCGCCGGTATTGCTCTTGGTTGCTAAAGGGTTTACGTCAATAGCGGCGACACATGTCGCCGCTAAAAGTCTTTTTTTTTTTAATACAGCTGCTGTATTTACAGCACCCAGCCATTTTTTCGGCCGAAAAAACAGAGCCTGCCTATTTCAAACAACACAAAAATACGCCATGAACATATACTAAAGGTAATATAATTAAAAACTACGTTTAAGTCGTACATTATAATCCTACAACGTTTAATTAAATCTAAATCATACATTAAAAACAAGTCACTCGTCGTCAGATTCATTATCGAATAAGTCGTCAGAATCGTAGTCTTTTGACTTTCCTTTTCCTTTCCCTTGTGAAGCAAGATAGTTGTTAAGTTGGTTCAAAAATGACGGAGTTTGGAACAAGCTGTTAACAAAATCCTACAATAATAGATATCAAAACGTATATTAGCATATTAATTAACGCTACCAACATATATTTAACAAGGAAACATGCGTTCGTTTGTCATTTTATAAATTGCGTAGTTTACCTCGGAAAAGGGTTCTTGCGTCCAAGCTTGCGAAGACGACATGTTCAAGGACGTGTTCGAGGACGTGTTGGAAGAAGGTTTAGGCCCCATCCCGCGGTACCATCCTCGCCGCTCTCCCAAAGCTTCTTGATACGGGGCAATTGGAGGACCATCGCCGCTCCATTCATCTGTGGCCTATTGTATGTTCCGCTGTATTTTACGAAGATGATTAAATATATATGTGTATATATATATATATGTTATAGAAAATAATACTTAAAAGAAATACTTACGTAATTTTGTTCAGCAACCGGATCAACCCAATTCCCTTGATTGTCCGTGTGGGTTTTAGCATACGTAGGTACCCAATCCATATCCTGTTTAACATTAAACTTAGATTAGACATTAAATAAACAAAAGCTTACACACACGCACACATACATAAAACATTACATTTTTATAGGCGGTGCTACCGTACGACGATGTCCCCCCACGGTATGGGAATTGTTGTTTGTCGCGTACTAGTTTGTTGGCCTTGCTTTTTTTAATATATTTTTCTTGCCGGAAACCTTCGATGGTTCTCAACCAGTTTTCATAGGGCATATCCGCGGGATGGTATGCCCTTGCCCTCTCAAGATCATCGTAACCTCCCTTGCTATCAAATAATTGTCTAGCTTCATACTTGCGGTCAGTGTACCGCTTCATAAGCACACTCCTAATACCACCCTTCAAGTTTCTCGCCTCATAATCACGTTCCACTTCATCAAAATTGAAATTTTCCTACAAATTAAATAAAAAAGTTAAAATATCATATATAAATTAGATTTGCATGTGCTTAAATATTTGATAAAATTTTATGCATATAACTTATTTACCCGTAAGTGGTTCATGACGGCATCCTTGTAATGTTGTTCAACGTTATCCCATCCAATTTTATCGAACGGGATGGTCCGCCACATATACAGGCCGGCCTCCCGTGAAAACATGTCTCTTGATTTACCAACAGGGGTAAACGTGACCTGTCTGTCAAACGTAAGCGATACAGCCCCCCCCCCCCCCCCCGCTTTTACTAGACGCCGTAGTTTCTCGTTTTTGGCTTTCCCCCTAACCTTCTTTGGGGGAACCGCTGCAATTAAAACAAAAATAATTAGTAACAACATTTATAATATATAAAATATAAGGACTACAAAATAATTTAGTAAATGACTTACCGTCAGTCTCGTGCGTGCCACGAAATCCACCAGGAGGAAGCGGTGGATCACCAGCGCCGTCACCCCCATGTCCCCAGGGGGCCACATCCGCCATCAGATAAGCGAATATCAGCAATACCGAAAACATAATCCCTATAAAGTTACAAATGTTACAGCATGTGTATCTAATAGAAATTAAGGGAAAGTACAACAATCAGCCTCAAATAAATATTTCAAACAAGTGTTTATCAAATACAAATCAATATAAATTACAATAACTTTTCTTTTAGTCAGACTCCACATAATCGGGATCATCCTCATCACAATCAGCCTCGACCTCATCACAATCAGTCTCGACCACAAACACTTCATCGACGGTAGCCGTTGGGGGATCAACTTCAATTGAAGGCTCACCCGCAGTAACATGAGAAGATCCAATTTGAAAGTATTGGGTCAAGTCAATGACAAGTGGACAGTCAGATGAAGAGTTGTTGTCGACAACGTCAATATCTTCTAAGCGTTTGTCAACATTTTGAACCTTATTGACGCAGTCATCACTTAATGGCCGATCCCAAATTCTTTGATGATTAACATTTTCGACTACCCACCTATGTTTATTTTTTTGGTTTCGAGACGTTTCTTGGACGAAGAACACTTGTTTGGCTTGCGAAGCAAATATGAGTTGATCGTCTTTGTCCCATTCATGTTCAGTGCTTATACTGGTGATATTATTGTCATGGTTTACACCCCTTTGAGTATCAAACCACTTGCACCGAAATAGGACAGTGGAATAATCATTTGTATAACGCAACTCAATAATTTCTTCTAATTGGCCATAAAATTTCACACTGTTCTCTCCAACCACTTCCACCCCAGAGTTTTGCGTTGCGCATTTTGCATCACGTTCAAGTGTCTTAAACCTAACACCGTCGACTATGCAAGCAGTGTAAGTGTAAGCAGTCATTTTCGCACAAATTGAAAGAGCATACAACTCCGGGTGGAATTCTGGAGAATTTTGTGTTTTCATCAAATGGACCTAACAAATATAGAGTAATAATGTTTGTTATATATGTATTACCTAGCAAGTGTAGAGTAATGAGTGTTATATATGTATTATACCTTATGGAGAAACCATCCCGGAAATTTGGTTTTAAGATCATCTTGGGGATATGTATGTTTGAATTCACTACATTGATGACAAATATAAGAAATGAATGAAAAATACCAATTAACAGATTATGAAAAGTTAAAGATAGAAGCAATCACTTAATGTACTCCCTAACTTCTGCGCAGTTTTCGAGGACAAACCATTCCATCTTGCTTTTTTCGATGAATGATAGATATTTGTCCTTTGTTGCGCCAACAGGACGACATTTGGACTCAAACACCCATAACTTTCTTTTTTCAACAACGACATCATCGTTTCTATCTGGGCGATTGAACTTAGTTTGAACATCTTTAAGGAACATTGAACAAAATGTTAGAGCTTCTTCAAACACATAACCTTCAGCTATACAACCTTTAGGACTTGCCGGGTTTTTGACATAGTTCTTTAGTTTTTTCATGTACCTTTTAAATGGATACATCCATCTAAAAGCTACTGGACCTCCCGCAATCGCTTCATCAGGTAAATGCACAAGTAAATGAACCATAATGTCAAAAAATCCAGGTGGATAGATCATCTCTAACTTGCATAAGATGGTAACAATGTCATCCTTTGCTTTCTTCATATCATCCACCGATAGTGTTCTAGAGCAAAGTAGCTTAAAGAACATACAAAGGTCTACTATTGGTGTAGATGTATCTTTAGTCAAAAGCCCTCTAACCCCAATCGGTATCAAACGTTGCATGAGGATATGACAGTCATGAGATTTCAACCCGGTAATGTTAGCATTGTTATCTGTCACCCTCTTACTGATATTAGATCCAAACCCATCTGGTAATTTAACATTTTTTATAAACTGACAAAAAAGTTTTCGATCATCGGACTTGAATGAGTACTTTGGGTGGGGACTTAAGAACTTGCCACCCGATTGTTTCAGCCATTGTGTCGGCCGAATGTTTAGTTTTTCCAAGTCGGACCGCGCATTTGGCGTGTCTTTGCTCTTATCGTTCATTAGAAGAGTACCGAGCAAGCTGTCGCACACATTTTTCTCTATATGCATTACATCTAAGTTATGCTTCAGCTGCAGAGAAGACCAATACTCAAGGTCAAAAAATATGCTTCTTTTGGACCAGTTCAACTCGAAATCTGACCGGGTTATCCTCCGACCTCCAAAATCTGGATGCTTGCCGGGTAGACGATTAATTAAACGACCGAGTTGAGCTTCTATGTCAGCTGGGCTAAACTGTCTCGGAGGGTCTCGTGTCTCGGGTCTCCCCGTTAAAGTCGAGACTTGTTCTCCAAGGATGGTTGGCATCTAAGAACCGGCGATGACCAACATAAGCACATTTACCTGTTACACGTATTGAAGGAATGTCTTGGTTACAAGTTAGGCATGCCATGTAGCCTTGTCTGCTCCAACCTGATAGACTACTACGGGCTGGAAAGTCATTTATGGTCCATAACAACGCCGCCTTCATTGTGAAGCATGTGTTTGTTGCTGTGTCTTTAGTACGTACACCTGTCTGCCACAATTGCTTAAGCTCATCCACTAACGGTCTAAGGAAAACGTCCATGACTTTCCCCGGTGATTTAGGGCCAGGAATCAACAAGGTCAACATGAATGTGGACTCTCGCATGCATAGCCAGGGAGGCAGATTATATGTGGTGAGTATAACCGGCCACGTGCTATGAGTCGAGGATCCACTACCGTTGTTAAAGGGATTAAAACCGTCAGCTGCAAGCCCTAAGCGAACATTTCGTGGCTCCATCGCGAAGTTTGGGTACTTTTTATCAAAGTCTTGCCATGCAGATCCATCAACTGGATGACGCATAGTCCCATCTTCTGATCGTTCGGTACTATGCCATATCATATCTTTCGTTGTGTGCCTTGAACAATACAAACGTCGTAGTCTAGGCGTCAAAGGAAAGTATCGTAACACCTTACGAGCCACCTTCGTGCCTTTTGTGTCTTTATCGACCCATCGACTCTCATTACAAACGGGACAATTTTGCAAGGACTCGTTTTCTTTCCAAAAGAGAGCACAATCATTTGTGCACACATCTATCATCTCATATGCCAAACCAATCTTCTTAAATGTCTTCTTAGCTACATAATATGAAGGGGGAATCTTGTTGCCTTCTGGCATTGACTCTCGCAACAACGAGAGGATTCGATCTACTGCTTCATTTTGCAAATGGTACGTATCCTTTATATTCAAAAGCTTTGCTAAAAAGTCGATAGAAGAAAACTTGGTACAACCAGGATATAATTCTGTTTCAACTTCCTTTACCAGGTCTTCAAAATCATCAACAATACCGCTACTATCTCCATTCGAGTTCTCTTGGTTAAGGTATGTATCTTCTTCCATACGCTCCCCCCTAATGTCTTCAATAACGTTTACCATACCGTCTTGTGGCGCAACATCGTTTACTTCTGCAATTGGAGTCGTGTCCCCGTGATAGGTCCACTTCATGTATTCCTTCCAAAAACTGTTAATACGCAAATGGTATTTCATTTCTTCCATAGTTTTTAAGCCGGAATTTTTACATTGGGTACACGGACATCTAACTTCATCGTGGTTTTTTATCACTCTTTCACACATCTCGATAAATGACTTGAGTCCTTGCTTGTAGTGAGGTGAATGACGTGGGGAGTCAATCCAACTTTTATCGATAGGCATTATGCAACTGAAAGAAAATCTTATTTAGGATTAACAAGACAAGGGTAGGCTGCTAAACCCACTTTTTGAACACTTTATCTCATATGTGAATGTGTATTACATGATTGTTTGTTTAAGAAAAATTCGGCAGCATTTCCTCTTAGCTCCCAAGTATATATGTAATGATATATATACCCGAGGAGCAAAGAGAAAATGATAACCGAATCCTTCTTAAACAAACAATCATGTAATACACATTCACATCCTAAATGAGATAAAGTATTCAAAAAGCAGTCCCAAGATAAACGGGGACAACCCGAAATTAATTTCTAAATCAATTTCGGGCGGGTATTTCTAAGCTCGTTATGTTTAAAATGATTAATTCAAACACGGGCACAGTTTTTTAAGTTTGTTATGTTCTTAATGATTGTTTCAAAGGTAAATATAAATGTTTTCAGACCTAAACACAAACATACTAATTATCAAACTTAAACTTTTTTTTTTCAAACCTAAACATAAACATAGAAATTATCAACTTAAACATATATTTTTTTTTTCAAACATGACCATAAACATAGAAATCATCAACTTACAGATACATACTTACAAACATACATTCATAGACTTATATACACATATACATGCTTACATACACAAATACATACTAACTAACATACATACATTCATAGACTTACATACACATATACATGCTTACATACACAAATACATAGATTTTCATATACACATTTTCCCCAAATACACCTACATTATACATTTGACATACTAACATACACCTACATACATACATTCATAGACATGCATACACACATACATGCTTACATACACCTACATACACAAATACATAGATTTTCATATACACATTTTCGACCAAATACACCTACATTATACATTTGACATACTAACATACACCTACATACATACATTCATAGACATGCATACACACATACATGTTTACATACACCTACACACACAAATACATAGATTTCCTAATAAACATTTTCACCAAATACACCTACATTATACATTTGACATACAAACATACATTCTTGCATACACATTTACATACCTAAACCAAAAATTATACAATCTCTAAACTTTGAAAAAATATACATATAAAACTAACCGTATTTTCAAGTTTCAAAGAGAAGTAGACCACGGAGACGAGTTGGTGACCGGATTCGTGATGGTGGTGACCGGATTCGTTGTGGTGGTGATCGGAGAAGTAGACCACGGATCCGATTTCTTTTCCATAAACACAAAAATACACAAAAATTAAACCCTATAAGATGTATATAACAAAATAAAGAAGTAATTTAACAAAAACAAAGTTAAACTAACCAATTTGGGGGAAAATCGCGTCTGACCAGCGAGTTTCGTTTTTTGGGGGAAAAGTGAAGGAGGAGGGAGAAATTGGCGCTGATATGGGACTGATCAGGCGTTAATCATTAGCGGCGACAGCGTGTCACCGGTATTGCCCCTCGACGCCGCTAACGTGTGAAAAAGAGATAAGGTTTGTGTGGCTAGGGTTTAAAGTTCTGACATAATCTTTTAGCGGAGACGACGTGTCTCCGCTATTGCCCATATACCGTCGCCGCTAATACCTCTTAAATCCCCAACCGTTAGATCAGGATTTTGATCAACGGCTGGGGTTTGGTCTCAGGGTCTGTGACGCGGATCGACCAATAGCGGCGACACTAGGCCTGTCGCCGCTAATGGTGTCGCCGCTAATGGCCTCCCATTCTTGTAGTGCGAACCGTTAACCGAAACCAAAAACCGACAAAACCGAACCGAAATTAACCGAAACCGAATTAACCGAAATTCGGTTAACGGATATTTTTTTCTACCATCGGTTAACCGAAATTAACCGAACCGAACCGAATCATTTATTTTTTTATATATTTCTAACTTTTATACCTCTATTTCATGTATTTCATTTTTTGTACTTTCATTTCATGTAATAATATCTCTATTTCATTTATTTATGCTTTCATTTCATTTCATTTATTTATACCTCTATTTTATGTATTTAAACATCTATTCATGCATTCATACATCCATTTCATTTATTTATACATCCATTTCATGTATTTATACATCTATTTCATGTATTTATACCTCCATTACATGTATTTTTAAGCAAAAAATAATAATAATAACCCTTGTTTGAATTGGTTATTAACCGAAAATTAACTGAACCGAAAACCGACAAATTAACCGAATTAACCAAACCGATTAACCGATGACTTCGAATATGGTTATGGATAATACTAATAACCGAACCGAACCGTGCACACGCCTATCGAACGTTATGGATATAAGGGTGAAGAATACACAGTCAAAGCTAAAACATTTTTGTTTCATTTAAAACATGATTATTTAAAAAATTAAACAAATAAGTAAATACTGTGATCAAGACCCAAGATGAAAAAAAAAAGATTGTTGTATAAGTGCAAAAACGAACTCATCCCACTTTGTATTCTTTTGTGCAAACTTAGAGGCTCTAGCAAAAAATAAATATTTATAAGTATAATTTTCTTTATGTTTCGAAAGAGTAATAATTTGTATGAATAAAGTGACAACTATGACAATTTGAGATCAAAATATCCCAACATATATCGTGTCCCTTTTCGTCATACTTTGAATTTTAATACTAGATACATAATTTAATTACTGATGACTTAGACCTGAGTTTGTGATCTAAAGGTATGGAGTTTGGCCGGTGCAAAATTATGTGGTTTTAGCTGTAAAAAAGTAGATTTTAAAAAGAGATGCATAATTTAATTATTAATACATGTACGTTTATTCTTTAATAATTGTAATAAAAAGCATACAAGATATGAAAGTACTATAATTTAAAAAGTTAATAGTTTTATAAAAAGTACCTAATGTAATACAATAATTAAAATTTAATATGTAAAACTAAAATAGTTTATTTCTTGCTACACATACACATGAAATTTGGACACAAAAAACAAGCTGAAGAACATGGAAAGGGAAGAATATTTGGCTACTTCAAGAAAGACAGTTTTTATTAAGATTGGATATATGAATGGGTCAGATGATGATCTCATGTCATTGGATCCCCTTCCACTTCAGTTCGCATTACCAGATCACGTGAAGGTGGCGAATCCGTATAATACTTTTTCTTAGGAGATTTTAACCAAACTTTTAGCGGGGATTGGGAGCATTTGAGGTTGATGGCATCAGGATTTTTACTTAAAAATTACGTTAATTTTTCTTTTTTCTAAGGAAATAACCCCCCCCCCCCCCCCCCCCCCCCAGTCCACCTCTGGTTGGCACACCATTTTTTTCGTGTTTATGTCATTTCGAGATTACATGGTGTCCATCATTAGCTGGTGATCGGTGCGAATGATTCACTGTGGCAAATTTGCAGCTACCCATAATACATAGTTATATTGATGCGTTAAATTGTCACACCCTACTCTCTCGGTGGGTCCGGATGTGGGGTATTAACGTGACGATTGTATATCAGTTTCATAACGCAATGGAAATAGGGAGTTACGTAATAATAAAGTACGAGTATTTGAAAACTCTCAAAATATATTAAAAACTTCAAATATCAATATCAGATACAATATATTCTAAAGGTGGATAGAATAAAATTTCAAATAGACTTGGAGACATCATGGGTCTTTGACAATAGAGTTGTAAGTCCCGTGAAACCGGATCTTTCAATGATATCAAATCTAATCTTGTAAGAGTGCGGAAACCAATCACAAGATGATTCAAGATAAACACGAAAAATATGAAAAACGAGGAACAATACCGAATCACTTTCAACACTTGCACACGATTCTATTACTTGAAAAGCAAAACCGTCTAGTACAAGTGCTCACCACCAAATCGCCTCTCTCTCTAGCTCTCTAGAAGTTGTAACAATAAAGTTCTTAGAGGTTCAACCCTAAAAACAAGTTAGAAACTTGTTTTTATACTAACTCAAGCCCAAGTCCCCACATGGGCTCCCCTTGGGCCTGCTTGGCCCACATGGCCTAAAGCTTGGCCCAAGTGACCTATAAAGGTCCACAACCTAATATAAACTAACCCAGTAAGGCCCAGTTCGTAACCATAACCCGTTATGTTAATTTGATGCGTCAGTCTCACACTTTAGGGCCTAACAATCTCCCCCTAGACTGATGCCATCAAATTGTCTTCATAGCATGAATTCAGCAACGTCTTCAACGAAGTCTATGGTTGTCTCTATGCTGCAGATGTTGAAGTTCTTGACTTCTGAACTCTTAGCACTGGGTCTCTTTCTTCAGCTCTTGTGGTTAGCTTCATATCAGGATCTCGATCAGCTTTACTTGAAATATCTTTGTTAAAAAGAATGTGAGAGGAGGATTCTCAGCAGCTCTTTTCTTATTCAATCTTTGTCTTTCAAGCAGGTTCACGGTACTTCTTCAAATGCACTTTCATTGTCAGACAGCGTTTCGTATCCGGTTCTTCTGACTCAGGTACATCTTGTTGTGGTGCTACTTCAGGCTTCTTCAGCAACTAACAGCATCTCAGTCTTCATCAACCCCTGTTCTTGATTGAAATCAAGTTCTGCACATGCTCACAAACTCATAAGCAAACATTTCTTATGAAACAGAGGAACGTACCACAAGAACACTAGATACATCCAAGTATTTGTACTCAGATTTCACAATTTAAATTCTTTCAACTTTTTATGATCAGTCAAATCTTCAAGAACGGTTATATTTTTAATTTTTAAGAAAATAAATAAACACTCTATTTTTGGATTTTTGGTTTTATAGAAAAACAAGACACTATTTTTGTATTTTTGAAATTTTTGAATTTTTTATTTTTATTTTAAGAACTAAAAACAAATAAAAACTCAAAATATAAACAACTACCATAATATACAATTACAATTGCAATGGGATCAAAATTCGTTCTCAGGCAGACTAAGGAACACTTTTCAGTACGAGCCTAATCAAACTGGTCTATGCGATTGCCAATATGTTTGTCCACTTAAACTTTAACGCTCAACTTTCAATTTTTCAACTTCGAGATATGCTTTAGGTAATATTATACTATTATACCCGTGTGTCCCATTCCAAGGCATACCCCCGCGATCAAGGTAAGCACAACGATTCATCGTAGCAGGTGAGTATACTGATGTCATCCTTTAAGATATCCTGACTGTGTCTAGGTCTGCATATAATCTGTTTTATCATGTTTTGATTTCCTAACAATGAACACCCAAATAAATACTAATCAAATCCTGGAAATATAAACAGCACACTCTATCATGCAAGTATCTTCCCTACCACATATTTCACAAGTCCAATCCAGATTTCTGAAATCTTAACTGGGAATAGGTTGAGAAGAGAACATAATAGATCTTTTGCAGAGATGGTATAATATACAGATCAAATGAGTTTTTCTCAGTTTGATATAGGTTTCTTGGGTTTCTTTTGGGCACTTGAGGGCCTCTTTCGGGTGTATAAATGATCTACAGAGCGACAACATACAGCTAGGTCAGCATGTATCTGGATGCAGCAGAAGCTGACGTTGCCTAGCACCTCCAGGTCAACATCTATCTGGATGCAGCAGAGGAGATACACAACTTTTTCAGAGAAGATTTCAGAGTCAGACCAAAATTGTGTGTATCGGGACAACATACAAACATTCAAATAGAAACGAGCTAATCCCAAGTAATTTTCTTTCCTGAGGTCATGTACTAATTTAGTTCTGAACAGAACAACCGATGTTTCCAGTCTTTAAGGATAGAGCCTACCAACATATCGTTCTAGAGTCAAACTATTTCGATACTGGTCTTACATGAGTCAGCCCTTCACCATAATGTGAAAATTCATTTACGGAAGTACAGCCAAGATATCCCCGGATGATTCAACAATATAAAGACCCGAAACCTCAGACGTTGGCTATCTATCAACACAAGATTTAAGACCATAAAATCATACGCCGTTGGTATGTTACCCACATGGTACATAGTTCGTTATGTTTATATCACTTAGTATCTTTTATCATTTTGAGCGTCAAGCCTATCAACATATCGCAGTAGATCCTAGTCTTTTCAGCTATGGCACCTTACATGTGTTAGTCAAACCCTTTAACACAAACATTTATTTCACTTCCCATATCATGCAATCTTTCTTTTTGGCTTTTTCATTTTTCAATTGTTTTTGTATTTTTCTCATTTTCTCCCCCTAAAACAATACATATTTATAGCAAACTCTTTTTGTATTTTCTGAGTTTTCTCCCCCTAAACTCTATATCTATCTATATGTTCCTCTCCCCCCCTAAATTTGTGCATAAATCTTGTATTTTTGCGCAAATTTACCATTTACTAGAGAAAGGACAATTTATATACAAAGTAATGAACTAAGAAAGAGAAAAAAATATTTTTGCTTAACCGTTCTGTCATCAGATTGAAGACTAATCAATATTCAAATCAAAGTACTGAATTTAAACGGTACCTTTTGCTGATCATTTCTTACTTCTCTTATCTCCTCCAAAGGAAACATATCATCTGTAAAAAAAAATTGAACTTTTTGCAACAGTGAAATGTTACCCGTTTTTTTATCTCTGGAACAACTGCTATCAACATTCCAGAGATTGTCAACAGCTCCTCCTTAGTTGTTCCTGAAAATTAAGGAGATTAGTAAGACATTGGTACCCAGGCCATCGTGGTCCTGGGTTTTCCTGAAGCATCAAAATAAGACACTTCCTTTAGACACAAGTCCCCTTTCGTTTCAAGAATTGGAGATGTGGCTGCTTTTTGTTTTGCTCTCCAAATTTGTTTAGGCTTTTCTAGTTTCTTAGATGCCTTTGGTAAAACAGTTGGCTTATCAACCTTGTTATTTTTTGAAATTTGTGTAGGTTTCAAAGCTTGTTTTCTTTTTGCTTTAGCAGCATTCCAATCCCCATCAGAAGGTTTAACCTTGGGATTCACATTCTTCATTGCCTTAGATGAAGATACATTCATTGGCTTAGAATGATAGTTGTCCTTTGGTGTAACCCTCCGATTTTGCATATAATATGGTATGTAGGGACGATGTGTGCAGTTCCGAGCTATGTGACCAGCAATGCCGCAATTGAAGCATGTTTGTCTCTTCATGTAGAAAGCATTCTGATCAGCTGGATTTGCTCTTGCAGACCCTGAAGGACGGACCGGTCCTTTCTGTGCTTGATTTCCTTGCACATTTCTTGCAAACGATGATGAATTGGGATGTCTGTACTTGTCGTTTGCAGGGGCCTTCTGTGGTGGAGATTTCTTTTGATTCTTCTTGCTTTGCTTAGACAGCAGGTCTTGTTCAGAAATCTCACCAGTCTTTCCGAAAGCTTTGTTAGCACAGTCAAATGCATATTTATCACATTTGCCATTACAGACTGGCTTAACAAAAGTATTTTTCACATTACGAGCCTTTTGTGGACTATTCCTGCCCGTTGAGGACTGTGGAGAGCCTGCTTGCCTTTGATGTTTAGGCTTCTTCTTTTCACGTCCTTTACCTGCTCGTTTCGGCTCTTGTTGCTTGATCTGATCCCTTTCATCACTAACAGAAGGTTCAGATTGTTCATCTTGCGCACTTGGAGCCTTGTTCACATCAGTTTTCACTTCATCAGCTTTGGTAGGATCCGAGAGTTCTGGTTTATCAGATGTAACACCATAAACTTCAGCAGAAATTTCAGCAGAATCATTAGACGAGTTATCAGCACATGAACCATTTGTGTTCAAGAGTGGTTCACTTGCAACATCGGTTTTCAAAGTGGTCCCCTGGTCCTGATCCTTTTGAGAATGTGTTTCAATGGTCCCACTAGATACATCATTAGGAACATTTGCAGAAACAGTTTCAGAAGAATGATCAGAACAGTTTTGATCAACACTTTCACTTTCATTTGTTTATTCAGCTTTAGTTGATGTTGAATAAGAAACATCACAATTATTATCAACTGAAAAAGAACCAAATAACGACTTAAATTTTTTTTGTCCAAAAACAGGTTTAGAAGCTGTTTCATTTATTGAGTTTTCTGAAAAATCAGAATTTGAATCTGGTTCATCCCCAAACATATCTCCCCATCTTACTTCAGGTACTTCATCTGCACATGATGAAGAAACGTTAGGATCAAAAGTACCCTTGGACACAAAACAAGCTGGTTTAACCACCTGTTTTTCAACAGGTCTGACATTTACTGATGGCTTACAGTTTTTTGGACCATAAGTCATTTTGCTTTCATTCATCATCTCCTCCTCAGTCATAGGTAAGTAAGTATAATTGTCATTATAAGGAGGAGGAGCCTGATTAAAACCCAATCCCAACCCTTTCCTTTTCTGGTAAGCTAGCTGTTGATCACACAGGTTTTTGACTAATTTACTGGAAGAATCAATTTTTTTAATATTTAGCTCATTTATTTGATATCTATCTCTGATATCCTCCAGTTCTTTAGTCACATTGCATAGTTTTTCTTTAACCATGAAGAGTTGGGCTGTTTTTACACTAACATCATCCTTGAGTTGGATGATGTCTTTTCGCAGAGCTTCGATTTTCTCCTTAAAAAGTTTTTCATTATTAGTCAAAGTGAAAATTTTCCTTTTAATGTCATTATAATCTTCGATTAGCTCAGCGTTGTGTATTCTATAGGCTTCAACTCGTTCTCTACATTCAGGAGTACAGAAAACAGAAAGTACATCTTCAACAGTCATTTCTTGAACCACAGGTTTATGAAATATGAATGCCATAATTTCAGCGGGTGGTTGATAATTTTGTTCTTCTCCTCAAAACACAAACCAAATGAGAACCCGTGTACTTGCTAACTCAAACCCGTGAACCCGCTTTCTAAACTGCACCTCAAAATCTGTTAAACCGATATCACAAACAAACTTTTTTTTATTATTTATTTATAAAATAAACCCCCTTTTTATTAATTTTTTTTAATAATTTAAACTAATTGTTAATATAATTAATTAACTAAAAACCTTAAAATCAGAATTTCAAATATCAGTGTCAACGTCTGTCTTTGTTTCTGATGATGTTTCTTCAAACCAAACCCAACTAAAATTCCTGACACTCCAATTGTCACAAAAAGCTCTCTTAATTCAAATAATCAGCCGCTCAAAATAAATCACCAGGAAAAATGTTTGGTTAATGGACGAGGTTGAAGATGATAGTGATTAACGAAACATCCGGTGATTTTGATGATGATGTATGGCAATGATCGTGAAACAGAGGTTGTTGGTTGCAACTCGGACGGATGAAGAAAAAGGAATGGTTGCTACTCGAGAACACGTGATTGCGACTGCGGAGGTTGCGACTCAAAAACCTATAACTCGAAATCTTCTGTTGCGACTCGGCACTGTGATGTTGAAACCACAAAAGATGGGACTCGAGACCTGTGAAAGTGGTGAAGGACTCGAAACCTCTGTCGAAACCAGAAGATGACTCGGAACCTGTTGTAAGATAACTCGAAACCAAATAACAGCTTTGATGATGAGTCGAGACGGTGGAGATGACTCGAGAACAAGTGATGATGTTGGATACTTGCAGCAATGATGCGATGAAGATGCTGACTCGAAACAGAACTCGAAACCGTGAAGTCGAGACCGTGAAGATGAAATGTATGATGAGAGATGACTCGAGACTGATGATGAAGGACTCGAAACCAGAGAAGATAGACCTCGAAATCACAGCTGTTTTGCAAACTCCCTTTAATATTTCAACTGATTCATGTGAAACACTTTTGACTTTCCAAAAGATAGGATTTTTTAAATCTTTTTAAAAGTTTCAAGATATTGCAAAATTTTCAAGATTTAAAAAATTAGTTTTATCTTTTCAAAAACACTTTTAAAAAATGATCGAACAAGCAGAGTATGATATTTTTCAAACACTTTTGATGAACATTCATGCAAAACCCGAAGAACACAATGAGCATGAAACCAAAAATTTCAAGTTTTTAAGACAATAGATTGCCTAACCACGATCCAAAACCCACAAAACGAAGATTAAAAGCGAAATATGAACTTGAAACAGTTTTAAATATCAGAAACTTTCACCAAAACAGATTAGAAAAACACAAATCCGAGCCGAAAATTTTAGTTTTTCAAAATCTTGAATCTTTGATATCACACCGAGCCTAGAAATAGGTTCTAATAGCTCTGATACCACTTGTAAGTCCCGTGAAACCGGATCTTTCAATGATATCAAATCTAATCTTGTAAGAGTGCGGAAACCAATCACAAGATGATTCAAGATAAACACGAAAAATATGAAAAACGAGGAACAATACCGAATCACTTTCAACACTTGCACACGATTCTATTACTTGAAAAGCAAAACCGTCTAGTACAAGTGCTCACCACCAAATCGCCTCTCTCTCTAACTCACTAGAAGTTGTAACAATAAAGTTCTTAGAGGTTCAACCCTAAAAACAAGTTAGAAACTTGTTTTTATACTAACTCAAGCCCAAGTCCCCACATGGGCTCCCCTTGGGCCTGCTTGGCCCACATGGCCTAAAGCTTGGCCCAAGTGACCTATAAAGGTCCACAACCTAATATAAACTAACCCAGTAAGGCCCAGTTCGTAACCATAACCCGTTATGTTAATTTGATGCGTCAGTCTCACACTTTAGGGCCTAACAAGAGTCGCAACTTCCAAAGCTATAGACCGAACCCTATCCAGCCTACTACTTAGGTTCGCCACCTTTAAGTTAATCTTTAAAAATACGTCAGCTTTCGCTAGTAAATACAGTTAACAGACACATTTAAAAAACACTTAACAATCATGGGACAAGTATCTTGATTTAACAGTTTTACATGCTTGTCACATTCGGGAACTAGTACTAGCTAGTGTTTGATCAATATACACACCATTGTTTTGTGACTGTCAGGTGTATGGGGAACCCGAATACACGTATTATCAACCCCAAATACTTTATGTTAACCAAGCAATAGGTATTAAATCGAATTATCATTTAATAAGCATTTAACTCATTCTGTGATACAAGAACCAAGGGGACTTATACTATATCCCAAGTTTTAATAAAAATAAGTTAAAAGTATTTACCAGTATTAGCAGTTAAACACAGCGTATTTGGTTTGTCGTACAACCAGATTCAATGTTTATTGGCTTACGGTGCGATTACTGGTAGGCTCTATAGTCACAAAGTGGATGGAAGTAATATCCATGAGAATCGTTTACTGATCATTATACGTCATGGTGACTTGATCGATCAGTTAACGTGTATTTAAATACGGTTTTGTTAGATTAAATGGTGACTGGATAGAATGTTGGTTATAACCATACAAGTGAGAAGTCTCGTTCAATACGGTTTGTCAACCTCAGTACATTCTGATTCGAAAAGGTTTTGAAATGGTGTTGACCCGTATCGATTCGTTTAAATTGTTTAAACCATTTTCACTAGTCGTACTCGTATATATGGGTTCAGATGGGAAAATGAGTTCGTGACAAGTCGAACCTGACAAAATATATTTTTGTTATATTTTACAAACTGATTTAATGCATAAAATATCACATTACATATGTTATAGATCATTCTTTGGTAAATATAAACAAAGCTGAGTTTGACTTTCGTAGTATTTAGATTTGACTTGTCAGTTTGATCCCATAATCACGAGATGTAAATGAGGCGTTTTATTCCCTACATTATGAAGACTATTTGGGTAAATTTAATTTGAAAATGGCTGACCAAAGTAACTAGAAATGAAGGTTAAAAGGAATGGTCAAACAGTTTAAAATTAACGACACTTGGATGTAATTAAGCTACGAGACTAATTGCAAATGAAAGAGCATAGGAAAAGAGACATACCAACTCTAGATGACAACCTCAGAAGACTAGAGGAGAAGCTCAAAAAGTAAAAACAAGAAGCTCACACAAGACTTTTAGAGTGAAAAGTGTTGTTTTGAGTCTGTGATCAGAATTATGGGACATAAGAGCTATATTTATAGCAATGGAGGATGCAAGAGACTTGGACAAGTGTCCTAGAGGTGCCTCAATGCAGGATTAGTGTCCCATAGGTGTCAAGACGAGAGGAAGTGGTGGCAGGAAGGTGAAAGGTGGCATAAGGAGGTGAAATACTGTTGCCATCGAATTTTCTACCGTTTGGCATCCCTTGCGGACCGCAAGGGGAAATCCATACGGTTCGCAGCGTGTTCAAGAAAACAATGTTTTGGTTTTTGACATTTTAGGCCCCTCAACTTCTTATTTTGATCATTTGGCAATTCTAACCCCTCAATTTTAAGTTAGTTATTTAGGAGGAAGGTTTTCAAACACGTGTCACTTAGAATTTCATCGAGAATAACCGGGTGTTACATCCTCATCTCTTTAAAAGAAATCTTGTCCTCGGGATTTACTCAAATACCTTGGGATACTTTGTCTCATGTCAGATTCTAACTCCCAAGTGTATTTAGGACCACGTTGAGAGTCCCACTTGACCTTCATAATAGGAATCATCTTCTTGGGAAGTTTCTTAACCTGTCGATCTTTGATCGACAAAGGTTTCTAAGTAAAATGAAGCTTCTTGTCGATTTGCATACCATGATAGGGCATAGCTAAGGATTCATCGACCAAACTTTTCTTTAAGTTTGAAATAGGGAATACATCGTGTATACCGCTAAGCTTATCGGGAAGTTCGAGCTTATAAGCGACAATACCAACACATGTATTTATCTCAAATGGTCCAATGTATCATGGGCTTAGCTTACCTTTCTTTCCAAATCTCATAACTCCTTTCCAAGGCGATACTTTCAACATGACTCTATCACGAACTTAGAATTTTAGAGGTTTTCTTCTTTTGTCAGCATAATTCTTTTATCTATCTTGGGTAGCCTTGAGTCTGACATGGATTTGCATAATCTTATATATGGTATCAAGAACTATTTATGTCCCAGATAGCTGACTTTCTCCAATCTCCGACTAACACACAGGAGTTCTATACTTCCTTCTCATACAAAGCCTCAAACAGTGCGACCTTGATACTTGTGTGGTAGATATTATTGTAGGCGAATTCGATCAGCGGTAGGTGGTTATCCCAACTACCACCTAAATTAATGACACATGCCCTAAGCATGTCTTCCAAGGTTGTATTAATATGCTTACTCTAACCATGAGTCTGTGGATGGTAAGTAGTATTGAAATTCAAACGTGTGCCTAAAGCTTTTTGAAAGCTCTTCCTGAAGCGAGAAGTGAAATGACTATCTCTGTCTGATACTATCGACAATGGTACTCCATGAAGAGATACAATATTGTTAACGTATAGCTTAGCCAACCTTTCCAGACTAAAGTTTCCTTGATTGGAAAAAAGTGAGCCAACATAGTCAATTTATCGACTATAACCCAAATTGCATCATTGCCACGACTTGGTTGTAGGAAGCTTAGTGATAAAATCCATAGTTACCAATTCCCATTTCCATTATGGCAATTCCAATTACTGTAGAAAACTTGACGTTTTTGATGTTCGACTTTAACTTGTGAACACGTCAGACATTTAGCCACATAGGTGGCAATGAATTTCTTCATACCCATCCACCAATATTCCCTGTTTAAATCCTGGTACATTTTTCCTCCACCTGGATGCATTAAGTATTTAGAATTATGAGATTCCTGGAGAATTAAATCTCTGAGTCCTCCAAAGACGGGGACCTAAATTCTACAAATCTTAGCATTCCATCTATTCTAGGTGTTAGTTGATCGATAGTAACACCTAGACCTTCTGTTGGAGCTTTCTTTTCCGTTAGAGCTTGCTTTTGATAGAGCATATAAGATCTGCACAGTAAAGTTTATTTTAGAACTTCGAGTCTCTTTGCATGAACCCAAATGGGTGTTTAACTCTTTCTTTTTTACTAAGAGCATCTACTACGATGTTAGCCTTACTGCGATGATAATGAATCTCACATTCGTAATCATTTAGAGTTTCCATCCATCAATGTTAACGCATATTCAAATCCTTTTAATTGAAGATGTGTTATAGGATTTTATGGTCAGTGTATATAACAAACTTGGTACCATAAAGATAATGTATCCAAAGCTTCAGAGCATACACAACTGCACCCAACTCTAGATCATGAGTTGTGTAATTCTTCTCTTGTACTTTCAGCTGTCGTGATGCGTAGCCAATCACCTTACCTCTTTGCATCAAAATGCAACCTAAGCCTGTATACGAGGCATCAAAAAATACTACAAAGTCTTCAACTCCTTCAGGTAAAGAGAGAACATGTACATTACTCAACATTTGCTTTAGAATCTCAAAGGATTCTTTCTGCGTAGGCCCCCATTCAAACATTGAATTAATACGGGTTAGTGCACTCAAGGGAGTGGCTATTCCTAAAAAGTTTCGATAAATCTTCAGTAAAAGCCTGCCAGTCCTAGAAAACTACGAATCTAAGTAGGTGATTTAGGTAATTCCAAGTGTGTGATAGCTTCAATCTTAGCGAGATCAACCTAGATACCACACTCACTTATCAAATGACCGAGAAAGTGTACTTCTCTAAGCCAAAACTTGCACTTAGAGTATTTTGCATAAAGCTTCTCTTGTTTTAGCAACTCCATAATACTTCTAAGATGTTTTTCATGATCTTCCTTACTACGAGGATAGATAAGAATGTCATCAATGAAGACAATGACAAATTTATCTGGATATAGTTTGTAGACTTTATTCATGAGATCCATTAATGTTGCAAGTGCATTAGTGAATTTAAATGGCATGACTAGGAACTCATAATGCCCGTTTCTTGTTCTGAAGGAAACCTTAGGAACATCTTCACCCCTGACCTTCAATTAGTGGTACCTAGACCGAAGGTCGATCTTGGGGACAAATAACTTGCCCCTTGAAGTTTTTCGAAGAGATCATCGATACTGGGCATATGGTAGCGATTCTTGATGGTTATCTTATTCAGTTCTCGATGGCCGATACACATCCGCATCGACCCATCATTTTCCTGACGAATAGGATAGGAGCTCCCCAAGGTGAAGAACTTGGCTGAATAAACCCCTTCTCTAACTGTTCTTCCAATTGTGTCTTTAATTATTTCAGCTCCATTGGAGCTAAGCGATAGGGAAATTAAGCTATCGGTGCTGGTCCAGGCAAAATGTCATTCCGAAACTCAACTTGCCTATCTGTAGGTAGACCGGGTAAGTCTTCTGAAATACATCTGGAAATTCAGATATGACTGGAATATCTTCCACTTTCTATTTTAGACAGCCAGTGGTTACTTGTGCCATGTAGATAATACATCCTTTTTGTAGGCACTTGGATGCCTTAACCATGGAAACGATCTCAGGAAACCCATAGTGTCAATCTCCATGTATGATGAGCATATAACCGGATGGGGATTTGATCCCGATGAGTTTTTTAGCATAGGCAATACGAGCCTAGTTATGGGATAACCGATCCATGCCTAAAACTACATCGAATCCTAAGAGTGTCATGGGTAGGAGATAGACTGGGATAGAGTGATTCTTAATGGATATGGAACATCCTTCTAGAATCTGAAAGATCATTTATATGTTTCCATAGGACATATCGACCTCATAAGCGTGATCTAATGTTCTGAAGGGCATATTTAATAGATCACAAAACTTATGGTCTACAAAACTCTTATCAGCTCCAGAATCAAATAGGATTCTTGTAAAGACATCATTAACGAGAAACGTGCCCGTTATGACATATGCAACATCCACCTCCTCCTTAGCGGTTAACTGAAAAGCGCTGGCATTGCTCTTCTTAGGTTCGCCAGTTCAGTTGTACCCTTAGTGCAAGTGGTCTTGATGTGGCCTTTCTCTCCACACTCATAGCAAACTGCGTTCTTTATAATTCTGCAGTTAAGGGTTTTGTGGCCGAGTCTCTTACAAATGGCATAAACTCTTATTTGCTCATAAAAACATCTTTCGGGATGTCTCTTCCCACAGATCTTACATTCAGGTTTGTTTCCATTGGATCCTGACTATTTCCTTCTAATCTCATCTTCTTTGAATCCCTTTGAGAGTTCTCTTCTCTCTTCATATTTGTTTCCATCTCATCCTTAGACTCTCTCAACCGAATCTCATCACCTGTCAAGGCATTAGCAATGTGTATGACTGATGGGAAAGTGGAGGGTTTGGAGGATTACACCATCCCTCGAATCTCTGGTGCCAAACCCCAAATGTAACGAGAAATTCGTTTGTATTCAAGGGTGATCAGATAGGGCACTAGCCTCGACATGAAATTATACTCAGAGGTGTACTCCTTACAATTTATGTTCACCATGGTCAGCTTTAGGAAGTCTGACTCCACCTTTTCTATCTCATGTGGTGGACAATAAGTTTCCTTGATTAGTTCCTCGAACTTACTCCAACCCATGTTGTAAAGAGAAACTTTTCCACTAGATTGGATCAAGGATTTCCACCATGATAAATCATCATCCTTAAAGGACTGGGATGCAAACTTAATCATATCCTTTTCAGCGCACCCGTTGATATCGATGACCGCCACCATCTCTTTGAGGCACTATATGGCATCAACTTGTCCATTCTCCCAGTGAAGTCTCTGGGTTTGCATGAGACGAAATACTTATATGAACACCTTTCCTCAGAACCATATGGTTTCTTTGTAGTGACACGGTCAGACTTGCTAGTCTTGCACCTACTTGAGGATTTGTATGAACTAGTGGATCGGTGAGAGGCAGTTTTAGCGGTTTGTCTTGATGGCTCAAGGCCTTTATAATTGGCCACAACTTGATTAACTTCCTTGGCTATTTGGGCATGAAGGTTATTACTACCTTTGCCCTCATGGTTATGGGGTGCATCACCACCACCGCGATTTAAACTAGCCATGGGTTATCTATGAGCAATCAAGAAGACTTATTAGCTTTAAAGGGATCAATTAAAATTTGACCTTATACTAAGGAATAGTAATACTAGCAGATTTCGAAACTAGTACTATGACATGAGAATCAAACATTAACTAGAAAAAATGATTACAATATAAATAATTAAAATAAAAATGATTACAATAACTAGGAGGATTAAACTAATTACCATAGAAACACAAAAGGAACTTCAAAGATAAACATTAAGATAAGAGGAACTTAATCCTCCTTTTTCGATTGAACCATATATCATAGGAAAGTTCGAAGCATCAAGCGCAATACAATACAATACAATACTGATTAATCTAGCTAATAGAAATGGTTAAACTGATCTAGCATCATGTTTCGCTATATCTTGGTCCAGTAGCGTCTCTGAGAATTCATGTACCTTGTTCGAACTCGAAAAATGTGCCCTTATGCCTTAACGATAAACAATTCAATTACGAAAAATGACAAAATCGTAGTATTCGATAAACAATGCAATTACGAAAAATGAGAAAATTATAGCATTCAAATGAGTTACATTACATACCGTAATAACTAATAAACTAATAGTTAACCAATGATTTGTGCAGCCCTCTTGCATTCTTCATAGTAAATTGGTGGATCAATTCTTCACAATTTATATTCTATAAGACTTCGTTTTCAATAAGTAATGGTCTCAATTAACCTAGTGGGCTAAATTTTAAAGTCTAAACCATATATATGGGTATACTATTTAAAAAAATGATTTGTAAATGAGCTTTACTTGAAATTGGTATGGGTTTACTATTTTAAAAAAACTAACACACACACACACACACATATATATATATTGGATTTTTTAACCATATGCCCTGCGAAATCACGGGCCCTGTGCGGAAGTCCTCCTCGCACACCATCTAAGCCTCCCCTGTCTTGGTCATAACTCGACCCATTTCTAAAAAAAAATACTTGCAAAAATACTTACCAAAAAGAATTTGATGCATTTATAGCTCATGTATTATTATTATTATGATGATCTTAATTTCAATAGCTTGACAATTGTTTGGAGCACCGGAGCATAAACCATTCTCTATCTTTTCTCTTCTTTCCTATTCTGCAAAATTCGATTTTTATAATTATATATGTATAATTCTATATTTATATTGACTAAAACGACTCCCTCTACTTTTATCTCATCACTTCACACAATATCTACACAATATTTCACTTTAGGAAATTCCCAAATATCAAACTCATACAAAATTAGACTTCAAGTATATTAAATATAAATAAATATTATATAAAATATGGATTCTCTTATGTTCATTTCTTTATTTTGTTTTTAATATTTTATAAATAAAATAAAGATATCAAAAGTTTTCCTGTCTTACTTATGACATGTGTTGTTTTTACTACTAATGTAACTGTACTATAGTTTATGATGAATGTTCATACATGGTTAAGATGAAATATAGTTCCTTTTTTCGTTATAAATATTCATGTTTATGATTGTTTATCGCATGATGTACTTCATGTAAGTGTTTATGGACAACATATAAACATATGAAGATTTTGCTAGCCTTCAGATAGTAATATATGGTTAAATAACATGGGCATAGTTTAATCTGTCTTAGGAGAATTAATGTGTTTGACATGAAATAAATTATAGTTTTAATACATGTAACTAAAATCGATGTCATAAGATCGGTCAAAAATATGTTTAAAACATTGTCCTATTCACTTTTACTAGTAAGGACAAGTAAGGTGTCAAACTCATAAGGAATAAGTGGAAAATGGCAATAGCTAATTAAACTAAACATTTAATATAAAATTTGATTTGATGGTTTATAAAACATGAATTGAGTTGTAAACAATATGGAGAAAATAGATCAATCTCCGGGTTCCGGGTTGTGAAGCGGATCGAATAAGCTAGTTTGTAACAATTGAAAATCACATACACATGACTCGTTGTATTACTTGCTCCGATAGATAATTAAAAGACAGTGTATTTGGATGCAATGAACAACGGTACGAAATGGAATGATTGATGCAAGTGAATACTAACCTATTTAATTATCGGTATGTGCAATAACACAATGAAATTATAGTTAACGGTAAAAGGAAAATGATAATCTAGAATTTAATCCCAATTATTGATGATCAAGATCAAACTACCGATGTAAACGAATTAAAGTTTAGAACCCAAAACTGTAAAATCAATCTAAATAAACATAAAGATTTAACTAATCAAAAGGTTAGACCAAAATCAAAATCCAAAAGTAGGTAAGAAACGGTTGAACTTGACCACTTACACAAACCCTAGGCCCACAGATGATCACATACGATTTAGCTGCTTATGCTTGCCATTGGATATTCGATGGTTGTTGATCTTGATTGCATAAAGGAATTAAAAGAACAAGTATTTGAACTCTAAAATTCATCTTTTGGATGTCAAAAACAGCTAAGAAAGTCCATTTTCTCATAACCTAAGAGATGGGTTAAAATAGGGAATGAACTCCCTTGTTCTTCACGAGTTTGCTGATTTTTTTAGACAACAAATTTCTTGTATTTCCTGCTGTATGTGTGACTTAAATCCAAGACCTCCCCTTCCAAGGTGGTTAAAGGCTTTGCCTTTGACAATGGACCACCACCCCATTGGTAATAATCGGTGAGACATAGCTAATGAATTTAAATAGAGTAAATTGCCAAATTTGTCCCTGAGGTTTGGGCATGTTTATCTGTTCCATCAAAAACGATTTTTTTTGTGACATACTGCCCTCCAGTTTTGAGATTTTTTGCTATTTTCATCCAATTTGCTAACTTGGTTAAGAAACACCGTTTAATGAGGGGTATATTTGAAATTTTACATTCTTAAGTGGGGGCGTTTTGGTCTTTTGGCTTCTAGATATTTTATCATTTAATCTTTTGTTTAAAAGCACCTTTCTAATGTTAAATCGTAGCCCAACAACCATCAACACCACCATCGCCTCCACCTAATAACAACCACCGCCTCCACCGCCGCACCAACAACCACCATCGCTGCCACAATAATCATCGACACCACCATCACCCAACCACCACCACTGCTCAGATTAGAGAAAGTGAGATCTAGAGACCGCCGCTAACGTTTGGATGTACGAAGAGAAAGGATGTAGAAAGGTCTAAATTTTATGTAGGAAGGTCTAAATTTGGAGGAATTAGCGATTTGTAGTATGATGTTGGTAAAGTTAGTGTTACTGTTCATTCTAGCGATGATGAGGTGAGTTTTTGAGCTTTTGATGAAGTGTAGTTGCATAACTTAGTAATTTACAATGAATTGTTATTTGTTTGAATGTATTTCAGCTTGTTGATGAGAGTGATATGTTGTTGATTGATATGAGTAAAGGACTTTTGATTATCGAAGAGGTTACGATTGAATCGAGTTAGTATGTGTAATTGTTTACGACTGTATGTGTGATTTTGTTATAAATTTTCGATGATGGTTGAATAGAAAAAGGGATATGCAGAGGTTTAGAGAGAGAGGGAGGGGGGAGAGATGGAGAGATAGAATGTGGAGACTGGAATGTTGGGGTAGGTTTTATAATTAGTTATTTGTTTTTGTTTTTTTATTAAAGGTTAATAAGTGTTGATGCAGATTTTGTGTCCGATGCTTGTCGAATAGATTAGTTTTATTTTACGCTGAATTTGTAATAGTTAGTGAAACGGTCTATCGAACGTGTATAGACCCGCTCGTTTGAAGTGGTCAAACGAGAGGGTTATTCGGTTGACCGTGTGTGTTTGCAAGACAAGGGGTGTGACTATAAATAGAAAACCCTTGCCATTTGCAACACTTGGAGATTTTAGGAGGTTTGAGACCTCACCGGGAGAGATCACCACTTGGTCTCTCCCTGGATGTATACTCCTTTGGTATTAGTTCGGTTATCATGTAATCGGGCCGATTTGTACTGTTATACTACCGGATTAATACAAAGAAGTTGTTTGTTTATCTCTAATCTCTCCCGTCTTGAACCGATCTCACACGAATCACGGTTTCGGTCACGAAACTCGGTCCTACAATTGGTATCAGAGCCATGGTGCCCGATTTAGTAAATCTAACCGTTTACTAAGTCACATGTGCTCTAGATCTGTGATTTTAGTGATTTTTGTTCAAGAAGAAAAGTTGGGTGAAAATGAGAAAAACTCAGATCTGGACCCGAATATTCAGATCTGTGCTGAAACGAGTGTTGGGTTTTATGTTTTTCACCTAAATATTCAAGTTATCATCATCAAAAATCATATACAAAATGTTTTTATACAAATCTGGGAAGTAACAGTACACTCTGTTCTTGATGTTCTTGGCGGCTGCTTAAAGAAACTAGGGTTTCTTCATACCCACTCCCGACGAAACTGACCCCATGACAAAACACCACCTCCACTTTCGTCGTCCCCCAAATCAGTTTCGTCTCTCACACTTAAAATCCTGTTTCGTCGATCAAACATCACCCATCTGTTTCGTCGCAGCACCTTTAACTTCTGTTTCGTCGACATTACAACACAAATCTGTTTCGTCGCACCTTTTATTTCAGTTTCTGATGAAATTAACGGCTGAATAAATGTTGCTGCTGATTATTCGATTGAACAAGAAGAGTTGTTGGCTGAATAAATGTTGCTGCTGATTATTCGATTGAAAAAGAAGATGGTGTCTTATATCGGCTGGTGTGTAAGTGGAATTTAGAAGATGATGATGTCCGATTGTTTTGAGTTTTGGATGAGAAAGATGATGGCTGGTGCTGAGTATAAAAGAAGAAGAGGCTGTTCATCGCAGAAAGAGAAGGAGAATGTTGTTTTAAAAAAAAAAAAAAAAATGGCAGCTATGTTTGACTTTTAGGGTGTGGATGTTTATCGAGATATTCATGGCTGGACAATTGGATGATGGGCTAAAGTGTTATGGGCCTCTATTGAAAGACTTTAACTCATTCATTTTGGGTGGGCCTCTAGTGAAAGACTAATTCATTTTGGGCATCTCAGATTTTTGGGCTACACATGGAATCTAGATTTTTGGATTGTTTATTTATTTTTTTTTTTTTGGGTCTTATAAATTTCCAAGGGGGCCAAGGAATTTACATGAGTAGCAAAGAGGGGTCGGGTATTCGTGAAGTTTAGTTGAACTTATAAATGTCAACACCAAAATTCGTACGGGTTCGGGAGCGCGCGAAATGATGAAGATGATGAAAACTTGATTATTTGAAAAATGTGGGGTAGTTACGGTTACCGATGCAAATGTAAAAAATGGTGACGCGACTATTATGGGCCAAAAACCAAAAACGAAAACGGTATGTTCACTTCCGCACGTCAATGTTTATGATTGTTATCGGTTATTCGTAAATGTTCGAAAGCATTTTGTTTATTGTCATATTCTCGCATTTGAAAACGAACGTATGAACCTGGAATGTCAATACCGGTCCTAACGAGTTCAAAAAGTCTTTGGAGGGATACAAGTCGGATCCTACGGGGTACTAGGCGAAATTTCTTTATCAACTAGAATATGCAACGAAGAAATCTTTTTTGTTTATTGTCATATTCTCGCATTTGGTAACGAATGAATGAACCTAGAATGTCAATACCGGTCCTAACGAGTTCACAAAGTCTTTGGAGGGATACAAGTCGGATCCTACGGGGTACTAGGGGACGTTCTTATTCAACTAGAATATGCAAAGAAGAAAGTCGTTTTCGTGATTTTTCGGAACCGAGAACATTCAATGAAGATTGACGACAGTTCCGCTTAGTGGAGGGAATTGGTGAACATTTGACGACAGTTTCTTTGAAGTGGAGAGAATCTGTTAAGGTTTAGAGATTTTACCAAAGAAATGGGGGGATAAAAAATTTTCAAATGTTGAATTTCTTCGGTAAATTTCTAAACGCAATCACAGGTGGTAGAGTTTGTGATTTTCTGGTGATACAAACGGTTCGGCGTGGAATGTTTTGCACATACACATATTTGAGGATTTTAATTAATTCTCCAGCCAGCGTGAAGGGTTTTGCACCGAAAAATACAGGTTTCTAAAGTCTACAGTAGTTACAAAAGCGCTGTTTACTGAAGACCTGGGGAATCTTTATGAAAGCTGATAGTTCAAGACTGAAGACCTGCAGGATTCGGTTTTGGGTTTGATGTTTCTTTGGGATGGGGGTAACTCAATTCGTTGAGTTTGCAAACGATGTACTTGGTCTAGCTGACTTCCTGAGTACTGATGCTGAAGATCCGTAGTGCATTACGTGGTCAACTTCACAAAGGCGAGACAATGAGATCTGGATGTAGTTCAACTAAGCATGCTGGTTGAGCTTGCAAGGGATACACTTGGTCTAGCTGACTTTCCTGAGTGTTGATGCTGAAGATTAAAGTGCATTACTTGGTCGATTCCACAAAGACGGTTTACAGAAGACAGTTCACCAGAAATCTCTATCAATGTAGTATGCTTGTATGAAATAGAGTTCTTATGACAAGATCAAGACTTGATGCAGTTCTTAAAGATTGGAACCCTTATCAAATGCCGGTTGGAGTATTGGAAGATCAGCGGAAGATCGGTCAATTGAGGAAATTGCACAACACCCAACACGGATACGCGTACTTTAAGGGGGAAATATTATACAAGGAGCATCAAGATACTACTTACCTGGATCATCGGTCAAGGGGGAATTTGTTAACACAGAGAATATGAATACTTGACTGAAGATCGATTGCAGTTGCATTTTCAGCATTCGACAGCAACGGACAAGGGGGAATTTGTTGATGCAGATTTTGTGTCCGATGCTTGTCGAATAGATTAGTTTTATTTTACGCTGAATTTGTAATAGTTAGTGAAACGGTCTATCGAACGTGTATAGACCCGCTCGTTTGAAGTGGTCAAACGAGAGGGTTATTCGGTTGACCGTGTGTGTTTGCAAGACAAGGGGTGTGACTATAAATAGAAAACCCTTGCCATTTGCAACACTTGGAGATTTTAGGAGGTTTGAGACCTCACCGGGAGAGATCACCACTTGGTCTCTCCCTGGATGTATACTCCTTTGGTATTAGTTCGGTTATCATGTAATCGGGCCGATTTGTACTGTTATACTACCAGATTAATACAAAGAAGTTGTTTGTTTATCTCTAATCTCTCCCGTCTTGAACCGATCTCACACGAATCACGGTTTCGGTCACGAAACTCAGTCCTACAATAAGAAAAAAAATAGAAAAATGGTAAAATGTCTAAATTACCCCTTAGTTAATAGAAAAAATAAACCAAGTTAGACGTTTGGATAAAAATGACAAAAAATCCTAAAAGTGAAGCGCAGTATGACACAAGAAAGTTGTTATGAATGAAACTGACAAACATGACAGAATCTTAGAGATGATTTTGGCAATTTACTCATTTAAATAATAAAATTTAACTTTGGTTATTTGCATATGACTTTACAGGCCTTTTAACATCATGTATTAAATTATAGTGATCTAGGCTTCAAACCTCAAAAACATGTCGTGAGTAAATTAAATTAATGAGTAAGTGCTCCAACCAATAAGCAAAATTAGAACAATGTTAATTGGGTTGCTAGCCTGCCTTTTTTTTTTTTTTCCAGGACTAGTGTTTATTGAGTTGTTATTGATCAAAGCTATAAAAATTATTTATGCACGGTTTTCCGGAAGGGAGTTGTTTTGTTGCCATGATAGTATCCATTCATGATTCCCTCCGACATGTCTTTGTGAAAAAAATATTTAAAATATTTTCAGTAGAAACTATCAACATCCTCATTAGAGAATCTTCATTTTAGAAACTTCATACTATGTATCTTTTATTGCTTTTTTACTTGGAAATTAGATAAGAAATAATAATGAACATTGAATTACTATTATGATTCCAAACATAATTGGACCTTAGAGGTTTTTAGCGTGTTAAGGGTGCTCCCTTGGTGGGAAGTAGTCACCTCTCTATCCTAGCCAATCACACTATCTATAACAACCCTCCTAAAATATTTCCGACCCCCTAATATATTTAGAATGTCCCTATACGTCATAAAATGCACCCCGTATATGAAAAACGAGCCCAAGATACCTTATATAATTAAAATAAAAATAAAAATCAATTTTATTAGTCTCTCGCGGGCCGCGAAGACTTGTTCTTCATCCTACACGGAGCCGCCACGTGTCAACACGCGTCAAGTCTATACCGGTGACCGGGCCAAGCTAGGGCCTACCCGGCCTACGTCGCGGGGCGCGAAGGCCCCTTCTGCTTCTTACGCGGGCCGCGAGGAAGTGCCTGATCAGCACTATAAATAGGGTCGATCAGTTTCAATTTCAATTCGTTCAAACTTTCAATCTCTCTCTCAAATTTCTCTATAGTAGGCACTATACCCGGGCATAATACCCCCATAAATAACGAAGTTCTGCCTCGTTGTAAGTATTTTAACTCCCGGTTACGTATTAGATACGCTGCCCGATTGATCTAAGGTTCCGTAACGGCTGTCGAGGTTCTGCCCGACGTAGTCGTTGGAATTCTGTCTCGGGGAGGGTATTACTAATGTAAATACTAGGTTATTATACTAACACGTGTGCATTGTGTAATTAATAGATAATCACCAGGAAATCATAAAGGAAAACTCTAAGATAGCAATGTGAGTAATCTCCTTTTTGTAAACCTTTTTGTAAACTGTTTTCACAAAACCTTTATTATTTTAAATTATGATTAGCAGTGATTGAGTCTTTGTAATTCTTCAATTACTGCCAGTATGTTGGGGTTTTGTATACAAAATGTGGAACACGTTACCATTGGACAAAGAGTTAGCCAATGTGTAATATGACCCACCAGTCAGGATTGATAGTACTGAATGAGTAATTGTGTAGATATAAACATTGTAATCGCTCTCAATACTGTAAATTAATAAAACTCTTCTTGATTAAACTGGGATTCACTCACCAGTATTTTCCACTGACAAAATGTTTTTAAACGCGTTTCAGGTAACAAAATGTGAAAGCCAAATAGAAGCCAGCTGGACAGCACTGAATGCTTGGAAAAGTGGCTATAAAAGTTACCTAAATAAAGAGATGTTTTTATTTAAATAAAATATGGTTTATCCCTATGAAAATGTGTGTATTTGAAACTTGGGATTTTCACATATGTTTGATATTATAAAAGCGTGGAATTTTACTCTGATAAAATATTTCCTAACTATGGTACTGATGTAAATTCCGCTGCCAAAATTGAAAATCACCGATACCACTGAATTTGATCCCACGGCCGCCCGTTCCCAGGGTATTAAGGGACGGGGGTTGCGACATAAGGTGGTATCAGAGCTAAGCCACTGATTCAGCCACAGAAGTGTTCTGTTGACACCAAAATATTATTCAGTATGTTAGGAAATAATTTAAATGGATACGTGCATATCTGTATATTATTATTTTGTGTTATTTGACTATTTGTTAGTTTATAGTATGAGTGACCA
This sequence comes from Helianthus tuberosus, assembly GCA_030545235.1. Taxonomy (NCBI): domain Eukaryota; kingdom Viridiplantae; phylum Streptophyta; class Magnoliopsida; order Asterales; family Asteraceae; genus Helianthus; species Helianthus tuberosus. The sequence goes on from CM060410.1 coordinate 14,576,683, forward strand.
AGGACCTTCAGGCGCTTACCGTCAGTTGTCCAGCTCACCTAGGGACGAAGGCACCTCTTCACAGCCTACCCTCTCAGGGTATTCGACTGACAATGAAGATGGGATATTCGTGTTCAAGGCCCAATCTGAAGAGCCATATTCCCTCCCAAGAAGAGAGGATGGTTCAGCAGAGGAGCGCATGAACGTAGAAAAAGGATGAAAAAGTTACAACAGCAGCGAGCTTTAGCAGCCGCTAAGAGAGAAACATATGCCCACACTCAGGATATGCTCAATAGGAGTCTAGCAAATTTTCATATCCTAGCAACTACAGTTGCAGATCCTAATCTAGAGCAACTCATAGCGCCCCAGCCCTTACCACTGTTTCCCACACAACCAATGGAAATTGAAGCCAACCCAGAAAACCAAATCCCAATGCCTGACATTGACCCAGCTGAGATACCTAGGATACCAGCACCCCATCCCTCTGACCCAGATTATGACCCGTGGTTTGATGACCATAGGGATTACCAGCAATGCTACCCAATACCAGAAGACGAACCCATGCCAAACCTAGCAGCTTACCCAGACCTGGACCCTCTAGACCCCTATTATGATAACGACCAATACATCAGGGAAATTCTAGAAAACCCTTACCCTTACCACATGCCCCAGTTCCCAAACCCAGTACCAGCCCCTGCACCACCAATGAGCGCTGAAAATGTGCAAGAACTCCGAACCTTTGGTGAGGAGATTTTAGAAGGAAGTGAGAGGATGAGGCAGATAGGAGAACGACTCGTCTGGAAGTATGAGGAGCGTAATATGGAGTTCTGGATGAACCCATACCAGTAATAGTAATAATAATAAAATAATAATATATAATATGTGTGTATGTTTGAAAAAAAAATATAGACAATAGCTATGGATGCATAATAGTATTTTAATTTTAAATTTCAGTTCCAGTTTGTACTAGAAGCATAATATATAAAATAGAGTAAGTCGCAATGTTCGAAGATTTTGATCAATATGCGTTTTGTGTGATCGTTTGTATTAAATATTATTTTGTGATATTAATATGTGGTAAATGTTTAAAATTCAGATGGACAACGAAGTGAATCAGGAAAACCAGAATAACAATAATAATGGAAACCAAGTGGATAATAGTGTCATCCAACACATAGTGGCATGACGTGATTGTCGTGGGTCACGCAAATTTAATCCCCAAACAACTATAGATAGTGGTAAGAGGGTATCGAACTCAGGGAGTATGTGGAAAATGTGTCGATTGTATAGCTTTGTACTTAAATTAATATTAAACTAAATTGCAGAAATTAAATTTCAAGAATTTGGATTGTTGTTTTAGAAAACTAAATTAAAAACTAATTCAAATCAAAGTTGGTTGTAAAACAAATTAGGAGAGAACAATGATCATCTTAGGTTTCAGTTTCTTTAAACAATTGTGTGTAATTCCAACTAGAAAGAGTTACATAGACATAACTCGTGTATAGATGATTGAAGTGATAAAAGGGGACAAAGTACTCGGATTATATAAACGCGAGGTTGTTTCCCGATGACCAATTAATCAATAACCAACCCTAACCCTTCCCGTGATATCTCGATTGCCAACGGCACCAAGAACGTACGATTAAGACTAGAAATTGCACTATCGATTAACAAGTTACAAGCAATCAAACATACACCATGATATTCAAGCAACGCAAGTTATCATTCTAGAAATTCAGAAATAAAACACACAAAAGTTCAAGAAACATTCACCTAAGATGATCACCGAAGAGTTTAGCCGGACATGGCTCGGTGAATCATCATCATAATCAAACCAATGTTCATACGAATCGAAAATACAAACCGGATGATAAGAATTGTTCACAAACCAAGCAAGTAGCCAAAATTCGCCCCCAAGATGATCCAAAACCGTCCAATGATAAGAACCATTGAAAAGACCCAATAAAACTGTTTTTAATGAGCAGTTACACTTTTTCGCGTCGCCTCCACCGTAAATTACGGCATCACCGTAATTTACGGTGATGTTCAATATGTTACGGCACAAATCTTCTGATTTACGGTGGGAAAATGGACAAAATCAGGTCCACCGTAAATTACGGTGAGACCGTAATTTACGGTGACAGCCTGAATGATATGCTTTGCTTCACGTGATGATGTCTGCCGCCCACAACATGTGCGGCCCAATCAAGCCAACCGCCCAAGTCAAAGTCAGGCCCTCTACATGTGCCGTGATGTTTGTGAACCCAAGATGTCTTTTTTTTTTTTCTTCACATGTGCCGCCCAAGTGCGGCCCAATCAAGGGAGTCCACAAGTGCTTGATGGTTGACTATTGCAGCCCATCTCAAGTCCACGTGCCAACTGTTGGCTGCCAAACATGTGCCGCCCCATTATTGAGATGATGATGATTGTTATTGTGGCGGCCCAATTAAAGAAATCCAATTCAAGATGGCGGCCCAATGGATGTAGTTGTCCACTATTGAGATGATGATCATTATTAATGTTGTTGCTTGTTGACAAAACAATTATCTGCCATCCATACAGCCACGTGATATACAATGATGGTTTTATTGACTTGACTTTCTTGTCCTCCTCTTCACATGCGTGTATATATATTGGCTGATGTTGCATGATGTTATGTGAATTAAGAAGTCCTCTTAATTTGTTCCAACATATGGTGCCAAAAGTCCACTAAGTCCATCCTTCATTGCTGACTTCGATGATGATGATGATGTTTCATGCCCCACTAATTGTTAATGAAGTAAATAATCAACTCCCTCTCAAGTCACGTCCACTTTAGGGTTTTGGTCAAACCTTTTTCCTTTAAAACATATTAAATGCCATCCCCATATTTATGCTGAAGTGTATTTACTTCGTAGCCTACGGGTTCCAATTTAACCAGATAAAGCGATTTACCTGCAAAACACACGAACACTCGTAGTTACTAAGTTCAAGCAAATAACCAAGTAAAGCATGGAATTTTAATCTTTTTAAACCATTTAAGGGTTGTCCAACGGACCACCCGTCACATCCCCACACTTACCCGTTGCTTGTCCCAAGCAACTCATTCGAAAATTATTTCAAAACCACAAGCGATCAACATGCAAACCAAGCTAAAATATATCGTCCTTCTACTAACCTTCAATCATACCACAAGACACACCCCTCACAAAAATCTCTCGGTTACAAGAATTATTAGCATAATGCTAAACCACTCACTGCGTGTGTGTGTGTGCGCGACAATAAGCTTGTATACAAATCAAGTTTCCTCCTAACAAATATCTAACATGCTTTAGAATCAAAGGGACTTGCGGGTTGTAACGGGGCTAGGTGTCAAAGTAGGAAAATGGTGGAATACATATGAAAGAGCTAATTGATTTGACCCGGTTTTTATTTCTACCACTAAACAAAGCAACCATCAAATATATATACAAAGCTTCTTGACATTTTCAACTATATTGCAACCAATCACTTCTTTTTGTATTTTTTTTCATATTTTTCTCTTTTCTTTTTTTTTTCTTTCCTTTTCTTTCCCTTTTTTTTTTCTTCAAATAAGATATAACAATATATACAAGAACATCAACACCACATGCTAAATTTCCTAAACCGGGTCATCTCAAAAGGTACAATTTTTGTAGGAAGTAGGCTCGGGTCACAATCGAATGGTCTAAGGCTCAACATGGCTTTCTAATGACCAAACCCCCACCCCTCACAATACCAAGCTCATATATGTAACGTATGAGGTCCAACCCACCAATCCCACACTCTCACACATCTAGACGAGGCTTCCTAAAAGTCCCCCTATCATTTTCAAAAGCATGCTAATTCTAGGATTTAACAAGTATTCACACACAAGTTCTATTAACACACAACATACACCGCCACTCAAACAATGAAATATCAATAACAATCATGTGTGGCTCAAATCCTCACCAAGAAAAGACTAGGAATGGGTGTCGGTGTGTCAAATGGCACAATATCAAGTTTTCAAATTTTAACAATTTTCGCTTGGATTTACAAAATTTTTTAGAACTCTCAAAAATTTCCCCCCCCCATCCCCACACTTGGGATACATTGTCCCAATGTATGGTTTTGAGGAAAAGATCGCTTTAACCAAGAACATCAACAATTGCTTATACTCTCAAACCCCAATTTTTTTTTTATATATTTTTTTTTTATAAACAAAAGCAACTAATAAACTAACAATATTTCAAAGCTAAAGAACATGACAAGTCTAAGGAAAAAGTACATTGACCTGGTAAAGTTTGGCACAACAGATATTGTAAATGATCCAATCTCCTTTCACCACCTTCACACAAATATCCGCACATCTTCCCCACACTTGAGTGTTGCCATGGCCCTGAAACAAAGAAAACTAAAGAAATAACAATATCAGTGAAAAACCTCGGGTTGCCTCCCGAGCAGCGCTAAGTTTCGCGTCTTCAGCCAGACCGTGCCACCCCCATTTATGGTGGCTCAAAGAATCGGTTCCTATCACCTCCCCCACTGTAGCTTGTCTTTGGACAAAATGCCTCCGTCTCATTTTGACTCGGTGGGTAATCAAATACACTCCTGCTCGAACCCATATGTGTTTCTTCACGGTCCGGTGGGTGCTTTTTTCTCATTCGTGGTAACACCTTTTCACTAAACCCGCTATCCTTCGCCACAACAAAATCATAACTAATCATCTTAGTCTGAACATCAAATGACAACTTACGGTTCCTTTCGGTCATGGTAATAATTCCTTCTCTACAATCAATTTGAGCATTTGCCGTATAGAGAAACGGTCGACCTAAAATCACCCTTTGTTGTGATGCCATGTTGGTAGAAGCATAGTCCAAAACTAGAAAATCCACCGGGTATTCAAATTCTCCCAACTGAATCTTAACATTCCTAACCATTCCCCGTGGACGCCTCCAACTTCCATCCGCCAAGCTCACCATGGTGTCTATACCTTCAAGTGGACCAAAGTCGTACATATCGTATAAATCGCTTGGTAGCACACTCATGCTTGCCCCGTAGTCCAACAATGCATGAGGGATTTTTAATTTTCCCACACGGATAGGCACGATTGGCGCTTCACACTCTTTATCATTCTCGACTTCGTCATCTTTTTTCAAGCCTGCATTCACTTGATACGAAGAAGTTAGCAATGTTTCATTAAATTTAGTATTTTGAACGGTGCTTACCACATTGATGTTAAGGCTTTTTGTGTTCTTGGGATTTGGCACCGTATCACTCGGTAGCTGGCCTTTTGCTTTCTTTAACATCGCCACGTCACTTGCAAGTTGACCCATTTGAGTGGTCAACGATTGGATGCTTTTGTCACGAACCTCGTCCTTTTGCATCCGAACCTCATCACGTTGGTTCATTCGTTGCATTTCACTTTGCATCGCCTTCAACATCTCCATCATCTCATTTCCACCCGAAGAACTTTGACCCGTTTGATATTGCCTTTGAAATCCTTGGTTTCCTTGGAAATTCGGGTTAGCTTGATTTGAAGAGTTTCCATATCGGAAATTTGGGTGATTCCTCAACCCGGGGTGGTAAGTGTTAGAATTCATGTTAAAGTTCCTACCACCCCCTCCTTGACCTTGCACAGCATGAACCTCTTCGTATTGCCCATCACCTCCTTGGCAATTTTCAGCCGCATGACCTATTTCATTGCAAATAGCACAAACATCATAATTTTGGTTAGTAGTTTGAACATTACCGTCATCTATGGCGTGCACTTGTGATCGGGCAATGGCTGGTCGAGCTCTTCTTGAAGCTTGAGCTTTCCTCTTTGATGTAGTTGCCATGCTTTCCAAAAACTCCCAGTCATCATTCTCATAATTTGTTCCAAAAGTCCCACCGGTAATAGACATCAAGTCACGTGCATCTTCGGCACTCAACCCCTCGTGAAAGGCATTCATCAACTCCCACAATTCAATTCCATGGTGAGGACAATTTTTAATCATCATATTGAAACGCTCGAATGCCTCATGAAACATCTCACCATGTTGTTGTTGGAAGCTTCTCAACCCCTTTCTTGCATCGTTGGTCTTTTGGGCGGTATAAAATTCATCTAAGAAAATTTGCTGCATTTCCGCCCAAGTATAGATAGATGCCGAAGGCAAAGTGTAGAACCACTTCTTTGCCTTGTCTTCCAACGAAAATTGAAATAAGACCAACTTGATATCATCAGCCGAAAATCCTTGACTCCCAAGAGTATTGCAAATGGAGTCATAAGCCTCTAAATGGAAATACGGCTCTTCCGTTGCTAGCCCTTTGTATTTCGGCAAACTTTGCAAGGAATTCGTTCTTACTTCAAATGTTCTCCCTTGGTTGTTGTGAGGGATAACCACCGGTGAAGGGTTTTGAGTAATGATTGGCCTGAAATGTGCTTCTATTCCCCGTGCTTGTTCCCTAAGATGCCTTCTTGGTACACCCAATCGACCCCTTGGACGAATAGGACCCATTGGTCTTGGTATAGGCCCTTGTGGTACGAATGGTGGTTGTTGAATCGGCCTTTGAAGTTGTGGTTGTACATTTTGTGGCCGAACTTGTTGCAAAGAAATAGGGCGTTGCATCGGTGGCCCTTGTGGTCTTGGTCGAATGTGTTGCGGTATAAGTTGTTGTGGCACTCCACCTACACTTGCCATGCCTTGAGATTGACCCGGCACATACCCAAACTCTCCTTGATCTCCATCACCCCCATAAGCATATCCTTCTTCCTCATATCCCTCAAACTCTTCTTCATAACCTTCAAAATACCCATCTCCTCCTATACCCGAAGATTGCATATAAGGATAAGACGAATACTGCATACCGGGTTGGTTCGATGGTCGATATGTCGAGGTAGTATGGATAATGGTTGAGCTTTGTGGTAATGAGTGAGTAGAAGATGATTGACCCGTAGTCGGAGGAAAGAAATGTGAAAGTGGTGGAATTGTTGCGGAAGGGCTATAGGTGAGAGTAGGTTCGACTTGGGTAGTAATTGGTTGTGTAGTGTTGGATGGTGTAGTATCATGGATTGGAGTAGGAATTGTAGTGGTGTTTGGTGAAGGTTGTGTGGATGTAGGAATGAATGTTGAGGTCGTTTGACCCGTTGTGGGTGGTACTAGTGTTTCGTCCATGATGTTTCTTGGTGTAATGGGTGAAGTGGGTGAACCAACGATTCTGTTTTCGCGTAGTAAAACTCGGTTTTGCCTTAGTGTTCTTTCGATTTCCGGATCAAATGACAATGGTGACGCTTTGTGAGAGCCTCTAGTATGCATGCACCTGTAGAACCTGCACACTAAACACACCAGTGTAAACCCGAAAATAACAAAGCAAAACTAACAAAAATGACACACGTTGCGCACTACTCCCCGGCAACGGCGCCAAAATTTGACGTGATTGTCGTGGGTCACGCAAATTTAATCCCCAAACAACTATAGATAGTGGTAAGAGGGTATCGAACTCAGGGAGTATGTGGAAAATGTGTCGATTGTATAGCTTTGTACTTAAATTAATATTAAACTAAATTGCAGAAATTAAATTTCAAGAATTTGGATTGTTGTTTTAGAAAACTAAATTAAAAACTAATTCAAATCAAAGTTGGTTGTAAAACAAATTAGGAGAGAACAATGATCATCTTAGGTTTCAGTTTCTTTAAACAATTGTGTGTAATTCCAACTAGAAAGAGTTACATAGACATAACTCGTGTATAGATGATTGAAGTGATAAAAGGGGACAAAGTACTCGGATTATATAAACGCGAGGTTGTTTCCCGATGACCAATTAATCAATAACCAACCCTAACCCTTCCCGTGATATCTCGATTGCCAACGGCACCAAGAACGTACGATTAAGACTAGAAATTGCACTATCGATTAACAAGTTACAAGCAATCAAACATACACCATGATATTCAAGCAACGCAAGTTATCATTCTACAAATTCAGAAATAAAACACACAAAAGTTCAAGAAACATTCACCTAAGATGATCACCGAAGAGTTTAGCCGGACATGGCTCGGTGAATCATCATCATAATCAAACCAATGTTCATACGAATCGAAAATACAAACCGGATGATAAGAATTGTTCACAAACCAAGCAAGTAGCCAAAATTCGCCCCCAAGATGATCCAAAACCGTCCAATGATAAGAACCATTGAAAAGACCCAATAAAACTGTTTTTAATGAGCAGTTACACTTTTTCGCGTCGCCTCCACCGTAAATTACGGCATCACCGTAATTTACGGTGATGTTCAATATGTTACGGCACAAATCTTCTGATTTACGGTGGGAAAATGGACAAAATCAGGTCCACCGTAAATTACGGTGAGACCGTAATTTACGGTGACAGCCTGAATGATATGCTTTGCTTCACGTGATGATGTCTGCCGCCCACAACATGTGCGGCCCAATCAAGCCAACCGCCCAAGTCAAAGTCAGGCCCTCTACATGTGCCGTGATGTTTGTGAACCCAAGATGTCTTTTTTTTTTTCTTCACATGTGCCGCCCAAGTGCGGCCCAATCAAGGGAGTCCACAAGTGCTTGATGGTTGACTATTGCAGCCCATCTCAAGTCCACGTGCCAACTGTTGGCTGCCAAACATGTGCCGCCCCATTATTGAGATGATGATGATTGTTATTGTGGCGGCCCAATTAAAGAAATCCAATTCAAGATGGCGGCCCAATGGATGTAGTTGTCCACTATTGAGATGATGATCATTATTAATGTTGTTGCTTGTTGACAAAACAATTATCTGCCATCCATACAGCCACGTGATATACAATGATGGTTTTATTGACTTGACTTTCTTGTCCTCCTCTTCACATGCGTGTATATATATTGGCTGATGTTGCATGATGTTATGTGAATTAAGAAGTCCTCTTAATTTGTTCCAACATATGGTGCCAAAAGTCCACTAAGTCCATCCTTCATTGCTGACTTCGATGATGATGATGATGTTTCATGCCCCACTAATTGTTAATGAAGTAAATAATCAACTCCCTCTCAAGTCACGTCCACTTTAGGGTTTTGGTCAAACCTTTTTCCTTTAAAACATATTAAATGCCATCCCCATATTTATGCTGAAGTGTATTTACTTCGTAGCCTACGGGTTCCAATTTAACCAGATAAAGCGATTTACCTGCAAAACACACGAACACTCGTAGTTACTAAGTTCAAGCAAATAACCAAGTAAAGCATGGAATTTTAATCTTTTTAAACCATTTAAGGGTTGTCCAACGGACCACCCGTCATGGCACAAGGAATTATAGACGCAATGCCATGTATTATCCAAACGGTTAGGGAAGCAGATAATAAAAGTAACAATGGCAGTAAACGACCTACTGAACCCGAACACAGCGTAAACAATGGACCCATACTTCAAGTGCCCATTCCCAAAAGAAGAAGAATCATGTCTTATGGTTGTTCTTATAAAGAATTATGGTCTTGTAAACCAGTGGAATTCTCGGGCAATGAAGGGGCCGTTGCAGCTCTATGCTAGATAGAAAAGACTGAGGCAGTCTTGAAAATAAGCAAATGCGCAGAAGAGGATAAGATAATGTTTGCCTCCAATTTGTTTAAGAACTCAGCATTAGAATGGTGGAACACAATCCTCCAATCTAGGGGAAGTGACAGGGTTTACAATATGGAATGGAATGAATTTAAGGATATGGTGGAAATGAAATTCTGTCCTCCCAATGAAAAGGAATAAATAGCGAATAAGTTCTTAAACCTTAGAATGACTGGAGTGGATAGTAAGGGCTACACTACGTTATTCTTCGAATATGCTAGAATAGTGCCAACCCTTGCATCACCAGAACCGGTATTAATCTCCTGTTACATCTGGTAGGGGTGTTCAAAACCGGATATCCGAAATTTCGGATATCTTTCGGATATCCGAACATTTCGGATAGTAGATTTCACTATCCGAATCCGTATCCGAAATTTCGGATATCCGACTTTCAGATATCCGAAATTTCGGATACGGATTCGGATAATGAAACGGATATCCGAAACTCTAAAAAAGTAAGTTTCAAAATAAAAGTTTCAACAAACCAAACAGCAAATTAAAGATCTGATGTTAAAAAAAACAAACCAAAACAATCCATTGTTCTAAATCACATAACATGTCCAAAATAACGCAAAACATTGTCTTAAAAATCGAAATAAAAACATAATCTTCCAAATCCAAGCATCAGGTTCCAATCCATCCTTCCAACTTTCAAGGCACCATATGAAACCTACTGCGCAAAAACATAAATGAGCTCAGTCTAGCTAAAAGGTTGATAGAACATAATATATATTTACAATGAACAATATATCGTTATAATAAAAATCACTGAACATGTAGTAAACAATAGAACATAGAAAAGACACAGCCTAAACTCTAAAGTACATAAACAATAAATTCTCAATTTTTACCACTAACAGTTGCTGCCTTTTCGATCCAACACATTAACACATCATCTGATATGAAAATTATAATCCTTTTTTGAGTAACAACTAACTAACCTCTTCACCCAATGGAATTTCACAACTTTCATGAATAATTATGATAAAAACTATGCCTTTATTTCTAAATCTTATGTCATCTACCCTCCCTATATCCCGATCCAACAACAATCAAACATAAGCACAAATCGATGAACATAAATCTGTGAACAAATCATAAACTGGACAAAAATCGAAAAAATATGAATGGACAAAAATCTGTGAACAAATCTATGAACAAAAAACCGTGAACAAATCTATGAACAAAAGTCGTATGAACAATCTATGAACAAATCATAAACTGGAAACAAATCATACATAACTAATCAAAAAAATCATAAACTTGGATTTGGAAGATGAAACAAATCGATGAAACAGGAAGCAAATCATACATAACTAATCGAAAAAATCAGAAACTTGAATTCGTATGAAACAGAAACAAACCTTGGATCTTCGATTTTCAGAACTTGTTTTGATTATTGGATCTTCGATTTAGTCACACAGATCTGGATCTTCGATTTTCACTTTTCAGATCTTGTTCGTGGGGTGAGTTCGAGTGTGAGTGAATGAGAGGTGAGAGGCTGAGAGCGGCTGATAGAAAGAGATTAGGGTTAGGTTTTGTTTTCTATAGTGGTATTATATAGACCGTGCATTTAAAAAAAATCGGATATCGGATATCCGAAATATCCGAAACTTTCTGAAATCACTATCCGAATCTGAATCCGAAAATTCGGATTATCCGAATTTCGGATATCCGAAATCTCGGATATCCGAATTTTCGGATAATTCGGATTCGGATAATCGGATAAATCGGATTCGGTTTCGGATTCGGATGATTTTGAACACCCCTAACATCTGGGGATTAATCAGTGAAATTAGGCATGTAGTCAAGGCAGCTAGACCACAAACCATAGGAGAAGCGGTAGATCTAGCAAACACCTTGACTGATGAGTTAGTGCGTACACAAGAAGAAAACCAGAGGAGGAACCTAGCTCAGAAACTTACCGAAGAATTTCGTTATGGAAATTCCAACAGTGGGAAAAATGTAGGTTCTACCTCTGCTCCTTACTAAAATATTGCAAAAGAAAGCATTCTGGAAGATGCCCTATATATTGCAATTTTTGCAAAATATCTGGACACAAGGAAGAAGACTGCAGGAAGAAACCTAACAATAGGATATGCTACAACTGTGGAGAACAATGTCATATCAAACCAAACTGTCCGAAACTAGCTCCAGCCATGAACAACAAGAACACTAAAAATGCTAGAGCACTTGTTCTGACTACGGAAGAAGCTAAGATGATCCCGGACGTGATAGCCGGTACGTTTTTAGTTAATGATGTTTTTGCTAAAGTATTATTTGACTCTGATGCGAACCAAAGTTTTATTAATACTTCATTTTGCAAACTTCTTAATCAACCATTAACTAAACTCCCACAAGAATGTCTAGTAGAAACAGCAAATGGGGAAACCATTAAGATTTCTAAAATCTTGCGAGGAACAAGAATAGAATTTTCAAATCAAAAGTTTATTGCAAACCTTTATCCAATGAATCTGGCAGGGTTTGATGTTGTATTAGGAAAGGAATGGATTGGTTAGTAGGGAATAAAGTCAGTATTCTATGTGATCAAAAGTCAATCCAAGTAAATTCACCAAAGAGTGAGAAGATCACAATTAAAGGAGATAAGCAATCTAGATCCACAAAATTCATCTCTGTAATGAAAACATCCAGTTATGTAAGAAAAGGATCATTAGTGTATTTGATTTCCATAATCATTAACACTAAAGGAAAAGAATTAAAAGATATTCCTGTAGTATCTCAGTTTCCAGATGTGTTTCCAGAAGAATTACCAGGGCTACCGCCGGACAGAGAAGCTGAATTCAGAATTCATCTGCTACCAGGAACAGCACCCATTGCCAAAGCACCTTACCGTTTGGCACCTGAAGAACTGCAAGAGTTGAAGAAATAGTTAGACGAACTGTTGGAGAAAGGATTCATACAGCCAAGCTCATCACCATGGGGAGCACCAATATTGTTTGTCAAAAAGAAAGACGGGTCAATGCGTATGTGCATTGATTATCGTGAATTGAACAAAGTCACGATTAAGAATCGATACCTATTACCAAGAATCGATGATCTATTTGATCAGTTGCAAGGAGCTCGATTTTTCTCTAAAATCGATTTACGCTCAGGATATCATCAATTAAAGGTACAGGAAGAGGACATTCCTAAGACCGCATTTAGAACAAGGTATGATCATTATGAATTTACTGTCATGCCATTTGGTTTACCCAATGCCCCAGCTGCATTTATGGACATGATGAACCGAATATGTAAGCCATATTTGGATAAATTCATAATTGTCTTTATAGATGATATTCTCATTTACTCTAAGAATAAAGAAGAACATGCAGCGCATCTGTATGCACTTCTAAGTTTATTGAGAAAAGAAAAGCTTTATGCAAAGTTTTTGAAGTGCGAGTTTTGGCTAGAACAAGTACAGTTTCTTGGACACCTAGTCAACCATGAAGGAATTCATGTGGATCCCACAAAAATTGAGGCAATTACTAAATATAAAACCCCCGAGTCACCAACAGAGGTTAGAAGTTTTCTAGGATTGGCCGGTTATTATAGAAGATTTATTCAAAATTTTTCTAGAATAGTCATTCCCTTAACTAAGTTAACCTGTAAATCTGTTAAGTTTGAATGGGGACCAAAACAAGAAGAAGCCTTTAAAATTCTTAAGCAAAGATTAACCAACGCACCCATACTAGCGTTACCCGAAGGAACTGAAGACTTTGTAGTTTATTGTGACGCTTCTAAGTTAGGTTATGGATGTGTATTGATGCAACGTCAAAAAGTTATTGCCTATGCATCTAGACAACTTAAGAATCATGAAGAGAATTATTCAACCCATGATTTAGAATTAGGAGCCATAATTTCTGCTCTGAAAATTTGGAGACATTACCTTTACGGTAGTAAGCTTACCATTTTCACAGATCATAAGAGTTTAAGGTATGTTTTCGGGCAAAAGGAGTTGAATATGAGACAAAGACGCTGGATGGAAATTATCAGTGATTATTATTGTAATATCTATCATGCAGGAAAGGCAAATATAGTTGCTGATGCTTTAAGTCGAAAGTATCACGAAAAGCCAAAAAGAGTGCGTTCTCTTAAATTAAACTTGCAGATAGATTTAAATGAACAGATTAGAGAAGTACAAGAATCAGTAATCAAGGACGATACAGAAAAATTGAAAGGAATGATTAAGGAATTAGAACAAGGAACAGATGGAATTTGGAGATTCCATAAGAAAAGGATGTGGATACCTAAATTAGGAAACCTACGCCACCGTATATTAGAAGAAGCCCATAAGTCTAAGTATATGATGCATCCTGGAAGTGATAAGATGTATCAGGACTAAAGGAAAAAATTTTGGTGCATAGGAATGAAGAAGGATATAGCAGCTTATGTTGCCAAGTGTCTAACCTGTTCACAAGTCAAAGCTGATCTTGTTCCTATATATATATATATATATATATATATATATATATATATATATATATATATATATATATATGATGTCTGTACATATATAACCATTCAAGAGGACAAGTGAGTCTTCCCTATGCATGGCCCCATTAACTTTTTAATCAATTTTGTTCCTACCTCCCCGATGTTCGACGCTAGCTATCCCAGAATTCTGGTGAAAGTTTTTCCCTGGATCCGTGGTGATGTTCCTGGACGGGGCCGCTTGTAACTGGACCCTTCACGGCTCCTACTCCGTCCACCCTTATGCAAATGTATTTGTGTAATTCTACTCTTACAAGATGACTACCTATAAAAAGGAAAATCTAGTTAAATGCTTGGTTGGACCCTATGGTTTGCAAAAATTTCATACTTGGTCCTAGTGGTTTACTAATTACACGCGTGGTCCCAAAAGTTGTCAAAAATGAACTCGGTTGGTCCCCTGACGTAACCTATGTTAAATTTCTCAGTTAATTATGTGTGAATGACTATATTACCCTTGAACAATTAAAAAAATAAAAAAATATATATAAGGAACCTGCAACTACCTCCATATCCTTCAACCTCTTCTCTAAAAAAAACTCTAACATCACCACCTCATCTTCTTCCTCCCCTCTCTCTATAACCCACTGCAAACTCTCAAAACTCACTCACCACCACCACTACACTCATCATCAAACAAACAATCAATCATCTTCTCAACTCACCGATCGATCATCTTCCGATGAACAACAACAACTACAACAACGACAATCGCCGCTATCCTCCAGGTGGCACCGACAACAGCGACAGCAACCACCACAGTCCGGACAACAACAACAACACAATCAGCAGCAGCATCAGCAGTGGTTGCGACGGAACCCTAATCCTGTTGGTTCTTCTTCTGCTAACGAAATTGATAAGTCCATACAGTTAGATGCCGGCATCAAGAACTTCTGCAGCAGCTCGATCTGATGACAGATCATCATCTAAATTATTGCCGGTTGGTTCTGTAAGCAATGGGCAAATAGCTTGGAGGATTGGAATGATTAAATGGTGCTTCTTGAGTGAACTGGATCTATATTTTGCAAGACATGAAATAATTTGAATAGCCTGATGACCAGTGCTAATTTTGTATACTTGAACTAGAGCAAACCTCAAGAGAGAACTGGACTATGGCTTTGATTGATTCTCTAGGAATGGCAGCTGGAGAGAATTATTCAACCCATGATTTAGAATTAGGAGCCATAGTTTTTGCTCTGAAATTTTGGAGACATTACCTTTACGGTAGTAAGCTTACCATTTTCACATATCATAAGAGTTTAAGGTATGTTTTCGGGCAAAAGGAGTTGAATATGAGACAAAGACGCTAGATGGAAATTATCAGTGATTATGATTGTAATATCCAGTATCATGCAGGAAAGGCAAATATAGTTGCTGATGCTTTAAGTCGAAAGTATCACGAAAAGCCAAAAAGAGTGCATTCTCTTAAATAAACCTGCAGATAGATTTAAATGAACAGGTTAGAGAAGCACAAGAATCAGTAATCAAGGACGATACTGAAAAATTGAAAGCAATGATTAAGGAATTAGAACAAGGAACAGATGGAATTTGGAGATTCCAAAAGAAAAGGATGTGGATACCTAAATTAGGAAACCTACACCACCGTATATTAGAAGAAGCCCATAAGTCTAAGTATACGATGCATCCTGGAAGTGATAAGATGTATCAGGACTTAAGAAAAAATTTTGGTGGATAGGAATGAAGAAGGATATAGCAGCTTATGTTGCCAAGTGTCTAACCTGTTCACAAGTCAAAGCTGAACATGAGAAACTCTCAGGATTCCTGCAACAGTTGGAAATGCCAGTGTGGAAATGGGAATTGATAATAATGGATTTTGTTACCAAATTACCCAAGACACGAAAATATAATGATGCAATTTGGGTAATTGTAGACAGATTAACCAAGTCTGCTCATTTCTTACCGATGAAGGAAACTTTTAGTATGGAACAGCTAGCCAAGTTATCTGTAAATGAAATAGTTTCATTACATGGAATTCCTTTATCTATTGTTTCTGATAGAGATAGCCGTTTTACCTCTCATTTTTGGACAAGTTTCCAAAAAGCAATGGGAACCAAGTTAAATCTAAGCACCGCTTATCATCCGCAAATGGATAGGCAAAGCGAAAGGACAATTCAGACAATGGAGGATATGCTTAGAGCTTGTGTAATTGATTTCGGAGTAATTTGGGACGATCACTTACCATTAATAGAATTTTCTTACAATAACAGCTACAATACAAGTATCAATGCTGCACCATTTGAAGCACTCTATGGACGAAAGTGCTGAACCCCAGTCTGTTGGGCAGAAATTGGAGAAAAGTAATTATCTGGACCAGAGATAGTACAAGAAACAACCGACAAGATTGTTCAAGTCAAAGAACGACTAAAAGCAGCACAGGATCGACAAAAGAGTTATGCTGATAACAGACGAAAGCCATTGGAATTTCAAGTAGGAGACAAAGTATTATTAAAAGTCTCTCCTTGGAAAGGAGTGGTAAGATTCATCAAAAAGGGAAAGCTAAGCCCCAGGTATGTAGGACCATTTGAGATTATTAGAAGGATAGGACCTGTAGCCTATCAGCTACAACTGCCAGAGGAAATGACAGGAATACATGATGTATTTCATGTGTGTAATCTCAAGAAATGCCTAGCCGATGAATCTCTAGTAATGCCTCTTAAGGATATAGAGGTAAATGAAAAGCTTAAGTTTGTAGAAAAGCCTCAACAGATTGAAGACAGGAAAGTTAAGAATCTCAAACACAAGAGATTAGTTCTAGTTAAAGTAAAATGGAATTCCAAGAGAGGACCAGAATACACTTGGGAGCTTGAATCAGAGATGCAAAGGAAATATCCACACTTATTTCAGTAGACCTCGAGGACGAGTTCTAAAACAAGGTGGGGAGGATATAACAACCCTCCTAAAATATTTCTGACACCCCTAATATATTTAGAATGTCCCTATACGTCTTAAAATGCACCCCGTATATGAAAATCGAGCCCAAGATACCTTATATAATTAAAATAAAAATAAAAATCAATTTTATTAGTCTCTCACGGGCCGCGAAGACTTGTTCTTCATCCTACACGGGCCGCGAGCGAGAGGACAAGAGGCACGCCCCGGAGCTGCCAAGTGTCAACACACATCGAGCCTATACCGGTGACCGGGCCAAGCTAGGGCCTCCCAGGCCTACGTCGCGGGGCGCGAAGGCCCCTTCTGCTTCTTACGCGGGCCGCGAGGAAGTGCCTGATCAGCACTATAAATAGGGTCGATCAGTTTCAATTTCAATTCGTTCAAACTTTCAATCTCTCTCTCAAATTTCTCAATAGTAGGCACTATACCCGGGCATAATGCCCCCCTAAATAACGAAGTTCTGCCTCGTTGTAAGTATTTTAAGCCCCGGTTACGTATTAGATACGCTGCCCGATTGATCTAAGGTTCCGTAACGGCTGTCGAGGTTCTGCCCGACGTAGTCGTTGGAATTCTGTTTCGGGGAGGGTATTACTAATGTAAATATTGGGTTATTATACTAACATATTTGCATTGTGTAGTTAATAGATAATCACCAGGAAAACCCTAAGATATCATTGTGAGTAATCTCCTTTTTGTAAACCTTTTTGTAAACTGTTTTTACAAAACCTTTATTATTTTAAATTATGATTAGCAGTGATTGAGTCTTTGTAATTCTTCAATTACTGCAGGTATTTTGGGGTTTTGTATACAAAATGTGGAACACGTTACCATTGGACAAAGAGTTAGCCAATGTGTAATATGACCCACCGGTCAGGATTGACAGTACTGAATGAGTAATTGTGTAGATATAAACATTGTAATCGCTCTCAATACTGTAAATTAATAAAACTCTTCTTGATTAAACTGGGATTCACTCACCAGTATTCCCACTAACAAAAGGTTTTTAAACGCGTTTCAGGTAACAAAATGTGAAAGCCAAATAGAAGCCAGCTGGACAGCACTGAAGGCTTGGAAAAGTGGCTATAAAATTTACCTAAATAAAGAGATGTTTTTATTTAAATAAAATAGGGTTTATCCCTATGAAAATGTGTGTATTTGAAACTTGGGACTTTCCCATATGTTTGATATTATAAAAGCATGGTATTTTACTCTGATAAAATATTTCCAAACTACGGTCCTGGCGTAAATTCCGCTGCCAAAATTGAAAATCACCGATACCACTGAATCTGATCCCACGGCCGCCCGTTCCCAGGGTATCAGGGGACGGGGGTTGCGACACTATCCCATGTCAACTTCACTTTTAATTCTCCATTTTGTCTCAAACGTAACGATGTTCCCCTCGTGAGGAGTAGTCAATATTTTTTAAAATTATCCATTTATAATTAAAACATATTTTAAACAAAATAAAATTACTTTGAACTGAAAAAAGATGGCATTAAATTAAACTAAATAAAATTACATTAAAACAGAATTAGACACTACATTAATTTAAAACGAGGAAAATAAAAAATAAACCATAAAACTAAAACTAATTGTACAAATCATCGTTAGAATCCGCCTCAAGGTGGGGTAAATTTAGTTGTCCAAGATGCTCCACGAGATCATGGTTTAGTCTCCAATGTGTATCTTCATCCATCAGCTTGTTAAAAGCAGTATCATCGAAAACAGCCTCGACTGGAGGATCCCTAATGTGTGCTGGTGCTATCACGTTTTTGTCATTTTATAAAATCATGTTATGTAAAATAATGCACGTATATACGACATACCTTAACTTTTTTATTGTTTTAGCACGCATTGGTCGATTAAGGGGCTGTTTGACAACATCTGAATAGTTAAGTGCTGAACCAGTAAGAGGTCTGAACCATTAAGTGCTAAACCAGTAAGAGGTCTGAACCGTTAAGAGCCTGTATAATGCTTAACCGTTCAGAGGCAAATGTCTGACCAATTCAGATTAGAGGTCCTAACCATTCAGACTCTGTATAAATCATAACCATTCAGAGGCAAATGCCTTAACCATTCAGACATCTGCTCGTGAAACAAACAGTCTGAATCATTAAGTGCTGAACCATTAAGAAGTCTGAACCATTAAGAGCCTCATTAAGAAGTAAACAAACAGCCCTTAAGTATACCCCGTTTTGACTTTGAAACACCAAAAACCCATTCCACGTCTTTTCTTGCCGCCTCGTGTTGCATCTTGAACTTATTTTCCTTCGGAATGTGTGGATATGCAAATGTTTTCACTAACGCGGACCAAATAGGGTAGATTCCATCGGTCAGATAATATCCACGCTTGTAGAAGTGGTCGTTCACGTAAAATGAAAATTTTGGCCTAGTTCCATTTTGTTGAGTGAGAAATAATGGAGATTGTTGGAGCACATTGATGTCGTTTTATGAACCTGGTGGACCACAAAAAAACATGTCAAATTCACAAATCTTGAGAGACCATATCCACAAATTTACAGGTTTAAATTTACATGTATCCGTAAATATTGAAAATTTACACATGTGTAAGTTACTCATTTTACACATGTGTAAATTTGTTGTATTTAACAAATTTACACATGTGTAAAAATTTTAATAAGAGTGATTTTGAGAAAAAAAAATGAGTTATTTGATGTTGTAAGTTCTTTTTTTGATGTTATATTTTAATTACATTGAGGTATGTAATAAAAAATTGGTTTTGATTGGTTTTCTTATTTGTTCTCACGGCACGGTTCTCACAATATTTAGCATTCTCAAAATAACTCTCCCACACACACACACACACACGTATATATATATAGGGTCAGGATTTAGAGAGAACGGTGAAAAGTGTGAGAACGATGAGTGACCTATGTTAAATTTCTCAGTTAATTATGTGTGAATGACTATATTACCCTTGAACAATTAAAAGAAATAAAAAAATATATATAAAGAACCTGCAACTACCTCCATCTCCTTCAACCTCTTCTATAAAAAAAACTCTAACATCACCACCTCATCTTCTTCCTCCCCTCTCTCTATAACCCACTGCAAACACTCAAAACTCACTCATCACCACCACTACACTCATCATCAAACAAACAATCAATCAATCATCTTCTCAACTCACCGATCGATCATCTTCCGATGAACAACAACAACTACAACAACGACAATCGCCGCTATCCTCCAGGTGGCACTGACAACAGCGACAGCAACCACCACAGTCCGGACAACAACAACAACACAATCAGCAGCAGCAGTGGTTGCGACGGAATCCTAATCCTGTTGGTTCTTCTTCTGCTAACGAAATTGATAAGTCCATACAGTTAGATGCCGGCATCAAGAACTTCTGCAGCAGCTTGATCTGATGACAGATCATCATCTAAATTATTGCCGGTTGGTTCTGTAAGCAATGGGCAAATAGCTTAGAGGATTGGAATGATCAAATGGTGCTTCTTGAGTGAACTGGATCTATATTTTACAAGCCATGAAATAATTTGAATAGCCTGATGACCAATGCTAATTTTGTATACTTGAACTAGAGCAAACCTCAAGAGAGAACTGGACTACGACTTTGATTGATTCTCCAGGAATGGCAGCTGGAGATTCAATCAGTTCATCAAATATCTCAAAATCAATTAATGGATATTTTCTTGAATAATTTAAAGAGAGATGGGAGGAAGAAGACGAGGGTGGGTCATATTTATTTTTTATTTCTTTTAATTGTTCAAGGGTAATATAGTCATTTTACACATAGTTAACTGAGAAATTTAACAGAGTTTACGTCAGGGGATCAACCGAGTTCATTTTTGACAACTTTTGGGATCACGCGTGTAATTATTAAAACACTAGGACCAAGTATGAAATTTTTACAAATCATAGAGACCAACCAAGCATTTAACTCAAAGAAAATCCATCAAGGCCAACCTCATATCATAAATTTACAGGGAAGTTCATTTATATTCATATAATAATAATAATAATAATAATAATAATAATAATTATTATTATTATTATTATTATAATTATAATTATAAATTAAACTAAATAAATAAATAAAATAGAAAGGCTAAACTCACGTACCCTCTAAACCTAAAGCACACACCTCCATATTACAAAGATGTCGAACATAACAAAATAACCCTCAATCACTTTATTACCATTAAAAATGGATCATTTATTTTTGTTATATATATAAAAACCTTGTAAACATCAAGAAAACATGAATCTCAAAGTTAACATATAAAATTGAATAGCCACACGTATTGTCAAGTGATTTTTGACTGGAACCCGTGAAGACTTATGTATTGCGTTTGAAATGCATGTGTTATGGAATCGCGAACACTGGTATCAGAACAACAATTTAGTTCGGTTGTTATGTGGATAATGTTCATTGGTTCCTTCGATTTGACGTTGTTCAACTATTATGATGGATAATAGTATTATATTAAAGTCTTCCTTGTTTAATTTAAATTATACTTGTCCCAAAATAAAAATAAAAAAAAACGACACGAAAGCCCAGTTTAATCTTGCATTTGGGGTAAGAATTGTTGAATTCACTTCATTCTCACATCCGAGAAATATAAATCTCAAAGCTAACAAAACTAATTGGGTACTTTACCGTCAACTTAGTGACTGAAATCCAATCTCTGTAAGGTTTGATTATGATGAGGTTTAAACTTAAAAGACAATTTTATTTTAGTGAACAGACCGGCTTTTTTTTTGTTAAACTTATGACAAGAACCCTAAAAGTTGCGAAGTTGACCCTTCTTATATAGTTATATGAACACAATTCCCGCAAAAATATTAATTACCATGCATGCAAAAAAAAAAAAAAACTATATATTTTAATTATATACATGTCTTAATTATATACCTAAATATATTTTAATCTACCTAATGCTAGTTCGTTTACTAAATATATACATGTCTTAATTATATACCTAAATATATTTTAATCTACCGCTAATGCTTGGTATATATGTAAATCTATCGAAATTTCTTTCCATTTTTTCCATATAGTTCATTAATTTTATATTTGTAAGCATGTGAATTGTTTTTCCTCTTATATCTCCTTGGCCAAGACACCTTATTTTACCTATACAGCTAGCTCCAACCCAATTTTACTATACATATTTTATATAGCTGTAGGGAGAGAGAGATAGAGAGAGAGAGAGAGAGAGAGAGAGAAAGAGAGACGCAGCTATTTCAAGGAGAGAAGCATATATGGTTAGTTTAGGGTTAGAGAGAGCTCTTTAGCCAAGGTGATAAAATTATTTTTTATTAATTAAAAAATGTGAGGTTTAAGAAACCAAGCCAGTATTGGGAGACATGGTAACAACACCCACGTTCTCGCGATAATAGTTTAGCTATATATTAATTAACACTTCCTATATCCAATTCTAGGGTTTTGCTTTCATCAAAATCTTTTTTTTTTTTTCTATTTAAGAAGAGAATGGTTAGGTAACTACTTCTTTTGTCCTCTGTTAAATTTATTTTTTACTCAACTGAGTAAATATGTTTCATCCCTCTTCCAAACACATCTTGTGCAGTAAGTTCTTTATTAAACATTTTCGTTCTTATATAATTATATATGATCTTGAAGAACACATAAACATCAAAATGTATAGCAATATGATACTACAGTGCTTTGTAATGTTCACATAGTATATGTTTTGTTTTAAAATAAAACACATTTAGCACTAGCTACATATGACATACGGTCCACTTGACAATATTGATTGTTTATTAACCCAAGGAATACATATATACATATGCACACCCTTTGTTTTGCCTGCAAAGTTGCAATCCTCCACAAATACGGTCATCCACCAATCAGTCATCATATCTCTCTCGATCATCACCATCTTTCCTGTAACTATTCAAAGCGCTAGAGTTTATGCTGTCATGGTATTGATACGCCATACGTATATATACACATATATTTATAATCTATAATTATCTTCTATTCAACTCTTGAAAAGTGAAAACTTTATTTTTGTGTGTTCTTATCGATTCATAATTCAAGTATTACATGAATTTTATCAATTATATTGTATATATGTTTGTAGGGAAACCGAAAGCCGGCTTGGTTAGAAGCTCTCTATGTGCAACAATTTTTCACCCCGTGTTCAACTCATGAGAACTCAAAGAAGAACGAGAAGAATGTATTATGTTTGGATTGTTGCATAAGTATCTGTCCACACTGTTGGCACGCACATAGATTCCATAGGCTCCTTCAAGTTCGCCGTTATGTATATCATGATGTTGTGAGGCTAGAAGACCTAGAAAATCTTATCGACTGCTCAAATATTCAGGTAAAATTTAAATCAAAACTACCATTTTTTTATACTTTCAATCTAAAAAGGCTTAGTACATATCCATTGTGTATCTTTTTCGTAATCAAAATTCATTGAAATACTTGCTAACTAGGCTCATAATTCCATCAGGCTTATACCATTAATAGTGCAAAAGTTTTGTTTATCAAGAAGAGACCTCAAAACAGGCAATTTAAGGGAGCTGGAAACTATTGTACTTCTTGTGATAGGAGCCTCCAAGAACCCTTTATCCATTGCTCTCTAGGGTGTAAGGTAATTCAATTTCAGTTTCCTTGAATTTCATTATCTCAGGCTGAAATATGTTAAAGTGTATCACAACTTTTAGTTTATCAGAATGAAAATAGTTATGAATAATCTATATATCATAAAAAGAAAGTATGTTAATATGAAAATGACAAACAACCCTAATTTGGTCAAACAATTCAAATTGGGAACTAAAAAACTATAAAAAAATAGTTAAACCCTAATTTTCAGTTGGGTGAGTTTATTCTGGTTCTTAGCCTAAAAATGTTACTGAATACTTCAAATTGTGAGCCAAAAGACTATTGGTTATTTGAAATATGTAAATTGCCATTTTTAGTCCCTGAGTTTTTGTTCAAATTGTCATTTTAGTCTAAATAGTTTTTTTTCTTCTTTTGGTCCGTGACTTTTCCTTTTTCTTGCCATTTTGATCACATTGCCTAACTTAGTCTAAAAATCAGGTTATAATCAGGTGTATTTCTGGCATTAAATTATTATGAGGTTTATAAATTATGTTGTAAACTACCCCTGGTTATCACTACACAACAGTTATGCCAAAAATACCCCTGGTTATAACCAGATTTTTAGACTGAGTTAGGCAATGTGATCGAAATGACAAGAAAATTAAAAGGTCAGGGACCCAGAGGAGAAAAAAAATATTTGGACTAAAATGACAATTTGAACCAAACATCAGGAACTAAAATGACAATTTACTCTAGCATTTATACATTATTTAAACAAGAAAATCTAAAAAATATGGTCTGAATTTTCAAGTGAATTAGTGATTAGCCTTCGCTTGTGTTGCCTAATGGGCACAAAATACTTGTGGTACTTTTATTCTGAATATATATGCACTCGATAATTTTAAAATAGATAACTAGCAATGGCGTTTTAGGGGTTTTTTTATGGAGTTGTTTCTTATATACCAACTCCACAAAATACATCACTTGAAATCATTCAAAAAAAATTAAAAATCTTATAGGTTAATAGTAATTATTTCATTCTTTTAATAAGAATATAACTAAAGACACATAGCAAGAAAAAATAAGTACACACGTCATCGTCTTTCTTGTTATGATGATAAGTTAAAATAATTAATTATAAAAATTTAGCATCTTCATGGGTTAATACTATTACAACAAATATCTTAATAAATAGTAATAAGGTCAATTAGGGATTGTTTTGTCTCTAGTCTAACTGTTGCAGTTATTTTGCAACATTCCAAGAATAAACATTTCATTTTTGGGGCAAGAAGATATCAATCCATACATGAATGTACTTATAGCATCAGTACTATAGTATGTCATATCATTTATTCTCTTAACTTATCATCATGACAAGAATTATGTATTTACCGTAGTTGAAAAAGTTGTTAGGCGCTCTCTAGTCGGAGTTGAGAGTACTCAGGGAGTATACGGTCTAGGCAGAGAGTACTCGGGGAGTACTTGGGTCTCGGCTGCCTACC
This sequence comes from Helianthus tuberosus, assembly GCA_030545235.1. Lineage (NCBI taxonomy): Eukaryota > Viridiplantae > Streptophyta > Magnoliopsida > Asterales > Asteraceae > Helianthus > Helianthus tuberosus. Next base: position 14,601,699 of record CM060410.1, read on the forward strand.
TTGTAGCGATTACTCAGGAGTATTCGCCCTCCGGGACCTTGTTTTACATTGGTGGTATTTACTTTGTTTATATATAATAGCACTCTCCTTGAGGTAGTACAATAAAGAAGTATGAGCATATATGCATAGAATGTAACTAGTGATCAGTCTGCCACAGATAGAACACCTTACACAAAAGTTTGATTGTACAACTACATGTAAATTGAGTTATATATGAACTTAATTGACTGCAAAATATTCCAGGTGGATTTTATACTCAAACATTATAGAGACCTCACACCATTCCTAAGGGTATGCAATTCCTTACAACTTGGTCCAGATTTTTTTATTCCAAATGAAAACGGAGATGATGACATGACAAATGAGATGCCTCACTCGACCGTTGTGGATTTTGACGACCCAATGAGCTCGTGCTCGGGTTCATCTGGTTCAGAAAACATGAGCGTCTCGATGTGCACTGAGTTTGTTAGCAGAAAGAAGAGAACTGGACTATACACTTGGGGAAGATCATCATCTAACAAGGTTCATTCTGAAGACGATATGACCTCAAGCATGAGTCGAAGAAAAGGTATTCCTCAGAGGTCACCTATGTGTTGAAACGTGAGATCGAGACCCCTAATAAATCTCAGGTTATCTCTTTTTTTTTTAGATATGTTTTTTTTTCTTTTCTGGGAATACTATTTTTCATCTAGTGCAAGAGCTTTCCATTTTGGGAAACTATATTTTTTACTATATATATCTATGCTGTTTTATGTTCAAGTTATTTATTACTTGGTCGGAGGGGTTTTTGTCTTGATCACATCACGTGATTCCCAATTCCAAGCGATAGTTTTGTACATTGTTCAAATAAATTTTCAATATTAACTATTAAGCTTGTATGAACTCGAGGGCCATATTGTTCTATTACTAAACTTTTACCCATCACACGTATAAAAAATCTTAATGTTTGTGCACGTTTAAATATTACTCATCGTCTCAAAATCGTCGTCCATTTTACTATTTTCATGCATCTTGAATATTAACAAAATCCACAAACAGAAAGATTATAACTGATTAAGGCTACTCGGTGTGGTTGTAAAGAGGGGACGTTTTGAGCCACGTGTCTGCTACGTATGTAGGGGCGCAACTTCTAGTGGGCGGGAAGGGGCGGTTGACCCCCCTGAACTTTTCGCTCAGTAGTGAAGAGTTTGTAGTTTTCGTATAGAAATTTTTGGACATCCATCCCAACACCCCCCCCCCCCCCCCCACACACACACACACATGACACCACACCGTATGATCTTAGTTTCTTATGCTTCCTCTAATTAAAATCTAATTTTACAGAAAACTAAAAGAAAACATTGATCTAGTAAAACTTCACAACTGTTATGGTTTTTAGGAGCTTCAAGACACCTTTTTGGGCCTTTGGCTTTCTTCTTGCCTTACCCAAGTTTGAATCAGTGTGTGGGTTGTTATATATGTAATGAACAACTATTTTATGACGTGGAAGGTAATTAATTAAACGTTTACAAGAAAAGATAAGTACTAATGAGCATGATGTCTAAGATTTTCTTTCAACAACGAAATTATGATCAAGAAAAGCTCACTAACAAGAGTAGCAAGATACGAGAGGAAACCAGTAGCTTTTCTTAACCGCAGTCAAAAACTAGTGCCTAAGGGGGGAGGGGGTGGTCATCACTTGCAAAAATTCCATCACTCACAACAACATCCAATCAAGTTCCGCCATGTCGTCAACAATTTTTCCATCACTCACAACCATTTTTAGTGGCAATGGTCATCACTCACAACACCCAACAATAAACCCCCACACCCCCTCACATCCAATTATCACTCACAAGCCATAACACGTGAAATGCATCACGGAAAATTTCCATCACTCGTTGAATTTGATGGTGGAACTTGTTCCACGCGTGGAACTTGTTCCATCACGGACAAATTGTTGTACACACCCAGTCCCCTAATACATTACATCCGTATTGTTTTGAGGATCACGTCTACTTAAGCCAATTATATGAAAGAGAAAAGTTAAAACAATTATTTTCGATAGTAGCACTTTTAGACTTCGTTAACTTTGTTAGGGTGTTTTTGAAATTTCTCCAAAAAAGTTTTACATGAAAAACCAAAATCTTTTAAGAATTTAGAAGTAAGAGTAATTAACTAAAGATCCATGAAACTACTGACTCAAATCAAGGTTGTTCCAACATCTTTGAAGGCCTAATTATTTTAAACGATACCTCTTTATAGGGCTGGTATAACGGGTTAATCCGATCTGTTAAGACACGAACACGATAAGACAAAAACCCGAAACACGTAAACACAAACACAACACGAAATCTTATCATGTCAGATTTTTGAAACACGATCACAAACGTGTTAATAAACAGGTTACACGAAACGATCTGTTAAGACACGAAAAAAATTACCAATGTATCATATGACATGTTTAATACACGAACATGATCTGTTAAGACACGAACACTACCTTAAGACACGAACATAGCCGAATTGGGGAAGTTGTGAACCGGATAGGGAATGGTAGTGTTTGTGAGAGAGATTTAAAAATTAGGGATTGGATTGTGGAAAAAGAAGCGCGTGTGTTTGTGTATAATTCATATTAGGCACCACGATTGATGACCCCATGTCCACATCCACATATAATATTTTTTAATTTTTAATTATTAACATGTACTTAACGAGTCTTAACAGCTTAACGGGTTTTAACCTATTTAGACACGAAACATGTTAAGGTCTTATCGTGTCGACCTGTTTTAGACACAAACATGTTAAGCTCAAACACGAAACATGATAACTTCTTGTAGATTCGTGTCAAGTTATCGTTTCGTGTCAGAATTGTCAGCCCTACCCCTTTATCTGTATTTTGAACCAAGCAAAAATCTAACACAACTATAACACAGAGTGGTTCGCTTGTATAAGGAATCAGACAAATCTAAAACAATAAGTTTGCACTAATATTAATAGTTAGCATATACTATAGGTCCAGCCCTGACTCAAATCACATATAAAGCAAAAGTATTCAAGCTCTATATCAAAAAAGTATACAAGATACAACTCTCATTCGAAAAAAAAAATTTACATGAAAAACCAAAATCTTCCAAGAATTTAGAAGTAAGAGTAATTAACTAAAGATCCATGAAACAACTGACTCAAAACACATATAAAGCAAAAGTATCCAAGATCTATATAATAAAAGTGTACAAGATACAACTCCCTTTCCCTTTATCTCTCTCTCTCTCTCTGTATATAGAGAGAGGTCACAAACCTTCTCTAACTTTCGTAACAAACTCACTCAACCACCTACCTGGATAACTAACTCTACTCATTATATATATATATATACACATACATACACACACAAATATGCTTAGTCAAAAGATCGGCAATCTGGAAATGTAGTAGCCACATATCGAACACATAAAACTTGAGCTAACACCATGTCATGAATAAAATATAGGTCAATCTCAAGGTGCTTTGTGCATTGATAAAACACCAAATTGATAGTAATATATATATATATATATATATATATATATATATATATATATCTCCAATATTGTCACACCAAATAGTCGGTGGACAAGATAACAAAATATGTAGCTCATGTATGACAGATGTAATCCATTGAATCTCAGCAGTAGTATGAGCAAGAGCACGGTAGGAGAAAGCCACGTCTCTTGAGGAACTGAAGCAACATCAAAAGAATACAACTGATGTGGGCTACCACATGTGTGGTGGATGAGTTGTCTAGTGAGAGTCTAAATAGATAACCCAAAATGTGAGAACATAATCATAATAGGATGATCAATGACAAGCTGTGTAATAGAAAGTAAGTTCTTGGCAATGTCGGTAACAACATGAACATGTTTAAGTAAAATAGCACGACTTGATAAATGAAGATATGGATAACCAATATAAGAGATGGTTAGTGACATACCATTTCCAATGATAACACGTTCAGAACCAGCGTAAGGAACAATCCAAAAACAAAAAAGGGATCAGGCGTCATGTGAGTAGTAGCACCCGAATCAGAAACGCAAGAATTAACTTGCTCACACACGCTTGAAAAATCATCTGATAATTGATAATGGGATGAAGTACTATGTCCAACCCATTGTGCAAAGTGAGCAGGTCCAAGTCCATGTACAAAAGACGTCCCATTAGGGGAATCAAAAGGTGAAAGAACTGTTTCGGTAGAAGCCTAGTATACGATCTTGATTAACATATTTGGCCCCAAATTGACACCAGATCCATTTTTATTACCAAAAGCGTGTGGATGGAAACGGGGTACGAAATTATCATAAAAAATTCGTGATTCGAAATGTTGACCACGAAAACCATCACTGTTAACCCCAAACTATCGTCCAACATTTAAAGAACCCTCAGATTGATAAACCCTAACATCGTCCAAGTTATGCAAGAAATCACCATCGTTCCCTGGTTACCACCATAAATTATTCTGTTGTCCACCGTAACGCCCAGAACAAACATCGTGTTGGTACACTTTATGTGGACGCGACTAGGTTCAGTTCGACTCGGTTCGGTTCGACTCGGTTCGGTTCGACTCGGTTCAGTTCGACTCGGTTAGGTTCGGCTCAAGACCGACGTCGCGACATTCCTCTGTCGTGCGCCCCAGAGATCGACACGTGAAGCACGAATAACCGCGAACCGTTTCCCGCCGACACATCACCATGACATCACCATGATGATGTCATGTGATATCTAATCATTCCATGCAAGTAAACGTGAAGTCATGGTTTTAAACCATTTAATGGTTAGCTGTTGACATCATACCAGAAGTTCATGCATTACAATTGACGAAGAACTCTTTATGATTCCTACGAAGAACTCATACATATGCATGACGAAGAACCCAAACATATATGCATGATGAAGAACCCAAACATATATTGAATGACGAAGAACCCATTATGCATGTGACGAAGAAATCATGACATATATGACGAAGAACCAAAGGTTCTTTGTCACTTTGAGTCTTTCGTCAGAGTTGAGTATTTCGTGGGGTCTGCAGATCACGTTGTATCATCTTGTATAATAAACTTTGTTGAATCAATACACAACCGTTTAAACATTGAATCTTTGTGTTGTGTTTATCTCTCGCTCGGTTTGTATCGTAACGTGGATTCCGCACTCGTTACGGTATTCGAAACAATTATACAAGATCTCATAGTTGTCCGACGATCCGTATCGGGACCTACAATTGGTATCAGAGCGTAAGGCTCGATTTCTTGTTGAAAACCGAGTTTCCGTTGATGTTTTTCGAGTGGGTTTTTAGTGTGTTTTTTTATAAAACTTCAAAACCAAGTTCTGGTTCATGAAAACTCTGTTTTAAAACTCGAAAAACTGTTTTTGTTTGGCGTTGTTTTGTTTTAAAACTTGTTAAAATCATTGGAGATTATCAAAGGTACAAGTTGGTTTGAGTTTCGACGTTAAAATTTGTGTTCGGCAATTTTTCCAGTGAAAACTTTGGCCGGAAAACTCATCTAGTTCTTCGGAATCATCAAAGAGTTCATAAGTGTTCTTATTTTTCTGGGTTTGATTGTGTTTGATGAATTATTGAATAGATTATAATATTGTTTGAAAATGTTGTCCAAAGCATGATGGGTTGGTGAATACAGTGTTCTTCAGTAAGGTTGTTTGAAAAACTTGTCTACCAACTCTCTACATCAGATAAGATTTGATTGTGTTTGAAAAAAAATATCTTACCAACTACTGTAACCTGAAGTCAACGAAAGACCAGTTCTTCATTGATTTGGTTTCATGGTGATGCTTTTATAAATCATTCTTTTGACAAAATCAACTCACGAAAAACATATAGGTGATAGGTTTTTCGTCTGGTTCATTGTTGTGGGCTTATCACTTCACGAAAAACTCAAAGGTTTGGGCTAATAGTCCACAAATTTCGTGGGCTTGTTAGTGAGTCATGATATCATCTTTAGTGGGCCTCTCTTCACTAAAGACCCAAGACTTCTTTATGGGGCTATACCTTGTGGTTTTTTTGTTTCAGTTTTCTCGTTGACATCTTAAGGCCCAACATACTTGTTATTTGTGGGATTAATATTTGGGATTGGGCTTCTGATTATTCATCTTGTCTATTTTTCGTGAACTTCCAATATTTCGTGAACACTTAATTTTCATAGAGCATTCACATTTTGGTTTTTGAGTTGATTATTATTTTTTTTGGTCCATCATGAGTTGAAATCCTTGCGATTGGAGTGATAGCTCTGAATTAAGTCAAGATCCTCCACAATGGGTAAAATCTTTAATGCCCAAACAAACAATTACAGCCAGTCAATGGGCATGTGTTGCTAATCAAAGTCATAGTATTCAAAATCTTCTCATTAGCGAGAGTGAAGCTGGAAGCAACAATCGTCCGCCAAAGCTAAATCATATGAACGATTATCCATCATGGAAAAATCGTTTTCATACTTATGTTCTAGGGCACAATACCGAGCTGTGGACGTGTTTTACTACGCCATTCAATGAATCTCTCAAAGTAGCAGTTTCCAATCCAGTTACCTTGGCGGGAATGGTCGAAGGTGATAAAAAGGCTTATGATCTTGAGAAGAAGGCCTTCGCTATCCTTACTCAACTGCTTCATAAAGATATTTATCATCAATTCGCTTATTGTACCTCTACAAAGAATTTGTGGGACATCTTGGAAACAAGAAAGGTCCGACATGATCTGTTAAAGAAAGAGTTTGAAGGGTTTTTGTTCATTGAGAATGAAACACTTAGCGAGATGACTACTCGGTACTATCATTTGGTTAGTGAGATGTACTCATACAAGGTCAACGCATCACAACAAGAGATGGTTATGCGTTTTGCTAAGGCTTTACCTCCTAAGTGGAATCAATTCATTGAGTTGCTGAAGCACACTAGTGTTTTGAATGTGAGCATTTATGATTTCGCTCAGATGCTAGAGAACAAAGATGAAGAAGAAATCCGAAAAGCCAAACGAATTCCAGTTCCACAAAATCCAGAGATGTATTTCGGAGGTTTTAACACAGGTGCGAGTACAAGTCAGCAACCGAAGCTTCAGACAGCATATGTATCGAATGCAAACCCTTTTATGCCACAATTTTCACAACAAGCCTTCGATCCAAGTGCCTATTTTCCTAAACCACAAGCTGCTGCACCACAAACCCAATTACCACAACCCCAATTCGATCCAAGTGCCTATTTTCCTAAACCACAAGCTGCTGCACCACAAACCCAATTACCACAACCTCAATTCGATCCAAGAGCTTATCAAGCTTTATATGGTAACAACTTTCAACCTTCCAACCCAAACACCGTCAAACTTGATACATCACATCTATCTAAGATTAGTGCGGAAGTTGCCAAAGAACACATGGAGCTTCTAAACACCTTGGTGAGTTCTTACTGCGGATTGATAGCTGGACAGATTGGCAACATCAATCTAACCAGTGAGGACTACTCTCAAAGTGATAAAGATGAGATGGAGTTGATTGATATCAAATGGGCGTTTGCAAGTGCTGTGAGGAGAGCAAAAGACTTTATGGAGAGAACGGGAATAACTAATCTGGAGAGCAACAAGGATACTCCATATGGTTTTGACAAAAGGAAGGTTACTTGTTTCAACTGTAGAGAAAAGGGGCATTTTAAAAGAGAATGCACGAAGCCTCCACAGCAAGGGAACCAGTATCCTTTCAACAGAAATCAAGTTGCTAACAACGAAAGAGCAATTGTTCCCACAAACAGAGCTTTGATTGTTCAGACAGATGAAGGTTGTGATTGGTCTGTTCAGTTTGGAAACAATGGTGGAGGAGACACTGAACTCTATGCCGAAATTGCAAAGAAAGACAGTGATGGAGAATCTTCCAGAAATGATGACAGTTCTTGGGATAGCAGCAGTTCAGATGAAACAGGATCGACTTCAAGTGAAGTTCAATCTGAAGATGTTGATGCTGAGGTAGATGATGTGATTACTGAAACTGAATCAATGGATAGCGATGAAGCAACTTTGGAGCATGAAACTAAAGGGTCATCTGATGAGGTTTCCAAGCATTTCTCATCAAGCGGATCTTCCACTCTTCGTGCAGCATTCATGGCTTGTTTGGATTGCCAATCCAGTCAGGTAAGTCTCGATAAACCTATCTTGTCTAAGTGTTTTGAATGTATAGTTTTAAAGGGTAAATACTTAGAGCGAGAAGGTAAATTTGATCACACCAAGAAACATCATCAAAGTATGGTTGTTGATTTGACAAAATGCACTGAGGCAAACACAGCTCTTAAGAAAAACGAAAAAGAATTTAAAACAACAATTGAAACCTTAAGGAAAGATGTTTCTGAGTTAACAAAGAATGTTTTTAGAAAACAAACTGCGATTTACAATTACATTAACATGCTTGAGGAAACAAAGAAAGAGTTGGCATGTGCAAAGTGTGAATATGATACAATCAAACTCAATGTGACATCCCACATCGGTTGTGAAGGGAACAAAGGCTTCCTTATAAGGGGCTGGATACCTTCACCATTATGACGCGTTTTGAAAACCGTGAGGGGCAGACGCTGGGGTCGTGCTGGCCGCCAAAGCGGACAATATCATGGTGCGGTTACGCTGGGCTGTTACAGATGGTATCAGAGCCAGGGCCGGACCGGTGGTGCCAGGTCCTGCGAGGACGCTGGACCCCTTAAGGGGGTGGATTGTGACATCCCACATCGGTTGTGAAGGGGAACAAAGGCTTCCTTATAAGGGGCTGGATACCTTCACCATCATGACGCATTTTGAAAGCCGTGAGGTGCGGACGCCGGGGGCGTGCTGGCCGCCAAAGCGGACAATATCATGGTGCGGTTACGCTGGGCTGTTACACTCAAGTTGGACAGTTATTCCAACTCGAGATATGTTTTGGATCATATTATCGATGTTCAAAAGAAAAAGGGTGATGCAAAGTGTATTGGTTATAAGGCTTGTCCTCCCCCGGTTAGACACAACTACACCAAAATGCCTGATGACGAGGATATGCCCCATTTTGAACCCAATGTTCCTTTAGATTTTGATGAATTTACAACTGGTCTAGGGTTCACTAAGGACGCATCCTCAAGTCAAAGTCACCTGGATGAAGTCAACGGTTCCAAATCCAAAATTAATCAGAGTCCTCCCATTGTTGAGGATTGTGATAGTTCGGTTGACGAGTCGGATGAGGACAAACCTAAGCAGTCAGAGACGGTTATAAAAAAGGAGAATATACCTCTCGAAAATCACATTCTTTGTGATCCTTCCAAAAAATCGTTTGTGACCGCTACAGTCAAGTCTGTTGAATCTTCATCTGCGAGTTGTGAAAGCGTGAACTTGCTTTACACGTTGATTGGATCTGATAAAATATATTCAGATAAAATAAAAAATGTCAATCAATCATTGATTGATAATGTTTTCGAGGATTCTACTAGTAAGTTTTTGGGAAGGTCGAGCCCAAGAGTTTTAATAACTCAGTTTACTCCTATCCCAAAATCTGAATTTAGAAGGAAATACGGGAATCAAAAATCTCAAACACAAAACAATCAACGAAAGCAAAATCACGCTACCCAAGAAAAAGGAAAAGGAAAACAAAGCCAAACCAAAAAGAAGTTTCAGACGGTGAACTTCGTGAAATCCCGAGGGACTGATAAAATTGAAACTTTCGAAAACAAATCCAACACGGATTTTGTTAAACAAAGTAAAATTTTGAAAATAAACAGTCAAAACAATTACACACAACACACAAACGGTTGTGATGTAGCACCAAGTACCTCAAGATCACGAAGTTCATCATCAAGCTCTTACAGTTATGATACTCCGAGGTTTGTTGAGCGGTGATCATGCTTTGAATGCTGTGAGTTTGGACACATTGTCAAGAACTGTCCATATCTCACCAAGAAAAGGAAAAAGTTGATGCCCCCCATGGTAACAGTTACCATAAAAGATCTATTTCACCAAAACAGGACCGTCGTCTTGTTAAACAACGACAAGTGAAACAGAAATAGAAACAAAAAAAAGAAGTTGAAAAGGCTTTAAAACCGGAGGTTGTCCAAACACAGTATGTTAAATCAGATGTTAAAAATGAAAAACAAAAACAAATTTGGAAACCAAAAACGGTAACTATTTCAGGGGGAGCTCAATCTATTCTGAATCATCAGGAAATCGAAGTTACAATCCTCGATGATGCCGGACGACCCAAGTCAATGAAGGCTTGGGTCCCCCTCTCCAACTAATCTCTGATAAGTGTGCAGGATGTTCCAGGAGGAACTATTGATAGTCTTAGGATTGTTGATAGTGGAGCGTCCATGCACAAGATAGGCGACTTAAGGCTCCGATACATTGTTACATCTAGGAGTTGTTGTCTTTGATGGAGAGAGAAAAAGAAAAGAAGAATATGATGGTGAAAGAATGTCTGATGACAGAAATTGAAAGCTTCGACAAAATGCAAATCATTCCAAAGTTTGATTGTTAAAGGCTTTGATCGGGTCCCCAGGATAGATTCAATCAAAATGTACGCACCTGCAGCACGTCTGAAGTTCAAAATTCACAAGATGAACGTGCAGTGTACATTTCTTCGCGGGGTGATTGAAGAGAATGTGTTTGTTGAACAAACCAACCGGGTGTGCGGATGCCTTGGCGTGGATTGAACAACCGCACACTACTTCTCAAAGAGAAAGACAAAGACCTTCGCTGGTGCAATGTGGCAGTCCAGCCGGACCCGGAGGTTTCTGATCTTGTTGCTGTGAAGAGATTTCTCGGCTTAATTGAAGTAGCTAAAAAATCAACCTTGAAATCCACACCAGGTGGATATCCAGTTTGGTAGAGCACTCAGATTCCTTGCAATGCACGAAGCAGTTGCAGGGTACGATTTTGAATTTCTAATCTCTCTTATACTTGTCGATATTTAAGCTGCTTTATGAATTATTATCATCTCGTACAGCACTCTTTGGCCAGTCACGTTGATCTCAAATATCACCTCACACGTGATTGTTTTAATATGAAACTCGTCAATGTTGTCATGGTCTGCACCAATTACCAACTTGCTAACTCATTTTTCCAAAATTAGATAAAATCATTTCTGATTAAAATTTAATTTTGGTAAACGACATTGGGGTAAAACATGAGTTAACCGACATCGGGAAATCGTTTTTTTTTTTGTTAATATTTTTCTTAAGAAAATCCAAAAAGATGTCTTTCAAAGTTTGAATTTACTTTTTGAATTTTAGAGGGAGTAAATCCAAATCCAAAAAATTCAAAACGTTGTAAAACGGCCCAAAAAAAAGTAAAACACAATAGAAAATCAAAAATGAGTTTCCTGGCGAGAAAAAGAGAAAATGATAGTACATCAGTGGTCTGTCTAAACCTCTTTAAACTTAAAATGAAAAACGATAAGTAGCTCTATATTCGATGTATCGGTAGGCTCACAATCATTTTAAAGTGAGCAGGGCGATATAAACCTTAATCGAATGAAGACTGTGTGGGAACGCTCATTGGCATATGGTCTGAGTACCGAAATTTCGTTTGAGAGATTGCCGAGCTTCTAAGATATGTGGTCTTTATGCTGTTTATCATCTGGGTATCATGGTTGTTTCTTTTACCGAAATATAACGGAGACGAAGTCTAGATCTTCCATAATACCATACATACGTGTACATATTGCATATGACCTCAATAAGTGATCAACAATCACATGTCCAAACAAAATAAGTGATAATATATCACAGCTTTCTTGCGGGAGTCAAGTTCGTCTCTTTGTCTGTACGTTGGTACTAACCTGTTCACGGACTTGCTCCTATGCCTTTATGCATATGAAAATCAAGTTCCTCATCAATAAGTGATTCTATCACATAGGGTTTGTTTTCAATAAAAAATAAGTGAGTATCTCACATCATTTTATACGGTCAAACAGATGATAAGAGGTATACTCACCGGCAAGATGAACTCTCATGCATACCTTGATACGGGAATGTGTCATGTGTGATTGAGAACACCGGTCGGTAAGTATAAATCATACCTTAACGTATCCCCTAACCGCGAATACTTCTGATAAGTTGAGCTTATGTGGACAATAATATCGATAATCGTTATAGGATGCTTATCTAAATGTTGACTAATTGAACAACAAGAGCGTTTTTTGGCACGACCGTACACTGATATGATTCTCTTACTGTAAGGACCTGCAAAAATGACAAAAAATGACCCGTAAGTGAAAACCCGGACCCCTGAAACCCCAATGTGCATGAAAAATCAAGAAAATCAGATTTTTGGTTTCCACACGAGCCGCGTAAACCTTAAGATAAGGCGACGCGGGCCGCGTCAAAGCATGGTTGACAGGATAAGTGATACAGGCCACGTGGCAGCCACGTGGCAGACCTACCTGTGACACACATGCCCTAGTCGTAGACTAGGTGGCCCTCCCGGGCCGCGTAAAAGTCAAGAGAGGGTTTACGCGGGCCGCGTAAAACCCAAAAGTTTGCTATAAGTAGCTGGTGCCTGGGACTTGAATCTGTGTTCGAAAATTCAGATAAAAAATGTTTCTTACTGCCTAAATTCGAAGTTTTACAAAGGGAAACGCTGCTACGATTACAGGGTATTAACTCGATCACTGCTACGATATAATGTCCGATCAATTGAAACCAATCCGATGGATGTTTAAGTGTTGCCCGTATTTGGGCTATACTTTGTAATTCGTCGTGAGGGTTTTGATCTCGTGAGTTATCGTAAATGTTGCATTAAGTTACTGACCTAGTTTCGTGTGAATTTTTATTTAAATTAGGTTACAAGGCTAAATCAGTAGGCTAAACTCTGCCCGTCTAAACTTGCAATGTGAGTCATTCTCTTTTTATCAAATTGCTTTCCCAAAACTCTACTTGTTTACAAATTTATAATTACAGGGATTAAGTCTTTGTAATCTTCAATTACTGCCGGTATGTAGGGTTTTGTGTACATTACTTGATGCCCGTCACCATTGGACAACGGGTTAGCCAATGGGTGATCTGACCATAGTCACAAATACTGTCAAGTGACAAATACCGATTTGGGGTAATTGGTTGATAAAAACATTGTAATCACCCTTAATACTGTATCTTATAACAGTGTGTCGTTTTGTGCAACTTGAATGACTCGCCAGTATTTCCCTGCTGATAAAACCTTTTTAAAACATGTTTCAGGTGATCTGCTGTGATCCCGGAAAAAGTGCCATGTAGCACTACAAGCTTGAAGAAGTGGCTCAATAAAATAAATAAATATGTTTTTGTAAAACAGGGAATTTCCTTGTGAAATTCCTCTATTGTAAATTACGGGGTTTGTATCAAATTATGGAATAAAATAATTGGGCATTTTCAAGTTTAAAAGATCCTGTTAAAATTCCGCTGCCAACATATTAATTACCACGGGTTTCTGTCCCGCGGCTCCTGAAACGGGTAAACCCGGGCCGGGGGCCGTGGCAGAAAAAGGTGGTATCAGAGCCACTGATTTAAGCCAATTAGGTATTTTGAAATACTTAATTTTTTCTGATTGCCATTCTGTGATTCTATTAAAATTTAATTTACAAAATTTTAACTTAGAATTTTGTGTGTTTCTTCATGTATGCTAACAACATGAATGAACTATCAGAAGCACTTCAAAACCTAATTATCCATACCACAGATGTGGATACCACCAGTACCTTTACTGGCTACCAGGCTGACACTGAAGAGCCAATGGTGTTTCAAGCCCAACCTCAGGAGAAACCAAAGCCGAAAAAGAGAAGAAGACTCGTAGGCTGGAGGCGTGTGCGTAGGAAGAAACCAGCGGTACAGAAAATTATAAAGACTGAGGATCCGAAGGATAAAGGAAAACGAAAAGAAATCGGGGAAAGTTCCGGGCAAGCCCAGGAAATGCCATCATGGGAGGAGCTGGATCGTAAACTGGCACTTAGTGACCTCATCGGACCTGCCGATGAAAACCTCTTCAATTACCCAGCGAAAGCACAACTTCCAGTTAATCTGGAACCTGCTATCCCAGATCCTATTATACACCCCCGAACTCTACCATGAGAGCTAGAAGAATGGTGGACAACTGACTGGCAATTTCAGAATCTCTTGAATAACCCTAACACCTTTTTCCCCCAATTTGATCCTGAGCCTCCACTAAACTCACCTATGAGCACAGAAAACTTGGCTGAACTCTGCCACTATGGCGAGGAGCTGGTGGACGCAGGAAATAGAATCCGGGAAGTAGGGGAGAGGATATCCTGGAAATACGACGAGAGGGAACGTCGTTTCTGAAATGCCAGCAGACGGGATCGTATGTAGTTGTGGGAATGTGTGTTTAATAATAATATAATAATAAAAATATAATCATGTAAAATAACTTAAAATAAAACTTGTGTAACATATCTGGTAATGTACGGATGCATATTAATATATAAAAATATCAACGTCGCAAAGTCGACAATTTTGGCTATACGTGTTGACGTGATTATGTGTGATTGTTTTATTGTGTGGTTGTTATTTATTTTGTGCTAATCACTTATATATATATTAATTACCAGATGGAACACGCTGGTAATGAACCAGTTAACGAGGTTAACCAATCCGAGCAAAACAATGAAGATCACTTTCTTAACAGACAGGATATAGAAAATATTGTCGCACAAGGAATAGCCAATGCTATTCCAGCAATCCTTGCTGCTGCCCGAAATCCAGTTGAACCTCAACCAATTATTCCTAGCAAACGTACTCACGGCGACAATTTCAGTAATAGTGTAAATGGAGGCGGCAACACTAATAATAACGATGATGATGGGATGCAAGCCCCATTCCTTAAGAAAATGAAAGCTGCAACGCCTGGTTGCACTTACAAGGAATTTCTTGCCTGTAAACCGGTTGAATTTGCAGGCAACGAGGGGGCGACTGCCGCACTGCGTTGGCTGGAGAAAACAGAAGCAGTAATTAAAATAAGTAAATGTGCCGAGGAAGACAAGGTCATGTACGCGTCACATATTTTTAAAGAAGGGGCCCTAGAATGGTGGAATACGGTACTACAAGCCAAGGGAAGCGATGTGGCTTATGCCATGAATTGGGAAGAATTTAAAAGTCTGGTGGAAAGAAAATTATGTCCCGAATATGAAAAGGAACAAATGGCAAATAAATTCCTAAACCATCGGATGATGGATGTTGATTGTAGATGGTATACTTCGACCTTCTTCGAGTATGCTAGAGTGGTACCAACTTTGGCCTCGCCAGAACCGGTACTTATTTCTCGCTACATCTGGGGTTTGATTAGCGAGATCCGGGATATTGTCAAAGCTGTGAGACCGCGCACAATCGATGATGCGGTGGAATTAGCCAATACTTTAACTGACGGGCTAGTACGCACAAGAGAAGAAAATCGGAAGAAGGAAGTGGCCCAATAGATTACCCAAGGATTTCATGTTGATACATATTTTGTGGACGCGACTCGGCTCGGTTCGACTCGGTTCGGTTCGACCCGGATAGGTTCGGCTCAAGCCCGACGTCACGACATTCCTCCGTCGTGCGTCCCAGAGTTCGTCACGCGAAGCACGGAGAGCCGAGGATGTTTCCCGCTTGACACATCATCATGACATCATCATGATGATGTCACCATCTTGACTAAACTTCACAAATATTGAAACAGTTGGATCTGGACGTGAATGCTCTACTATTGGGCCTTTTTCTTTGGGCTTGAAGGCTGGGCCAAACCCCCTTCTCCAATCGCACAAGCCGAATACCAGCCCAATCGCACAACAAGTCTCATATATATACCGAAATCATTTGTTGATTTCGGTGGAGAGAGAGAGGAGCGGACAAGATAGACAAGGCAGATAGAACAATCGCACAAGAGGGAACCGAGAGATTTGTTTGAGAGTTTGCAAATATTGTTTTGTAAACATTGATTTGTAATCGTTTTTCAAGTATTAATACATTGGTGTTAATCGTTGAGTCTCGGTGTCCGTTTTCGTGTTCTTGTCCATCTCTCGATCTCGGTTTGCATCTCCGGTTGGATTCCGCACAACCGGGTGTGTTTGACAACAAGGATTAGGCGACTAGATCCTCCCCTAGCCGGACCTACAAGTGGTATCAGAGCCTTGGCTCTTCTCCTTGTTAAAACCGAGTGTGTTCGGGTTGTTTTTCGGGTTTCAAAAGTTTATATTTTTCTGAAAATTCTGTCTAAAACCTCGAAAATTCTGGTATTTTGCTGAAAGTTCTTACAAAAACCATCTTATTTTTCATTTTCACATGTTAAACCTTGGTTTTTAGTGAAGTTTCGGGCAAAAACGGGTTTCGGAAAGTTGTCGTTTTGCCGGAAATTCAAATTTTCTGGGTTTGTTCTTGATATCTTCATCAATTATTCAAAGTGTTCTTGGTGTGTTTACTTTTTGATCTTTGAAAATCTGCATATTCAAGTTGTTGGTGCATTGGTAATTGGGTTTGATTAAGATATTGCATATCATCACATGGTTGGTAAGTTGGTGAAATGAGTATGTCTTGAGCCGAAAGGTACCTGTTTGTGTCAGAGCATAGGAAGTCAACCATTTCAAATCTCAGTCGCACAACAATTTCACATTTTCAATCGCACAACTTGTTTCAATCGTACAAGACTCATTGGGCTTCATATTGCCTGGGCTGTTTTGTTAACTCGGAGCCCAAAAGCAAGTCTGGTCGCACAAGACACACATCTCCAATCGCACAACATTATTTGTCTTACAAAATTTGTCTGATCGTACAAGTCATCCAATCGTACAAGATATTCATATTCAGTCAACAATTGAGTCGCACAAGGTTAAATTACTCGCACAAGACATCAGGCCCAATCGTACAAGTGTTGGGCTCACACAACATATAATTGGGCTTCTATTTGGGCCTCGGTTACATCAGATCTTTATCACGAAATCACCCAAGTTTTGTTTTGTCTTGAGCCGAAATCAATTCACATCAGCCGAAATCACTTGTTGTTTCATCTTGTTGCCGAAAACACTTAGTGTGTTGTTGCCGAAATCACTTATCAAACATCAATCGAAATCAAGTTGAAATTACAACTTCTCAGCCGAAAACACTTCTTGTTTTCATCAAGTCTTGGACAAAATTTTTTTTAAGACTTGTAATTTTTTTTAACTGGTTGATCTGTGTAATTTAATCAGGTTGTTATCATTCATACACCAATCATGAGTTGCACAAGTCCTTGGGACTGGAGTACTGACTCACAATCTAGTCAAGAGCTAACCTCTGCTGCAGCTTGGGCGAAAAGTATGTTTCCACCGCCATCAATCAGTCCAAGTCAATGGGCTTTGGTATCCAATCAAAGTCAAAGCATTCAAAATCTTTTGATTAGTGAAAGTGAAACTGGCAGCAACAATCGTCCACCAAAGTTAAACCATATGAACGATTTTCCATCATGGAAAGGCCGTTTTCACACATATGTGCAAGGTCAAAGCACCGAGCTTTGGAGGTGTTTCATCAATGCATTCAACCCCAATCTTGAAGTTGCAGCATCCACTTCAGCGGGTTATGCTAACATGTTGGAAGATGACAAGAAAGCCTATGATTTGGAGAAAAAGGCTTTTGCTACACTTACACAAGCACTTAACAAAGATATCTATCATCAGTTCTCCTACTGTAAAGACACGAAAACATTGTGGGATGCCTTGGTTGCGAGAGGAGAAGGCAATGCAGCTACACGAAAGTCTCGTCATGATCTGTTGAAGAAAGAGTTTGAATCTTTTCAGTTTTTGGAAAATGAAACCCTTAATGATATGACTACACGTTTTTATCATTTGATTAGTGAAATGTTTGCTTATGGGGTTTTGGCAACTCAACAGGAAATGGTGGCTAGGTTTGCTGATGCTTTACCTCCAAAGTGGAGTTCGTTTATTGAGCTATTGAAGCATACGGGAACTCTTGACACAGTTAACATCTATGAGTTCATCCAGAAGCTGGAACATAAAAATGATGAAGAAATCAGGAAAGCCAAGCGAGTTCCCGCTTCTCAGAATACAGAAATGTATCTTCCAGGCTTCGATGCCTTGGCCAGGTCTAATGCAGCTCAGCAACCAAAACTGCAAACTGCATTTGTGTCCAACACAAGTTCCTTTCCGTTTCCTCAATCAAATACTGCTCCGGTCTTCGATCCAAGGGCTTATATTCCAACACCTCAACCTTCACCTCAAGTCAATCTGGCACAACCCCATTTTGATCCAGCTTCCTATTTTTCTAAACCCCCACCACAAACCCAACCACAACAAGCCTTCTATGGCAACAAACCTGATACTTCAAATCTTTCCAAAGTGAGTATAGAGGCTGCACGGGATCACATTGAAAT
Organism: Helianthus tuberosus; assembly: GCA_030545235.1. Classification (NCBI taxonomy): domain Eukaryota; kingdom Viridiplantae; phylum Streptophyta; class Magnoliopsida; order Asterales; family Asteraceae; genus Helianthus; species Helianthus tuberosus. Next base: position 14,620,039 of record CM060410.1, read on the forward strand.
TCTTACCACTATGGTTAATTCCTACAGCGGATTAGTCGCAAGTCAAATTGGCAACATTAATTTGACAAACGAAGACTATCAGCAGATAGACAGGGATGAAATGGAGTTAATGGATATCAAGTGGGCGTTTGCAAGTGCAGTTAGAAGGGCAAAGGATTTCATGACTCGAACTGGAAGAACTTCGTTGGAAGGCAAAAATGATACGAAGTACGGGTTCAATAAAGATGCTGTCACATGCTTTAATTGCGGTGAAAAGGGTCACTTTAAACGTGAATGCACGCGACCGAGCAAACAAGGCAACCAACAAGGCAACCAAAATCCCTTCCAAAATCAAACAAGTACTTCAAATCAAGCTAACAACGAAAGAGGGATAGTAGCTGCTAACAACCAAACCAACCAGTCAGGGCCTTCAAACCCCAACCGGGCATTGATAGTTCAAGCTGATGAAGGATGTGATTGGTCTGTACAATTGGGAGATAATCATCAAGGAGGTGGAACTGCATGCTATGCAAAAATTATCAATCACATCAAGCATGTTCACAAGGAAGAGTTTTCTGAAAGCGATGACAGTTCTGGTTATTCTGGAAGTTCTGATGAAGAAGGCTCTATTTCTGGGTATAATCAATCCGAGCCTGATGTGAAGGAGGAAGGAGGTACTGATGTTGAAGATGGAGCTTTCTCTTCTCAGACTGCCTTCATGGCAAATATCACAGCCTCTTCGAGCCAGGTAACATCTGAAACTCTTATTAATTGTAGAGATTGTGAATATATGAGACTTGAATGTGAAAGAATGAAACTTGAATGTGACACAATTCATAGTCACAATCAGAGTTTAGTTGTTGAAATGGCTAAGTGCAAGGAGGCAAACATGGCTTTAACTCGGAACGAAAAAGAATTTAAATATGTAATAGAAACATTAAAGAAAAGCGTGTCCGAAGTTAACAAAGTGGTTTACCATAAACAAGTAAGTATAAATGAGTACATAAATATTGTTGAGGAAACTAAGAAGCAATTAGCCATTGCCCAATGCGAGCATGATGCGATCAAACAAAAATTGGAGAGTTATTCTAACTCCCGATTTGTGCTTGATCACATCATTGATGTTCAACAACTGAAGGGAAACAAGAAAGGCGTAGGGTATAAGTCGTGTCCGCCCCCTTTGAGACACAACTATACCAGAATGCCCGATGAAGAGGATATGCCTCGGTATGAACCCAATGTGCCTCTTGATTATGAGGAAGTTACTACTGGCTTAGGGTTCAAACCGGACAATTCATCGGAGGGCTCATCTGATAACAAAGAAAAGTCATCATGTGCCTCAAATCAAAGTCCTCCAACCATTGAGGACTGTGATTCTTCAGATGATGAATCAGATGTGAATGACCAGGATGAATCACTTGATGAGACGAAAGGAGTAGAAATTCCAATTGAGAATCATATTCTTTGTGATCCTCCTACTCCTGCCGTGCAACCTGTTGCCAAGCAAGTGATAGATCCTGTCAAGGATGTCAAAGATGACAATGAATGTGTGTCTGCTGTTAAGAGCAACAACTTGTTGTATACTTTAGTCGGTGATAACAAAATTTATTCAAACAAAGATTTTCCAATCAAAAACGTCAATCAATCATTGATCGATAAAGTGTTTGAAGATAATACAACTAGGTTTTTGGGAAAAGCGATCCCGAGAGTTTCAGTAACTCAGTGTGATCCTATTCCAAAAGCTGAAGTGAGGAAACAATTTGGAAACCAAAAATTACCGACAAAGCAACAACCTGTCGCTTTTAAGGGTAAGCAACAACAACAACGAGCTCCAAAGCCAAAGGCAAAGGTTGAATCAAAAGGAGCTCGTTTCAAGAAGAAAGACAAAGATATCAAGTTTGTAGCATCAAGGGGTACTGATAAAATTGAGACTTTTGAAAACAAATCAAACACTGATTTTGTACAACAAGTCAAGATTTTGAAACGTAACGCTCAAAACAATTACACCCAACACACAAACGGGTGTGATGTAGGAACAAGTACCTCTGGGTCTACAGGTTCAACATGTGAAAGTCGAACCGGTTCTCCTAAGTTTGTTGAAAGGAGAATTTGTTTCAAATGTGGGAAGGTTGGGCACATTATTAAAGATTGCAAAAACTCGCCCAAACCAAATTTTGTTGAAAGAGCCCCCTCTGAACAAGGTCACTCACAACGTCGTCCTGTTTATCCAAAACATGATAAAAGAACTGTTAAAGAACAGGAAACAAAACAACGACGTAAAAATGTGAAGGTGATTGAAAAGGCGTTGAAACCGGAAGTTGTCCAAGCAAATTCTGTTAAATTAGAGATTAAAAATGAAAAACAAAAACAGATTTGGAAACCGAAATCGGTAAATGTTTCAAGGGGAGGTGCTGTGTTTGAGAATCATCAGGAAATCGAAGTCACAATCCTCAATGATGAAGGACGACCCAAGTCTGTTAAGGCTTGGGTCCCCCTCTCCATCTAATCTCTGAGTGAGTGTGCAGGATGTTCCAGGAGGAACTATCGATAGTCATAGGATTGTTGATAGTGGAGTGTCCATGCACAAGATCGGCGACAGAAGAAATTGTTGCCTTTGATGGAGAGAAAATGAATAGGAAAGAAGACAGAATTGTCTGTCGAAAGAGATTGAAAAGCTTCGACAAAAATGAAAATCAGTCCAAAGTTTGATTGTTAAAGGCTTTGATCGGGTCCCCAGGATAGATTCAATCAAAATGTACGCACCTGCAGCACGTCTGAAGTTCAAATTAACAAGATGAACGTGCAGTGTACATTTCTTCGCGGTGTGATTGAAGAATATGTGTTTGTTGAACAAACCTACCGGGTGTGCGGATGCTTTGGCGTGGATTGAACAACCGCACACTACTTCTTCTCAAGAGAAAGATAAAGACCTTCGCTGGAGCAATGTTGAAGACCAGCCGGACCCAAAGGTTTCTGATCTTGTTGCTGTGAAGAGATTTCTAAGTAGCTACAAAAATCGACTTTGAAATCCACACCGGGTGGATATCCAGTTGGGAGAGCACTCAGATTCCTGGCAATGCACGAAGAAGTTGCAGGATTACGGTTTTGAATTTCTAATCTCTCCTTTACTTGTCGATTTTTAAGCTGCTTTATGAGTTATTATCATCTCGTACAACACTCTTTGGCCAGACACGTTGATCTCGAATATCACCTCACACGTGATTGTTTCACTATGAAACTCGTCAATGTTGTCATGGTCCGCACCGCTTACCGACATGCCAACTGATTTTTCCAAAATTCGTTAAATCATTTCTGATTCAAAATTAATTTTGGTAAATGGCATTGAGGTAAAACATGAGTTAACCAACATCGGGAAATCGTTTTTGTAAATACCTTTGTGTTTTTAAATTTTATCTTAGTTTGTTGATTTTAGGGGGAGTAAATCCAAACTTGAAAATTCAAAAACATCGAAAAATTTCAAAAACACAAAAACAATAGAAAAACAAAAATGAGTTTCCTGGCGAGCAAAAGAGAAAATGATAGTACATCAGTGGTCTGTCCAAACCTCTTTAAACCTAAACTGAAAAACGATAAGCAGCTCTATATAAGATGTATCGGTAGGCTCACAGTCATTTTAAAGTGTGCAGGGTGATATAAACTTAAATCGACTGAAGACCAGGTGGGAACCATTCATTGGCATATGGTCTTAGTACCGAAATTTCGTTTGAGAGATTGCCGAGGTTTTGAGATATTCGGTCTTTATGCTGCTTATCATCTGGGTATCATGGTTGTTTCTTTTTCCGAAAAATAACGGGGACGCAAGTCTAGATCTTCCATGATACCATACATACGTGTACATATTGCATTCGACCTCAATAAGTGATCAACAATCACATGTCCAACCAAAATAAGTGATAATATATCACATTCATCCGGGAGTCAAGTTCGTCTCTCTGCTGTACGAAAGTACTGACCTGTTCACGGACTTGCTCTTGTGCCCTCATGCATATGAAAATCAAGTTCCTCATCAATAAGTGATTATATCACATAGGGCTTGTTTTCAAATCAAAATAAGTGAGAATCTCACATCATATACGGTCAAACAGATGATAATCGGTATACTCACCGGTAAGATGAACCCTCGTGCATACCTTGATACGGGAATGTGTCGTGATGTGGATGAACACCGGTCGGTAAGTATAAATCATACCTTAACGTATCCCCGCGCCATGATTACATCTGATAAGTTGAGCTTAAGTGGACAACAATACCGATAATTGTTATAGGATGCTTATCTTAATGTTAACTAATTGAACAACAAGAGCGTTTTGGCATGACCGTACACTGATATGATTCTCTTACCCTCGAAACTCGCAAAAAGAATGTCTGTAAATATTTATTTACTGCTTTCAGTTTCTGCATCTTTGTATATATTTATTTATTGCTTTCCGTCTTTACTTTTGAAAAATGAAAAATTCCAAAAAGATTTTAGGTGTGTTTTAATTTAAACTTTATAAAAGCCAAAAAGATTTTGCTTCTAGTTTATTTTTGATTGACTGATGTTGGAACTCGAGTCTATCCTACCCAAAATCCTGATTGTAAGCCGGAAAACAATTGCATCTTCATAAACTGTCGAAGTTAACAAGTTTTGAAAGTTAAAGGACTAAAATTGAACATTTTGTTAAACTTTCAAACTGTTGTCGGTCGGTGTTTGATTGAGATTTGATCTCATATGTGTCGTTTGTTTAAATGTTAACTATATTCCAAGCGGTTGTTCTCATTATGCGTTTAGCTTTCTTGCATGTGCAGATGCTAAAGGCGAGGAGAACATGTTCGATGACAAGCTTTGGAATGAAGACACGAAGTGGAGGCACTCAAAGGATAAAATGATCGAGTTGCCGCTGACCCTTCATCAACACCACAAGGATCTAAAGATTTGACAAGTCAAAAGATTCACGAGCATGACTCAATGGAGAGTTCAATCTAAGGGGGAGTTTATTGACACACTATCTAAATGAAAAGGGAGTTTGTTGATACACTTTCTACTTACGACACGTGAAGACTTTGAAGATCCTCCGACATGGAAGACATGGAAGTTGAACCTCACGAGTAGCGTCCAAGGGGGAGTTTGTTGATACATATTTTGTGGACGCGACTCGGCTCGGTTCGACTCGGTTCGGTTCGACCCGGATAGGTTCGGCTCAAGCCCGACGTCACGACATTCCTCCGTCGTGCGTCCCAGAGTTCGTCACGCGAAGCACGGAGAGCCGAGGATGTTTCCCGCTTGACACATCATCATGACATCATCATGATGATGTCACCATCTTGACTAAACTTCACAAATATTGAAACAGTTGGATCTGGACGTGAATGCTCTACTATTGGGCCTTTTTCTTTGGGCTTGAAGGCTGGGCCAAACCCCCTTCTCCAATCGCACAAGCCGAATACCAGCCCAATCGCACAACAAGTCTCATATATATACCGAAATCATTTGTTGATTTCGGTGGAGAGAGAGAGGAGCGGACAAGATAGACAAGGCAGATAGAACAATCGCACAAGAGGGAACCGAGAGATTTGTTTGAGAGTTTGCAAATATTGTTTTGTAAACATTGATTTGTAATCGTTTTTCAAGTATTAATACATTGGTGTTAATCGTTGAGTCTCGGTGTCCGTTTTCGTGTTCTTGTCCATCTCTCGATCTCGGTTTGCATCTCCGGTTGGATTCCGCACAACCGGGTGTGTTTGACAACAAGGATTAGGCGACTAGATCCTCCCCTAGCCGGACCTACATTTCATGTGGGTAATAGTAGTAATTTCAAGAAAAAGGGAACTGGGCAATCTTCCATTCCGCCGTTTTACAGGAACTGTGAAAAGAAACATTTTGGGAAATGCAATGAAACCTGCAACTTCTGCAAAGCTATAGGACATCGTGAAGAAGAGTGCAGAAAGAAAACAAGGATCTGCTACAATTGTGGTGAAGCTGGCCATTTTAGACCAGACTGTCCAAAGTTAAGTAAACCAGCTGACAACAAGGCCAAACCTGCCGAAGGGACTACGAAGAAAAACGCAAGGGCCTTCCAATTGACCACGCAAGAAGCCGAGCTGATTCCTGATGTAATAGCTGGTACGTTCCTAGTTCATGATGTTTATGCAAAAGTATTATTTGACTCTGGTGCAAACCAAAGTTTTATTAATACTTCATTCTGCCAAGCTCTTAAGCTACCCTTAAACAAACTTCGACAAGTTTTCACGGTAGAAACCGCAGATGGTAATTCTGTTAACATAGATAAGGTCTTGCGAGAAGAAAAGATAGAACTCTTAGGCCATAAATTTTCTGCAAACCTATTACCCATGAATTTAGCTGGATTCGATGTTGTATTAGGAATGGATTGGTTAGTAGCCAACCATGCTTGAATCCTCTGTGATAAGAATTCCATAGAAATCCGTGCACCCATAGGAGAAGTAATTACAATTCCAGGGGATAAGCCGCGTAAACCCCTGAAATTCATTTCAGTAATGAAAATGGTCAGTTATTCAAGAAAACAAGGAATAGTGTATATGATTTCGGTGATCATTAACACTAAAGGTAAAGAACTTAAGGAAATTCTTGTAGTATCAGAATACTCGGATGTATTCCCAGAAGAACTACCAGGATTACCACCAGATAGGGAGGTAGAATTTAGAATTCATCTGATTCCTGGAACAACACCCATAGCTAAAGCACCCTATCGGTTAGCACCCACCGAAATGTTGGAACTGAAAAAGCAATTAGATGAATTGCTAAGCAAAGGGTTTATACAACCTAGTTCATCCCCTTGGGGAGCACCAGTGTTGTTTGTAAAGAAGAAAGATTGGTCGATGCGAATGTGTATCGATTACAGGGAATTGAATAAGGTTACAATTAAGAATCGATACCCATGACCTAGGATTGATGATCTTTTTGATCAACTTCAGGGAGCTAGATATTTTTCTAAGATAGATTTACGCTCCGGATATCATCAGTTGAAAGTACAAGAAGAAGACATACCTAAAACTGCCATCAGAACTAGGTATGGTCATTACGAGTTTACAGTCATGCCCTTTGGACTAACGAATGCTCCTACAGCATTCATGGATATGATGAATAGGATCTGTAAACCGTACTTGGATATATTTGTAATTGTCTTTATCGACGATATACTCATTTATTCCAAAAGTCAGGATGAGCACTGTGAACACCTACATGTACTCTTAACCTTGTTAAGAAGAGAGAAGTTTTACGCCAAATTCTCGAAGTGTGAATTTTGGCTACAAGAGGTGCAATTTTTAGGACACATGGTGAATCACGAAGGTATTCACGTAGATCCCTCCAAAATAGAAGCGATCACCAAATGGAAGGTCCCGCAATCAGCTATGGAAGTTAGAAGTTTTCTAGGGTTAGCCGGATATTATAGACGGTTTATTAAGGATTTTTCTAAGATAGCTGTTCCATTAACTAAGCTAACATGTAAAGCAGTGAAATTTGAATGGGGATCTAAGCAAGAAGTGGCTTTTAAAATTTTAAAGCAAAGGTTAACAAATGCCCCAATTCTTGCCTTACCAGAAGGAACAGAAGATTTTGAAGTTTATTGTGATGCTTCTAAGCTAGGATTAGGATGTGTGCTAATGCAACGCAAAAAGGTAATTGCGTATGCCTCAAGACAATTGAAAAAGCATGAGGAAAACTATATAACTCATGACTTAGAATTAGGAGCCATAATTTTTGCCCTTAAAATTTGGAGACACTATCTGTATGGCAGTAAGTTTACAGTCTATACAGATCATAAGAGTTTAAGATATATATTTCGGCAAAAAGAATTAAACATGAGACAAAGAAGATGGATGGAAATTCTAAGTGATTACGACTGTGATATTCAATATCACGAAGGAAAGGCAAATGTAGTAGCAGATGCCTTAAGTCGTAAGTATCATGAGAAACAACGACGAGTTCGTGCTCTTAGATTAAGTTTACAACTAGACTTAATGGAACACCTAAAAACATTCAAGAAACAGCAATCAAGGATGATGCTGAAGGAATGAAAGGAAGAATAAAAGAATTAGAACAAGGAAATGATGGAATTTGGAGATTCCACAAGAAAAGGATTTGGGTACCTAAACAGGGAGAGTTAAGAAACAAGATTTTAGAGGAAACCCATAAATCTAGGTATACCATGCATCCTGGTAATAATAAGATGTACCAAGATTTAGGGAATAACTTCTGGTGGATAGGAATGAAAAAGGATATAGCTAGATATGTATCTAAGTGTCTAACTTGTTCCCAAGTTAAGGCGGAACACCAGAAACCTTTAGGGTTACTCCAACAATTAGAAATGCATGTATGAAAATGGGAACTCATAACCATGGACTTTGTTATTAAGTTGCCCAGAACCATAAAAGGTAATGACGCGATTTGGGTAATTGTGGATCGATTAACCAAATCAGCTCATTTTTCTACCCATGAAGGAAACCTTTAGCATGGAAAGATTAGCCAAGTTATATGTAGACGAGGTAGTATCCTTACATGGAGTCCCACTCTCCATTGTATCGGATAGGGATAGTCGTTTCACTGCACATTTCTGGACAAGTTTCCAAGAAGCAATGGGGACCCGATTAAATTTAAGTACAGCCTATCATCCCCAAACAGACGGACAAAGTGAAAGGACAATCCAAACCCTGGAAGACATGCTCAGGGCATGTGTGATAGATTTTGGAGGAAACTGGGACAACCATTTACCTTTAATTGAATTCTCCTATAACAATAGTTATCATTAAAGCATCAAAGCTGCCCCGTTCGAAGCACTGTATGGACGGAAGTGTAGAACTCCAGTTTGTTGGGCAGAAATAGGAGAAAGCCAATTATCAGGTCCTGAGATCGTACAAGAAACTACAGATAAGATCACTCAAATCAAGGAAAGACTAAAAACGGCTCGAGATCGCCAGAAAAGTTATGCAGACAATCGACGCAAGCCACTAGAATTTCAAGTTGGAGATAACGTACTCTTGAAAGTTTCTCCTTGGAAAGGAGTAGTTCGGTTCGGAAAGAAAGGAAAGCTAAGTCCAAGGTACGTAGGACCATTCCCAGTAATCCAAAGAATAGGACCAGTCGCCTATCATTTACAACTACCAGAAGAGTTAACAGGGGTACATGACGTATTCCATGTATCCAACCTCAAGAAATGTCTATCTAACGAATCCCTAGTAGTACCTCTTCAAGACATACAGGTGAATGAAAAGTTGAAATTCATAGAGAAACCACTCCAAATAGAAGACAGAAAGGTCAAGTCTCTCAAACATAAAAGATTGGTACTTGTTAAAGTCTAGTGGGATTCGAGAAGAGGACCCGAATACACCTGGGAGCTGGAATCAGAGATGAAGCGAAAGTATCCTCACTTATTTCAGTAAATCTCGAGGACGAGATTTTAAATAAGGTGGGGAGGATGTAAGGACCTGCAAAAATGACAAAAAACGACCCGTAAGTGAAAACCCGGACCCTTGAAACCCTAATGTGCATGAAAAATCAAGAAAATTGGATTTTTGGTTTCCACGCGGGCCGCGTAAACCTTAAGATAAGGCTACGCAGGCCGCGTCAAAGCAAGGTTGACCGGATAAGCGATACAGGCCACGTGGCAGACCTACCTGTGACACACAAGCCCTAGTCGTAGACTAGGTGGCCCTCGTGGGCCGCGTAAAAGTCAAGAGGGGGTTTACGTGGGCCGCGTAAAACCCAAAAGTTTGCTATAAGTAGCTGGTGCCTGGGACTTGAATCTGTGTTTGAAAATTCAGATCAAAAACGTTTCTTACTGCCTAAATTTGAAGTTTTACATAGGGAAACGCTACTATGATTACAGGGTATTAACTCGATCACTGCTACGATATAATGTCTGATTGATTGAAACCAATCCGATGGATGTTTAAGTGTTGCCCGTATTTGGGCTATACTTTGTCATTCGTCGTGAGGGTTTTGATCTCGTGAGTTATCGTAAATGTTGTATTAAGTTACTGACCTAGTTTCGTGTGCATTGTTATTTAAATTAGGTTACAAGGCTAAATCAGTACTCTAAACTCTGCCCGTCTAAACTTACAATGTGAGTCATTCTCTTTTTATCAAATTGCTTTCCCAAAACTCTACTTGTTTACAAAGTTATAATTACAGGGATTAAGTCTTTGAAATCTTCAATTTCTGCCGGTATGTGGGGCTTTGTATACATTACTTGATACCCGTCACCATTGGACAACGAGTTAGCCAATGGGTGATCTGACCATAGTCACAAATACTGTCAAGTGACAAATACTGATTTGGGGTAATTGGTTGATAAAAACATTGTAATCACCCTTAATACTATATCTTATAACAGTGTGTCGTTTTGTGCAACTTGAATGACTCGCCAGTATTACCCTCGAAACTCGCAAAAAGAATGTCTGTAAATATTTATTTACATTTCTTCGTTTCTGCATCGCTATATATATTTATTTATTGCTTTCTGACTTTACATTTGAAGAATGAAAAATTCCAAAAAGATTTTAGGTGTGTTTTAATATAAACTTTATAAAATCCAAAAATATTTTATTTCTATTTTATTTTTGATTGACCGATGTTGGAACTCGAGTCTATCCTACCCAAAATCCTGATCGTAAGCCGGAAAACAATTGCACCTTCATAAACGTTCGAAGTTAACAAGTTTTGAAAGTTAAAGGATTAAAACTGAACATTTTTTAAACTTTCAAACTGCTGTCGGTCGGTAGTTGATTGAGAGTTGGTCACTTGTGTGTCGTTTGTTTATGTTATCTAGGTTGCAAGCGGTTGTTCTCATCACGCGTTTAGCTTTCTTGTATGTGCAGATGCGGCATCCAAACCAGCTAAAGGCGAAGAGAACGTGTTCTATGACAAGCTTCGGAATGAAGACACAACATGGATGCAATCAAAGGATAAAGGTGATCGAGTTGCCGCTGACCACTCATCAACACCACATGGGTCTAACATTTGAAGATCAGAGTTTCACGAGCATCATTCAAGGGGGAGTTTCTTGATACACTCCCTGTTTGTGACATGTGAAGACTTTGAAGATCCGACGGTGTGAAGATCGAACCATCACGAGCAGTTTCCAAGGGGGAGTTTGTTGGTACACTTTATGTGGACGCGACTCGGTTCAGTTTGACTCGGTTAGGTTCGGCTCAAGACCGACGTCGCGACATTCCTTCGTCGTACGCCCCAGAGATCAACACGTGAAGCACGAATAGCCGCGAACTGTTTCCTGCCGACACATCACCATGACATCCCCATGATGATGTCATGTGATATCTAATCATTCCATGCAACATTGAGTAAACGTGAAGTCATGGTTTTAAACCATTTAATGGTTTGCTGTTGACATCATACCAGAAGTTCATGCTTTACAATTTATGAAGAACTCTTTATGATTCCTACGAAGAACTCATACATATGCATGACGAAGAACCCAAACATATATTGAATGACGAAGAACCCATTATGCATGTGACGAAGAACTCATGACATATATGATGAAGAACAAAAGGTTCTTCGTCACTTTGAGTCTTTCGTCAGAGTTGAGTATTTCGTGGGGTCTGCAGATCATGTTGGCTATAAAAACAGAAGTGTTTCATAGAAAAATAGCAGAGTACAGTGAGTATTTGATAGAGTTTATTGTGTTTATTTCTTGTATCATCTTGTATAATAAACTCTGTTGAATCAATACACAACCGTTTAAACGTTGAATCTTTGTGTTGTGTTTATCTCTAGCTCGGTTTGTATCGTAACATAGATTCCGCACTCGTTATGGTATTCGAAACAAGTAAACAAGATCTCGTAGTTGTCCGACGATCCGTATCGGGACCTACACACCGCTGTACTTACCACACCATTACCAGAGCGGCCACCGGAAAAAGAACATTGAGTAACCGAAGAGAATCGATGGTAATAGTTTGAACCCTTGTGAACTGGTTTGTCATAGACCTGACAATCAATAATAGATTGCGAGTTAGAAATCTGGTTATGATGCGGTGGCTTAATACTTAGTGCGGCCATGATGGCAAATGGAACAATCGGAGAATATTGAGTATGGTGTTGTTTTAGTCGTGCTTCATGACTTAAAAGCTTGGCTCGTAGTTGAAAGTAGGTTAATTTTATATCATTAGTTTCAATATTTGTAACAAATATCTCGTATTCTGGATTCAGTCTATTAAGAATCTGAAGTATTAACGCATGTTCTGTAATCGGATCTCCAACAGTTTGAAGAGAGTCAATCAAATTCTTTGCCGAATTATAGAAATCAGAGACCGATCTATTCTCTTGCTTTAAAAGATAAAACGAGTGTGATAGAGGTTTTGATTTTCAAACAGTTGTTGATTAAAAGATTCTTCAATTTTACGTCATAAATCAGAGGAAGAAACAAAACGTTGAGCAAGTTGAATCAAGGATGTAGATAGATTTGTTGTAAGAAATACAAAAACATATTAATCTAATCGAATACATGATAGATTGGCTGTATTGAGCTCACGACTCATGACCGGAAAGGAACACATGCTAGGATGTCTTCTCGTTGATATTGATTCTTTATGAGATCCAAAAATTACCACAAAAACTAATCCTTTTGTTAAAACAAAAGCTAAACTCAAACACTAAGCACAAGTACATATTCAAATTATTCAGCGGTACATAAATAGAAAAACGCATTCAAGTTCTTTAGCATGGTTCATTATAAACTAGATTGAATCTTCTACTATAATAAAGTAAAATTTTATCGTGCCACGTGTCAACATTACAAGCCCTCCCTTTCATTTTCTCCTATGTGTCATTTCCTCAGATTTTTCTTTTTTTTTTAGAAAAACCTTAAAGTCATTATCACCAAACTTCTTTTTCTCTCTTCCTGCAGGTTTACACCAGAACCCTATGCGTTTGCAGGTTTCCTCAAAAAACTTATCTCATTCAAAATTCAAATTCATTATCACCAAACCAAATTCCAAAACCCAGAGAAAATAGAGAGAAGAGACGAGACGACCCATGTTTCATATTTTCAAAAACCCTTTTCCTAACGCGTTTTCTTCAGATCTTCGTTTTTCTTCATTGTTTTTGACGATTTCGTTTACATATTCGTGTTGATCGCTCTTTGATCTATGTTTTGTGTATGGATTTGATGTGTTTTGATGAAACTTTCGTCAACGATCGTTGCGGTGATCAGAGGTTAAGATCTAGATTTGTTGTTTCAGAAGGATGAGGTTTGTTATAGATCTTATTCAACATATTTTGATGATTATTTGTTAAGATTTAGATTTGCTGTTTGATGATATGTTTAAGTGAGCTTTTTTGGCTGATTATTGGTTTTTGTTTTGGTTTCCATCCAGATCTGTGATTCCATATTGAAGTTTTAGGAAATTGAGAGATATTGCGAGATTCCGCTTTGGCGATTAATCTCTCAAACTCGATTTTGAATCTTTGAATCAACCAGGATTGTTTTCTCGATTTGTACTCTTCTATACTTTGTTTGATTATTCGTGTTTAATATGTGTTTCATCTTCATTTATCTTCTTCTAAAACAGTTTTATCTTCTCAATTTCAACGAACCGTAGATATCTTTAATTGCGATTAAAGCAAACAGGTAAGTTTGTTATCGACCTGTAATGTTCTACATGCATCTTTCTTTCATGATTTGTGTTTAATGCATGTTTAATCTTGATATCTCACCCTCCTATTTTCATCTTTTAGGTTTTTAAACAATGAATATTCAAGAAATTGGTTTTCCATTTACTTATTCTTAAATCTCTAATCGTTAATTTTGGAGTACAAAACCCTTTATATATTATATAAGGTTTAATGCCGTCGGGCGGGGTGATTTAATGAAGGTTATATGACGCGAAGGGATTGGAGGATTATACTTCCGTGGTTGGATGCTTATATCAGGTTATACAAAGCAAAGGGATTGGATGATTATACAATGTCCTTAATTCATCTCTGCTTGGAACTACTGCATCACAGGTAAAAAACATATGCTTTCTATTATTGCCTCTAATAAATGTTGGACTGCACTTTTTGTTGTGTTTAGGTTCAATTGGACTGCATTCTTTGTTGTTTTTAGGCTCAGTTGGGTGTCTTATAGCCCATCGTTGGATTGCATTTTTGAGTGCAAAATTGATAGTTTAGCTTATTTGGCCTGAAATATAGCTATTGGTGCGTGTGATTTAGATTTGTAATTGGAGTGATTATTGCCGCTGGAAATTAGGGGTCGGCCTTTAGTGTTTCTAACTCACCAGAACCTTGGACCCGACCCTCCAAAACCGCCAAACAAACTGTTTTATTAATAGTGATTGGTTTCCGGTTCTAGGTTTGTTTGAAGTATCAATTCCGGGTCGGTTTGGTTTCGACACACATGTGCTTAAATGGAACCACGAGAACTGACTGAAATTTAAATTGAACAAAAAAACCTATTTTTTTAGTTTGATGCTTCTGTTATTCTTCGTATAGTTGAGTATGATTAATGAGTTATATTTTCAAGCTGTTATGAGCTATATTTTCAAAATAAAGCATGATAAATGCATATCATGATTAACAATAGCATATCCACATCTTTATCGAATTTGTATTTGTATGTAATAGAGGCATCTAACAGTAGCATACCACATCTTCATCTTTTTCTTTCACATTCCATATTACCAAGGGACTGTTCAGGTATGCAATTTTGATGAGTAGTTTTATGTGCATTGCATTCGTCTTCATATATAACATACTTGATGTAAGAAGGTAACATTACTATAAAAAAACATTGTGGTCCGCCTTTTGACCAATATAGTTTATGGCAGATAAGCATATGTATGAATGAGGGGAATACATCATTTACCACCAAGTGCTATATCAATAGGTTTTTGCTTTGATGATCGCAGATGCTGGGTTTCAAAAGGTCGAGTATGAAAATCTTGTGGGTGGAGTGGTCGCAACCCGTTTCGGGTTGAAATTCTAAACTTTCTACGTGTTTGGTACACAAAAGTTCATAAACGGAGTGTGGGATGATACCAACCACCTAATGCATGTGATTGTATTTTTTTGTGTTCTGTTAGTCATAATAACATATCTTTAATCGTATTTAAGATTCTATTTGTTAATTTAATCATTTATTTTGGTTTAAAAGAGAAAATCTAAACGAAAAGTTTTTTTTTTTACATCAATGTGCTTTATCTATTTTACACTTAAACTAATAGATGTTTGGTTACTTTTTTGGATTGTTAGGAGTAAGCAATATAGTTAAACTAACCCCTGCTTTCAGTGATGCTAATTTCTCTAACCCACATGTGCATTTTCTTTGGTTTGATTTTGAATATATGCCACCTAAAGAACACTAGATCCAATTGCGGAGAACAACTCGGACATGGCCGAAACCTTCACCAAGAGGATGAGTTTGATTCATGAAAGTCCTATGTATTCAGTTCAACTTCACACTTAATACCAAGTTTCATTATTGAGAGTCAAGAGTAAAGACGTATTGAAACTACTAATTTTAGATAAAGATAGTATGATTAGAAAATAAACGTCAAATGTTGTGTACAAGGCATATATTTGTGTTTATAAACAAGTGCAATTTTACTTATGATGTTAGTTCAACAAGACTTTTACAACATGAATGTGGTCAGTTTAGGTTGTTAATGGTTGGTGATGGCCATTTTTTTAAATATTTATGCGGGTTTCGCGTATAATATGGATAACGATTAATTCATATAAAGTAATTTCATGATTAAATCACCTATAATAATTTCATTTTATGTATTTTATCTGTGACTTTTATTGATCTTTTCTTTTGCTGATGTCCTCAAACAAACTGAATCCTCTTGGATCAACATTGCTTCCACTTCATTTTCGTGTTTTAATTAAGTTCCACGTATGCGTATTTGGATCTTTTAACTTCATTTTTGTGTTTTAATTTAGGTAGCCGGTAGGCGTATTTGGGTCTTGAATATTATTTTGTGTTACTTTTCCTTATGCCTTTGATTTGAATCATCTATTTTTGGTTCACGGCTCTGCATTTTGATTTAGTTCTCTGGGTTCGTTGACATTTAATTTTTTCTGCCCGAGAATTTCCCGGGTTATAACCTAGTATGTATACATAATCAAACCATACACCTAGTTGTGATGAGAATAACTTATCAATTATAAAAATAGAGAAATCAAACACCAAAAGAAATCTTACACCGGTAAAAAAATAGAAAAACATATTCAGGTTTTTAGCACGAATCATAAACTAGATTGAATACGTATGCACAACCAAACCATACTCCCAATTGTGATCAAAATAACTTATAGAGTAAATTGCAATTTTAGTACCTGAGGTTTGGTTCAAATTGTCATTTTAGTCCAAATAGTTTTTTTTTTCTCCTCTATGTCCCTGACTTTTCTATTTTCTTGCCATTTTGATCACATTGCCTAACTCAGTCTAAAAATCTGGTTATAACCAGGGGTATTTTTGGCATAACTGTTGTGTAGCGATAACCAGGGATAATTTACAACATAATTTATAAACATCATAATAATTTAATGTCAAAAATACCCATGATTATAACCTGGTTTTTAGAGTAAGTTGGACAATGTGATCAAAATGGCAAGACAAATGAAAAGTCAAGGACCTAAAGGAGAAAAAACTATTTGAAGTAAACTGACAATTTGAATCAAATCTTAAATACTAAAATGACAATTTACTCTAACTTATAAAAAATAAAAATAGAGAAATCTAACATTGTCACCAAAAGAAACTCCATTATACAATACATTGAGTAATTAAACCTGGGCTTGCTTGCTTCTATTCCCTTCGATCCATATCAAGATTCCCCTCACATTGCAATTGGTGACTCCATTTTTTTGCATGCAGTCCCAAACGGGAACTGCCGACCAGGCGTCTTTGGAGAAGGGTCGGGTGGGCGACGACCCTAGGCCTGGTCTTCCCAAGGGCCTTGATTAAAAAAATTATATTATCATATATATATATATTTTTTAGAAAAATTTATATTTAAAACCCAAGAAAATATAAGACCCAACTAGTTTAAAGAATTAACCCCAAATAAGATTTTAAACCTAAACAAAAACATGTCTAACTACTCAAATTGTTAAATAATTATATAAAAAAAGGCTCAACAATTAATATCCATTAGAAATTACTTGATGTATTATATTTCCAACATATACATTTACAAGCTTGGGGAATAGTGTCAGGCAGCAGTCTGGCACTCCCCTATTGGACCAACTCATTTTTAATTTAATTTTATTCCTAGCTTAAAATTACAGTTTCATCCTTTGTTTAAAATTACGTTTTCGCTCCTAATTCAAAATAAAATTATATTTTTGCCATGACTCAAAATTTACACTTTTACCCTCAGCTCAAAACTCATTTTTAATTCTATTCCCAGTTTAAATTTACGGTTTCGCCCTCCGTCTAAAATTACGCTTTTGCCCCCCCCCCCCCCTTCAAAATAAAAATATGTTTTTGCCCCTAGCTCAAAATTACGATTTTGCCCCCAACTCAAATTTATGTTTTTGCCCACAGTTCAAAATAAAATTATGTTTTTCCCCATAGCTCAAAATTATGATTTTGCTCTCAGTTTAAAATTTTGATTTCGCCCTCAGTTCAAAATATTTTTACAATTTCGCCCTATGTTCAAAATTAAGATTTTGCTCCCATTTCAAAAATTACGATTTCTCCCCAGTTAAAAATTATGATCTTGCCATCGTTTTACTTTTTTTTTTTGCAAAACTATAGTACTTTTTTATTTTGCTTGGTTGACTCAATGTAACTTTTATTGTGTCAATCAGTTGTCTAACGCTCGCTCATTGGTCCTGACAAATTAGTATTTTACCCCCAGCTCAAAATTACAGACTAGTTATTGTTTTAGTTTTTTTAGCAAAACTATGGAAGTGTTTTCATTTAATTGGTTGTCTCGGTGCATCTTTTTAGATCGTTTTATAAGTAGTATGTACAAGTAACCTAAATACATGCATACATGTTATGAAACTAAGAAATATTTGATTTAATGCCCCGCAACGCGGCCGGGCATAGGTGTAATTTTTATTCCTCAAGGCATGCCTGGTACATGCTCATTTGTCCTGAAAAATTACAATTTTGCTCCCAGTTTAAAATTATACTCTTTCTATCGTTTTAGTTTTTTTTTAGTAAAAATATTGTAGTGTTTTTTGTTTTAATTAGTTGACTCAATGTAATTTTTTTTTTTTTTTTTTTGAGATCTTGTTATGAGTAGTATGTACAAGTAATCGAAGCACAGACATACATGTTACGAGAGAGAAATATTCGGCTTATTGCCCTGCAATGCGGGTGGGGCAAAAACTAGTTTTATATATATATATATATATGATTATCAAGTTTATATTATAGGACTCGTTTGTTTTACTTGTTCAGAACCCAAAACAACTACCCTCGAAATTGTGGAACCCTTTATCCTCTTCTTTTTTTCGTTCCCGACTAGAGGTGCTCAAATCGGTTTTTTTCATAACCTAAACCGGTTAACCGGTTGGAGTAGTTATTGGGCCAAAAAAAAAAACCGGTTACGGTTAATAACCGACCGGTTAATAACCGGTTTTCAAACTGAAAAATATTAACCGGTAATAACCGGCCAGTTAAAATAAACCGGTTAACCTATGAATCGGTTAAAAAAAAACCGGTTTTTTCGGTTATTATAAACAAAACATGCAGAATTTATAAAAAACCTGCAGAATTATAAAAACACCTGCAGAATTAACAAAATAGCTGCAGAAATATAAAAAAAACCTGCAGAACTTATAAAAAAGCTGCAGAAATATAAAAATATCTGCAGAATTATAAAAAAAACCTGCAGAATTATAAAAAAACCTGCAGAAAAATAAAAAAAGCTGCAGAAATATTAAAACAAGCTGCAGAAATTAAAAAATAGCTGCAGAAATTAAAAAAAAGGCTGGAAAAATTAAAAAACTTGTTTAAACGCACAAACGGACAAAAAAAATACGTGTTCTTTTATTTTAATAGTTTTTCAAGTAAACATTACATTAGAAGACATGAAAATATCCAATACATTTTTCTTAACTAGTCTAGAATGAAAGTTGTCGTCGTGTCGTTTCTTCATTTCTTCGTTTAGTCGCTTCGGGGGCTAGTAGAGCGTACGGATTCATCGTACATGAGTTCGTCATCGGAAAGTGGTTGCGCCCGTCCTTGATATACTTCAACTTCATGTAATTGTTCTTCCACGTCAAGCTCGCCTTCAAGATTAGAAACATGTTGTATACGTTCCACGCCATCCAAGTAATCTTTCAAACAAATGCACATTTCCATCGCCTCCGGTGTGAGTCTTGTTCGCCGAATAGATAGTACCCTTCCACTAAGAGAAAAAGCCGACTCCGAAGCTACCGTAGAAGCTTGGGAGCTTAGTAGATCACGTGCCATGGCGGCTAAAACAGGATAATGCGGTTCTTGTATCTTCCACCAAGCCAAAATATCAAAGTTGTGAAACTCGTCCGGTGATATGGTTGCTAAAAAATCGGTATATTTATACCTCCCGAGTTCATTATTTGAGGCACCTTCTCGAGAACGTTTACTATTAACATTTCTTAACGAATTATAGAAGTTTAAGTCCGCATTTTTTCTCGACGACTCCGAGCTCGCCGCCATTTTTTGGTGTAACGATGACACGTTACCATATATTTGAAAGTAATGATCAAAAAGATTGTTTAAAGAAGCGTCAAAACGTCTTAGTGCATTTGTTGTAAAATGTGGGTCTTCGTCATTTAACCCCAAATCCGAACAAATATCCGATATCATCATCTCAACACCCGAATAATTTATAGTCGGGTTCAAGGTGGCGGCACATGCAAAAACCGGCAGCATTTCTTGAAAATATTTTTTAAACTTTTCTCTCATTGGAACAATCATTTGTTCATAAATGTCACCTTGGAATTCAAAATCGTTTACTTTTTGTGTCATCAAAAAGAGTTGTTTAAGAACCAAAGAACTAGTGGGATAATAAACTCCCGATAAAATCATTGTGGCGGTTCTAAATACTTCAAGTAATTGTGTTAACGTTTCAATACACCGCCAACCATCGTCATCAAATGCTTCCACCAACCCGGCCGTTGCAAGACTATCGTGGAAAGATTTTAATGTTTCTTTTTGCATTATCGCGCTATCAAACATTTTCCACGTAGAGTTCCAACGGACGACCATGTCAAAATGTGCGCTATAACATTTCTTTTTATCGCGCTATCAAACATTTGAGCTAGAATTGAAGTGGGACTAAACATATGCATCCAAGTCTTATTTATAGATGTTTTGTGGGTTAAAAACACAATGATTCACGTCCAAAACGGTAATAAAACGGTAATATTACCGTTTTTTTCAGCCCCCAACGATCACAAAACAGGTCTGCAGCCTTCTGGTTGTTTTTTCCCAAAATCAGACCGGTTAACCGGTTATTATCTATTTAAAAAAACCGGTTATTAATAACCGGTTATAAATCGGTTACTACGAAATGATCAAAAACCGGTTACGAACCGGCGGTTATTCAAAAACCCAAACCGGTTATTGAGATACCGGTTAAAAACCGGTTCCGGTTCCGGTTAAAAACCGGTTTCGGTTAAAAAACCGGTTATTTTGAACACCTCTATTCCCGACCAAGACAGTGCACCCAAAAGAATAGCCCACTTATTATTTCTAAGAAAAGCCCATTTATTATTTCTATCAACTGATACTGATATCCTAAGCCCACATTGTATATGCATTTAGCCCAGATCCCTTGGTTTCCCTTTTTTTAACGTGGGGTAATTCAACATAATGATCTACATAAGATATCACAAAGTTAATAAGTACCACTGTTACTTTACTGAATCGTTTTTTCCAAGTTTAACTAAAAAGTGTGGCTAGGTAATTATTCGTTTAACATCTACAAAATATACAAATGATATGAAATAATACATTTATCAAAATATCGATGCATTTAATTAAATATTATTAATATTTAATACACATATTCGAATCGAATCAAATAACGAATATTCGAATTATTCGAATCGAATTTCTTGGATTTTTATTTTTTTACCTGACCGATTCGATTAGTATTTAAACTCGAATTCGAACCGAATTCGAATAAATGCGATTTAATTCAAATTCACCCTAAACAATAAATTATTTTACTTTATTGTTTATAATTACTACAAACTAATTATATTCAACATAAAATGTAATATTCTGCAAAACTAATTAACTATCAATATGTCAAAACACTAAAATTTTGAAGATAGGTGGGTTACTGGTAGCGATTTAAGTTCGGTAAAAATTTAGAAATAAGTAGTTTTGATCATGTTACGAATAATAAACTTATCACTTATGGTTTTAGTTCATACTTTGGCAAAGTTTAGAAGTCATATGTGTGTATATGTACATATATTAAAAATTTATATATAAATTGAATTCGAATTTCGAATCGAATTGAAAATTATAAATTCGTATTCGATTCAAATCGAATTCAAACTTTATTAATCGAATTCAAATCAAATCGAATTTCGAATTTTTCGAATCCGAATCGAATTCTGAATAACCTACAATATAGTGTAACAAAAAAAACATTTATCAAACCTCTCCAACCTAACTTTTTTCTCTTCCCGAAAAAACAATTGCAATTTGGTTATAATTGACGCATTCACATTTCATTTCAATCAGTTGAGTACCAATGCATTAACCGTGATTGGCAATATGTTTTTCCTTCTAAACTCATACCCATTTAATCCCAACCAATACTTTCTGCTTAGTTAATTATAACTAATCTTTAACCATTATCGTTTAATCATCTCCACACCCAACTTGTACAACCAATCAGTGGCTCTACTTATAAAGGTCGTGTTTATGATTTTCAGGACTTTGCACGCCCTATTTAACAGTTGCTCGTTGTCTATGTTTTTACATTTTTTTAAAACTATTTACTTATGAGTATAACGTCTCATTTTCTGGTCTCCAAGTCTAAGCCCATGCATAAAAAAAAAAAAAAAAAAAAAAAAAAAAAGAAACTCTCTAGGTCTATACGCACGCATAACAAAAGAGAAATGCAAAATGAGAATGTTAAAAACAATGGTTACATGGTTCATTACATATTACATGCCCTAAAATTTGTATTAAAAACGCTTTGTTACATAGGGTTTTAACGGGTTTTCTCAACTCAATTGAATTTTCATCACAACCAAATCCTATAGAGGTAAGTTAATGTACATAAAACATTAAACTTACAAGGCATACAAAGTAATTACGCATGAACGATTTCAAAATTACGCATGAAGAAAATAACAGATGAAAATTACCTGTGAACAGAAACCAATGTGTTTAAACCTTATATAATGTGATATTTATAACATTAAATGTATATTTTTCTTTTAATACCATGTTTTTCCAAGAAAAAGAAAACAAAAGCTATAACAAGAATATTGAATGGCAAGAGTGATCAATTGATCGACAACCTCCAAACAACCATATAAAGAAGTGCATAATTCACCTTTTTTTTTCTCTTTTACTGGTGTCCAAATTATTAACGTACTCCAATAGTTGTGCAACAAAAAGAAACCCTGTGGGAACCGGAACCTTGAGCAAAACGCACATCTGTTACGACACCACTTTGGCAATTAAACATGAAGCAAGGATATGACCAACACTTTCTTCCCTAATACTATAGCATGGGCTCAAAGTGCACTTATGTTTTCAAAAGATGTGGTTCCCTTCTCTAACCGCATCTTATAGGTGTTTACAAAAAGATTTATGTATGTTTACAAAAAAAGCATAGCCAAAAGATGCGGTTCTTATGTAACCGCATCTTATGGGTGTTTTGAAAAAAATCAAAAGCCAAAAGATGCGGTTCTAGAACCACCGCATCTCTTGATATAACAGTAATAAATAGAAACTAATAACAAAAAATAAGTATTAAGTAAATACTAATATTGATTAATAAATAAAAAATTAATAATAAAAATAAGTAAATACTAATTGTATATGTATGATTGATTTTTTTTATTACTGATACTAAAAAAAAAATTTAAAAAGGTTTTCATATATAGTATTAATAATAATAAATAAATAATTTTCTTATGTTAAAAAAATACTTTTTTCATGACTACAAATATTTATTTTTTTATTTACTGATTTATTGCTATTTATTTATATGTATTAAGTATGTATATATGCATGTATGTGTTAGTGTATGTATATGTGTACATATCGGCATATCGTTAAAATGATTAATAAAATAGGGTTTAAACATATATTGCGATCACATGCATGTTGCTTAAACATATGATATCATACCCTACAAAAAGCAACTTAGGTTGCGTTTAACAAACCAACACATCCCTTCGTTGGAAGGCACCATTTCATTGAAAATATATACACTTTAAGTTGGTTTTAGAGATACAATCGCATACCTTCTTGGAAATGGAAGGCACTGATTATTTCAAATATATACATAAACCTTTTCCACCGACACTACCACAAACTTTCGTCCGTAACCGTCTTATTTTCTCTATCTCTGATCCCTTCTCCCCTTATATTTTTATGTTTACGAATTACGATCTTCGACACTCCCCTTCATCTCTACTTTGTGCCCATCTACTTCAATTGTTCCATCTACAGTTTTACTTCCGGTATGTTCCACCGCGATCGTTATATGTTTTCGTTATTGTAATTCAAAAATTGTCAGTAGAAAAACAATTGTTATCACCGTTTGCTCTTAAGATGGTGATTAATCCTGTTGTTTTACGATTATTTGATTCTCTGTTTGCTTTGATACATACAATTCTTTTGATTAAAAATGGAGATGTAGATAAACCGCTAAAACATGATCAAGTAAAAAACCCTTAAAGAACATGGTAAATATAGAAAAAATATTAATTGAATATCCGTTCTTTTTTTGTCTGCATATATTCTTTTGATTAAATGATAAATTTCTTTTGATCACAAATGTGTTCGTTTATATATGTATTCCTTTTGCTTTAAATGATTTGTCTAGAAAAGCCTAATTCTTTTGATTCCAAATAAAGTCAACGAGATTTGAAAGGATAATCAATAACACAATTCCCATGTTTATATGTATATTCACACAGGAAAATCAACTAGGTTTCGCGTTATCAAAATGATTTGAATGTGGTTTAACTCTTCAATTTTGTCGGCCAGAGGAACTGTCGTGCCTCCCTGTTCTTCGTTCTTCTTTGTCGAAGATTTAGAGTCCGATATATCTAAACTTAGATAATGAAAGTTGCAATATTCTGGGCACAATTTTTCAGTTTGTTACAATTTCTAGACTTAAGAGTCTGATATTTCTAGACTAAGTTGATGAAAGTTACAATTTCTAGACTTAATTGATGTTTACTTTGGCAGTTACAATATTCTGGTATAATAACAAAAAGTAACTTCGGTCACCGTCATCTAATGAACCGACATGCCTGCAGAGGACACACCGTTCAATTAATCATTCGTTGCATCAATAAAACAGTATTTAGAACTAACATCGGCCGCTACCGGTTTATGAACCGACATACCTACTACACGCCAACAAACCTACTACACGCCCGCAAAGTATAAAGCTATGCATCTTAGTTGTACACACGACGCCTGTTCGAGTGTTCTTTTTGTTTAGAGTTAATTACTGTTTTCGTCCCTGAGGTTTGTCAAAAATAACGGTTTCAGTCCATTAGTTTAAAAATTGCAATTTCAGTCCATTAGTTTCATTTTCGTAACCATTTCAGTCCACTTTTCAAACAGCGTTTGTTTTATGCAGTTAATGGAAGCACATGCTTGTCACGTGATGGGCAATTTGGGGGTCAGGGTTTGGATGAATAAGGGGTAGGTGGTGTTTAATACAACTGGGTTTGTGAGAATTGGAATGAAAATGACCAAATTGCCCATCACGTGACAAGCACGTGCTTCCATTAACTGCATAAAACAAACGCCGTTTGAAAAGTGGACTGAAATGGTTACGAAAATGAAACTAATGGAATGAAATCGCAATTTTTAAACTAATGGTGAAACCGTTATTTTTGACAAACCTCAGGGACGAAAACAGTAATTAACTCTTTTGTTTATGACACACCATATCTTTACACTAACCGCCAAGAACAATCTCTGATACATCCACCAGGAACCGCCAACAACAATATCCCGGATTCTCTCTCGCCTTCATATTCCATGTTACCGATCTTCATATCAATTCCCTTCACCCCGATTCGGAACAATATATTTCAATTTTTCATTTGTATTTTCAATTCGGGTAAGTTTTCACTTTCAGGTTTTACCGTTTAATGTTTTTGCTTTTGATTAATTCGGTTCCTTTATATTATTCGGTTCTTTGTTTGTGAAGTATGAACAACATAAACATTTACATGTTGATAAGTCGTATGTGCATTTTTGCCCACCGCCGCCTGCTACAGCGGCGGGAAGAGGAATGCACGCTCTCTCTTTTGTTGTGCCTTTCTTTATGCTTGGTACGGTAGGGATGACGATGTTGAGTTACTTGATTGGAGGCGACGACTATCAGAGAGAGGTTTCCTTATGGTACTGCATCTGGGTTTATGTTTCTGTTTAATCACGCCTGAAAACTTAAACGACAAACCAGAGAGAGAAATAATTATTTCTGGTACGACGATATTTGCCGCTGCAGAGAGTCACAAGTGGCGTGTAAATCGACGTGTCGGCTTTGTACAAGATTTATCGGTAAAGAATGCATTTTGATAGGGCTACGTATGGGGGTTGGTGGGTGTCGAATGTGGGGGGTGGCGGTTAGTTTGGCGAGGAGGGGGTCGGTGTATCAGAGATGGTAGAGGGTGGCGACTACCTTGCCAGAGGAAGACAAGGGTTTTGTGATTTGGGGATTTATTTGTCAAACTCTGAACGGTTTCGACTGTGATTTTTGGTTGCGGCGGCGACTGTTGGGGTGTGATTTCCTCCGGTGGGGTTGTGATGGGATCGATTAAAGGGGTTGAGGAGAGTTGTCGGATTTTTTAAAGGATTTTGATAAAAGCAAAACTATATGACAATACTTTGTTTAGAAGAATTTGGTGATTTCACATAGGTATAACTCTTAATTTAAAAAATTCAGATGCATAAATCCTAAAAAAAGCCATGATAAAATAATTTTTATAAATTTAAATATCATTTTTAAAGAAATATGGTGCGATTTACTTGACAACGATTTTTTTATAAATCTTTGATGATTTCACCGATCACACATGGTATAAGAATTTGACAAAGGTTTACTTTTCTAACGGTATATTTCACACCAAATAAATCAATGGGAACAGTGAATCTATTTTTAACGGCAATAGAATAGAACGCAAACCGTACATTTTGGGTTTTTTTATTTGTAGTATGATAGAACGTTAGTATCTTAGCAAACCAAATCAGTGTCAACCGTATTCCCTTTGTGCAATGAACCAGTTGCAACCAGTGGTAATATTTTTTCAACTTTCATCAATTTCTCAAAATTACTATTCTTCTGTTTTTTGTTTTACTTTTAACCTTTTCAGTTTTCAACCCCTATGGTAATATTTTTCAACCCCTTTAGTATTTATCTTTTAGTTTTAGTGCCAACATTTTTCCATTTTCAACTTTGCTCTTATGTATTTTTTAACAAATTTGTCGTATTACGTTTCAGTCTAAAACTTGCAAGTAAATACGCTGCAGCGTTATTGTTTTACATAAGTATTAAAAATTAGTAAGTTATAATTTAACGTATGATTTCAAACTTTATAAAAAACAATATTTTAATCAAACTTTATAAAAAACAATATTTTAATTTTGAAGTAAATACTTCTTTAATCATTGAACAATAATAATATAAAATGGTGGGTTTAAAGGTCCATAAAAAATAAGAATATATATTAATAGTTGATGGTAGAAAAATTAGGATGATACAAAAAGCACAAACACCCTTTTGGCAATTCGTAACCCCCGTCTCTTTGTCTCTAACGATTCGTTACCCCGTTTACATTTAGGAAAGCAAAAATAATTGTGCGGCGGGTGGGTGAAGTTTGCGACATTTTTGGATGAGAAAAAAAAACATCTGATTGTATAATGTGGCAGGGTGAAGTTTGTGATTGTTTAGAAACAAACAAGAGCAACAATTTATTTGTGACATTCATTAGCAAGGAGAACTATGTGCCTCTTTAAAAAGACCAACCAAAAATGCAAATCAGTCCTAATTAACTTAACAAACGCTTGGCTAAGACATAATATAGACACATCTTAGTTGTTAGGTTTTTTTTTATCATTTGATGGTGTGTAATAACGTCCCGCTACAACGCGCGGGCATGCGTCAACTCGTAACAAAAAAAAACAATGGGTTAATTAAAAAAACAAAAAAAAGGGTTGGTTAAGAATTTTAAAGGAACGGTTCTTTTAGGGTTCTTCAACCACGGGTTCACTGAACATAATCAGTTCCCCAGTCATCACTCATCACGACGCCGACGCCGACGCCCTAATCTCCACCCTCTCCGCCGTCTCCTTCGCCACAAACCCCCACTGTCTCCGCGTCTCTGTCGTCTCCTCCGCCACAAACCCCCCACCCTCCGCCGGCATATTCATCAGCGACGGCGTCTTCATCCGCGACGACATTTTTCCGGTGAAGGTATCATCATCACTTCATGAGCGCCGTAGTTGATGGATTTGATGTGTGTCTGTGTAAATGTTTTAAATTTTGTTGTGAATTTGTTTGATTTTGTGGATTTGTTTTGGAACTTGATAGATGAATAGCGTTTTTTTGTTGTAAATGTTTCAGGAACTGTGTTTAATTTGTAAATCTGTGATCGATGTTTTATAAGTTTGATGTTGAAGCTGTAATTGCTTTTTCTCTTATGATGATGATTTAAATGACTGACTGAATATATGGTCATTGTTTAAAGAAAATTTGATGATTTAAATGGCTGATTGTTTTTTTTTTCTTTCTAAATGTTTCAAAATCTTTATGTGTTCAACTGATACTTATGTGATTGAAGTTTTTTTTAGGGTTAACAGGAATGTTGATGTGTACAGTAACTGTTGGTTTTCATGTATGTTATAGTAAGTGGACTGAGCATGTTGTTGGTTATGTGGTGTGGATTAGAAAGTTCTTACATATATTCTATATTTTTACTTTTATGGTTCCGGTTTTATCATTCTACTTTTTGTCATTTAACCTCACATATAATTAATAATGATAGGAGGGACTTAGGAAGTCTCTTCTCAATTGATGGAATTTTTTAAAGGTTTAATCATGACTAGTTTGTTTAGTAAATGCATAAATTAAAATTATTGTCTGACTAATCACTTTTGTTTTCTTTGGGCTTCATATTGTGATTATGTGAAGGTTGAGATGATTTTTTGATTATGCGCGGCCATTCTTGTGCCAATTGGATGTTTCCATTCTTCCATGGGGAATTTGTTTCCTTTGTATGAAGACCCGAGGAAACTTGCTTCTCAAACAGCTTGTAAGTTGGATTTCACATAATCATTAAGTTGGCTTGTTTCTATAGAAATAGATTGTTTTCATTCATGATTAACTTTCTTTCTGCAGTCAGTGTCAGTGAAGTCGAAACGCTATTTGAGTTAATCAAGAGCATAAGTAGTTCATCTTGACATATGTGCATCTATATACGTTTGTGCGGATTATTTTATATTCATAAAGTTATGTTTATATTACTTATGCAGGAAGAATTCCTACTAGCTATGTTCAAGAAAAAAACGAAATAAATCTATTTGCGAACAGGGTATGATGTTCCTCCAATTTACTTTCATGGTAATAATAACATTGTTGTGTGATATCTAACACTTAAAAAGCTTTATGTGCAGATCTTTGCTCTTTTTGACGTTAAACAAAAAGGGGGAATCGATTTTGGAGACTTTGTTGGATCACTTTTTGTTCAGAAGTTTTAGTTTTTTTAACAATAGCTAACGTGTCAAGTATGATCACCAAAGTTATATTGTAAAAAAAAAAACTGACCCAACCCGAAACCCGTTCTGACCCGGACCTGTTCTGAACCGGACCCGTTTTGACCCGAACCAAAACAACCCTTTTTTTATAATTGACCCGTTTTGATCCGACCCGTTTGCCAGGTCTACTTACAGCGGTGTCTCCTACACCTTTGTAAATGTCAGTTTCACTGTTCTCTAGATAGTATGGGTAATTGATCCGTTTTTTCTCAATTATTATTTTCATATGGTTTTAATTCGGTTTATGTCTATAGCGGACCTAGTGTTGCGATATTTGATTCGTAAGTGATCATTTACTATGGATTCCTAGCCTTATTACACATCATGTTGAACTGCCTCCAAACAAAATTGTTCCACCACAACACTTCAGTTTCGTCCACAAAAGTTATATTCAATTTTTTTTCTATTTAATGTGCAACCATATTCTTGACATGCCACTGTTTTAGTTTGCCTTTTATATGATTGTGTGGGTTTGGTAACAAATAAAAAATGGTTTAGGGTCTAGTTTGGTCATCTTAAAATGGGTCTACCATATTACAGAGAAAAATGGGCTCGGTTTGGTTAAGCCGTTCTCTTTTTTAGACTTGTTTAGCTGTTCATAGCCTAATTTTCCAATGCTGGCCTAATTAACATGTTCTGTAATCGTAGGGTACCAAAATGAGCTCATTATGCAAACATAAATCACCCATACGGCCAAACCCACCCGATTTTAGTATCACGTGTAGAAAGTAACATACCATAGGGGTGTGCATAGGTAGGTTTTAGACCCTAACTGAACCATCAAAATGCGAATTTCCTTCTTTTTTGCATCTATTGACATTCAGTGCTTCTATAGGCATCTTAGTTAGGTTTGTTGCTCTTAACCAGGTCTTAGCAAACACACAACTGATGGACTCCGAGAATGCTTTGTAATGTTTGGTGAAGTGGTTCATGGTTGGATTCTTCTCCAAGATTTATATATCTGACTCATAAGTTTATGCTATTATTTGAACCTCGATTGCCATTTTGATGTTTCTTTCTCCAGCTATAGTAAAAGACTGTGGATGCGTGCACAAGGCTCTTAAAAAATGGGCTATAGACTTTAGTATTTTGCAAATCAAAGGAAGTTAATGCGGCCTGTTTAGGCTCGCAAGCCTAAACAATCATAATGTGCAAAGATCAAGTTTAGGAAGTTAATGCGGCATGTTTAACTCATTTCGATCTTTTTTCGATCCTATCTCAAGTGGTTCGGCTCAACCAGATTCGAAAACCATTTTAAATGCTTAAGAGTGTTTTTAAAACCAAAAAAGCTAATGCGTTAACAGATGAAACCAAAAAAATGTATCTATTTTCTCTAATTTTTATGTAATTTAATTCTTATTAATCTAGAAATATTTGTTCAAGATTTAGTTGATAAGATTTAACTATTTGCATTTTTTTGCAGATTATGGGTATTAATCATATGTTTAGTATGCCTTGCTGTCAAATATGGTTTCGTCACCAGATGTGCTATCTTCCTTTTTAGTTAAGCTGGGTGAAGCTGTACATGAGGTATTATTTCTAAAAGATTTTTCTTGCTATGAGTTTCACTTAGTGGTGATAAGTTTGACCCATTCCCTATTTATTTTATATTTATTCGGGTAAGAATTTGTTTACCCATTTCAATTCATTTGCATTTTTGTTTTAAGCTTTTGTGTTGTGTTGTTGATGCTTTGTTCGAAGTAGTAATTTACTTGTGATTAAAGAAGTTGTTTTGTTGTATTTGTGTTTCGAGAAGTTCATACACCTGACCTACTTCAACTCTTCAAGGACAAATAGCCTACCCTGTAAAAAGACTAGTAGGTATGCAATTCGTTTGGCTTTTCTTGGATGATTCTTTACACCAACATGTTAATCATCATTTTTTAGTTATTAATTCTATTAATGTAACATTATGTGTTGTTAGGCAATTTATACAGTTCCGGTTGCAAATACGAATTAAAGACATTGGTTCGGGAAGTTATTGTACATCACTTTCATCTTAGAGATGTATGTATTTGCGTTACTTTGAGAATTTTGTAATTTTGTGTTACTTTCAAATCTTTGTAATTTATATTTTTGGGTTATATTGGTTTTAATTTAATTTTGTTTTTTGTATTTTTTATTTCCATTTTTAGATAATTTGTTTATAATGGGAATTTATAAAGATTTTTTAATAAAATTTACTGAAAACTAAACCAAAATAATTAAAAAAATATTTTTTTAGCTTAAACACCAAAAGATGCGGTTCTAAAACCGCATCTCTTGAATATATTGAGAAAATATAGTTTTTTCTTAAATTATCAAAAGATGCGGGTCTAAACCGCATTTTTTGGAACCGCATCTTTTGGCTTCTAGTCATAAGATGCTATGCCATAAGATGCGGGTCTAGAACCGCATCTTATTGCCAATTTAACCGCATCATTTGATCATTTTTGTACTAGTGGTCTCAAAAGACATGCCCCGAATAACTAAAGCGTGTTTGGTAGGAATTCTTCTCAGATTGGCTTGCAAAACGAATAAATGTATTTATGAAATCACCCATTTTATTCCAAAAGAAATTATGTTCCTCCTATCAGAATTCACCATATCAGCTCTGCCAGTTGGGGTGGGACTGTTAGAATTTTTCCTAAATTTTGGTAAAAACCGCGGATTAAGCCCAACTTTAGATTACCTTGGTAAATACAAAATTCCTTGTGTTCGTGAACCGTTCGCGAACGCGCTCATTTCCTTAATGAACGAACACGAACATAAAATCTCGTTCGGTAAGGGTTCATGAACCGTTCGTGAACACATTTATTTCCTTACCGAACGAACACGAACAGTGTTCATGAACCATTCGTGAACACATTTATTTCCTTAACGAACGAACACGAACAAAGCCTTGTTCGTGTTCGTTCGGTTCGTTTACAGCCCTAACCTTGACTAGTAATTTTTCCATTAATTTATCCATAATATAATTTTATTGAGATGTCCTTTGGATGCATATCTCTTGTTGCCAAGTTTTAGTTGTTTTTTTTTTTTTTTTTTTTTCATCTCAAACTAATAACCGAAGCATTCCAAGTATAGATCGGAATCTACGCCAATTGAAAGAACGACACATTTGGCCTTTTTGTCAAATTTATATACATATATTAATTTCCAACACTAGACGTATTTTATTGAATAGTTTAATAACTTATCTTGTATTCATATCTTATATATGGTCTTAACTTATAGTAATGACAACTACAACTTTTTTATAAACCATTTAACAGTTTATTGAAACTATAAAATAGTTGAGTAACCAAGTAGCTTTAGACAACCAACTTAGAAGACACATGACAATTGGAAAAGAAAGCCCCAACCAAGGTTACAAATGAAACTTGAAACTTAAGTATGACAATGCGATTGAAAGGATATTGAGACTGATTGAGCTAGCTAGAAGCGTACGGCAATGTGACTGTCTGTTTACCGCAACCAAAAACGTCACAATAAGCTTGACATGTTAACATGAATACAGAAACAATGCTAGCCATGAACGCTACAATCTTCCATGAAGATTTAACTAAACTGCCAATACCCCTCAAAACCACCAGCAACCAACGTGCTGGCTTCTTCAAGAGCAAATATGTCTGCATGCTCAGTCTACTTTCATAAACCTTATTAATTTCATCGATCACTTCCCGCAACATGGATTTCTCTTTAGTTTTCATGTTTGGTATAGAACTGCTCATCCCCGTAAAGAGTTTAGCAACTTCATCCGCACCCATGTCACCTATGATAACATTCTGACTTTTGAGGTACTTGGCATCATCCTTGGTAATGATAAGCCCACACATCAAACCCATATATTCATTAAGTGGGAAGCTATCGGAGTTGGCTGTCACTGTTTCATAAGCAACCAAATTTCTTAAAATGACCTCGGAGTCGTTGTTCAAAGTGATTATTGGCAGGTAAATATCTTTCTCGATGATGCGTATATTTTGAATTCCTTCGTCTTCTTTTAGGCAGTGAAACTGGAATCCAGATTTATCATGGAGTTTGGAAGCTGAAGGGACTACGGAAATTTCATTTTTGGTGAACGTTTCTAGAAGGGAGATAGTTTGTTCATATACTTGAACAATCTCTTTCTGTGGAAGTTTTGAAAGGAAACTATGACCCTGTGAAATAGATTCCCAATTCTCATGACTGCTGAGCTATTTATAATCTTTATAAACATCAAGGAGTTGGTTCCCAGGGAGGTTGTTTACTATTGAATAATACATATAATGGAGAAGATGGTCTACACTGGAAGGAGCTTGTGACTTTGAACACAACTTAAGTGGTGAATGAATCTCACAATACACTCGAAACACGGAAGGTGAAAAGCTATTGGTAGGATCGGAGGAGTTACCTGACGATGAGTGTAAAATATCTTCGATCTCCTTCAACACCATAAACGGAATTTGGTTCGCCACCATCAATATATCTTGTGCCACCAATCTTTTTTTAGTTAGAAGTTGATCAAACTCCTCAAATTTCTCCTTCACTTCCTCCAATTCATCATTGGTTTCCGCCTCTAGAAGCCTTCTTAATTTATCATGTTTCTCTGCAATATGTTTACGCTCTTCGTCTCTAAGTTTAGCTATATGTGCTTTGTTCTTTAATGACTGTAGATACTCATCTAGTGGACCATTATAAGAGCACCCGGGGTGGGTACGTGATACCCAAATATCACGCGTGGAACTTGTTAGATATTTTAGTGTAATCGGGGGATTGACTTGGTGATCAAAGCGAATAATAATACACATCAAGCAAGTTAGGAGGTGCGGGAGTGCACGCTTGTTTGAGTTATTATTATTATTCAGAGTGTACGGGCGGAGCCCGTACCCTACGGGGGTTCCAAGGGGGCAGCGCCCCCTTGGCGGGGGTCCGGGGGCAGCGCCCCTGGGAGCAGGGTCCAAGGGGCGGCAGCCCCAAACTCGTAAAGACAGTTTTGATCACATTTTCTCTGGTTCAATCAATTCACGCAAAAACACATACTCAGGTTCAATTTCTCGAAATCAGAGTTGTATCCGATTGAATTATTCGGGTGAACCACCAAAATAATTTGATCTGAGAGTGATTACACGCCTCTCTGATCATCCGTTTTCTAAAAATTCCCCAACAGAACTTATGCCTACACCGCCGCCGCCTTCACTTTTCACGCGTTAATATTGTAACGCGTTAAATGGATGACGCGTTGAAAAAAACAGAAATTTCCGTTCAATTGAAAAAAACAAAAGTTGCCGTTCAATTCTCCCACTCACAATTCTCCAACTCAAAAAATAAAAAAAAATCTTCAACTCAATACAAAAAATTCTACAACCAAATCCAAAAAATTTCTCAACAAAGATGGATGGCTCAAGCAAGAGGGGTTCAGGTTCTAGCAAAAGAGATTCGGGTTCGAAGAGAAATCCCGGACGACCAAAGGTTCGAGCGAATCTTGGCGAGCCGGCGCGCTTTATTTTTTATTTTTAGTTTGTAATTTACGTTTTATTTAAATGAAATTTATAATTTTAGTGTTTTATTGTTAATTTATAATTAAAAAAATAAAAATAAAAAAATTAGTGAGTGATGGAATTTGTACAAGTGATGACCATTTCCAGCAAAAAAGGGTGTGAGTGATGGAAATAATGGTTGATGATATGGCAGAACCTGATTGGATGTTGTGAGTGATGGAATTGAGGGTGAGTTATTCCACCCCTACCCCCCTAAGTATGGAACAAATTAAGCAAGAAGAGACCATCAATGGCAAAGATCGTAGCCAACGAATCATCATCTTGTAGGAACATGTCATAACATGAACGTAACATAGGGACAGATCTTCGAACTTTATCTAGGACATGGAGCTTAAAATCCTTAATATCGTAATCCTTTAGGACCTTTCGTACGACAGCAAGTTTTTTCTGCTCCGTCTTCTTGTAGGGCTGTGACCGAAAGTGATGAATCGGACCTAGCCCAATCTGTTGTGGTTCATAGGCCTTAGGTTTTTTTTGTGTTATGGTTTCAGGTACTTGAAATAGCGAAACAGAAGGGGTTTCAGAGTCAGTTTCGAGCTGATGATTGAAGATTTCAATTATTTCAACAACCCATTTAAGCTATTTAGGGTCTGAAATCAACACTGTATCTGTTGTGGAGGCCATATGATGAATACTAGCTTTTTACCCGCGCCGCGCGTTGCGGTGGCGACATGACGTCACATGCGTGACGATGATGACATTGATGTGTGGCGCGCCACGCGTGACGTATGAATTTACCTTTGAAAGAAATAAACCAAAAAATACCTTGAAGTTTCACCTGCGATCCCATCCTAGCTTTGCAAGCTGATTTAATACACAGTAATACAAACTAAAGTTAATTTGAAAAGCCCAAAAAAATAAGAAACAAAGAAATAAAAACAACTATTCGACTACTAATTTCAAATTATGTTGGTGTGATTTAGCAACTAATAACCAAGTCAGTGATAGATTGGTATGAACAGTTTACATCTATGAATCCTACGAATCTGAAACATAATTAATTAACTTACATTTGGTGGAGTTTTGTGGTTCCTTTTGAGCATTTCACCTAGAGGAAAACAAACCCAAAACAGATTACAAATGTACTGGTTGCCATTTGATATCAGGCGACCATCTGCTAGCATCATAGCATGAGTATATTGCCCAATCACTTTGTCAAAGCAAAGTAAATCACACGAAGAGGCATTCAAGGTAAGCATAAAGCGAAAACTATTCAAGTAGGGAAAAAATTAAAGGACAATGTCAACAAATGACCGTTAGCATACAAAAGAAAGGAACAATGAGGCTCAGATATGTGAAGCTTATGCCCCGCCAAGATACGGAATACCTCATCTTCAAAATGAAGAGGATAAACTGCCATGGCTGCATAGTCCGACTGTGATGCAAGCACTTAAACACCACAGCATGTCGGCTGCCCCGCCAAGACACGGAATATCTCATCTTCAAAATGAAGACGATAAACCACCATGGCTGCATAGTCCGATTGTGATGTAAAAGCAGAGACAAATACATGCCAACACTGAACAGTGCACAAAGAGTAAGTTATCATCATAGCCCCTAAAACAAAAAGAAACAATAATCATTCTACACATGTCGACTAACAAAACAAAGTATGAATCACTCATTCTTTGATGTTTGCAAGGTGGTCCATAAACTGATAGCAAATAGGCCGAATCTTTTGGCTATAGTGATCCACACGTATGTAAATCATCAACCCCTGTAGATTTGACAAACAATCAAAATATTCAAACAAAGAAATCTCAAAAATTCAATTGAAAAGGCCTTTGAAGTGACCGTAATATAAGAATTTTTTGTTAAGAATACACCTGAATAAATATTATCGACGCTATATGATACTTTATCACACTCTCACCGGTCGCCAGTTCCACCAACACCAACGCCGCCAGCCCAAGCACCGCCACGCGCCCATTCATCCTCTCCGAATACGGGCTAAACCCGAAGTCCACCTTCAACCCACCCGACATCGGCTCCTTTAACGGCACCGGTGGGAGGAACATGTTTCCGCTAGACCCACCCGGTTTTTTCCCCGTTAGACAAACAAACCAACAATATAAGTAGGACGTTTTACAAAGTACAAAAAACAAATCTTCCAATATCTAGCATCAGAAAGTCATTAAATCATAACTATACTCCCGTTCATCAAACCCCTACACTAACTTAATATAGAGCTCAAAGTCAACATATTGAAGTTATCAATTCACAAACCTAATCCACAAAAGAAAGTACCAGATAGGAAAGGAAGAAATAATTATTTAAAGAGTAAATAGCTTTTTTTTCCCAAATCAAGAAACATCATGATGCCTTAGCATTATAAATCATATAATCAACCTAGATTTCAATTTCATCAAAACTACATCAAATTAATCTAAAACTCAAGGTTAACACCAGCAAGTTACAAATTCACATATACAAAGTCCTGAGTTCAGAGTAAAAACAAACAATTTCACCATATCAGATATCCAAATTATGAGCTCCAAACCAAAAGTCAAAACACCATCTAATCAATTTTGTTTTCAATTTCGTCAAAACTCATCAATAATCCATCTAAAAGTTAAAACTCAACGTCATCAAGTCACAAACTTGCATAAAAATATGTCTTCCTTCAAAATTCTGAAAAAAGTGAATAATCTGACTTTTATTGAATCGAGTCATCATGAACTTCAGCATCAAAGCCCCATCCAACACAACCTAGTTCTAAATTCAATCAAAATCATTGATCTACACAAAAAATGCATGTAGAAATGAACACAAATCATCGAGCATCGTCGATATCATACCCTAATCAAAATTCATGAAACAAACAGCAACCGAAAGAGTAATTTGTTCAATTTGAAACAAATTATCCTCAAATCAATTAAAAACCACACCCATCCATAGTTTCCTACACAAACAGCAAATCCTATCAAGAAAACCCTAAAATTGGGTAAAATCATACAATTAGGTCAACTCAATTCAAATATATAACAACACATGATCTGAAGTAGAGAGATCGATAGACTCACAATAAAGTCGATGCCGGGATGATCGGAGCTCCAGAAGATATCATGATCGACGACAACGAAGTTACCGGAAACCGTATCGCCTTCGTAGAGTACGTATTAAGTTACCGGAAACCGTATCGCCTTCGTTGTTGACGGTGACTGAGAGCACCGATACGTCGCCGGTGAAGGCTGAGAGGAGGAGAAACCCTAGAATCGCATACGCTTTCATCATCGTCTCCGTACGGACCTGTCAGAGACGGTCTTCGAAGCTCCCAGTGTCCGGTGAGTCGGTGGTGGGTGGGTCTTCAGGGGTTGAGTCTTCGGGGGTTGAAGGAGAGGGTTTGGAGCGGCTGCGCGTGACGGCAGAAGTGGGAAAGAGGCGGAGGACGGTGGTGGTCACGTTGATGGTGACGCTGGAAGACAACGGCACATACACCTTGCAAAGATCAGTGAGAGCAGCAATGGTCGCAGACATCAGGAAGAAAAGGAGTGGAACAGGGTGGAAATCGAAGAAGACAAACCTCAGTGGCAAAACCCAAAAGTGGGAAAAATCCCTGGCGCAAAGGGGCGATGGCATTTGATATATATAATAATTATGATGATAAAGCTATAGATGGTGGTACTTAGGATGCATTACCTATGTAAATGTGATGTGTTTATATAATTTATTAGTAGATGTGAACTTTGTGCCACTTGTAATTTAAACGTCAACTAGCAATAACACCCGCGCGCTTTGCAGCGCGGGTACGTCACAATCATCGAATGGATTAATCCAAATGTTATGTGATGCGTTAATCATATGAAAACGCGTGTTTAGACGTTTCCCGATTGAACTTAATGTAACATATATAAGAATTGCGATTGGATCAAAACATAACGTAAATCAAATTTATATCATACAATCATAATGTATTATATGTGACCCGACTCATAAATAGAAAACGTAACATATGTAACGGGAAAGTTGACATGTATAATTAAAAGAGATTAATTAGAACTTTGTGAAAAGGGAAAAAAGAAACCCCGATTTGACTCCACTCGATTCGAAACAAATTTTACCAAACATTCATAAAATAAGCACGAAAACATATTATATTGACCTGACTCGTTTCCCAAAAAAATTACGTCGAAACATACACCAACTTGAATGTATACCGAAACGTACATAAAAATGGTTTTTTAATACGAAAACGTATTATATTTGACCTATCTCATTTTTAGAAAAAGGTTACTTCGAAACGTATAGCAAATCGATTTCATGCCGACAAATACATAAAAATATACACGTAAAAATAGTTTCTTTTAAAGTAAATGAGGTATAGGGGTAAATTCGAAACAAATTATTAGTAAAAAACTTAATAGGTTAAATACGTTCGTAAAATTGTGTTAAGTAGCACCAATGCCACACCACTGCCAACGACCACCAATATCAGGAAAACTCGTAAAAATAAAATAAATAAAAAAGGAATAAATAACACCGAATGAAAAAAACAAACGTAAAATTGTTGAACCACGGACGCCCATTGCGTCATGTTAATGTGAGAAATTAGACCGTAACGTAAAAACGTAGAAAAGAATAACTAAGTCGATCTAGGACCCGCACGTTGCGATGAACTTCTCAAACGGTGAAAAATAGACGCGTTGCGATGGGCCTGTAAAACGGGAAAAATAGACAAAAAACATTGAACCCCACACGCACATTGCGGCGTGTTGACTCGCAAATTTAGAATGAAACATAAAACGAAAAACTTGCGAAAGTTAAAAGTATGAGGGACTAAAGTTGAACATAAAAAAAATTGTTTGTGTTAAATTGCAAAAGATTAAAAAGCTTTGGGTAAAAGTAAAAAAAATCAATAGGGTTAAAATGTAAAAGGTAAAAGACTTTTAGATTTAAAGTAATAAAATTCAATTTTTTTTTGAAAAGCACCCAATGCATAGTGTACAACCATATGAAGCAACAACATGTTGCTTATTTATAATGTGGTAATTTGTCTGATTGACTATTAATCCGGCACGTTAATCATGCATTGCTTTTATAATTAAAAATATTATATATAAAGACTTGAGGTGGTTCTAGAAATGAACTACGTCACCAACGCAGCGTCACACTCCATTGCTAGCTCTTTAATTTTCAGAGCCGTAATTTATCTTTCATTAATGTATACAATTTTTTTGGTTTCTCAATTCAAGATAATTAGTTTTTCTGATCATTTATCTATCATTAATATATATATCAGGTGACCAATTTTCTGGTGTTGTTTTGTTGCACTACAAACTTAACTCTTTCATACTCTAGATTACGTTGGAAATGCGTATGAAACAAAAATTGAAGCCTAGAAGCCTAGAAACTTCTGTAAGATTAAATATGTTATGATTTAATGTTTAATCTAGGAGTCATTATAATCATTTACATTATATAGATCAAAATATACAACAACCTATTAAATAATTAGTTGGTAATTGTTGATAGACCATATTCCCCTTATTAACTAATTAGGTTTTCTCTTGGGTGCATATATAAGGAGACTTATGTAGAGGTTAAAGGGACACACACACATAACCTAATTATCATAACATCAATTCGGCATCCCTCTCCTCAACCGATACCCTTCTCGGTTTTCATCATCACCGTCATTAGTTTGCACCCTAAGGAGGAACCAGATCATCCTGACAAATGTCGAACTCAATGGCTGCATCACTGACTGGATTCTCCACAGCACTGTCTGCTATAACAAGTATGTTTTCATGTTTTCCAATATGCCTAAAACAGAACTGATCAATATGTGGTATCAGAGCATATGTTGATTAATCGGTTCTGTTTCCGTATCCATTATTCTGGGATTGAAATCTGGAAAACAGAAATTTTGAAAGTCTAATATAATTCACAGCATGGGTTCGAGTCCTTTTAAAGTCATCGATATCACTGTTTTGAAAATTTAATTGGTTTATTATGTGACTCGAAATCATATGGTTGATATTAATATCCGAAATCTGTTTTAGAAGCCTTAATTTTCAGGTTTCGGGTTCCAGAATCATGTTTTGTTTTTTTAGGGTTCATAATGTGTTCTTAGGAAAATTCAAAATTCCTTTATGTTTTGGAAAATAATTTGAATTGTTGAATGTTTTTCCTAATTTTGATATGTTTTGTCTACTAAGGATTTTCGAAATCTGTTAAAAGGATAACAGATTATGATTTTCGAAATATTTTGATTAAATTAGATCAATGTTAAAACAGGAAACTCTATCACAATTCCTAAGAATTTGAATTTTCAGTTATTTTCACAATAACAGCTGTTGACAGTAGGTTCGAGATCACCTTTAACGAGGTGAGACCAAGATTGCGACTCGAAATCATAAAGGTTTCAACAGGAGATTGCGACTCGAAACCTCATTATGGAGTCGAGATCTCATAAAAATTCAGTACTCGAAACCTCGAGATTTCGACTGCGTTTTCGACTGATATTAGTGACTCGCAACCAGGTGATTGCGACTCAAAATCTTAATGACTCGAAACCTCATAATGTTTCATGTTGAGTCGAAACCTTAACTTGAGATCTCACTCGAAACCTCATTATTTTAGGCAGTTAATGTGAGCTAAAATTTGGCTCGGGGCTCCGCGCTAACAGGTGGTTTGCTATTAAATAATTGGTTTTTGTAAATACTTAGTTAATTAAACAGAATCATATAATGTTTTACAAAACCTAAATGGCATAACTTGAATGAGCTTCTGATGCATCATTTCTGGCCAAAGCTGATTTGATACATCTACTTATCGTTCAAGTATTACGAAAGCTATGTTGAGTGTGCATTACAAACATGAATGTCTTAATATCTGGCTAAAGCTGATTTAATTCATCCATGCATAGCATACTTAACAAGTGCATAACTATAGTGATTGTTTCATTTCTGGCCAAAGCTGATTTGTCACAATCACTTTGCACACATGCTTAAATGATTACACTTCTGGCCAAAGCTGATTTGTCTTCGTTTAAGTAGAATTTTAACTAAGTCTATTAATTTGATGTTAGTAATAGACAATATCACAGCTTCATAATTAAAATGGTCATTATTTATGCCTGCCTTAGTATAACCATTGTTGTAAGAATCGCTAGGCGCTAGTCGGGTGGTGGGGTACCGACTAGCGATTAATCGGGATTAATCGGATTGAGATTTTTATATGTAATTTTTAGTTATATATACACACACATTTTTATATATAGTTTTCTAAAGTAAACATGTTTTAACCCCTCATTGACCCATTTTTTTAAGTAATTGCAAGGAATTTATAAAGTTTGGTCGAACTTTAACCGGCGTATGGCCAAATTTGGATAGAATAAGACCGCCATTGACTGCCTAGTGATTAATCGGCCATTAATCGGTGAACCTCCGATTAGTGATTAATCTGTGACTAATCGAAGACTAGTCGGGATTTTTACAACCATGAGTATAACATGCCCTTAGATCACATTAGGACTTCTTGATCTGTATCATAATTCGCTCATCTTATTTCCACTATCAGCACCCAATTGTGGGATTCCACATTTGACTGGTGATAACTTTGTTGCATGGAAGGATGCTCTCATGATTACGCTTGGATTCCTAGACTTTGATTATGCTCTAAGAGAGAATCAGCCAGCGGACCTTACTCCTCAAAGTACTGCTGCTGAGCAGTTGACACATGAAAAGTGGACTATGTGTAACCGCATGTCTCTTATGTTTATGAAGCAGTCCATAAGCAATGCAATCAGAGGGGCCATTCCTGATTCTGAAGATGCTAAAACCTACTTGGCTTCTGTAGAGGCACAATTCAAAGGGACGTCTAAAGCATACGCTAGTACTCTTATCCTCAAGCTAGTGACAACTAAGTATGATGGGAGGAGCGGCATTCACGAGCACATCATGATGATGAATGACATGGCCAATAAGCTGAAGGGGCTAGAAATGGAAATCAGTGATGGTTTCCTCGTTTATTTCATCATTACTTCGCTTCCTTCGTCTTTTGAAGCATTCAAGATCAATTACAACACTCAGAAGGACAAATGGACGATGAGTGAGCTGGTCGCTATGTGTGTACAGGAGGAAGAGCGTATGAGGATGGATCGCACTACTGATGTTGCTAACTTCACCACCTCCAACTCTAAGAAGAGGAAGAACAATCATCACAGAAAGGATGCTTCCAAAGGCCCAATCCTAATACAAGTGCACCTTCCAGCTCTAAGAACTCCTTAGGCAAAATCAACTGCAAGTTTTGTAAAAAGGCAGGGCATATGCAGAAGGAATGCCCTGACTTTAAGGAGTGGCTGGCTAAGAAAGATAACGATTATTTTATGATACTTGAGTCCTATAATTTAAATGTTCCTGCTAATTCTTGGTGGTTTGATTCTGGTTCTATGGTTCATGTTACCAATTTAACTCAGGGATTCCTTACAATCTGGAAGCTGGGAAGAAACCAAAGAACGCTTAAGGTTGGGGATGATCGAGAATTAGAAGTGAAGGCCATTGGAACATTACAATTATTTATGAAAACTGGTTTATGTATTAAACTAAATGATACCTTATATGTTCCTGAGGTAACTCGGAACCGTGTATCAGGACCAAAGTTAGACATGGACGGTTTTATTGTTTCCCATGGTCATCGCAAACTCTCTATCCTCTATGATTCTGTTCTTTATGGTACTGGTATTCTGGATGGTGGTCTCTATAGATTAGAACTAGATGATGATTTTTCCAAATCTTTGTTGTCATATAACATTAATGAATCACTCACAAAGATGAAAGAGAAACGGGATTTAGAGACTTCATCCATGTTGTGGCATCAACGTTTAGGCCACATCTCAAGAGAAACGATTAAATCGTCTCGTAAAGGATGAAGTCTCTTATTTTGGAACATGTGTCAAATGTCTTAAAGGTAAAATGACATTAGAGAATAAGAAAGGTGCCACTAGGAGCTCTAATTTATTAGAACTCATTCACACTGACATTAGTGGTCCCTACCAAATCGCTGGCATAACAGGACATACTTCATTTATCACTTTCATTGATGATTATTCTCGTTACATGTACTTGTATCTTATTAAGGAAAAGTCTGAATCTCTTACAACTTTTAAAGATTATAAGGCTGAAGTTGAAAAGCAATTAGATCGTCAGATTAAAGTTGTAAGATCAGATGGAGGTGGTGAATATTATGGAAGACATACTGATGTGGGCCAAGCTCCTGGTCCATTTTATGAGTTTTGTAAAGGCCAGGGGATTGTGAACCAATATACCATGCCTTGTACACCTCAGCAGAACGGTGTCGCTGAACGAAGAAACCGTACCCTTATGAACATGGTGCGCAGTATGTTAGCCAACACTAATTTACCATTATTCCTCTTGACTGAAGCGTTAAAAGCAGCTGTTCATATACTTAATAGAGTTCCTTCTAAGTCTGTCCC
Organism: Helianthus tuberosus; assembly: GCA_030545235.1. Lineage (NCBI taxonomy): Eukaryota > Viridiplantae > Streptophyta > Magnoliopsida > Asterales > Asteraceae > Helianthus > Helianthus tuberosus. Next base: position 14,663,958 of record CM060410.1, read on the forward strand.
TAAAACTCCTTATGAACTTTGGACAGGAAGGAAATCGAGTCTTAGATATATGAAAGTATGGGGCTGCATTACTGAAGCAAAACTTTACAATCCTTTCTTAAGGAAACTTGACCCTAAAACAGTTACCTGATTCTTTATCGAGTATCCTGATAACTCAAAGGGTTACCGTTTCTATTGTCCTTCCCATGTCACCCGTATTGTTGAAACCAAGCGTGTTGCGTTCCTGGAGGATTTCAAGGTCAGTGGGAGCAATACCAACCCTTACGAAGAATTGAAAGAAGTACAAGACGCGGGGGGGGAGAGACTCGTCGCTTACCATTACTCTGATTACTCCTCTTGTACCCAATGCAACTACTGTACCTGAAGCTACTGCACCAACTCTAAATTTACCTCTAGAATCAGAACCCATTATACCTCATAACGAAGGCACATCAAACACTCAAAACCAAGACAACGTTGAACCCGATAATCAACTCAGGAGGTCATCTAGGCCCAGAAGGCCTACTAATTGGGATGATTATCTTACCTACCTGACTGAAATGGATCCCGGAAAGCTTAATGGTCCTATCTCTTACAATGAAGCAATTAACAGTGATCACTCTTCTGAATGGAATAAAGCAATAATTGATGAGCTTGAATCCATGAAGAAAAATGACATTTGGGATTTGGTAGAATTACCCAACGGTGTTAAACCCATAGGATGTAAATGGGTATTCAAAACAAAACTGGATCCGAATGGGAACGTTGAACGCTACAAAGTGAGATTGGTTGCAAAGGGCTACATTCAGAAAGAGGGAATTGATTACCAAGAGACGTTTTCACCTATCTCTCATAAAGATTCATTAAGGATCGTCATGGCCCTAGTAGCTCATTTTGAATTAGAGCTGCATCAGATCGACGTTATAACCGCTTTCCTTAACGGAGACTAAGACGAAGATGTTTACATGAAACAACCTTAAGCCTTTAAACCTAAAGGTCAGGAGCATCTAATCTGTAAGTTGAAGAAATCCATTTACGGGTTAAAATAAGCATCACGTAAATGGTACCTTAAGTCTGATGAAGTTATGAAGAAACAAGGTTTTATGAAGAATCAAGTGGATCAATGCACCTACCTCAAGATGAGTGGGGAGCAACTTTACTATACTTGTCCTTTACGTAGATGATATTCTATTGGCAAGTAATAGTTTAGACATGTTGCATGAGTCGAAGCGGTTACTCTCGCATAACTTCGACATGAAGGATCTCAGAGATGCTTCTTACGTCATTGGCATCGAAATTCACCGAGATAGACACAAAGGGATCTTAGGATTGTCTCAAAAGGCTTACATAGATCGTGTCCTTACACGTTACAACATGAAATAGTGCAAACCCTCCATCGCCCCAGTAGTTAAGGGAGATGTTTTCAGTTCATTTCAGTGTCCGACAATAGAGGTTGAGAAGGAGCAAATGAGCCAGATACCTTATGCGTCAGTAGTCGGGAGCCTGATGTATGCTCAAGTCTGTACTTGCACATATATCGCTTATATTGCTGGAATGCTAGGCCGTTATCAGACTAATCCTGGCCTAGATCACTGGAAAGCAGCTAAGAAGGTACTTTGATATCTGTAAGGGACGAAAGACTATAAGCTGACTTATAGAAGAAGTGATCATTTAGAAGTGGTAGGCTATTCTGATTCTGACTTTGCCAAATGCAAAGATGACAAGAAATCCACTTCGGGCTATATCTTTATGTTAGCAGGCGGACCTATCTCATGGAAGAGTCATAAACAACAGTTGACCACAACTTCCACAATGATGGCAGAGTACATTGATGTTTATAACGCAACCTGTCATGGAATGTTGCTTAGAAATCTGATCACTGGACTCAAAATCTTTAATTCCATTTCTAGACCATTGAAGCTTTATTGTGATAACTCAGCTGCCGTTAGTTTCTTAAACAGTAACAGTTCGACTGGAGCTGGTTTATATCTCGATACAAAATATATGTTCGTACGTGAACGAGTTGAGGAAAATAATCTTTGTATTGAGTATATTAGTACTAAAGATATGCTTGCGGACCCGATGACTAAAGGTCTCCCACCTAAAGTTTACGAAGAACATGTTCGGAATTTGGGATTTAGTAAAGACCATGTTTAGCATATTGTACTAGCTTATTTTTTATGTTAATGAAATTTCCTCAGTTTGATTTGGTATGTCTCTTAGAATATGTTCAACCGGTATAATGGCATATAGACAAATAAAATTACAAATCAAACAAAGGGCTTATGTGTATTTTGATCATAACGATTAGGTTTTAAATTGAGGCTATAGTATGACTAATGGGGGGTCCTGAGTCGCATGATGATTCAACGGCTGTATTTCTCTGCTATAGTTCTTGGTTTAAGGCAAAAATGAGTGTTAACTCTTGATCAGGCTTATCTTATACTCATAGTAAATGATTACTCGGCTAAGTGGGAGAATGTAAGATTAAATATGTTATGATTTAATGTTTAATCTAGTAGCCATTATAATCATTTACATTATATAGATCAAAATATATAACAACCTATTAAATAATTAGTTGGTAATTATTGATGGACCATATTACCCTTATTAACTAATTAGGTTTCCTCTTGGGTGCAAATATTAGGAGACTTGTGTAGAGGTTAAAGGGACACACACACACACACATAACCTAATTATCATAACATCAATTCGGCCTCCCTCTCCTCAACCGATACCCTTTTCGGTTTTCATCATCACCATCATTAGTTTGCACCCTAAGGAGGAACCAGATCATCCTGACAAATGTCGAACTCAATGGCTGTATCTCTGATTGGATTCTCCACAGCACTATCTACTGTAACATGTATGTTTTCATGTTTTCCATTATGCCTAAAACAGAACTGGTCAACAACTTCACTTTGCGACGCCTTTCTATCAATTTTGTAGAAAAAAAACCCGCTACAAGAATCAAAACCAATATAGACGAAAGTATAGCGACGACCAGATGTCATCGCCATAGTTTTTTGTTTTAGTGAAGACAAGTCACCGTGAAAAAGACTGGTTCAATATTTTGGGTTTTTGGGTTCTATAGCGATGAAAACCCGTGGCTTTATCTTAGGCAGATTGGTTCAATATTTTTTTCTTTGTTTCTGCATATACAAAATCCAAAACGACGTAGTAAAGTGACTACCCGTCATCGCGATAGATAAATTAGTGGTTTTCCTTTTTGTTTCAGAATATACAGAAACCGACGATGTAGCTTGACCGGACCCTGTTATTATGACAGGTAGTCGCCACAGGGTTTAGAATTCTCTACAATCGTATGAAGCTCTTTGTGTTCATTTACGCACCAAATCGTTTCCCCTCCATCTCTTTCACAACACCGGCGTGTATGGACGAAATCATGGACCTCAGATGACATACACGACCGGAAAACCCCTTTTTCTTCTCCATACTCTGATATACAAGTGTGACTAACAAGTGACAACAACGGAAACAAAGCATATTTTGGTCAATCAATTAGTTGTAAGTCTTCTGCTTGTAAGTCCTCTCCGCGTGTCTGTATTGTTCTCAGATTATTCGTTGCTATTCAGGTTCCTAGGTAGCAAGCATCCAATACTCATGAAATTGGTCGAGGAAGCTGATCATTGTGGTAAGAAATAAGGTCCGCTAGAACAGAAATTGGTTGATGAACATGAACTGAGGTCGAGGAGCAAGCTTCGGTCAAATACTTCAAGTCACAGATTACACAAACACCTAACACTAAGTTGAAAGTCCTATTAGGTTTCCGATGCAGGCCCAAGTATAGAAGACCGGGCCATGACATTTCTGGAGGCCCATGATCGAACTTCCAAGAGTGTTTTACGAAAACGAGCATAACTTTGGCTAGGGGTCTCCGTTTTGGGCGTTCGACCAGTCAAATCGAAGCTTGAAATGAGGAGCACGTCGTGCTAAGGCCCTAAAAGGGCCTTGTCCAAGTTTCGGCCCCAAAAACGCGTTCTAATGGCAGTTTTGGACACTTTTATGTTTTTTCGATGTTTTATGCATTTTGTTTTTCGGCTTGTGTTTGGCCCATGGCCTATTTGTGGTCCATTTCGAATTTCTGTCTTTATTTATATGTTGCTCTTGTAATTTGGATGGTCATAAATCAATTTCGAGTTTACTCACTTTTCACTTCAAATTCTCTACCCTTTGGTTTGAATTTTGGGGGTTTGGGGAAGATCATCACGGGTATTCACAGAATCAACGTGATTTGTTCTTCATTGTCATAACACGCGCTACATCAGTTTCCCTACATTTCTGACAATGTTGAATACTAAAATCCATATTGGGTTTACTTAAATCGCTAGACCTTTATCTTTTTATTTTGAACCACAAATGTTACCCTACTTTACACCAGTTATTCTAAATCACGTATTTCGCCTGAATTTGAACGTGAAACCTCTCATCTAAGTGGCATGTGTCTCTACCAAGTGGGCTAGCCCCACGTGTTGCCCAAGTTTGAATGTGAGACTTCTCATATAAGACACATGTACCTTTACTAAGTGGGCTAGCCTCACATTGACTAAAGACATCAAGATAAAAACGTTTATCTTGATTAGTTGGTTAGACGGTGACCCATTAAAGGTAAGGGCCTATGAAGTGGAGTCCGGGGAAGATCTGGTGAGACCCAGCCCTAATCCGAGATCACTGTAGGTCCGTTTTTCTCGGAGGATCCGATACGTAACCTATCCTTGTTTATCAAAAACACTATCACGGGTGCGGAATCCCCGTAAAGGTGCAAACCAAACAAATGTAAAGCGGATAGCACAAACAGATAATCAAAGATTCACTTGGATTAAAAGGACGAGAACATTCACAAACATATACACACAATGTTTGACGATAAACTCTCTGGTTTCACTATGCTCTCATGAACTAAACTGTGAACCATGCTTAGTATTTATACAGACCCTTGGACGAAAACAAGTGTGACGAAATTACTGATTTCGCCACACCCATATCGACGAAATCCAAAAGGGCTTTCGCCATGATGATTGCTGACGAAAACACATCTGTTTTCGTCAAAACCAAACAAGAACAGATTCTACTAAGGCATGGACAGTTAAAAGCATGATTACACAACCTCTAAACATAATGCACACTAGCATTAAGTTAAGATACAAATACAAAGACAAGACATCATACCAAGTAGGATAGGAGGATATCCGACTAGGTAGACACGACGGAACGTACAGACTCGATAACAAAAGACCATTTAACATACAAAGAAACAAGACAAGTTACAGACACAAAACTGCACTAACAAACTCCCCCTTGTCTGTTGCTTGGTCTTCGCTCTTTGAGTCTTCAATCTTCAGTGTTTTGCTGACCAGCTGCTTCCGGCATGAATTCCACGATAAAAGCAGAAACAAGTAACGCGTTGGAACATTAAAGCTTGTTGAGCGTACTCGTCTTCATAGAAGATATCATGCCGAAACAGTTTGTTGATGTCGGCCACAGACCTGTTGACAATCCACATCGGATCTAGCATGCGGAAGTTTTCCTGATCTTTAAATACAATCACCGCTTCATGCGTATCCGAGTCGTAACACCATAACCGCATATTCCCCAAGAAATTCTGTTTCATCGGCATCAGCGGAATTTTATCCATGACTTTCGGAGGCTGATAGATAAGCTTGTATCGACCCGTGTTAGTCTCTGGATCTAATGTATACTTAATCTGCTGATAGATCGAAAACTGCGGTTTGTAAAGTTCATCTTTCCACCCGTTTCGACGATTGAACCTCAATCTCTTTTCGAACAAAGTTGCTCCAGCATAGTTTGAGCGATTGATCAGTTTCAACTTCGTTAAGGAAGCAGCGTCATAGAATGGCAGAGATGTGATACTCAAAAGCGAATTGAAATACTGGACTCCGTGTTCGCGCTTGATGGCCACACAGTGAATATCTTTCACGAACATCCAGCTGAGTATCTTTCCATGCGGCTTTTCTTTTACATACTGCATGTAATCAACTTGCGCTTCCGGAGGAGTTGGTTTCTCGATCTTCGACAAAAAGCTTTTTCTCCATTCTTGGAATGCGTCTGTCGGATCGTCTGAAGAATCACGTTTATTAAATTGCTCGTTGATGTCGTCAAGATTCTCTTTCAGCCATTCTTCATCGAACGGATCAAACTCCGTTCCGTCAGCACGAACATAAGTTGATTTACTCGATTCGCCTTCAAAAACTATTTCATCCAGATTCTCTGTGTCAACTATTTCTGGTTCAATTGGCATTTGATCAATCACAACATCATCAACTGTGTTCATTTCTTCCAAAGCTAGTTTCTGTTCATATGATAAGTCTTCCACCAACTCCCCTTCTTCTAACAGTTCTCCAGATACAGGATGTACAGCCTGTAAGGCAATATCAGAAGAGCTAATAACATTAGAAGTGCCAGCCATATCGCTTTCAACGTAGGAAGTGCTTTCGAACATTTGCATTTCAGCTTGTGCACTACTCGATGTTCCTTGAGAAGATTTGACTTGTGGAGGCTGGTAAGCTACGATCTGTGTAGATGTAGAGGCTGGAGGTTTTTGAGCTGCAACTGAGGGATCTTGATTCCCTTGATCTTCAGAATCGTGATCATGCTTCTTCAATACTTCCTGTTGCTTGCATCGTTCGTCCCACAAAACAACAACTTGTTTTCTGATGTTTTCTAAATTTCTATTCATAGTTCTAACTCCATCAGCAATAGTTTTATTTCGACTGTCATACCACGCCTTGATTTCACTATACTTTGCCTTGAGCGTTTCAGCAGATTGTTGAAGAACACCGCTGATTTGTCTGAAGTGATTCATCTCTAACCCTCAAGCATTATCAGCCGCTTTCAACATTTCATTTTCAGCATTAAGTTGATCGATCTCGGCTTGTTGGCGTTCTATAACAGTTTGTTGTTGTTGAACAGTGGACTTCAACGTATTTATTTCCACCAGTTGACTGATCTGATCATTCTTGGTAATCCTGATGAAATCGGTTTGCCTTTGTATACGATTTGCAGCAGCTTCAAGTTGAGAAAATAAGAAGTTGTTCTTTTCATCTTGAGACATTTCCGAGAATATCCTTTGACGTTCAGAACTAGGCTGAGATGTAGTCGCTCTGATTGCAGAAGCCATTGTTCTTTGTGGAGCAGCTTGAGGAGTTACTGTTGGAGTTTCAGGAGCCGATGTAACCACAAGAGGTGGTTGAGTAGCTGAAGTAGGTGGTTCTGTAGACCTCGGAGGAGACGGCACCATTGTAGAAGCTTCTTCAGCTCTGAATCCAAGATTTGGATCCATTGCAGCTTCCTGTATAGGCTCTTCAGGAACGGATTGCTGAGCAGACGAGGAAGTACCAATGTTCTTTCTAGCTTTCTTCTTGCGAAGGACAGCCGTTTTCTTTTTCTGCAAACATTCGGTCTGAGTATCCGATGGAACATAATCAGAATCTGCTTGTTCCTCTCCACCAGCACTACTAGCGCCAGGTGCACTAGCTGTTGTCGCTCCAGCATCACCACCATCACCATCACCACCTTCTTCATCATCATCACTATCAGAGGAATCAGATGACTCACGTTTGCGCTTGAACTTGTCTTTCATCCTCTTTTCTAACTCGGGTGTCTCATCATCTGACTGGCTGTCGTCGTGACGCCATTTGTCATTAGCAGGAGCCACGTATGCTTTGTTCGCCAGAGCACCAAACATCTTTCGAGGAGGGTCTGATTCTGTGTATTTCTTAGCTGAGTGACCTTTGAATAAGTTAAAGGAATGATCCAACATAGTTTCAATCTTGAGAATGTCGGTGTCAGCTTTGGGAAGATCGGGGTGTTGAGCATTCATGATCATTTGCATGAATCTTGGATATATCCAGAATTTCTTGCCGGTCGTCCGAGATCCAGTTCTTTGAAGGTTGTCTTTCATGTTTGCGAATAAGAACTGTGAGATGTTGAATGGCTTATTTAAAACAAGCGCGGCCATCACACCGATGATATCATTTCCGGCCATATCATAACCTGCACGGTTTTTGCCTAAACATTGAATAAGTACATGAAATAAGAACTTGTACCGCATAGGCAATGTAGCTTTGTTGATTTTCCCAGCAAAAATATCAGCAACACATTTCATCCTGAGCAGACATCCGCGCGTGCACATGATTGGAACAGTGAATGGTGCATTAGCAATGTCTTGAAGTTCCAACACAGTGTTAAGAATCTCTGGAGTTACATCCACATCCAGCTTATGAACCTGCCCTCGAATCACTTCCTTTCCATCAACTTCAAGTATCTGATCAGTATTCCAAAATTCTTTAATCAATGTCTTATACACCGGTGTCGAAAAAGTAACGGCCTTGTTTATCCGTGCTTCCCGTAGCCATTGCGTGATTTCCTTAAAATCGACAAACTTCCCTTCCAGATCAAGATGAGCAATCATATTATGTCGCGGTTCTGACATAATTTCTTCTTTGGTCTTGTTGGTTTTCTTTGTGGGGGCTTTGCGAGATTTCGGAGCCATTCTGTGTTTGACAAATACGCACAATGAGAGCGAGTTATGTGACACTTACAAAATACATATTTAATGTGTATTTAGGACATTAACCATGTATAATTATATATACTATATAAGGTTACAAAGTTCACAGTAAGGTTACAAAGTTCACAGTTAAGAAAATGTCTCTAAGTGTTTGTGTAATGGACCCTGTGACGAAATCACTAAATGAATTAGCCAAACACACATATGACAAAAACAGCGGATGACGAAAACAGTGATTTCGCCATTTGGGGATTTCGGCAAAAAGTGGATTTTGGCTGAAAGGGGATTTCGGCTGAAAGTGATTTCGGCAAAGAGGTGATTTCGGCAACAACTAGGGTTTTGACATTTGGGAGATTTCAGCAATAGGTGATTTCGGCAAACAGGGGTTTTGCCAATTCCTGTTTTTTGTCCATTGAAACCCAAAAACCCAGATAAATTTTAACCCAAAATACCTTTGGGACATTGGTTAACAAATCAAATGAAAACCCAGTTCAAATCAAACATTTAAACCCGAAAACTCACATCCCCTGTTTGAGTCGATTACATATGTCAAAAGAAATCACAAACGTGTTCTGACAATTTTCAATCAATCAACAACAAAGAGTCCAAATAATCCAACATATTCACAGTATAACCAAGAACATAACCAACCAAACCCTAACACCCAAAACCCTGATGTTCATACGGATTTCCAAACAAAAACCTAAGATAAACACAGTTACATTCAAATGATAAACAACATTAAGTTATATACAAATGACATAACAGATATATAAAAAGTTTTGTCAAACTCCAAGAGATGAAAGAGGGTCTCTGATGACAATCGGACAAAGAATAGATATTTATATAGGTCCGAGCATGTTTAAAGATCATTATGATACCTTGGTTTGGTATCAAACACAGAGAAATCCAAGAAATCTTGAAGTCGGTTTAATGGGGGTGATAGAGATGATGAACAGTAGTGAAAAGAACTTTTTGATTGAGATGCTTTGAAAAAGTTGAAATCAATAATGCACATGGGACCCTTTTATATCCTGGTCCACTCGGCGAAAACACAAAGGGTGACGAAAACACTTTGTGGGTGGACGAAATCACTTTGGGCCCGGTTGAAATTACTTTGGGCCGACGAAATCTCTTGGGATCACATTGGTCCGACGAAAACACATTGAGTCCGACGAAAACACTTTGGGCCGACGAAAACACAAGAGTTGGGCTTTAAACATTTAGCCCAAACACCAAGATGACGAAGTCAGGTGATTTCGCCATTTTAAACAATTTTGGGATTTCGTCCAAGGCTAAAAAGGGTTTTCGTTGACTAGTCAACCAGAAGGTGTTTTCGTTGACCAGTCAAACCACTTTTTCATTTTCAAACACATTTTGAACAATCTTGACAATATGTTGACTTTGTTAGAAAGACCAACTGCAAAAAGGGCATTTTTATGAAGTAGAAAGCACAAACGAGTCAGTTTCAGGCTTTTCAGCATAAAACTTCGAGTTACCAACATCGGCTAATCAAAACAAGTTTTACAACTTACACAACAACACAAATTAAAGTGCGGTAAACTAACGAAAGACAATAACATAAAGAATTTGTACAATGAACAATCTTTTTGCGAGTTTCAAGGTAAGAGAATCATTACCAGCTTACGGTCTTTGTCAAAATGGTTTCGGATTTCTGTTTAAAGCTTTAGATAAGTATTTTACCACAATTATCGATATTGTTGTCCACCTAAGCTCAACTTATCAGATGTAATCATGATTAGGAGATATGATTTACAGTAAGAGTTATACTTACTTGTCGGTGTACATCCACTCACGACACATTCCCGTATCAAGGTATGCACGAGAGTTCATCTTACCGGTGAGTATACTGCTTATCATCCGTTTGACAGTATAAAAGATGTGAGAAACACACTTATTTGATTGAAAACAAGCCCTATGTGATAGAATCACTTATTTATGAGGAACTTGATTTTCAGATGCATGAAGGGCACAGGAGCAAGTCCGTGAACAGGTCAATACTTTCGTACAGCAAAGAGACGAACTTGACTCCCGAATAAATGTGATATATTATCACTTATTTTGTTTGGACATGTGATTGTTGATCACTTATTGAGGTCGAATGCAATATGTACACGTATGTATAGTATCATGGAAGATCTAGACTTCGTCTCCGTTATTTTTCCATAAAAGATACAACCATGATACCCAGATGATAAGACAGCATAAAGACCGAATATCTCAGAACCTCGGCAATCAATCAAACGAAATTTCAGTACTAAGACCATATGCCAATGAATGGTTCTCACCTGACTTGAAGTCTGTTAGGTTTATATCATCCTGCACATTTTAATCTGATTGTGAGCCTACCGATACATCGTTAGTAAAGCTACTTATCATTTTTCAATTTTTTTCTTTTTCTTTTGACCATATTGATAGACCACACCAGTGTATATCATCACTTTCCCTTCTTTTCTCCAAGAAACTCATTTTTTTATTTTCTATTGTTTTTGAATTTTTGATTTTTCAAAACTTAAAGACAGAAAGTAAACGACATATTTTTTGATTTTTGAATTTTTCACATGTTTTTGTATTTTCTGAAATTTCTCCCCCTAAAATGTGAAAATATAAGTAAACTGAAAATCTTTTTGGATTTTTGACGCTTAAGAAAATATTTACAAAAACGATCAGCCGACAGAAGTTTACTCTTGTTTCACCTTAATACCATTGACCAACAAAAGATAGTCAAAACGAGATTTGTCAAAAGCTTTTGTAAACAGGTCAGCACGCTGTTCATCAGTGTGGATTTTAACAACATCGATTAATCTTTTGTCAAAACAATCACGTATGAAGTGATACTTAATTTCGATGTGCTTGGTCTTGGAGTGTTGGACAGGATTTCTAGTGATAGATAAAGCAGCATTATTATCAACAAAAATAGAGGTAGATAGGAATTCAAAACCGTAGTCGCGCATTTGTTGCTGAATCCACAGAACTTGAGAGCAACAACTTGAGGCAGCAATGTATTCAGCTTCACAAGTTGATGTAGCGACACAAGTTTGCTTCTTGCACTGCCACGTGACTAGGCAACTTCCTAAGAATTGACATCCAGCCGTTGTGGATTTCCCATCTATTTTGCATCCGCCGAAATCTGAATCACTAAAAGCAACCAAGTCAAAACTATCATCCTTAGGGTACCAGAGACCGATGTCCGGGCAACCCTTCAGATAGCGGAAAATCCTTTTAACAGCTCCAAGATGAGATGCTTTTGGGTTGGCTTGATATCTTGCAAGCAAGCACGTTGGATACATGATATCAGGCCTCGATGCTGTGAGATACATGAGAGATCTGATCATAGCGCGATAATAAGAAGAGTTGACACTTTCACCCTTCAAGTCCGGAGTAATCCCGTGATTAGTCGGAAGTGGGGTACCAATGGGCGTTGCTTCAGACATCTGGAATCGGCTCAAGATGTCACCAACATATTTAGTCTGATGGATGAATATCCCAGACTCAGTTTGTTGAACTTGTAGGCCCAAAAAGAAATTCATCTCTCCCATCGCGCTCATTTCGAACTTTTCCTGCATAACACGTTCAAATTGCCTGCACAAAGTATCGTTAGTAGAACCAAATATGATATCATCAACGTATACCTGTACCAACAACAAATCACCATCCTATTCCTTGATGAAAAGAGTACAGTCGATAAGACCCCGGCGAAAACCGTTCTCCAGCAGATAAGTAGATAAGGTTGCGTACCAAGCCCTCGGTGCTTGATGTAAACCGTAGAGAGCATTGTTGAGCAACCAAACCCGATCGGGATGGATAGGATCTTCGAAACCTGGAGGTTGTTCGACATACACCTCTTCTTCAACAATACCATGCAAGAATGCGCTTTTGACGTCCATCTGGTAGACTTTGAATCCTTTAAAAGAAGCATAAGCTAGAAAGATCCGAATAGCCTCCAAACGAGCAACTGGTGCATAAACCTCATTGTAATCAATGCCTTCGATTTGACGAAAGCCCTGAATAACCAATCTCGCCTTGTTGCGAATGACCACTCCACGATCATCCTTTTTGCACTTGTAAACCCAACGGGTGCCAATTTTCTTGTAGTTGTCGGGTTTTTCAACAAGTCTCCAAACACCCAGTTTCTGGAACTGTTGTAGTTCCTCTTGCATTGCTTCAACCCAAGAATTATCCTTTAAGGCTTCTTTCCAAGATTTCAGTTCTTCTTGTGAAACGTAACACGCGAAGGACTAATCATTTTGAAGACCAGATTCTTTGATGGCTGAATACAAACCAGCATTTTGGTTGTTTCTCAGCTGATTACGCGTCTGCACCCCGCGTTGGACATCTCCTATGATATTCTGCTGTGGATGGGTATCGTGAATCCTCATTTCAGGATTTTCAGGAACACGAGCATTAACACCCAGATTGTTAATATTAAGATCAACAACCAACTCCACACCGGGAATATGCGTGGAAGTGGATGCATTCCCTTCAGCAGTATCAACATCCTGCACATGAGGAGTTTCAACAGAAGTACCCTGAACAGGAGCAACTGGAGCTGAAGTCCCTTTAGTCGCATCAAGATATTCATCATCTTCCGATGACTCATTGTACTCAGTAGCATCTTCAAATACCTCATTTTGAACCGTGTTGTTAACCGAATTAGAACCTTGGGGGTTAACAATAATTGGTCTAACCAATGGCGAGCCAGCAGCGTTGTCACTATCAAATAACATTCTAGCAGCTGCAGAATCTTCGTCAAAGGTTGGCAGATTAAAGGAGTCGAATAGCCGATCGTAGTCGAACATCCAAGGCTCACCCGGAGATCTAATAGGATTTGTATACCTTTGAACCATTACTTCACTCCATAGCTCAATCTTTTTGGTAGCCAGATTCCATACACGAAAATTCGGAGTTGCATATCCAAGGAAGAAACCTTCGATAGCTTTTGCCCCAAACTTTCCATCTGGTTCAATCATAGTGCATGGACCACCAAAAGGTTCAAGAAAAGATAGATCCGCTTTCCTTTTCTATAGAAGTTCGAAACAAGTCTTGCCATGTCTCTTAACTGTAAGAACTCGGTTTAATGTGTAGCAAGCAGTCGACACAGCCTCCCCCCCAGAACTGAACAGGAAGCTCCGACTCTACCAACATCGTTCTTGCAGTTTCAATTATCGTCCGATTCTTCCTCTCCGCGACACCGTTTTGTTGTGGAGTGTATCGAGAACTGTATTCATGAAGAATGCCCTTAGAAGTACAGAACTCATCCATCACACGGTTCTTGAACTCAGTTCCATTGTCGCTTCTGATCCTCTTAACTTTCAACGTGTAGAGATTTTCCAACATTGTAAGAAGATCCTTGAGGATGCCAGGAGTATCACTCTTGTGTGCCATAAAAGCTACCCAAGAAAATCTAGAATAATCATCAGTAACCACTAAACAATAAGCATCCCCGAATGTTGTCTTGTGTCTCATAGGTCCAAAGAGGTCCATATGAAGACGTTCGAGAGGCATGCTAACAGTGTTGATTTTCTTCAGAGGGTGTGACTTCTTCGTTTGTTTCCCTTTTTGGCACGAAACACAGATATCTTGTAGATGAAAACTTCTTACGGGCACGCCATTCACAAGATTGTTTTTCACCAAATGGTTCATCGTCCTCAAGTGAATGTGCCCCATTCTTCTATGCCAAGAAATAGACTCCTTCTCTGTGGCTTTAGAGACAAAACATGTTACTTGCGCAGATGTCGTAATGGCTTGGCTCATATCAAGAATATAAAGATCATTAACTCTTGGAGCCGATAAGAGAATCCATTCTTGTGGAATTTTGAAACCAGGTTTAAGCACATAACAACCGGCATCATCGAAATGCATGGTGAACTTCTTATCGCAGATTTGCGACACACTGAGAAGATTATGATCAATTTGACGAACATAATTGATCTTATCGAAACATACAACACCATTGGAGATCATTCCCTCTCCAGTGATGTATCCGCCTTTGTCTCCAGCAAACGCGACATAGCCTCCTCTAATATTTCTCACATCATATAGAAGCCGTAAGTCACTTGTCATGTGCCTAGATGCTCCACTATCAACAATCCAATGACTATTAATAGTTCCTCCTGGAACACCCTGCACATATCATCAATGATCAGTTGAGGATGGGGACCCAAGCCTTAGTGGTCTTGGGTCGTCCCTGAGAATCACGAAAGATGATCTCGATTTCTTGATGATTTTCAAAGACAACAGCTCCCCCTGAACTTTCACCCGTCTTAGGTTTCCAAGTTTGTTTTTGTTTACCAGATTGAGTTTTGTAAACAGATTTTGAAACTTCTGGTTTTAAAGGTGAACTTGGTTCCCTTGTAACAGATTTGACCTCAGATTGTAAGGCCTTTTCTATTTTCTTTACATTTTGACATCGTTGTTTTGTTTCCTGTTCTTTAACAGTTCTTTTATCATGTTTTGGCGAAACGGTACGACGTTGAGGGTGAACCTTTTCAGGTGGTGCTTTCTCAACAAATTTCTCTTTGGGAGTGTTTGCACAATCTTTAATGATGTGCCCAAACTCCCCACACTTAAAACACGTTCTCCTCTCAACAAACTTAGGAGAATCTGATCGATGAATGGATGTCGAACCTGTAGAACCTGAGGTACTTGCTTTTTCATCACACCCGTTTGTATGTTGAGTGTAATTGTTTTGACTGTTACGTTTTAAAATCTTGACTTGTTGTACAAAATCGGTGTTCGATTTGTTTTCAAAAGTCTCAATTTTATCAGTACCCTCAGATGCCACAAATCTGACATCATTGCTTTTCTTCTGATAACGAGCTCCTTTTGTTTCAAATTTTGATTTAGAAACATTAGGCCTTTGAGCTCGTTGAACTGGTTGTTTGCCCTTAGGAGCAAAAGGTTGTTGCTTTGTTGGTGATTTTTGATTTCCAAATTGCTTTTTGATTTCAGCCATAGGAATTGGATCACATTGAGTTACAATAACTCCCGGGATCGTATTTCCCAAAAACGTGCTTGTGTTATCTTCAAAAACTTTATCAATCGAAGATGGATTGACGTTTTTAATTGGAAAATCATTGTCTGAATAAATTTTAGAATCACCGACCAAAGTATACAACACGTTATTACTCTTAATAGTAGACACAGATTCCTTGACATCTTTGACAGGATCTATCACTTGCTTGACAACAGGTTTTACTGCAGGAGTAGGAGGATCACATAAAATATGTTTCTCAATTGGAATTTCTACTCCTTTCTTCTCATCAAGTGATGTATCCTGATCACTCACATCTGATTCATCATCGGATGAATCATAATCCTCAACAACTGGAGGACTTTGATTCGCAGATGTTGAATTTCCTGTTTCTACAGATGCGTCACTCGAGGAACTGTCCGGTTTGAACCCTATTCCAGTAGTAACTTCCTCATAATCAAAAGGCACACTGGGTTCATACCGAGGCATATCCTCTTCATCAGGCATTCGAGTATAATTGTGTCTCAAAGGGGGCGGACACTTCTTATACCCTACTCCTTTCTTGTTACCTTTGAGTTGTTGAGCATCAATGATATGATCGAGCAGATATCGGGAGTTAGAATAACTCTCCAATTTAAGCTTGATTGCATCATGTTCGCATTTGGCAACGCCTAGCTCCTTTTTGGTTTCCTCGATGATATTAATGTCATTGTTAATACCAATTTGCTTATTGAAAACAGTTTTTGTTAGCTCGGAAACATTTTTCTTTAGGGTTTCAATCACAGATTTAAAATCCTTTTCGTTTCTAGCTAGAGCCATATTTGCCTCCTTACACTTAGACAACTCAATAACCAAACTTTGGTTATGACTATGAAGCTTTTCAGATTCAAGCTTCAAATCTGCACAAGAATTACAAACACTAGGAGCAGGAGTTTCAGAATTTACCTGACTCGTAGAGGCTGAGACATTTGCCATAAAGGCAGTCTGATAAGAAAAAGATCCGTCTTCAGAAAAGAACTTCTCCATTTCTTTAGATGCTACAGCAGCCTACTTTATCAGAACTGATTTCTGAGACTTCAACTCCTCTGCTTCAGTTAATAAATCATCAACATCAGAACTCGCTTCTTCCTTCACATCAGATTCCGAATTAGAATCACCCGAATTAGAACTTTCTTCATCAGAACTCCCGGTATAACCCGAACTGTCGTCACTTTCAGAAAATTCTTCCTTGTGAACGTGCTTGATGTGATTGATGATCTTTGCATAACACGCTGTTCCTCCTCCTTCTAGATCACCTTCCCCAAATTGTACAGACCAATTACACCCTTCATCAGCTTGAACGGTCAATGCTCGATTGGTGTTTGATGGTCCAGACTGGTTCTGGTTCTGATTGTTGTTCACCGCTACCATCCTTCGTTCACGATTATCTTGATTGGCATTGGAAGTATTCGTCTGATTTCTGAATGGGTTTTGATTGCCTTGTTTGCTTGGTCGGGTGCACTCACGTTTGAAGTGCCCCTTTTCGCCACAATTGAAACATGTAACCGCTTCTTTATCAAATCCATACTTCGTATGCTGCTTACTTTCCAAAGAACTTCTTCCCGTTCGACTCATGAAATCCCTTGCCCTTCTAACTGCACTTGCAAACGCCCACTTTATATCCATCAATTCCATTTCATCACGGTCGATTTGTTGATAATCTTCATTGGTCATATTGATGTTTCCAATTTGACCTGCGACCAATCCGCAGTATGCACTGACCATTGTATTAATTAGTTCCATATGCTCCTTTGCTACTTCAATGCTAACTTTTGAGAGGTTTGAAGTATCAACTCTGACTGTGTTAGGGTTTAGGGGTGGAGGATTGTTGGTATAATGAGCTTGCTGTTGTGGTTGTTGTTGTGGTCGGGCTTGTTGTTGTGGTGGAATAGGAATATAAGCACTTGGATCGAACTGAGGTTGAGTAGTGGTAACTGGAGGTGGAGGTTGGGTCGTTGGTAGCCATGCACTTGCATCGAATTGAGGTTTTGAGAAAGCATGAGCTTGAGAAATCATATGCGCTGGCGGATGATAAACACTTGGATCGAAAACCGGTGGAGGAGCTGACTGTGGAAACGGAGATGAGCTTGTATTGGACACAAACGCCGTTTGAAGCTTCGGTTGCTGAACGGAACTAGAACTAGCTGAAGGAGCAAATCCTGGCAAATACATTTCTGTGTTTTGAGGAGCTGCAATCCTTTTAGCTTTTCCGAATTTCCTCTTCGTTCTTGTGCTCCAACTTCTGAATGAATTCATAGATATTGACCGTATCCAGAGCGCCCGTATGCTTTAGAAGCTCAATGAATGGACTCCACTTAGGAGGTAGAGCATCAGCAAACCATGCAACCATTTCCTGATGAGTTGCAGTAACATTATAAGAACACATTTCACTAATCAAATGATAAAAATGAGAAGTCATATCATTTAGGGTTTCATTCTCCAAGAATTGAAATGATTCAAACTCTTTCTTCAACAGATCATGGCGTGTCTTTCTAGTAGCTGCATTTCCTTCTCCTCTCGCTACCAATGCATCCCATAAAACTTTCGTGTTGGTACAAAAGCTGAATTGATGATAGATGTCTTTGTGAAGAGCTTGTGTTAGAATAGAAAACGCCTTCTTCTCTAAATCATAAGCTTTCTTTTCGTCTTCTTGCATATTATTGAAAGTTGTCGCATTTGATCCTGCTTCTTCAAGAGCTTGATTATATGCAGAGGTGAAACACGTCCATAATTCTGTGTTTTGCCCTTGAACATAATTATGGAAACGACCCTTCCATGATGGATAGTCGTTCATGTGATTTAACTTTGGCGGGCGATTGTTGCTACCCGTCTCACTCTCACTAAGCAATAGATTTTGAATGTTTTGATTTTGATTCGACACCAATGCCCATTGACTTGCACTTATTGATTGTTGAGGCAAGACATTCATTAACCATGCGGCCGTCGAAGTCTGATTTTGACCTGGTTGTGGGTCCGTACTCCAATCCCATGGACTTGTACTACTCATGTTTGATATAAGAATGATAATACCTGGTTACACACTTGAAAACACAAAGTTAGAACACTTTTGCAAGTCCTCTGTTTAAAATCACAGGAATAAGAATGTCTGACGAAATCCAATGGTGACGAAATCGAGGGATTTCGTTGACAGGGATCAGTGACGAAAACACAGGGGTTTTCGTTGACTGGGATGTGAGATGAATTTTGATTTCGTTGACAAATACAAATTCAGACGAAAACAGGGATTTCGTAAAAGAGTGTTTTCGTCCAGACAGGTGATTTCGTCTAGATGGGTTTTTGTTGACAATGGTTACCAGCTGTTAGATATTTTAAAAATAAAACAGATCAAATCTTATCTTTCTGACACAAAGTTGGTGACACTATTTCAACAGAGCATGCCTTTCTGATTTGGATTTTCGAAGCCCCTTTTTCTCAGAAACTAATCATCACACATATACACTATAGTCAACTTAATATATAAAAATTGACAAACACCTTGATTTAAACAATAAGCAGATCAAATACACATGTATGATAAGAACAGTTTGAATATTGAAGAACACACTTGAAGATTCCGGCCAAAGTTTTCACCGGAGAAACTTTCCGAACAAGATTTTGCTTAAACTTTTAACAAAAACCCAAATGTCAACATGTATAGATGCAATATAACAGGTTTTCAATAAAACTATAGCAAAATAACACTTGCAAACACAGATTTTCAGCAATATTTTCAGAAAAACATGATTTTTCAGAAACACCAAACTGAAAACAGTTAACAATACTTGTTTCAAACAGTCACAATGTTTGGTTTTAAACAAGGAAAAAAGCCAAGGCTCTAATACCACTTGTAGGTCCGTTTTCTCGGAGGATCCGATACGTAAGCTATCCTTGTTTATCACAAACACTATCACGGGTGCGGAATCCCCGTAAAGGTGCAAACCAAACAAATGTAAAGCGGATTGCACAAACAGATAATCAAAGATTCACTTGGATTAAAAGGACGAGAACATTCACAAACATACACACACAATGTTTGACGATAAACTCTCTGGTTTCACTATGCTCTCATGAACTAAACTATGAACCATGCGTAGTATTTATACAGACCCTTGGACGAAAACCCTTTGGACGAAAACAAGTGTGACGAAATCACTGATTTCGCCACACCCATATCGACGAAATCCAAAAGGGTTTTCGCCATGATGATTGCTGACGAAAACACATCTGTTTTCGTCAAAACCAAACAAGAACAGATTCTATTAAGGCATGGACAGTTAAAAGCATGATTACACAACCTCTAAACATAATGCACACTAGCATTAAGTTAAGATACAAAGACAAGACGTCATACCAAGTAGGATAGGAGGATATCCGACTAGGTAGACACGACGGAACGTACAGACTCGATAACAAAAGACCGTTTAATATACAAAGAAACAAGACAAGTTACAGACACAAAACTGCACTAACAATCACCATCCCTAGACCCGGTTTCCTATTTTACCTCGGCGATTTAGGAGCCACCACTGAATCTCGGGAATATTGGGGAAACCCCCTTTGACTTTTATTTTCTAAAAAACGAAAATAAAACTATAAATATCTATTTTCACATCATTTTTCTCACCAAAAAAAAAAAAAATATTCTTCTCCCGCAATTTTTCTTCAAAAAAAATATACTCTTCTCTTCACATCTCAAAATGAATCTATTGAAATATTCACCATACTATTATCCATTGGGAATAGCCCAATGGTGTTGGTGAGTTAGATAAGTGTAGAATAGGTGGAGATCACGGTTTCAATACTCATAGCATGCAAGTTTAGCCATTCAAAAAAAATATGCGTGACAATGAAGATGGCGAGAGGACGAAACATAATTTTTGATTTTTGACTACTATGGTCGCGTTCTCTATAAACCAAAGTAAAGACACAGCGTCATTACATAAATTATTATTATTCAACACTGGTCGTATTTTATTAAATAATTTAATAATATATCTTGGATTATCGTCTTATGCAGGGGCAGCCCTGAGGGTGTGCGGGGAGGACAACCGGCCAGGGCCCGTGATTTCGAATGGCACATTTTAGAAAAAATCCCGATATATATGTTATAATTTTTTATTTTGAATAGTATACCCATACAAATTATTGTGGGCAGTGACAAAAATTAATTGAGATGAAGAGAGAAAAATGGAGCTAAAATGACCAGATGTTTTGGTCGATGCTAGCTTCGGCGAGGAAAGAAGCAGAAGGGGCTCTGTAGATGATAATGTGACAAAGAAAGGAAAACCTAATTTATTTAACTTGGTGGGCCTTTTTAAGTCTAAATTCAAAGCCAAAATATACCTTAACCTTTTATTATTTGAAGTTTTTTTACTTTTTTCATTGGACAAAGTAAAATATGACAAACCAAACAACCGTTTATTTACATTTCTTTATTTAACTTGATATAAAAATTATATTAAATATGTTTTATTTTATTTTTCTATCATTTTTTTAGTTTACCGTGTATTATTTTCTTTTTTTGAACGATCAACAGAATCAATCCCAAGTACTCTCGGGACCACTGGACAAACGGAGTACTCCAAGAGTAACCCGAGTCCACCACCAATTCCGGGGAAAACCCAGTAACTCAACCGCCCGTAGGCACGACGGTGAAATTACTAGTAAAACCCGTTTGGCTCAAGGATCCAACCCAGGTTTCCATTGGTCTCCTATCACTGCCCACCAGTGCCTCACTCTGCACCAAGTGAGAGTTGAACTTGCATCTCTCAAGAGAATTACATGTCTTCTACCATTTGATCTAGAGATCATTGACTACCGTGTATTATTTTCTATATTAAGATTTTGGTTCTTATTTACATATGGAAGTGAGGAACATATTGTCTGAAAAGAAAAGAGAAACATTATTTTTTACTACACTACATTATTTGGTGTTAAGTGTTGATTATTTAGGTGTTATTTGGCATTGGTTGTCGATTACTTAGGCGTTAACTTAATTTGTTAGAAACTATGTCCATTATTTAGGCGTTAAATGGCTCCGAAACAATCATCCGGATGGCAAAAACGTTAAGACCTAAGGGCACATCTTTTTGAGCTCGAACAAGGCACACGAATTCTTAGGGAAGGCCATGGTCTTATGCTTTAAAATAAGGAATTTCATCTAGAAACAACAGTTACTAAAATTGAATGTTGACTTTTTCGATCCTAGTTGCTTTAGAATCTCAGCACTTTAAAATCTCAAAGAAAACTAACTTTAAAATCAAAGAAATCTTAAACAGAGGTTGCTGACAGTTTGAAGGTTTGAAATGTCTCCTGCATTTACCAACGATTGTTTGTTTTCTTCAATTCCCGTATGACTTCTATATTGCTTCTTTTGGTTACCTTGGAAATAAGACATACCAACTTAATTATTAAACTTAACTAAACAGCTCATATGCCCCTACTCCATTCGGTTAGTTCTCAACCCCTCGCATGCCAAGTCTCAAACAACGTTTTTACATGTTAACAAACCCGATGAAGTTCAATAATCACCCCCTAATCGTTGTTTTTCATTATGATCTTCACAACAACGTTTGAACACTGTTGTCTTGAATCAAATTTTACATGAGTAAATTTTAATCCCACTTTGGAAACTTCGCTACATAATGCCCAAGCTCATTACACTTGAAACATCGTATATGACTTCTATATTGCTTCTTTTGCGCTCTATTTTATTGGAAATGATTGCCCGTCCCTTGATCAGCCTTGCGACCTCCACCACAACCATGTCCGTAATCTTCATGATTCGAACTTCCTTGACCACCTCGATAGGGTTCCAAGATGTTATCACTCAAGGGGGAGTTTGTTGATGCATAATTTGTGACTAATGATTATCAGTGATTGACAGAATTGATAGCAACAGTCAAGGGAGAATTTGTTAGTGCATGATTTGTGACTGTTTCTATGCAAATGAAGTTAAACGATAGGTTTCATGTGAAACCTTACAAGAGGGTTCATGCGAAACCTTAAGAGGATTCACTAGTGGCGATTAGTTAGTTTCATGACTCGTCCAGACTACAATAGGTTGTAATTGGTGTTTTGGTTGTACAGGTTTCTAAGGGCCCAAGATAGAAAGTCCATTAGAAACCTCCCAATGCTATAAATAGTTATAACCTCCTTGTAGGGGTGAGTCACCAACCCTAGGTATGCTCACCTATGGTTGGATAACGGCGTTAATGTAAATATGTGAACTCTTTCGGTATGTAATCCGTGTTGATTATCAATGAAAACAGTCTCAACATCTTCAATCTTGTTCGTTTTTGTTGTTTGTTTGGCTCATACCACACACGATTTGGTTTTTGATGAATCAAAAGTTATATGAGCTTGTTTATCGATCCACGCGCAAATACATAGTTTTTCTCTCTCCTCCGTTCACAACTACTTTCAAAAATATTAGAAAAAAAACTTTTAGGGATGAACAATTCTCTTCTCCGCTGAAACCCACTCATAATTATTTTTTTATAATATAAATAACACTTATAAATATATTGCAGATCCATTGTAAATGATCTTAATTAGTCTTCGTTTTTGGCTAACATTTTAGCTAATAAAAAGAAAAAAAAACTTTCACATAATTACATATTCTGGCGCTATAATTTACAAATCAAACATTACCTATTTAAGGGGCTGTTTGGCTAAGCTTTTCAGAATCACTTATTTGCTTATTTGCTTTTCTGAAAAGCAAATAAGCAATAAGTCATTTTGAAAAGCTCGATTTTACCGAGCAGCAAAACCCACCGGCAGCGGTGTTACCGCACACTAAACCACCTTTGCCGAGTGGGTTTGCCGCCCACTCCGGATAACCTAAGGGTTATGCATGTTGGGCCATTTATTCCCACCAATCAGATTTTCCTCTTTTTTTATTTCCTTTTACCTCTTTTTTTATTATCTCGTATCGTGCAAGTTAAAAATAGATTATCTCGCTTATGTGGCGCATACGTGACATTATAAAGCCCTTAGTGGCTTTATACTACACCACCCAACTTAAGAAGGATATATAGATTTTGAAAACATGCATGTCAATACGAGGAGTCATATTTTCTAGTGGTGATTAATTTGTAAAGTGCATCACTGTAGTGCATCACTGTATTGCTAAATGTTGATGGTATATATTGGTGTTTTCTTTTACCAAAAAGTGAATTATTAGTTTGGTTTGATCTTAAATTCCGGCCATGCATACTCCTACTAATTAAAATTTGTGCTCTTTATATACGTGAAACTTCGGAAATTTTAATCGAATCATATGGCAATACATGTCCAATGACTCTCAAATATTCCCAATATGTTGAACGAGATGGACTAAATTGTATAAAATATGGAAGATTGGAAGTTAAGGGGTCAAAGATAAACAAACGCCAAGATTATGGCTTCTGATGGTCCCTTACAGACCGCAAGGCTTATGCCTTAAGGTCCATAAGGCATTCAAATCCTGTGGGCGCCAGAAGCCCTTATGGATTGCAAGGCCTAACCTCTTGCGGTCCGCAAGAGCATCGTTAGCAAACATAATTGCTAGCAGCTGCAGCCTGCACTTTTTGCCACCTAATCATGTGATATAAAAAATGTGATGTGTTTATATAATGTATTATAAGGTGTGAGCATTGTGCTACTTGTAATATAAAAAAATGTGATGTGTGTATATAATGTATTATAAGGTGTGAGCTTTGTGCTACTTGTAATATAAAAAAAAATGTGATGTGTTTATATAATGTATTATGA
Organism: Helianthus tuberosus; assembly: GCA_030545235.1. Taxonomy (NCBI): domain Eukaryota; kingdom Viridiplantae; phylum Streptophyta; class Magnoliopsida; order Asterales; family Asteraceae; genus Helianthus; species Helianthus tuberosus. The sequence continues at coordinate 14,688,278 of CM060410.1, forward strand.
GGTTTTGAGCTTTGTGCTACTTGTAATATAAAAAAATGTGATGTGTTTATACAATGTATTTGGAGGTATGAGCTTTGTGTTACTTGTAATATAAAAAAATATGATGTGTTTATATAATGTATTATGAAGTGTGAGCTTTGTGCTACTTGTAATTTAAAAAAGGTTATAGTTCGTTTAATAAACTAATATTAATCCAACTAATCATGTGTTGCTTTTATAATTATAAATATATATATATATATATATATATATATATATATATATATATAGGGTAAGGTTCATGCGAGAACCACCTTTATTGCGAGAACCGCGAGAACCAATGTGAACACAACCTAAAATAACTTAAAAAACCTAACCCCCCCCCCCCCCCCCAAGCTAAATGCAAAAAACTAAAACCCCCAAAAAACCTAAAAAAAAACCTAACCCCCCCACCCCACCCCAAAAAAACCTAAATCCCCCCCCCCCCCCAGCTAAAATGCTAAAAACTAAACCCTCAAAAAACCTTAAAAAATCTAAAAAAGTTTTTGGGGGGTGGGGGAGGGGGATTTAGGTTTTTGGGGTGGGGGGGGGGGGGGGTTAGGTTTTTTTTAGGTTTTTTGGGGGTTTTAGTTTTTAGCATTTAGCTTAAGGGGGGTTAGGTTTTTTTAGGGTTTTTTTAAGTTTTTTTTAGCTATTTTAGGTTGTGTTCATAATGGTTCTCGCGGTTCTCGCAATAAAGGTGGTTCTCGCATGAACCTTACCCTATATATATATATATATAGGGTAGGGATCCTAAGAGAAGTGCAGCCTATTTTAGAAACTTGAGAAAGAATCTGGACCACACATTTTCCCTTAAGCAAAAAATGCAAAAAAAAAAAGTGAAAAAAATGCAATTTTTTTTTTTTTTTTTTGAAAAATCGCAGCTTTTTCTTTAAGGATTAAATTTTTTTTTTATTTTTTTTTTATTTTTTTTTTTTTTTGGATTTATACACATGTGTATATTGTTAATATTTTAACTATACATACATGTATATTGTCAATTATACATATATGTATATACATGTTTAAAATTGAAAAAATACGTGCTATAAATCCTAAAACTTAAACCATAAACACTAAAGCTAAACCTTAATGCTAAACCCTAAACCCTAATGCTAAACCCTAATGCTAAACCCTAAAGCTAAACCCTAATGCTAAACCCTAAAGCTAAAACTAAACCCTAAAGTTAAACCCTTAATGCTAAACCCTAATGCAAATCCTAAAGATAAAGCTAAACCCAAACGTTAAAGCTAAATCCTAATGCTAAACCCAAAAGCTAAACCCTAATGCTAAACCCTAAATACTATAGCTAAACCCTATAGCTAAACCCTAAACCATAAAGCTAAACCCTAAATCATAATGCTAAACCCTAAATAACACTTATTTTTCAATTTTAAACATGTATATACATATATGTATAGTTAAAAAGATTAACAATATACATATATGTAAAAATCCAAAGGGTTATGCATGTTGGGCCCATTTATTCCCACCAATCAGATTTTTCTCTTTTTAATTTCCTTTTTCTTTGTTTTATATTGTTTAAATGGGCTTTAAAGTCTCTCGTTTATATGGTGTATACATGGCATTATAAAGCCCTTAGTAGCTTTATAACACACCATCCAGTTTAACAAGGATATAAAGATTTTGAAAACATGCATGTAAATACGAGGAGTCATATTTTCTAGTGGTGATTAATTTGTAAAGTGTGTCAGTGTATTGCTAAACGTTGATGGTATATATTGGTGGTTTCTTTTACCAAAAAGTGTATTATTAGTTTGGTTTAATCTCAAATCCGGCCCATGCATACTTCTACCAATTAAAATTTGTGCTCGTTTATGTATGTTAGACCTCGGAAATTTTAATCGAATCATATGGCAACATATGTCCGATAACTCTCAAATATTCCCAATATGTTGGACGAGAGGGACTAAATTGTATATAATATGGAAGATTAAAAGTTGAAGGGTCAAAGATAAACAAATGCCAAAATTATGGCTTCTGACGGTCCCTTACGGACCGCAAGGCGTATGGCTTACGATCCATAAGGCATTCAAAACCTGTGGGCGACAGAAGCCCTTACGGATCGCAAGGCCTAACCTCTTGCGGTCTGCAAGAGCATCGTTGGCAGACACAATTGCTAGCAGCTCCAGCCTGCACTTTTTGCCACCTCTCTCGCAATTTTGACACCTTGAACTACCATAAGACACCTGCTTGGACACTCCTTAGCACCTAAAAGCTCCAGGAACACGTGGCATCACGGCCATCACCTTGTGATCCTTGTGCAACTATAAATAGCTCCATATTTTACTCATTCAAGACTTGCACTTTCACACTTCTCACTCTCTAATCTCTTAGAGCAGCTTCTGATCTATAGAGGCCACCTCTCTAGATTTATAACACTCCCTTGAACACTTGTAAGTGTTCTATCTCAGTTCTTTTTCATTCGTAGGCTAGTTTATAGCCGAAAATAAAAAAAAAATTGACTTTTGATTTGACTTTCGGTTATGACCATTTCGGTCAAGCCAAAGTTCGAATCGAACTTGGATACGTGATCGTAATAATGAAAGTGTTAATCCCTTGTGATGGCACCCTCTAAATATCACGTTAAGTTAATGAAATGACGGGTCAAAGTTTTATTAAATAAAAGTCAATACGGAGATTTTTGTAAATTATGCTAATTGAACTTCTAAGTATTGAAACCTTATTTTTGACATTATAACAGTTTATATAACATATTTAGGAGATGTTTGATCATATCCAACTCTCCATTTCCTGCTTAGAGCTGATTTCGCAACCGAAAGTCAAACAGTTTGACTTCTGCTTTGACTTTCGATTCTGACCTGTTTGAGCATGTTTAGAGACTGATTAGGGATTGTTATATGATCATATTATTGTATGGAATAACCCTTAGAGGTTATACCTTCTGATCATATCTTTTGTCGGGTCTATTGAAAAGTCCACATATTTTGCAAAATAAATGCCCTTATCGAATAAAAGATGGTTTTAAAACCAAATGAACATGTAATTTGATCATGAAACTAATGTTATGATAATATGAAATATATTGTGGCATTATGGACTTGTCTTCGACCCATCCGACCAACTGATACCGCGTATGCGCGTACGGCTAGTTTAATAGTATAAACTATGTAAACTAGCCGAATCGGATCAAAACCTTTTCAAATCATATCTAATCAGAATGTTTGGTTATTTGACCCATATCATACGAGTCGTTACACTATGAAAGGTATAAATCACATTCTATCCGATCTCCAGTTAATCTAGCGAACCGTACTTATCATTTAAAGTTAACTGGTCAAAGTAAAATGACTTGTATAAGACTCGTTAACATTCTAACGGATCATAGTTCCATTCATTCCAGACTAGGAGCCCCCAGTAAATTGCGCCTGTTTTAGTTATTTTGATTAACGGTTGTGTTTAGCGCCTTTGATTGTAAAGATTAGCACATGTAAATACTCTTAGCCTATTTTCCTTTATAAGGGCTTGGGTTACGGCACAAGCCATTTGATCGGGTATTTAATCATGGGCGAATGATGCTTAAAATTTAAATAATCCGTTTTAATCCGTTTTGGTTGATAACTTAAACATTGGGGGTTAATACGACCGTGTCGTGGATATCATTGGCTCATTTAATTGCAAGTGGCCATGACCTAAGTGCGGGGTGTAGGCATACACCTGACAGACGCTAATGCTATTTTATATAATTTTGAAAATGTGGTTTGTCGGTTATTAATGTACCGGCGTTTAGTTCTTGTCCCCATATGTATTGACAAACATATAAAACTGGTAACAAGAAATATTATCCTATCCCAAGTTATTTTAAAATGATATACTAAATGGTATCAAACACTTTTTTAAAAGATTTTCAAAAAGAGTCGGTTAATTGAATTTATCAGTGAAAACTGACGTATTTTCAAAAAACTAAGCGCATGTTATGTAACAATACGGAATAGGCTGGAGCGGCTCGGTCTACGGGATTTGGAATTTGCAACTCCATGAATGACCCTATTAGTCTCAAGTCTTATTTCATATATTTCGGTCCGCCTGTGGATCTTTTTAGTACGAACCGTCTATATATTATTTTTGAACTTTGTACTTTGTAATAATTATTTTAATTTCCCATCTTCCAATGTGTATTGGGATTACTGGTATCAATCGTCACTCATAAATCCTAAATCCAGGCCCACTGAAATATCAGTGTGTGACAATTTATACCGTTGAAAAATTGGTATCTATGTGTGATCAACACTCACAACATGCGATGAACAGGTGGAGTGAATCTGAAAGTAGTTAAATTTAATTGGACTAATTGATTAGTACCTAAATAATCTCTATAATAACCATGGACGACTAAACTATTTTGGGAGCAAAAGTGAAGTAAAAAAATGAAGAAGAAAAGCCTTAAGTAAAGATCAAAATAAGTTAAGATTATAAATCAATATGAACAAGGAAGAACATAAAATAAAGGCAGCATCTGATCAAAACTTGATCGACAATTATGTATTAACAGGCTGATAATTACTTAACCATCAGAAAAGACACCATGACCAGTTATATAAAAGACCCAAACTTGAAAAACAAGGCACCTAACTAACACACATAGGAAACTAGATAAGTTTTAACTTAAAATACGACTCCATAAATAGAACTTCGGAAATAAGACAAGCCAACTTAATTATTAAACTCAACTAAAAAGCTCATATGCCCCTACTCAATTCGGTTAGTTCTCAACTCCTCGCATGCCAAGTCTCAAACAACGTTTTTACATGTTAACAAACCCGATGAAGTTCAATAATCAACCCCTAATTGTTGTTTGTTCATTATGATCTTCACAACAACGTTTGAACACCGTTCTCTTGAATCAAATTTTCCGTGAGTAAATTTTAATCCCACTTTGGAAACTCCGCTACATAATGCCCAAGCTCATTACACTTGAAACACCGTATATGACTTCTATATTGCTTCGTTTGCGCTCCATTTTATTGGAAATGATTGTCCGTCCCTTGAGCAGCCTTACGACCTCCACCACAACCATGCCCGTAATCTTCATGATTCGAACTTCCTTGACCACCTCAATGGGGTTCCAAGATATCATCACTCCATGGGGAGTTTGTTGATGCATAATTTGTGACCGGTGATTATCAGTGGTTGACATAACTGATAGCAGCAGTCAAGGGAGAATTTGTTGATGCATGATTAATTTGTGACTGTTGAAGTTAAACGATAGGTTTCATGCGAAACCTTACAAGAGGGTTCATGCGAAACCTTAGAAACCTACCAACATTATAAATAGTTATAAACCCCACATTTGTTGGGGTTAGTCACCAACCCTAGGTATCTTCACCTAGGGTTGAACAAAGGCGTTAATATAAAGACGTGAACGCTTTCGGTATATAATCCATGTTGGTTATCAATGAAAACAGTCTCTACATATTCTATCTCATTCGTTTTTGTTGTTTGTTTGGCTCATACCACACACGATTTGGTTTTTGATGAATCAAGAGTGATATGAGCTTGTTTATTGTTCCACGCGCACATACATACTTTTTCTCTCTCCCCCGTTCACAACAATTTTCAAAAATATTAAAAAACACTTTTAGGGGTGAACAATGTTTTCTGTATATTTACAGTTAAACAGTAAACTTTCTCTTCTCCACTCAAACCCGCTCATAATTATTTTTTATAATATAAATAACACTTACAAATATATTGCAGATCCATTGTAAATGATCTTAGTCTTGATTTTTTGCTAACATGTTAGCTAATAAAAAGAAAAAAAAAACTTTCACATAATTACATATTCTGGCTCTATAATTTACAAATCAAACATTACCTATTTAACGTTATCTTAGAATATATATTCATATAAAAAATATCTGACCCGTACCCAGAAGTAGATAGCAAAAGTATTGAGGCCAGCTAGCACTTGGCCACTTGGGTGGGTAGGTATGGAAACGAGGTATTGGGTGGTCATGGTCCCATAAAAATACAATTTTGTCAATAATATATGGAACGTGTTTAGACCAAGCGGTGTGGGGGCCGGCTTAGGTAAATAGCAACAACTCATCAGGAAAACGTGTATTTCAATGGTTGGCTCCATAATATTACATTACCAAATAGGCAAATAGCAACAACTCATCAGGAAAACCACTTGTATCAATGAGAAACAACTCAACAAGAATACAAGATGACACAATTAGCTTAACAATAAAGAAAGATATGAATCCCTAATGGATCAAAGACGAAAATACCCCAAAATGCTCCGAAACAAAATCAACAATAGACTGGGTCGTGTTCGAACCACAGTTTTAGAAATATCACCAAAGCTTTGATGGAGATAACCATCATGTTATAGCGTACTGTCACACTGCGTGGCCATGTGTAGTGGGAGTGGAAGATAACGTCCCTACTCTTGGGTGTTTTGCATCATGTGGCGGTCCAATCTGTAATGGGGCATTATAGGGCGTTTTTCTAAAATTGGTGTAGTGGTATAATGCCCAACAATGTCCCATCCAATGATTACCCAAATATTATTTTCTTGTTTTTTTAATTTAAAATTAATGATATTTGATTTTGAATAATATCATTGGCCAAACAATTTTGAAGAAAGGCGTTGATAAAAGCACACTTCGGAGATTTTTTTTTGAAAAAAAACGCCCATGGGGCGGTTTTCCGGCGTTGGGACTTTTTTTTTGGGAAAAAACGCCAAAAACCCCCTACTACGGGTGGTCTTAGCTCTTTAACTTTTCGAAGTGCTGTTCAATAAAATAAATAAATTTAAAAGGCTTGATGTTTTTTTATTCATGCATTTATTTATTTATTTTGGTTTTTAATTCAATAAGGTTGGGTGGTGTGATCTCGCGTCCCTCCCAAATTAGCATCCATAGTACCCCTCTCTCTATTTCCTAGGTGCCAAGAGGGGGGCTATGGAGGGGGCTCCTCTTTAACGTGCACCAAAGGATTATGCATGTTGGGCCCATTCATTCTCAGCAATTAGATTTTCTTCTTTTTGATTCATTTTTCTTTTTTTATATTGTTTAAAAGGGCTTTAAAGAGGTATTATCCCACACCATGTAAGTTAACGATAAAGTCTCTCGCTTATATGGCGCATGTAAGTTAACCAAGTGTGTGGTCTATTCTGATCATAAGAGTCTCAAGTACCTGTTTAACCAAAAGGATCTGAACATGAGGCAGCGCCGATGGATGGAGACGCTGAATGATTACGATTGTGAAATCCGATATCATCCAGGCAAAGCGAATGTAGTCGCTGATGCTTTGAGCAGAAAGGAAAGGGTTAAGCCCATTAGAATCAATGCCAAGAGCATAGAGTTGAAAACAGTTGAAATGAAAGATTGTTAGAAGCTCAAAAAGAAGTTGTGTTAGAAGCTAACTATCCTAATGAGAAGTTAGGAATAACTGCTGAGCAATTGTCGTATGGCAATGATGGAATCCTAAGATTGAATGGACAAATATGGGTTCCAATCTATGGAGGACTTAGAGATGTGATTCTCCAAGAGGCTCATAGTTCTAAATACTCAGTCCATCCTGGTAGTGATAAGATGTATCAGGATTTAAAGGCAAATTACTGGTGGTGTCACACCCCGACTTTCCATGTGTCACCGGTGGGCCCGGTAGGGGAGTATCGTGACGTAGTTGGTAACATCATGGTCAAACAACACAATATATAAATGCACAGCGGAAGCAAAAGATAAATATATTACATTCCGAATATAAGTAATATCAAAGTATTACAACGGAAAGTAAAGGATCCACAGGCGGATCAAATAAAAGAAACTAAAACCGTTCAACAGACTTTAGGCATCTAGAACTTGCAAGATTCCCTAATGACGCCCTGAGCTCCCAGCCAATTATGCGCAGTACCTGTCACTTAACCTTTTGGAAAATACGTCAGTTTACACTGGTAAATACAATTAACTGACTCATTTTGGAAAAAGAGTTTGAAAAGTGATTCGAGTGCAAACGGCACAAAATATCTTGACACATTGATTAAAATGCACAGAGGCAAAATTAATCTTTTATACTTGGGACAATTTTACGAGTGAGTATACGTTATACATATGCAACAGGAGGTGTTTTGCCTACACCTTGTGCTTACGTCGTGGCCATTCACTTTTTAAAATGAGCCAAGGATATCCAGGACACGGTCATTAACCCCCAATGTTATTTGTTATCAATCAATACAGATTAAAACGGGATTATGCAATTTAATCATCTCCGATTAAAAGGTTTCTACACCCGACCAAGCGGTATTTTTATAATACCGTATCCCAAGCCCGTATAAGGGAAAATAAGTTAAAAGTATTTACCTGAGCTAGCAATGCAATTTATACTCAGCCGTATATTCTAATCAGCAAGCACGAGTACTTCTACTGGGCTCTCAATCTGGAACGAAGGTTTTATTAACCTATTAAATTCCTAACGGGTCTTATTTAAGTCGTAACTTAGACCGGTTAGTTTTAAGGAAAGGTTTACGGTTCAAAACGCATGATTAAGCGAAGACCGGAATAGGATGTGATTTAGACCCGACAAGTTTGGAGCCTTGTATAATATGGGTAAACTAAACACATTCTGGATTTTGAGATAAAAACGATAACGTTTGACCCGTTTCGGCTAATTTATGCAAACTAGTTACATAAACCGAACCGAACGCGCAAGACGCGTAACGGGTATCCATAAGAGTCATATACAGGTTTCCTAAGTTAATATGCCTTAAATATGTTGTGATATCAGTAGGATATCTTCCATTATGCCCAAAACGAATTTAAACACAAACTATGTCCCGTAGGGGCATTTTGGTAATTTCACGTAAGCCGTAAAGCTCAAAATTGAAGTCTGAGTTAAAAAACTTTTGCTTACTGTTAAAATATCATAATTTACCTCAAATATCAGTAGGTATTAACCTTAGTATGATTAAAATAGTTCTAGTACATACTATGCGCTAAAAACGCTTAATTAGGCGATTAGAAGCCGTTTCCGGGTTCTATATAGAAATATGATATTTTTATACTTCCAGGAGGTTTAAAATAATTTATTTATCATATCTAATCAGTAGCAAAAGGTTTGGAGTCGTTTAGATATGTAAAACTCATTTTATGGCCCGTAAGGGCAAAACCGACATTTACCGGATTAAACCTACGACTACGAGTTATGCTCAGCCTAAAATTAATTAAAAATCTTTAAAATTCCCAAAATAATATATTACATCAGTGGGTAAAGATTTTGATATCAAAAAGTAGGCTTAACTAAGCTATACGCTAATTACGCCATTTTATTAAAATAAAGCTTTCAATTTGCGCTAATGAGCATAACTCTCAATCTACACTTCAAACTGATGTCAAACTTTGCATACAAGTTTATATATTTGTAATTAAAGTTTATATTCTTTTATATTTCCAAAAATCACGTTTTAAGGTAATAAGGGCATTATGGTCAACGTTTAGGCAATTAACGGAAACGCGTAAACGAATGGGTCAATCAATGAACCAACCACAAAGGGTTATGCTAACATGTAGCCTGGTCCTAAGGAAGCTCTAAGGCATTTCCAAATCATAATAAAGCGGGCCAGAACTGAAGTCAAAGCAAAAGTCAAAGCTTTGCGACTTTCGGTTCCGAATCGGTTCAAAACGGAAAGTTGTCGAATCAAACAAGCTTAGACAAGTTCTTATGCTTATTATCAAGTTATATGAATGATAAAATAGGTTACACGCCTTTTACATTGTTAATTATGCGTTAAACGAAAGATTACATTTCTGTTGACTTTTTCTAATCATCTTTGACTCGACAATTGACCTAGTTAGGATGGGAATCAGTGGATGCCCTTTTAAGGGTTTAAAGCCCACATAATTACCAACTTATAACTACTTTTGATTCGAGATATGACTGAGCCAATATTGATTAATCTCGAAGTCAAACCGTAATTACGACGGTTTGACTTTTAGCCTAAATACTAAACTAAACTCAAATAGAGAAGGACTAGCAGACTTACAAGGGTCCTATGCACGAGATATGATCACTTGGAAGCAGGTTTGCGCTCCAGAATCGACCAGAATGCAAAGTAGGAAGTGTGAAGAACTTGTTTGCATAACAAGGCTTTTTATAGTGAAAATTCCACCATGAATCATTGACACATGGATCTATAACTCACCACATTCGATCAACACTTGTTCCTAGTGTTTAGGGGGTGCCTAGGGGTCGTCCACATGTGAGAAAAAACCGGCTAGATGGGTTAAATTCGCGCATAACAGGCTGCAGCAAGTTTTTCTGCTTCTGGGCTCCTGACGCGGCCCGCCTCACGAATAGCATATCCTCACGCGGGCCGCTTGGCCCTTAAAATCAGATTTTTGATTTTTATTTGTTTTGCACTTGACCTTTTGCTTCACGAAGGGGCAACTAAGGTTATTTCTTGCATTTTGACCCCCTTATAATTACCCACAAGGGCTTTAGGACTTATACCCACTTTGCCAAGTCCCTGAACACTTCCGGTTAACCCGAAAAGTCTTAACTTTCAACGTTAACACTTTAACCCCTCGCACACGAATTTGATCATAACTTTCTCATACGATAACGAAACTTTATGAAATTTATATCGTGCATTCTAGTGAGCATAATTAACATTTACAAAGCTTCGGGTTTGTCAAAAGGTCACTCAGAGGTATATCTTTAAACATGTTGACACATTTAACCCCTGTAGTTTGTAATCTCTCACTTTTGCTTCGTATGATCCATGATTTATTCGTTTGATGTTATAACCATCATGTAGGGTTATTATGAAGTATATTTATCCATTGTTGACATTTTGAACCCTTAGTTTCACATACTTTCTATGTTTGTCAACTTCAGTCCCTCTAAAGTATACTTTCTCACGTTCAAGCTTATGACACGTGTCAGCACATTACAGGACGTGAATTTTCGAGGTGTTACAGGTGGATAGGTTTAAAGAAATCTATAGCCACTTATGTGGCCAAATGTTTGACGTGCGCACAAGTTAAAGCTGAACACCAGAAGCCGTCAGGATTGCTACAACAGCCTGAACTTCCTACTTGGAAGTGGGAAGTGGGAAATGGTAACAATGGATTTTATCACCAAGTTACCAAAGACAAAGCGTGGGAATGATACTATTTGGGTTATAGTAGATAGACTGACCAAGTCTGCCCACTTCTTACCAATTAAGGAAACACACAGCTCAGATAAGTTAGCACAACTGTACGTGGACGAGATTGTATCTCTTCACGGAGTGCCAGTATCTATCATCTCTGATAGGGATACGAGATATACATCGCATTTTTGGAAAAGTTTTCAGCAATCCCTAGGCACTCGATTAAACTTCAGCACTGCATATCATCCTCAGATGGATGGTCGCGAGCATACAATTCAAACGCTGGATGATATGTTAAGGGCTTGTGTTATTGATTTAGGTGGAAGTTGGGATGATCATCTCCCATTGATTGAATTTTCATATAATAATAGCTATCATTCAAGCATCCAAGCCGCTAATAAAATTGAATGATCATCTCCCATTGATTGAATTTTCATATAATAATACCTTTGATCAGTTGCCACGTGTCCAGTTGGTTATAACAGAAAAGATTCCTTTTGCTCAATTCCTTATTTCTCCCTGCGCGCGAATATGTTTGAGACTTGACTTTAGTCGTTATATCTTCAAGCTTAACTGCATCCTTGCGCGGGCCCGCGCAAGGGTGTTAAATGAATATTAGCCTTCTTTTATCTCCGGCGCATGGTCGTTAAGGATTGATCTTTCCAGATCTGTTTGGATCGATCACGCGGGGCGCACAAGAACTACTTATGATGATCCTAGAGCATAATGATGGTATGGTCCTCTACGCTGGCGCAAGGTTTTTGGGACCATACCCCTTCAGCTAGCAATCTCGAAATCCATATAGATTTCGAGATGGGCTTTTATGTTTTGGGCTAGATTAATTAGGGTTGTTGGTGTTTAGTTATCGAAAACATCAGGAGATCGCAACATACTTGTATTAGACGATTCTCAATATAATTGTATGCAAGTTTGGTTCTTATTCATCTTATTTGCTTTCTTGAATCATTGTGATTTGTGTGATTCCGCCACACGATTGCAATCGTATTGATATCATTGTAGTGATCCAAATTTGGGACTTACATGTTTGATCGAGATGATTTGGTTGCATGTTGTAAAATCTGTTGGTGGGTTCGTATCCTACCCGGGTGATTGGACTGGCATTTATTATTTCTTTAATCTTTGCCATGCATTACGGAGAAATTAATGGAAATTTTCAAATTTATACGTGTAAGGTGTACAAAATATAAAAAACACAACTTCCATCTAAATCAATAACACAAGCCCTTAACATATTATAAAAATTGAATTATTTTTTTATAATATAAATAACACTTATAAATATATTGCAGATCCATTGTAAATGATCTTAATTAGTCTTGGTTTTTTGCTAACATGTTAGCTAATAAAAAGAAAAAAAAAAACTTTCACATAATTACATATTCTGGCGCTATAATTTACAAATCAAACATTACCTATATAAGTAACGTTATCTTAGAATATATATTCATATAAAAAAATATCTGACCCGTACCCAGAAGTAGATAGCACAAGTATTGAGGCCAGCTAACACTTGGCCACTTGGGTGGGTAGGTATGGAAACGAGGCATTGGGTGGTCAATGGTCCCATAAAAATACAATTTTGTCAATAATATATGGAACGTGTTTAGAACAAGCGGTATGGGGGCCGGCTTAGGCCCGGCGAAGCCCGGCGCCGGTCCCCCACACCGCCCCCCTCGTGAAAACCGGCTCCCACAAGACGGAGAGGACGGGCCTCTCTCCTCTCTCCTTCTCTCACATATACCTATACATACATACATATATATATATATATATATATAAAGAGGTTCATCCCCCACCCCCATAGGTCCATCACTCTCAAGCCTTTCCTACGTAATGGTGACGTGACGGCCCATCTCTTAAGGATGAGGCTCTCCATACCCTCTAGTCTTACTGGCATTATGCCAATGACTCAAGGACAAACAAAACGTGGGTCCAGCCTTTTACTCATCACACTTTTATTGATAAGTTTTGATATAAAACTAGTTGGATCCCCGCGCTTCGCGGCGGGTTTCGGTTAGTATCAGTTCATTACAGTACCGACATTTGTTATAGCAATCGAAAAAGAAAACCCAAATTCCTAAAACAATACTGAAATATGTGTTACATTGATCGAAACTGTATAAACTAATACCGGTACTTATACAATATCGACAATTGTTATAGCTTACGATACCAAAAATAGTTTGTTTTCAGTTTAGCTTCTTTTTCAACAAACCTTATGAAATAGAAAAGTTAAATACATACGCGCATTCGCATCACCTATTTTCCCACATTTCACTATGCTTTACTCCAGTCCAAAGAAATTGTTTAATCTCGTTAACTTAACAAATAACCCATTTAATATCGTTAACATAAGGAAAGAGTGGCTTGCAGTGACAGTTGTAATTAACACCCCAAATGTTATAGTAAACCATGTGGCCGAATGGTGATCTTCCCCCACATATTATTAAGATAACTGCTTTCTTAAACTATACCAAAAGGTATAGTTAGAACTTAACATTAGTATAATCATTTTCATTTAAACAAAATTGAAAGTAAAATAAAACTATAGAAAATCAAAGCTGAGAAAGGGAATACTTCCACATCCTTTGTGAATTAGCATATTCAATAAGGAGAAAAAAATCACATGCCTAGAAATTAAAAGATAACCAAGACACCATCTCCACCAAAAGTCTCTTCACCGTGAATGAAACGTTAAGATGTGCCTAGAAATTGTAAGCCAAATTATATTGTAATTTCATTCTCTCTTCACCGACCGGCACAACCACCAATACACCATCTCCACCAAAAATCAACAGCCACCGTCACCACCGGAAGCCACCCGAGTACCCGACTCCTTCCCCCCACCGCCACCAGAATCATCGTCTACCACCCTCTCTCTAGATGACCACAGCCCCTACCAATGACTACTTCCGACCACCGCCACCATCCCACCGTCTTCCTGTCTCTTCTGGCGAAATCTCATCCGTTTGTCATCAGGGAAACCTCTAGTTGCCCTGCCCTCTAGCTGCCATCAGGGAAACCTCTAGTTTTAGAAAGATGAAAGAGAAATAATGTCTGTATAATGTTACGTAAACTTGTAAAAGGAGGAAATCTGGTGGTCAAAACCTAAAACTAAAAAAGTATACTGAGGCAAACATATGTTATGTTTTGATATATATAATAATGGGTTGAGTTATAATGCAAAGGATTTAAAAATAAGAAGGGTAAGAAGCCATCAGAGAGTGACAAGTGTCATTGGAGAAATTAAATGGAAAGGGTAATTTTGTCTACAAGAGGAAAGAGAATATGCACATGCAAGTCACATGCTATCCCCCCCCCCCATTTTTAAACGTCCGTAACTTTCTTATACATCATTTGTTTTTTAAAAAAAAAATTATACCATAACATCGAGCGTTTTTTATCTTTAATATGAGTACCATATCGTTATATTTTTCAAAAAAAAAAAATCAAAACCCCAGTTACATATTACACAATGGACATGAGGTAAAACACAATGTAAAGTAGATCAAAAACACAATCAATGACAACAGATAAAGACACAACGGACAACATACTAAAACACAATGACCATAACGTATAATACAATGGCGATAACATATAACACAATAAATATCAGACTAAATAAAAACGCAATTGATGACAACAGATAAAAGACACAATTAATGACAGCAGATAAAAGACACAATGGAGAGCAGTTAAAACACAATAGAAAACAAACTAAAAACACAATACATAACAAACTAAAAACACAATACACAACAAACTAAAACACAAAAAACAATATAATAAAAAAAATTGAACAAACTATTAAAACACAA
Organism: Helianthus tuberosus; assembly: GCA_030545235.1. Classification (NCBI taxonomy): domain Eukaryota; kingdom Viridiplantae; phylum Streptophyta; class Magnoliopsida; order Asterales; family Asteraceae; genus Helianthus; species Helianthus tuberosus. Next base: position 14,703,278 of record CM060410.1, read on the forward strand.
TGGAAAACATATTAAACACAATGACCATAACGTATAACACAATGACGATAACATATAACACAATAAATATCAGACTAAATAAAAACACAATTGATGACAACAGATAAAAGTCACAATTAATGACAGCAGATAAAAGACACAATGGAGAGCAGTTAAAACACAATAGAAAACAAACTAAAAACACAATACATAACAAACTAAAAACACAATACACAACAAACTAAAACACAATGAACAATATAATAAAAAAAATTGAACAAACTATTAAAACACAATGGAAAACATATTAAACACAATGACCTGAACTAATAACACAATTTATAGAAAACCCAGATATAATATCATCTTCATTGTGTCATATATTGTGTTATAGGTTCTTATAAAAACGCAATTGATAGAACCCAAATTAACATTGTGTTATAGGTTTTGATAATAACACAATATATAGAAACTCTACTAAAACGTAATGACCAAAACCCAGTTAAAAGACACAATGAACTGAACCTTTAACACAATGCGAAAAAACCCAGTAAAAATGAAAATTTTTATTTTATTTTTATATGATAATATGGTACTCATATTAAAGATAAAAAAAAACTCGTTATTATGATGAATTTTTTTTTTTAAAAAATGTCGTATGATAAAGTTATGGACTTTTTAAATCGATGGGGGAATTTGCATGTGACTTGCATGTGGAGAGAGAAAATACATAAATATAGGATTCCCTTTATGCCCTTCTATTATCTTCTTTTCTCTACAACTAATCTCAACCCTACAATTCTAAGATCAATGGACTAGAAACCTTCTTACCCTTCTTATTTATTTTATCCTTTGTATTTGATCCTAACCCATATAATAATATAGTTAAAAGACTATAATATAGGGATATTATATTTCTACGTGTATTTCAATGGTTGGCTCCATAATATTTACATTACCAAATAGGCAAATAGCAACAACTCATCAGGAAAACCACTTGTATCAATGAGAATCAACTCAACAAGAATACAAGATGACACAATTAGCTTAACAATAAAGAAAGATATGAATCCCTAATGGATCAAAGACGAAAATACCCCAAAATGCTCCGAAACAAAATTAACAATAGACTGGGTCGTGTTCGAACCACTAGCCTGCACCAACGCCTCGCGAGCCAAGACCAACGTGCCCGAAATGCTAACCAAAAACGTTATTTTGGGTTTTTGGACTCTATAGCAATGAAAACCCGTGCTTTATCTTAGGCAGACTGATTCAATATTTTTTTCTTTGTTTCTGAATATACCAAAACCAAAACGACGCAGTGAAGTGACTATCCGTCATCACGATAAAGTAAATTAGTGGTTTTCTTTTTTGTTTCAGAATATACAGAAACCAACGATGTAGCTTGCCTGGACCCTGTTATTACGACAGGTAGTCGCCACAAGGTTTAGAATTCTCTACAATCGTATGAAGCTCTTTGTGTTCATTTACACACCAAATCGTTTTCCCTCCATCTCTTTCACAACACCGGCGGTTATGGACAAAATCGTGGACCTCAGATGACATACATGACCGGAAACCCCCTCTTTCTTCTCCATACTCTGATCTGCAAGTGTGACTAACAAGTAACAACAATGGAAACAAAGCATTTTGGTCAATCAATTAGTTGTAAGTCTTCTGCTTGTAAGTCCTCTGAGCACGTGTGTACTGTTCTCAAATTATTCGTTGTGGTAAGAAATAAGGTCTGCCAGAACATAAATTGGTTGATGAACATGTACTGAGGTCGAGGAACAAGCTCCGGTCAAATACTTCAAGTCACAGATTACACAAACACCTAACACTAAGTTGAAAGTACTATTAGGTTACACTACATTTCTGTAAATGTTGAATACTAAAATCCATATTGGGTTTACTTAAATCGCTAAAGACTTTTATCTTTATATTTTGAACCACAAATGTTACCTTACTTTACACCAGTTATTCTAAATTACGTATTCTGCAGAAATTTGAACGTAAAACCTCTCATCTAAGAGGCATGTGTCTCTACCAAGTGGGTTATCCCCATGTTTTGCCCAAGTTTGAATGTGAGACTTCACATCTAAGACGCATGTGCCTCTTCTAAGTGGTCTCGCCCCACATTGACTAAAGACATCTAGATAAAAACGTTTATCTTGATTAGTTGGTTAGACGTTGACCCATTAGAGGTACGGAGTGGAGTCCGGAGAAGATCTGGTGAGACCCAGCCCTCGTCCGAGAACACCATCCCTAGATCCGGTTTCCTATTTTACCTCAGCGATTTAGGAGCCACCACTGAATCTCAGGAATATTGGGGAAACCCCCTTTGATTGTTATTTTCTAAATAAATAAATAAATAAATAAATAAACCTATAAATATCTATTTTTCACAAAATTTTTGTCACCAAAAAAAAATATATTATTCTCCCACATTCTTTAGACAATTTTTCTTCAAAAAAAAAAATTATACTCTTCTCTTCACATCTCAAAATGAATCTATTGAAACCTTCACCATTTGCGTACTATTCATAAATCTCCGTCAATGAAGATGGCGAGAGGACGAGACAGAATTTTCGATTTTTAACTACTGTGGTTGCGTCCTCTATAAACCAAAGTGAAGATACCGCGTCATTACACCAATTATAAAAACGACTTTTGGCTTTTTTTTTTTTTTTTTTTGCCAAAATAAATTATCTTGGATTATTGTCTTATGCTTTAACTTATAGTAATGATAACTACATTTTTTTCGTAAACCATTTAACATTAAATTGGAACTATAAAATAGTTGATTAACCAAATAGCTTTTGGCAACCAACTAAGAAAACATGACAATTGGAAAAGAAACACCTCAACCGAGGTTACAAATGAAACATGAAGCCTAAGTATGATAATAATTCGAAAGATATTGAGAACGATCGAGCTAGCTAGAAGCGAACGACAAAAAAGTGACTGTCTGTTTATCACAACCATAAAAGTCACAATAAGATTGGCATGTTAACATCAACAAACTAATAATGCTAACCATGAGCGCACCAATCTTCCATGAATGTCCAACGAAACTGCCGGTAATCGCTAAAACCACTAGCAACCAACATGCGAGTGTTTTCAAGAGCAAATATGTCTTAATCGTCAGTCGACTCTCATTTATCTTGTTAATTTCATTGATCACTACCTGCAACTGGGATTTCCATTTATTTTTCATTGTTGATATTGAGCTGCTCATTCCTGTGAAGAGTATGGCAACTTCATCGGCACCCATGTCACCTATGATAACACTCTGACTTTTGAGGTATTTGGCATCATCCTTGTTCATAATGAGTGCACACATCAAACCCATGTATCCACTAAGTGGGAATTAAGCTATCGAAGTTGGCCGTCACTACTTCGTAGGAAACCAAATTTCTTAATATGACTTCGGAGCCTTTGTTTAAAGTAAGTCTTGGTGTAAATATTTTTCCCGATGATGCATATATTTTGAATGTCTTCGTCTTCTTCTAGGCTGTAAAAATTGAATCCAGCTTTATCATGAAGTTTAGAAGCTGTTGGGACGAGAATTGAGAATATCACTTTGGGTGAAAATTTCAAGAATGGAGACACTTTGGTAAAATGTTTGAGCAATCTCTATAATTGGCATTTTTGGATCGAAATTCTATTTCGAAACATTCCCAGCCGGGCTGATCATCTTCATGAACACTCAGTTTTTCCATATTGCAATATTATATATTATATATTCTTATGTTTCCATTAAAGTCAATGGAAACAAGCAATATGAAGGCTGGAATCTCAGCCATTTAAAATAAGGAATTCCATCTAGACACAACAATTACTAAAATTGAATGTTGACTTTTTCGATCCTAGTTGCTTTAGAATCTCATCCCATTAAAATCGAAATCAAAGAAAACTAACTTTAAACTCAAAGAAATCTTAAAGAGAGGTTGCTGACGGTTTGAAGGTTTGAAATCTCTCCTGCAGTTACCGACGATTGTTTGTTTTCTTCAATTCCCTTATGAAGGGACTGACAACCATCAATTCGAATTCGAATAAATTATGTAAATTCAATTTCATTTAAATTCAATTCCCTTATGTTGTTCACAGCAACATTTCGTCTCCTAGAGATCGGGGTTTCGTTTTTACTAGGCTAGGTTTCGCTATTCAAAAGGGGGTAGCGGCGCAGCTTGTTGCCCGCTTACCGGCTATCTTGGTGTAATTTGTTTGACCTTAATGAATATTATTTTTATAAAAAAAAAAATAAAAAATTTAAAATATGTAATTTCAAATGGGCTATTTGGGCTTGGTAATGAGCTAGTTTAGGACTTAGATTAAATTTATAGATTAATTAATACCATAGTGCAAATTAAAGTTATATGTATGCATTACATATAAATATAATAAACAAATATGTATAACTTGAATTGATTTAAAATTATAAATTAGTATTCGATTTACTGGACTCGAATTTGAATTCCTGATAATCGAATTGAATTCTAGATAATCGAATCAAATTGAGTCGAATTTCAAACTTTCTGAATTAGAATCGAATTTTGAACACCACTAGTTTTCACACCTGAATTCGAATGTACTAAATTATCATAGTCTTATACCGAGTGATTTAGCGTAGAAATACTTTAAAAGCGAACCAATGTTGATCGAATAAATCTGTCGCAAAACCATGGTTAAGGTGCAGTTTGTTATATGAACCAAACCCGTACTAAGAAAAAAAACCAAAAAGACGCGCAACACATGAAAAGTAAGAAGTTTTTGCCGTTTTGGCTTTAGGCTTTATATCACAAGAAACCAAAAAGAGTATTCGTTGCTAAAGGCCATATGGGTTGGCCGATAGTAAATTTATATGCCATATACTTTCACACATTTTATTTTTTTTTGAATAGCAAACCGAAACTTCCAATAAAACCAAAACCAAAAACAAACATAGTTCCCAGCCAGGAGCTGGATATTTACAGGGAAAACAAAAACTTCAAAAAGGAAAACATACAGAAAAAAGGAAAAATCAGCCCCTTATTGCAACATTCCATTAAAATCCCACCATTCCTGCCTCAATATTGCATGAAATTTTGATCTCTGTTTCATTCCTTGAAGAGTGTTCTCCTTTATGTCTTCCACTACCATCTGAATCACACCGTGTTTTCCATTAAAAATCCGATCGTTTCTTGTCTTCCATAGCGTCCATAATGTTTGAATAACTGCCGCGTGTATCGCTTTCCTTACATTCCTACTTCTAGGCAGCTCGGAAATCTCCAATAGCAGTTCCGAGATGCTCTTCTCCGTGTTGACCATCGGTATTTTTAACCATGAAGTAATCTCCTCCCAAACTCTTTTCGCGAAATTACACCGAATGAGTATATGAACTGCGGTTTCCTCCGCCGCCCCGCAGGTTTTACACGTTACATCAGGTAGATTCATTCCTCTACCCCTTAACGTGGTCGCCGGGGGTATTTTTTCATCGATCGCTCTCCAAACGAATGCTATACTTTTGCTCGTAACCCAATTGTTCCAGTTAAACGTGCTCGGTGTGGCATTCAGATCTAGATTCTGACCTAAAGACAGTTTTACATTTTTTACGCAGAATTCCTGATGTTCGAAACTTTTCCAGAACCATACATCGCCGCTTTGTGATATAGGTTGTTGCTGCAATCTGTCTCTTAAACTGTCTATCTCTTGTTTTTCAACATCACTTGATGGTGCCCTTATCCAAGTCCATTCCCAGCATCTCCCTCCATTTAGTACTTTGTAACTTTCTTGAACCGTCACCTTTTTCTTTGCCGATAATTGGAACAAACTCGGATATTGTTCTTTCAATGGCTGATTCCCTACCCAGGTATCGATCCAAAATAATGTTTTATCCCCCTTTCCCACGTTGCTCCTTAAACTTGTTTTGATGTTTATGTTGTTTTTCAAAAACTCCTTTGCTATGTCACCAATACTTTTCCACACACCAATTAATGATTTTCTAACCGGAATAGAATCCAATTTTCTTTGGTTCGTATGTAATGAAGTTATTACCTTTGCCCATAAGCACTCCGGTTCCATTTTGATTCTCCACCACCATTTTAACAATAGTGCCAAATTCATGTCTCTAATATTCCCGATACCGAGGCCACCAAAATCCTTTGTTGCCACCACCTTTTCCCATTTAACCCATCTTATTTTATTATTTATATTGCATCCACCCCATAAAAATTTCCTTCGAATTCCTTCCAAAGTTTTTATGACACCAATCGGACATTTATATTGTGAGAGAAAATAGTTCGTTAAACTTCCGAGCACTGATTTTATGAGAACTACTCTACCTGCAAAAGATAGATTCTTCGCCTTCCAGTTTGAGAGTCTCTTATTGAACATGTCAATAACTTCCTTCCAAGTCACTAATCTCTTCATGTTTGCTCCTACCTTTAAACCGAGGTATACAAATGGGAATTTCCCAGCTTTGCAATTAAACTTTGATGCCATATTTTTTACTTCGTCTTCGTTCATCCCAATCCCATATAGCTGACTCTTACGTGGATTAACTTTTAATCCTGATATTAGACTGAAAATACGAAGGATCGTCTTTAGGTTCTTTGCATTATTTTCCCCACATTCACCAATGAAAATAGAGTCGTCTGCATATAACATATGAGTAAGATAAGGACCCTCCCTAGGTAGTTTAATGCCGTAGAAAATGTTGTTTTGTTTTGCCCGTTCCATCATCACGTGTAATGCCTCCATAGCTGTGATAAAAAGAAAGGGTGATAGTGGGTCACCTTGTCTTAAGCCTCTCTTATATTCGAATTCACCTGTTGGTGAGCCGTTAACTAAAACTGACCCCCTGCCTGCAAACAATATGCCCATTATCCAGTTTCTCCATTTTGACGAAAAACCCATATGTGTAAGAATGGAAATTAAGAATTTCCAGTTAAGCTTGTCGTAAGCTTTTTCTATGTCGGCTTTAAACACAAGCAGATTCTTACCTGTTCTTTTCGCCCAACCCACCACTTCGTTTATTATTAGAGGCCCATCGATAATGTTCCTGTCTGTCATGAACGCCGATTGCACATTCGATACCACACTCTTAATGACACCCTTTATTCTATTTGCTAGGACTTTGGAAATGATTTTGTTCACCACACCAACAAGGGATATTGGTCTAAAATCAGAGAGAGTAATTGGGTCCGCTACCTTCGGTATGAGCGCGATAAACGATGCACTACATGTATGGTGGATCGAGCCATGTACATGAAACTGATTCATAACCTCCATTATTGACCCTTTTAACTCTTCCCAATACGATATTATCAGTTTAAGCGTGATTCCATCCGGGCCCGGGGATTTGTTGATGCCGCAATCCCACACCGCATTTCGAACTTCTTCAACTGAAAACGGTTTGATTAGACCTTCTGTGACAACCCTCAAAATTACAGGTACTGTACAATTAATTAATTTTAATTGTGTGCTTAATGACAGTGCTTGATTACAACTGACAATTTAAACTTCTCTATGATTTTTATATCATACATACACATGCATCATATTTTATACAGTCACTCCATTTATTGCACACAAACATTAGTGACATACTTGATGCACAAAGCATACTTAGAACACTGAGCGGATAATTCAGAAACATGCTGATAATGCCAGCACTTAGACAGACAGTGTTATTATGGCCAGTATGAACTAGGGATAAGGTACTACACTAGTATGGAGTGTAGGGGAGTGAGGACCATAAAACTGCGTCACTAGGAGATAGTTATAGTGCCGGGAAGTGCCAAAAACCTACTTTAAATGCAGAATTCAACATTCTTTTATAAAATTCAGCATTTTAAATTATTAGTAAAGTTCAAAAACATGACAGAATGGTCCTGTATACTTTCCTAAGTGCCGGGAATAAATTGGGACACAAAAAGTTATATAAAGGACACTTTATGACATAACTTAGCACTTTAATAGAACGGTATCTAAACGAACAACCGGACATTACCCGGAATACAAAAATATTGTTAAACACATTATTTCACTTCTACTAAACTAGTTATGGTCCTCAAACACCATAACACACTATATTATTACACAACACTTAACATACTTAAGTTGTCGTGTAGCTGACAGAGTTGAGACACGGTTCAAGACGCAATACTGTGAGTTCATGTCCCCCTTTTCTCTTAACTGTTTTCAGTTTTATACTTCGGGGGTGGAATACATGTTACAATTACTACAGACAATTTTATACATGGTATGGTTAGCTTAAGGAGGGTTTACTACTAGATCATGTGAAGGGTGGGTACAACACTTAAGGCCATTAATCCTCGTTGTTAGGACCGAGGGACATGAGTGATAGATCTATTTGGGTGTAGCGAGCCCACACCCATGAGGCCGGGACGGCCCATAAAGGTGACTATGTGCCCGACGCACAAATTTGCTAGGTTTGAGTCTTCCTGCACCTTTTCACACATACCAGTGGCTTTGCAACCCATTGGTGATCTCTTTTTCCTTATTGCTACATACCAGGGACGTTTATTCATACTTTGAAGGTTTATACATACTCACTTTTACATGAACTCGCTCAACTTTTGTTGATTTTTCAAAATACATGTATTTCAGGAAATTAATGGATCTGGCGGAGTGTGCTTTTGTGTCTAGCTGCGTTGAATAAAGATGTTATCCAGGGTTGTTGAGTTTAGCGGGTGTATTCCTTTCCAGGACGGGATACATAATTCTAAATTCAGGGTTTTATTTAAGTACTTTCGTTTGAGTATTGTGAACTCGTTTAAACATGTCATGGTTTGTAACTTGTAGTAAGTGTCAATGTTTTCAAACAATGGTGTTGTGGTATTCTCTCACTTTAATTAATGGATGAACATCTCGTATTTTTTTTTTATCATAAAGCATTGTTATGATTGTTGCTATGGTATTAAGAAGTCACACCAATTAAACCCACGCTTCCGCAAAAGCCAGGGTGTGACAGCTTGGTATCAGAGCCTCGATCATAGCGAACTAGGATTCTCTCTCGAGTCTAGACTATGATCACTAGGGCTCTCACGAAAATGTTTTCAAACATTTTTACATTGCATACACTAAAAGTCCAGATCCAGGGCACAAACATTTTTACAAACAAAAGGCACAAATACACATTTCCAAAATTTATGTTTCAGTCTTAAAGACTGAGGGAGTCAGCCTCAGAGGCTGGGGAGGTTCAGTCTTAGAGACTGAGGGATTCAATCTTAGAGATTGGGGATGTTTAGTCTTAGAGACTGGGAGGTTTGGTCTTAGAGACCAGGGAGTTAGTCTGAGAGGCTAGGGAGTTCAGTCTGAGAGACTGGGAAGGATAGTCTGGGGAAGACTAGGATAATTACTTGCTTACATTGATTGTGACTTACATGCGTTGTTGGATTATTTATTTTGAGTTATGACATGGGATGTTAGGAGTTATTGTGTTATTACATAAGCATATTACTTACTTACTATACTTACTATGACCAGACCAATATGATCTTCTTTTAGAATATGCCTCCACGACGAGACACACGTTTGCCTACCACTGAGGCAGAATTACAAGAACGTATTTCAAAAGCAATAGTAGATTATGAGGCCTCGCGCGCCGAAACAAGCAGGAATAACTCAAACAACAACAACCCAACTAATGGCTGTACCTACAAACAATTCCTAGATTGTAAGCCCTTAAACTACGACGACACTGGGGGTGCTGTTGCTTTCGTCAGGTGGACGGAAAAGACGGATTCGGTAATAAGGATGAGAAAGTGTGCTCCTGAAAACCAAGTTACTTACGTCTCAGGACTCTTTCTTGATGGTGCTTTATCCTGGTGGAACCTGCAAGTTCAAACACTGGGAGAGGCGGCGGCGTATGCACTAACATGGGCTGAGCTAAAAGAGTTAATGAGGAAAAAGTACTGCTCGCGTGCTGAAATACAGAAGCTAGAAACTGAGTTCTGGCAACTAAAAAAGGAGGGTCCTAAGATTGCAGAATATGTTCAAAGGTTTCATGATTTGTCCCATGTAGTGCCATACATGGTCACGCCATAATTTAAACGCGTTGAGCGCTTCATCTGGGGATTGGCACCCCAGATCATGAGCATGGTAACCACGTCCAAGCCTGCAACGATTACTGAAGCCATCGATCTTAGTGTGGCACTTACTGAGGAAGGCATTAGATTGAACAAGTTTTCAGATTCTAAACCGAAGACGAAGGAGACTCATGTGGAGTCGTCTGGTGAAAACAAACGGAAATTCTCCAACTTCAAACAAGGCACCAGCAGTTCAGACAAAAAGGGTGAGACAAGCGCACCGGCCAGGGCTAAAACCGGTACTGAGAGCAAAGGAAAGGGGTACATGGGCACTTTGCCCAATCGTGAGGTATGCAAGCGCCATCATTCCGGCCAATGCAGATTAAGGAAATGTGAGTCATGTGGGAAGAACGGCCACTCGAAGGATACATGTTGGGCCGGAACTGGTGCTGGGCGTGGTGGTAATCGAGGCAATGGGAATGGTAATGGAAACCGCCAACAGGGAGGAAATGGCGGAAATGGAAACCGTGGGAATTTTGCAAACCAAGTTGGGAGTGGGAATCGCAACCAAAACAATGCTCAAGGTGGAAATGGAAATGGGAATGGGAATGGTCGAGGACCGGGGTGTTTTAATTGTGGAGACGTCGGGCACTTTAAGAGGGAATGCCCAAAACTGAACCAAGCACAAGGAAGAGTTTTCAACATTGGTGCAAGGGAAGCGCGCCAGGATCCAAACGTTGTCACTGGTACGTTCCCTATAAATCAACGCTTTGCATCTGTGCTATTTGATACTGGTGCCGACTATAGCTTTGTATCATTAGAATTTAAGATTTTGCTTGGGTTAACTGCTAGTAAGTTAGACATTCCGTACTCAATTGAGCTGGCTAATGGGAAACTAGTTGAAACAAATGAAGTCATCAGAGGATGCGTGATAGAACTGGGAGGACACGAATTTACGCTAGATCTACTGCCAGTCGAGTTGGGGAGCTTAGACGTGGTAGTAGGGATGGATTGGTTGTCAAGCAACAGAGCTGAGATTGTTTGTCACGAGAAGACCATTCGCATCCCAATGGCGGATGGAGAAACGATTGTGATACACGGAGAGAAGCGCGATACGCCTCTGAGGATCATTAGTTGCTTGAAGGCTAGATGGTGTTTGAAGAAGGGATGTGTTGCCTTCTTGGCACACATCGTGGATACAGAAGCAGCTGAGCCGAGGATAGAAGACATTCCAGTCGTGAAGGAATATCCTGAAGTCTTTCCAGAAGACTTGCCAGGATTACCGCCCCAAAGACAAGTCGAGTTTCACATTGACTTAGTTCCAGGCGCCGCGCCTGTGGCTAAGGCACCCTATCGACTTGCGCCTTCGGAAATGCAGGAGTTATCAACGCAACTTCAAGAGTTACTAGACAAGGGATTTATCAGACCAAGCTTCTCGCCTTGGGGAGCTCCAATCCTGTTTGTTAAGAAGAAGGATGGTAGTTTTCGTATGTGTATAGACTACCGCGAGCTTAATAAGTTGACTATCAAGAATAGATATCCTTTGCCGAGAATTGATGACTTATTCGATCAGTTGCAAGCTTCAAGTTTCTACTCAAAGATTGATTTGCGATCAGGATACCATCAGTTGAGAATTCAAGAGGAAAGTAATCCAAAGACAGCCTTCAGGACTCGATATGGTCATTATGAGTTTCTGGTGATGCCGTTTGGGTTGACAAACGCGCCAGCCGTTTTCATGGATTTGATGAACAGAGTTTGTAAGCCGTACCTCGACAAGTTCGTGATTGTGTTTATTGATGACATTCTGATTTATTCAAAGTCGAAAGAAGAACACGAGCAACATTTAAGAGCCATTTTAGAGCTACTTAAAAAGGAGAAGTTGTACGCAAAGTTCTCGAAGTGCGAGTTCTGGTTATGCGAAGTTCAGTTTCTTGGTCATGTGGTTAATGGAAATGGAATCCATGTGGATTCTACAAAGATCGAGGCAATCAAGAACTGGGAAACTCCAAAGACGCCAACCGAGATTCGACAGTTTCTAGGTTTGGTTGGTTATTATCGCAGGTTCATTGAGGATTTCTCGAAAATCGCTCAACCTTTGACCTCTCTTACTCAGAATGACAAGAAGTTTGATTGGGGAGTGATGTGTGCAAAATGCAACATATAAATTTCATCAATTGTGGCATAAAACTAACCCTTTTTTAGTACTAATGTTGGAAAAAGTGTGCTTTTGTCTTCCTTTTGTATTTTCAGGATTAAATGAGCTCAAATTAACAAAAGAAGCAAAAAGACATCAAAATCTAACATAAATACAAGAAAAGGAACAAGACGTGACATGCCTGACCCCACGACAGCATCTTCCCAAGCAAAACAAGAAGACAGAAGACTGAACACGCCCCGTGCTCAGCCAGCACGGGGGCATGCCCAAGTGTCAGCAGAAAAGACAAAGTGGTAGAAGCTTCTATTGCCCACCACGGGGCCGTGCTCAGTGGACACGGAGCCGTGGTCAACTATAAGATTCGCACAATCCAGGCAAATCTTCATAGTACAAAGATTCTTCTACACACGGGGTCGTGCTCAGCGGACACGGGGGCGTGGTCAACTAATAAGACAAAGCTGCATTAAATGAAGAAAGAGAGGATGTGGACACGGGGCCGTGCCCACTGGACACGGGGCCGTGCCCGAGCTTCTGTTCAGCCTATAAATAGGAGTGCTTGGCTCAAGCTCAAACCATCCCTTGGCACACCACCTCTCTCACACTTCACCCACCACCCACCACCACCATAACACCATCATCCACCACCATCATCCATCATAGAGTCTGTGAGTCATCTCGGGATCCAAGATTGATCGTAAGAGTTCTTGACAATCAAGGCCATGTTTGCCTAAGTCTCTTACATCACTTGGTGAAGACAAAGTGTCTAGTGTAATACTTTTTATTTCTAATCTTTTCGCACTTTTTACTTGGTTTTGTATTAATGACTTTAATAACTAGTTTCTTATGTTGAAGGTGATCTTTCCTTATCGTTTGTCCGTGGTGTCTTGAAATTATTTTACTGTCTATATAAAATAAAAGATTTTCACCATTCATATCTCCACGGTCTATATGGAGGTATGTTGGCTACCTGGTCGGGGGTTAAGGGAACGGTTTGGTAAAGGTCTTGCCATTGTTCAGCGTTTAGAGGTCCTGCAATGGACCTGGGTCAAATTTAGTAGGACCTCCTTCAATACTTAACGGTATTGGATGGCAGGGGTCCAAACTCTTTGATCCCCTCATAAGCTAACTACTATTAATACTATAACCCGGCTATTTAGGACTGTATCCCTGCTGACTCAGACTACTTAGTCGAGGGTAACGTCACCTCCAAAAGAGGGGCCTACCATAATACTGCATTAATAACTTAATTCACTATCTTCCAATAATCCACCATTTTAGGATTGTATCCTTGCTGACTCAAACTACTGGGGTGAGGGTAACGTCACCTTCAAAAAAGGGGCCTACTACAATAACTAAGATAATCTCTTAAAATAGTGCAAAAGTGCGGAAATAATCAAAGGTTACACTAGGTACGAGTCGGAACCAAGTGATTCATCTTGTCTATCTGTTTTTCTTTTTATTTTTATTTTTCAGCATTTTTAGTTAGTTTTTATTTTTCTTAGCTTAAAACATTTTTCTAAGCTTTTTGATTTGATTAGACGTTGAGGATAAACCGGTACTAAAAGCTCTTGTGTCCTTGGACTACCTCGGTATCTTACCAACACTATACTACGCTCACGATGGGTGCACTTGCCCATATGTGTGTCTAGTGTTAGTAAATATCGTGTTTTATAAATTTAAAACTTGACTAAAAAGTATTAAAGGGGCTTAAAATATACACCTAATATATATAACACTCGACTACGCATCAAGTTTTTGGCGCCGTTGCCGGGGACACAAGGATTTTAAGAAAGCTTAAAATCGACGGCCTAATCAGTTTTTCAAAACTTTTTTAAAACGCGCGCTCATTTTCCTGCATTTTAGTTTAGTTTGCATTTACAGTAAGCTGTACACGGGGCCGTGCTCACTGAACACGGGGCCGTGCTGCAGATTTTTCAAAAAACACCCAGTAACAGTAGCTTGAACACGGGCTGTGCTCACTGAACACGCCCCGTGCTCAACGAAATCAGTAAATTTAATTAAAACGCCCAGATACAGATCCTGAACACGGGGCCGTGTCCACTGAACACGGGGCCGTGTCCAGCCTCTATTTTCGTTTTTATTTTTGTTTTATGATCTCGAGACTTGGTTGTGGTCTGCTGAGTTATTCTTATGGATCAATACTCAGGAGGTTACAACTACACCTATGAGGAGGATGATTATTGGGGTAATTATTGCACTAATTGTCGTAACACACGCTCGGTTCAATATAGTAACTCATATCAACCATCCAATTCATACACCTATTATGAGGAGCCCAGGTACGAGCCATCAACTTCATGCACATCTTATGAAGAACAAAGGTATGAACCTCTTCCCTCATACTCATATTTTGATGAACCAAGGTATGATCCTTCATACTCATACTTTGAGGAACCAAGATATGAGCCACCACCTTCATATGCTTATTATGAGAAACCATGGCATGAACAACCCACCTCATATGAGTATTATGAAGAACAAAATTACGAACCTTATCCATCATATGCTTACAATGAAGAACAATGGTGTGAACCATCTACTTCATATGGGTATTATGAGGAACAAAGGATCGAACAACCGGATTCAAGCTTTGAAAATCCCGATTCTTTTTCTATAATCGAAGTGACCGATAGGATATTAGAACACATTAGAGTTATCGATCGCTGTATAAAAGAATCTCGCGCAAGGGAAGAGGAGTCCCGCGCAAGAGAAGAATTAAAAAAGGAAGAGATAACCGAAAGTGTAAAAATGGAAGAACAAATAAGTGATAAACCGATACATGAGTTAAACAACGAAAAAGGTGAGTCCGACAACGTTGAAATTCAAAAAGAGTCTAATTTTGAAGAAATTAATCTCTTGTCACCTTCTTTTGAAAATCATTGTTTAGTACCCACTCATGGTAAGTTTTTAAAAGAGTTAAACACTAACACTAAAATTAACGAAACGGTAAGTGTTAAGTTAACTATTGATCAAACCTCACTAATAAAAGAAGGCCCATTTGAAATTAACATTACACCGGTTCCATGTTTCTTTCAAAATTCGTTTATTAGTAATGTCACTATTGATAAAGATCTTTGTGTTAACATAATGCCTAACTACATTTTCGAAAAATTAAGTATTAGTGATTTTTCTCCACTTCAAATACCCATTTTTCTATCTAATCGGAAAGTAATAAAATCAATCGGTATAGTTGAGTATGTATTGGTTCAAACAAATCAAATGGTAATCCCGACCGACTTTGTCATCCTCGATGACGCTCCTCTAGTGTTGGGACGACCATTTGTAAAAACTCACGAAGCTTTGAAAAACCGGAAGTTCAACAATCTACCTCTTCAATTAGGGGCATTTAAAAGAAGTGTCGATCTCGAACGGTCAATGAAATATCCTTTCGGCAATAATGACCCCCTAATTGAAGATGAAGATGAGCCACCCGATACAAGTGAAGAGATTGACCACTTTGTTGAAGAAGAGGTCGCCATAGAACAAACTTTTAAAGTTCTTGATCGAAATGAGTAACCTAATAAGGAGTCTCCTAAAGACCCACCACTTGAGCTCAAAGAACTTCCAAAAGGTTTGGAATACGCTTTTCTAGACAAAGATGGTAAATTACCTGTAATTATTTCATCAAAATTAGATAGTTTAGAAAAAGAAAAATTAATTAGTCTTTTGAAAAAACATAAAAACGCAATAGCTTGGAAACTTGTAGACATAAAAGGAATTAGTCCTTCCATGTGCACACACAAAATCTTAATGAATGATGACTACAAATCGGTAATACAACCACAACGTCGTGTAAATCCAAATGTTCAAGAAGTGGTTAAAAACGAAGTCATCAAATTACTTGACGCCGGACTTATCTATCCTATCTCCGATAGTCCTTGGGTGAGTCCCGTTCAAGTAGTTCCAAAGAAAGGAGGTATGACGGTGATAACTAACGAGAAAAATGAATTAATACCAACGAGAACCGTCACAGGATGGAGAGTATGTATAGATTATAGACGATTAAATGAAGCTACAAGAAAAGATCACTTTCCTTTACCCTTCATTGATCAAATGTTAGAAAGATTATCCGGTCATAAATTTTACTGTTTCTTGGATGGTTTTTCAGGTTACTTTCAAATCCCGATAGCACCCGAAGACCAAGAAAAGACAACTTTCACATGTCCCTATGGAACTTTTGCTTATCGACGCATGCCGTTTGGTCTATGTAATGCCCCCGCAACATTCCAACGTTGCATGGTGGCCATTTTCCATGATATGATAGAAAAGACAATGGAAGTCTTCATGGACGACTTTTCTATCTTTGGGGATTCATATGACCAATGCCTCGATAACCTTGAACGAATGCTATCCCGATGTGAGGAAACTAACCTCGCCCTTAATTGGGAAAAATGCCATTTCATGGTAACGGAGGTAATAGTACTCGGTCACAAGATCTCAAGCGAAGGAATGGAGGTGGATCGAGCCAAAATAGATACCATTTCTAGACTACCACCTCCCACCTCCGTAAGAGCTATCAGAAGTTTCCTAGGGCATGCCGGATTTTATAGGCGGTTTATCAAAGACTTTTCTAAAATTTCCAGACCTCTAACAAAATTACTTGAAAAAGATGCTCCTTTCATCTTTGACAAGGATTGCAATCAAGCATTTCTGACCCTAAAGGAAATGCTAGTCAATGCACCTATCATGATAGCGCCTGATTGGAAATTTCCTTTCGAAATCATGTGTGATGCTAGTGACTTTGCAGTTGGAGCTGTCTTGGGACAAAGAAAAGAAAAGCATTTCCACCCAATTTATTATGCTAGTAAAACACTAAATGATGCACAAGAGAATTACACAACAACTGAAAAAGAATTACTAGCTGTGGTATTTGCTTTTGATAAATTTCGTTCTTATCTTGTTCTTTCTAAAACTATAGTCTATACAGACCACGCAGCCATTCGATATCTCTTCAAAAAGCAGGACGCAAAACCACGTTTGATTCGGTGGATTCTACTCCTCCAAGAATTTGACATTGAAATCAAAGACAAAAGAGGAGCAGAAAATACCGCAGCAGATCACCTTTCGCGCTTAGAAGACCCAGCTTTAGGGGCAACCAGGGACGAGCAAATCAACGAAAAATTTCCAACGGAGTCCCTGGAAATGGTGGAATACAAGGAAGAACCATGGTGCGCCGACTATGCTAACTACCTAGCTAGCGGTATGGTCGCAAAAGGTTGGCCACATCATCAAAGAAAAAAATTCTTTGCCAATGTGAAACACTATTTTTGGGAAGATCCATATCTTTTCAAAATATGTGCCGACCAACTCGTCCGACGATGCGTACATGGTAATGAAGCACGAAGAATACTCCGCCATTGTCATGAAGGTCCATACGGAGGGCATCATGGTGCCGCTAGTACCGCACGAAAGGTATTTGATTCAGGATTTTATTGGCCAACCATTTACAAAGACGCCCAAAGTCTTGTCAAGACATGTGATGCTTGCCAAAGAACATGTAATATTTCTTCCAAAAACGAAATGCCACAAAATGGCATTCTTGTTTGTGAAATTTTTGATGTGTGGGGACTCGACTTTATGGGACCTTTCCCACCATCGAAAGGAAACAAATATATACTTGTGGCAGTAGACTACTTGTCTAAATGGGCCGAGGTACTTCCAACGAATGATGGAAGAGTCGTGGTAAGATTTTTGAAAAAATTATTCTCTCGTTTTGGCACACCTAAAGCATTAATAAGTGATAGAGGTACCCATTTTTGCAACCATCAACTTGAAAATTTTTTAACAAGATATGGGGTCTATCACCGGGTCTCAACAGCATATCACCCTCAAACAAACGGACAAGCCGAAGTGACTAATAGAGGTTTAAAACGAATACTCAAAAAAACCGTAGGGTTAAATAAAAAGGAATGGGCAGACAAATTAGACGATGCTTTATGGGCTTTTCGAACTGCTTATAAAACAACAATAGGTACAACCCCATATAAGCTAGTCTACGGAAAAAGTTGTCACTTGCCAGTAGAAATTGCACACAGGGCCTACTGGGCAATTAAAAATGTAAACTTAGATTTAGAATTTGCTGGTAAAAATTGATTTTGTCAATTAAATGAATTAGACGAGCTTAGGAATTATGCATACTCAAACTCCGAAATTTAGAAGGAAAGAATGAAAAATTTGCATGACAAACATATTAAACCTAATGAATTTCGAGTAGGAGATCTAGTTCTTTTGTTTAATTCACGACTTCGATTGTTTCCCGGTAAATTAAAGTCTAGGTGGTCAGGACCTTTTTCCGTCACCCATATTTTCCCACACGGTGCAGTAGAAATTAAATCTCGAAATGGGCCTCCATTCAAAGTCAATGGCCAACGGCTGAAACTCTATCAAGGATTCATTGAGGATGAAGAGGAAGAGATCTCGCTTCAAACGGTGGAAGAATGAAACCAACAGCATACCTGGTAAGTTACGAGCGATTGGAACGACAATTGAAGCGGTAAGTTTTCTAACCAAAGTTTATGGGAAACAAGGGCACTCACACGAGCACTTAAAAAAATTCAAAAACTTTGCTGGACACGGGGCCGTGTCCGCGCTGCAGACGGGATATATCCCCTTTTTCATAACAGTTACTTCATTCCACACGCCCCGTTTCCCCGAAAAAGCTCTGGTTCCAGGCGATTTTTCGCAGATTTTCGACGTCTCCTATCACTCTAACAACATCAAGGTATGATTCTATCACTCTTAGTAGTTAGATTAGTTACTTGCATGTAGTTAAAACACCAAAAATTTGGGAAAATCTAGGGTTTCTGAAGTTCATCCGGATCGAACCTCAATTTTTTGTTTAGATCTGTTTGCATTTAGTTAGATTAGTGTTATGGGAAGTAAATACACTTGTATTGTTCTTAGATTCACCCGATTTCTCATAAAAACCCCGAACCCTTGTTCTTGAACCGAAAAAGATAAAATTGAATGGGTAAACGGGATATTTTGGGAAAAACGGCACTTAGGGTTTCATTTTCGGGGGAAACCGCACCTATTGGACCAAAAATTTTCAAGTTTTCGAAACCGGGTCGAAAAATGAAATTTTTGTGTAACAGACGCCTGGACACGGGGTCGTGTCCAGCCCACTGTTTGCAGTTTTGTCCGAAAATACTTCTGTTTCGTGCTAACTTTTGATGTATTCTTTTAGATGGCTAGGAAGTTAACAAGATTTAACGCCAATGAGCTCGATGCTAGGGCTAGATTTGAGATACTTCAAACAAGGCCGGAGGAATACCCAAGGCAAGCATGCACGGAACTGTTAACTATGGTGAATCAAATCGACCGTTTCAACAACATTGTCACGGGACCACTCAGAGTCGCTTTGACAACTCGACTCTGTTCCGCCCACGAATGCACTTTGGAATTCTATAGCACCTTCACATTCAACTCGAGGTGCGACCCATTCGACAATGATGAGGTAGCATTCCGATGCGGCGGAACTAAATATTCGATCTCCATGGCACAATTTGGATCGATTGTCGGGTTGTATGCGGGAAACGAGGAAAATACCGGAGGAATGAGAGAAATAGGTGAAAACAATCGCCAAGCCGCGTGGGCTCAGATTGGTGAGGGGTACTACAATCCGAGTAGTACTAAGAGTACAAAGTTGAGGGATCCGTTCTACAGATACATCCATAGGCTCCTCGGCTACTCTCTTAGTCAAAGACACGATAGCGGTGGCGTCGTTGGGTTAAGAGATTTGGTTGTCCTCCATTGCATCCACAACCGTAGGCCGCTCGATGTTCCGTTCCTCATGCTCCGAAACATGCATCATAACCGCCTTGCTAGTGCACCAACCCCTATCTTCTTTGGGGGATGGGTGTACCATCTCTTCAGGCACTTCACCCGCATACCTAGGTCATTTGAAAGGAGCCCATGGTCAGGTAGGGTCGATATACACATCTGCCGCTCAATGAACCTAATCTATGAGGCTGAAGACGGGACGGTGAGCTTTCAAAGGATGCAAGGTCATGCATGGAACCTGCAAGAAGCACTTGTCCTCCACGCTCCGCAACATCATCAGTATCAATACCAGCCCCATGGTGATCCGGGCCAGTCCTCCTCCTCGGGAGGCGGTTTTCCTAATTTCCAAAGTTTGCATGATTTGTTGCAGGAAAACCTCATGTGCACAAGGAACACCTACAATATGGCAAGCAACACATACAACCGGGTTGGGGCCATCGAAAGAATCATATCCGATATCCAAGATGATATTGGGTATATTCGAGACCACATTGCGGGCCATGGAGGGGATGATGATGATGACGACGATGCCATAGAGTAGGCGGGAGGAGCGGAGGAAGAAGCGGTTGGTTGATGACTTCCCAGGTTAACCTTTTTCTAATCTTAAACAATTTGAGGCATGCGTGCCAAGTGTTGAACAATTTACTTTCCATAACTTCTTTTATTTTTTGCATTTATTTTTCTTTTAACCTTGTTGACATGGATGTTAAATTTGGTAAAATTAGGATGTTTGCTATGTTTTGGTGGAGTGTTTATTGATTAAACAGGTACATGCAAGGCTTAGAGTACTAAAACATTAGTACTACTAAAGCCGGGACAGGAAAATCGAAGAAAGAAACATGTTTTTCAACTTTGCAGACTGTCCACACGGGGCCGTGTCCAGCCGACACGCCCCCGTGCCCATTCCCCTAAACCTGCTGTTTGTTTTAATTCTGCAGACCTTGACAGACACGGGGTCGTGTTCAACCAACACGCCCCCGTGTTCACCTTCTGTAAGTTTTCGTTACTGGCACCTGAGCACGGGGTCGTGTCCACTCAACACGGGGTCGTGCCCAGGTAACCAGTAACATAAAATTTTTGCTTTTTACACCTTTTTACACATTAAATCAGCCTAAAAACTTATTTTTGGGACACATTGAGGACAATGTGTAATTTAAGTATGGGGGGGATGCTAAACCTTGAATCTTGCAAGTCCTAAATACAAGCCTTACACAAAACTCTATTGGAACCGCTAATCACCCCAAATTTTTTTCAAAAATTTTCATTTTTTTTTACTTGTCTAGGTTTAACTCGGGAATTTCAAGTTCTAAAAAGGTTATATTTTTACGAGTTTACAACCGATAGCGTCGTGATAAAAAGAACCAACATAAGAAAATTATGAAAAGGCATGACAAGCTTAGTTAAAATTTAATTATATATACTTGTTCACATAAAAACCCATTCCCACAAAAGTGAGTTTTGAGCCTTTATTGAGCATACAATTACATATCATTAAACTAAATGCTCATTTTTCGTTTCTTGTGTGAATAGCCGCTTGGTTCTTACGACTCTAGAACTTGCCATGACGATACATTCCCGGTCCTTACCAACTTAAAACCCGAGTAAGTAAATGATGGAGGCATTAGGACTAACCCTTTTTATTTCTATACCATTTTTTTCTTTTTTTTTTTTACCACCTACCCAAAAATCCCCCTAGTTATCCCCTTTGAGCCTAAACCTTTTCATTTCATAACCCAAACCAAACACCCTTTTACCCACCAAAACCTTTTTCAGTTTCAACCCTTTGTTTTAGTAACTAGCTCGGTTTTTCGTATGACTTTTCAAAAAAAAAAAAAAAAAAAAAACAGAATAGTTGATTATGAAGCAAAAGCAAATAAACAAACAAGTTTACCAAAAATGACTTTGTTTGAAAAATAGCTTCATAAAAATAAAAGTACGAAAATAAAAAGTCTTACGAAAACCGACGCTTGTTACGCTTTTCGCCTTTTTTTTTACTAACCACTAACCCAACCACCTACCTTTAACCCAAGCCTAACCCTTCACCCACAAAGTCCTCTTGATATTTACAAAGGTATATAAGTTAAAAAGGAGGAGGATTGATTGCTTGGCAAGCCTATGGTAGGAGTAAGTTCCATGCCGCTCTCGAGTGATCCACAAAAATACATTTTCGGCCGAGTGTTGAGTGATCCCCGTGAGGTATGTGAACTTGTATATAAATAGAATTTTAAAGAGGCATGTTATGCCCAAATAAGTAATTTATCTTATGAAAAGTTTTAAATAAATCATGACGAATAGGATTGTAAATAAATAAAAACCTAACTTAATAAAGAATCTTGGACATCCCGACACTCTACGACAAGCCCAAAAACCTTCTTCTCTACCCATTCCATTTGGGAGTGTAATAGCAACTTATTAAAGAGTTTTGCTTGAGGACAAGCAAAGATTCAAGTGTGGGGGTATTTGATGTGTGCAAAATGCAACATATAAATTTCATCAATTGTGGCATAAAACTAACCCTTTTTTAGTACTAATGTTGGAAAAAGTGTGCTTTTGTCTTCCTTTTGTATTTTCAGGATTAAATGAGCTCAAATTAACAAAAGAAGCAAAAAGATATCAAAATCTAACATAAATACAAGAAAAGGAACAAGACGTGACATGCCCGACCCCACGACAGCATCTTCCCAAGCAAAACATGAAGACAGAAGACTGAACACGCCCCGTGCTCAGCCAGCACGGGGGCGTGCTCAAGTGTCAGCAGAAAAGACAAAGTGGTAGAAGCTTCTATTGCCCACCACGGGGCCGTGCACAGCGGACACGGGGCCGTGGTCAACTATAAGATTCGCACAATCCAGGCAAATCTTCATAGTACAAAGATTCTTCTGCACACGGGGTCGTGCTCAGCAGACACGGGGGCGTGGTCAACTAATAAGACAAAGCTGCATTAAATGAAGAAAGAGAGGATGTGGACACGGGGCCGTGCCCGAGCTTCTGTTCAGCCTATAAATAGGAGTGTTTGGCTCAAGCTCAAACCATCCCTTGGCACACCACCTCTCTCACACTTCACCCACCACCCACCACCACCATAACACCATCATCCACCACCATCATCCATTGTCCATCACAGAGTGTGTGAGTCGTCTCGGGATCCAAGATTGATCGTAAGAGTTCCTGACAATCAAGGCCATGTTTGCCTAAGTCTCTTACATCACTTGGTGAAGACAAAGTGTCTAGTGTAATACTTTTTATTTCTAATCTTTTCGCACTTTTTACTTGGTTTTGTATTAATGACTTTAATAACTAGTTTCTTATGTTGAAGGTGATCTTTCCTTATCATTTGTCCGTGGTGTCTTGAAATTATTTTACTGTCTATATAAAATAAAAGATTTTCACCATTCATATCTCCGCGGTCTATATGGAGGTATGTTGGCTACCTGGTCGGGGGTTAAGGGAACGGTTTGGTAAAGGTCTTGCCATTGTTCAGCGTTTAGAGGTCCTTCAATGGACCTGGGTCAAATTTAGTAGGACCTCCTTCAATACTTAACAGTATTGGATGGCGGGGGTCCAAACTCTTTGATCCCCTCATAAGCTAACTACTATTAATACTATAACCCGGCAATTTAGGACTGTATCCCTGCTGACTCAGACTACTTAGTCGAGGGTAACGTCACCTCCAAAAGAGGGGCCTACCATAATACTGCATTAATAACTTAATTCATTATCTTCCAATAATCCACCCTTTTAGGATTGTATCCTTGCTGACTCAAACTACTGGGGTGAGGGTAACGTCACCTTCAAAAGAGGGGCCTACTACAATAACTAAGATAATCTCTTAAAATAGTGCAAAAGTGCGGAAATAATCAAAGGTTACACTAGATACGAGTCGGAACCAAGTGATTCATCTTGTCTATCTGTTTTTCTTTTTATTTTTATTTTTCAGCATTTTTAGTTAGTTTTTATTTTTCTTAGCTTAAAACATTTTTCTAAACTTTTTGATTTGATTAGACGTTGAGGATAAACCGGTACTAAAAGCTCTTGTGTCCTCGGACGACCTCGGTATCTTACCAACACTATACTACGCTCACGATGGGTGCACTTGCCCATATGTGAAGCTTTGAAAGAAAGGAATATAAAGGATGAGTATTTCCGTGGGATGGAGGAGCAGTTGGTACCAAACGAGGAAGGAACTTTGTATTTCATGAAAAGGATTTGGGTTCCTCTGTTTGGTGGATTGAGAAAGGTTATTTTCGATGAAGCTCATAAGTCACGGTACTCGATTCATCCAGGAGCGGATAAAATGTACCAAGATCTTAAGGATTTCTATTGGTGGCCTAGGATGAAAGGCGATGTTGCGGTATATGTTAGCAAATGCTTAACGTGCGCCAAGGTAAAGGTTGAATACCAAAAGCCTTCAGGTCTCTTGCAACAACCTGAAATACCACAGTGGAAGTAGGAACAGATTTCTATGGACTTCATAACGAAATTACCAAGGACGCCCAAGGGCCATGATACGATTTGGGTAATTGTAGACCGTCTAACGAAATCTGCGCACTTTTTGCCAATCAAGGAAAAGGACAACACAAGTAAACTGGCCGAAATATACATGCGAGAGATAGTTGCACGTCATGGAGTGCCTCTCTCAATTATCTCTGATAGAGATGGACGCTTCGTGTCAAGGATTTGGCAATCCTTTCAAGAAGCTTTCGGTTCTCAGTTAAATCTGAGCACTGCATTTCACCCACAAACTGATGGCCAGAGCGAGAGAACTATTCAGACATTGGAAGACATGCTGAGAGCATGTGTAATGGATCTAGGTGGTAGCTGGGACAATCACTTACCATTGGTCGAATTTTCGTACAACAACAGCTACCACACCAGTATTGGAGCCGCACCATTTGAAGCTCTTTATGGACGCAAGTGCCGATCACCGCTATGCTGGGCTGATGCGGGTGATAGACAGCTGGTTGGGCCGGAATTGGTCCAAGAAACGACAGACAAAATTGCACAGATCCGAGAGCGTATCAAAGCGGCTCGAGATCGACAAAAGAGTTATGCGGACTTGGAAAGGAAGCCTCTGGATTTTCAAGTTGGGGATATGGTTTTGTTAAAGGTTTCACCCTGGAAGGTTGTGGCACGCTTTGGGAAGCGTGGGAAGTTGAATCCGCGTTACATCGGCCCATTCAAAATCCTGCAGAGGATTGAGCTTGTAGCCTACAAATTGGACTTGCCTGCTGAACTTAACGGTGTTCATGATACATTCCATGTGTCGAACCTGAAAAAGAGTCCAACTCAAGAGACAGGTGTCATTCCTGCTGACGAAGTTCATATCGACGACACACTCCATTATGTTGAAGAACCTGTTGAGGTCACTGATTGGAAGATTAACAAAACACGCCGGAGTAGTGTCAAACTCGTCAAAGTTCGATGGAATGCACGACACGGCCCAGAATTCACGTGGGAACGTGAGGATCGTATGAAGGCCAAGTACCCACATTTATTCCCCAAGACCCCTGCAACTAGACGCAGATCCTAAAATTTCGGGACGAAATTTTCTTAACGGGGGGAGAATGTGACAACCCTCAAAATTACAGGTACTATACAATTAATTAATTTTAATTATGTGCTTAATGACTGTGCTTGATTACAACTGACAATTTAAACTTCTCTATGATTTTTATATCATACATACACATGCATCATATTTTATACAGTCACTCCATTTATTGCACACAAACATTAGTGACATACTTGACGCACAAAGCATAGTTAGCACACTGAGCGGATAATTCAGAAACATGCTGATAATGCCAGCACTTAGACAGACAGTGTTATTATGGCCAGTATGAGCCAGGGATAAGGTACTACACTAGTATGGAGTGTAGGGGAGTGAGGACCATAAAACTGCGTCACTAGGAGATAGTTATAGTGCCGGGAAGTGCCAAAAACCTACTTTAAATGCAGAATTCAACATTCTTTTATAAAATTCAGCATTTTAAATTATTAGTAAAGTTCAAAAACATGACAGAATGGTCCTGTATACTTTCCTAAGTGCCGGGAATAAATTGGGACACAAAAAGTTATATAAAGGACACTTTATGACATAACTTAGCACTTTAACGGAACGGTATCTAAACGAACAACCGGACATTACCCGGAATACAAAAATATTGTTAAACACATTATTTCACTTCTACTAAACTAGTTATGGTCCTCAAACACCATAACACACTATATTATTACACAACACTTAACATACTTAACCTTGAATTTTTCTAACCTACTTAACTTAACTATGATTAAAACCTAACTAGACCCCCTCTCATTATGAACGTCCCCTAGGGACCCCATAGCCACAAAAGATGAACTAATTTTATTTATTGTCAATATCATGGAGTTAGTAGAAGTTTATTAATCCTTTCTTTTGGTAATCGTTTACACTAAAGATTGGATGGTTAGATAACCATCATTTTCAACATCCTCTCACTATCTCCCTCATAATCTTTCACTCTTGGCTGACTTCCTACACACACACCATCCATATTTGTTTCAAACTCAAGCCTTCCAAGACGCACACAAGTTGTAACAAGGTGATTAACGAAGCTCGGTGCTCACGGAACTTGAAGTACCTCTCTAGTTTGTTTCTATCAACTTCATTTATCCTCTTGATCATCCCTAGCCTTGTGCTAGTATTAAGTTACTTGTACACCCTTGTTCATCTTGTTCCATGGTTAAAAAGTTAGTATGGTGATCGTAGATATGCGTTTTAGTAACATTTAACCTATAAAAAGCTTGCTGATTTGCACTTTCAGCCGAATTTAACTGGCTGTAAACAGGTCATAACTTAACAAAAATTTGATTTTCTTGATTCTATAACATGATATTATAAATACGGTTCTAATGGCACTGGAATCATAATTTTTGGACTTCGTTTACTATTTTTAAAGACCCGTTTTGTAACAGCAGCTCAAGCTGTATTTTTACTGCTGAAAATAAGCGTCCTATTTTCCGTCATAACATGGATTCTGTGTAGAGTCAGATCATAAAATTTGTACGGTAGATGACCACTGATGTATAAGAAATTCTCCCACTGGAATTTCTTCAATCGGACTTACGATGAATTTTAAATGAATTTTTCCGTGAACTGTGGTCAGAAAGTGACGAATCTGATTTCAGTCCGGTAAATGAATTTCTATAAAATATTGGTAATGAACTGGACCCCGATATTTTTACACAATAAAAATTAGATTATATATGACATTCTGTAAAAATTTCAGAATTTTTGGAGAAGGTTAACTATTTTATTATAATGCTCGAAAACAGTCCAGTTTTGATTAATAAAGCTGAAATGACATAAGTAGTGTATTGCATGTCTAATTGTCGGGTTGGCTATGTGAGAACGATCTACGGGATATATGTAAAAGAAAATGATATGCTATTAAGCATGAACACCTCCATTTACAAAGGAGACTATGGCGAAATTTTCCGAAAATCCTAACACTTAGTAAATATTTTCTGGACAAGTGTTTACTAGTATATTTTAGATTATGTTTTCAAAGATAAACGTCGCCATAAATTTTATAACAAAGTACAAAGTATCGGAGGATGGTTTTATACATAAAAATGGTTAAGTATATAATCTAAAAAAGGGGCTTAAAAATATATTTCTGATACGAACATACGTGTGTAAAATGTCCCATCCTTGGGAAGGAAACACTTATATATAAAATACTTTAGAAGTATTAATACAAGAATATTGCACGAACAAATATTCCAACACGACATATGATTAAGTTAAAATATTAATTATTTTGACAAATAATTATTACTCGGAATAATAAAAGAAACGTAACTCAAAACATTTAACTCTAAGGCAAGGCACGGCCCGTTCGTCTAATAGACATTAGTACGTTGTAGGTTGTCGTGTAGCTGACAGAGTTGAGACACGGTTCAAGACGCAATACTGTGAGTTCATGTCCCCCTTTTCTCTTAACTGTTTTCAGTTTTATACTTCGGGGGTGGAATACATGTTACAATTACTACAGACAATTTTATACATGGTATGGTTAGCTTAAGGAGGGTTTACTACTAGATCATGTGAAGGGTGGGTACAACACTTAAGGCCATCAATCCTCGTTGTTAGGACCGAGGGACATGAGTGATAGATCTATTTGGGTGTAGCGAGCCCACACCCATGAGGCCGGGGCGGCCCATAGAGGTGACTATGTGCCCGACGCACAAATTTGCTAGGTTTGAGTCTTCCTGCACCTTTTCACATATACCAGTGGCTTTGCAACCCATTGGTGATCTCTTTTTCCTTATTGCTACATACCAGGGACGTTTATTCATACTTTGAAGGTTTATACATACTTTGAAGGTTTATACATACTCACTTTTACATGAACTCGCTCAACTTTTGTTGATTTTTCAAAATACATGTATTTCAGGAAATTAATGGATCTGGCGGAGTGTGCTTTTTTGTCTAGCTGCGTTGAATAAAGATGTTATCCAGGGTTGTTGAGTTTAGCGGGTGTATTCCTTTCCGGGACGGGATACATAATTCTAAATTCAGGGTTTTATTTAGGTACTTTCGTTTGAGTATTGTGAACTCGTTTAAACATGTCATGGTTTGTAACTTGTAGTAAGTGTCAATGTTTTCAAACAATGGTGTTGTGGTATTCTCTCACTTTAATTAATGGATGAACATCTCGTATTTTTTTATCATAAAGCATTGTTATGATTGTTGCTATGGTATTAAGAAGTCACACCAATTAAACCCACGCTTCCGCAAAAGCCAGGGTGTGACACCTTCTGCCTGAATTGCACTTAACTTATTGAACCCACCTGGTCCGATTCTAGGTCTCGAGGCTATTGGTTCCTTAAACTTTGCTTGAAAAACCAATAAACATTGAGACTTAATTATACCCGGATCCGTTACCCACTCACCATTTATCCACAGCCCACTAATTTTGTTTCTGGCCAGGTGATTATTCATAATTGTGTGGAAATATTTTGTATTTTCATCGCCCAAACCCACCCACCTTGCTCTAGCTTTTTGTCGAATATCCGCTGCTCCTCTGTCATGCCACTCTTTGATCCTTCTCTTACAATCATGCCAAGTTTTCACCTCCGACTCTGTCAAATGTCTCATTTCTGCTTGTTCGTCTAACTGTGTCAGTTTATTTTGAGCTTCCAAAAGATCTCTTTCTTCCTCATCCTTTTTATTCTTTCGTCACAACTTTAGTTCTTCTTTTACTGCTTCCAGTTTACTTGCCAATACCTCATCCTTGAACCTCGATACACAAATTATACCCAGCCCCCTTTTGATTGCCTCATCAAAACCGGATATAGAAAACCAACTATTGAAAAGTCTAAAGGGGGACGGACCGAAACTACTATTTATAATGGTTAATACTAGTGGGCTATGGTCCGATATGTCTCTTTTCAGTGCCCGGAGAGATGCATTCGGCCATTTATCCAAGAAATCATCACAAACAAGGGCACGATCTATCTTGCTTAGATTAGAACCACCACCCCATAAAAATGTATATTTCATTCCCCCCTTATTATACTCATGAAAACCCCCCAACTAATAAAACTATTGAAATTCATAGCACTACTTGCATCAAATTGGGAACTAAATCTGTCCTCAGGGAATCTTACCTCATTGAAATCGCCCAACATAATCCACAAACCAGTAATTGTATTCTTTGCCTCAAGCAGTTCCTCCCACATCATTCTCCTCTTGGCTTTCATTGTTGATCCGTATATATTTACGATAACCATGTCTTCATTGATACCTGTTACCCGCCCTTTCAGAATAACATAGTTTTGACTTTTTACTTCCAATTCTTTCTTGAAGATGCTCGGATTCCATATCGACAATAAACCTCCCGATCTACCATACGCATCCACCTTCGAGTATTCGAAAACAGAATTATCCCAGAATTTTCTAATTTTGTTAAACGGTAAATCCCTAAACTGCGTTTCTTGTATTGCTAGGAACGAGAAGTTGTATTTCGCCATAATTCGTCTTACACTCGCCGCTTTCCCTGCTCCCCCTGCTCCCTTTATGTTAAAGGACCCATAGTTCATTGTGACCTGACATCCACCAAATCATCGGCCACTGATGTTTTAACGAGTAAAGTATGACCCGATAAATCAACTCCAATATTTGACCCGATGTCGATTGTAGCTTCCACCTCAAGTTCCGCTTCCTTTTCTATGTTGTCGTTTGGTTCAGGTTCGCCCCCATCCTCCGGTAATACCGTTTCAATGTGCTCTTCTTCTTCCCACTCCGAGCTCAGTTCATCGTCTATACCGCTTCCATTGATTTCGAAATCATTTATGTCTTCCTCTGTTATCCTTATCTTCCCCTTATTTTTTCTCCTATTCAGTTTTCTTCTTCTTAGTAGGGTTTTCTTCTTTGGTCTCGTTCTGGAATCATCTGAAATGTCAATGTTCAGGTCTGGAATCCTGCATTTGCCTACCATGGATTGGGGCTTTAGACTGTTTGTATGGGCCTCCGCTAAGTTGATCCTTTTCCTTTTTTTGTGGGTATTAAAAGAAGGCCCAACTGAGTTTTCTAAAATAGGCCCAGGTGTATTTTCAAAACTTGGTCCATCAGAAAAGCTATTCCCAACTAATGGGGACCCACCCTCGTTTCTTGGTTCACTAATCTCCCTTGTCTCCTCGAATTCTGCACGTGTAGGTGCATTTAATTTTTCTTCCTCGTACTTCGGTACTTCGAACTCCGACCCTTCACCTTCCTTTCCCGTTTTTTCGGTATCCACCGAACTATTTTCCGGCCATTCTTTTCCTTTTTCCGGCACCTGTGCCTCTTTCGTCACCTCTCCTGCATCCATTTTCTCCTCCTGACTATTTTCCTCCGATCTGGTAGGTACTTCGTGTTCCTCTTGTATCATAGTTGGGTTGTTTGCCGCGTCCAACTCATTAACAAATTCAGGGACCCATAAATGGTGAACTTCCGTGACCCATATCTCGAACAATAGGTGTTTCCATCTAATAGTGATTTTTTCGTTAATCTCTGTACCATTGGTAACAATAACTCCGACCGTATCCTCGTTGAAGCATAGGTCTTTATCATCTGCGTCGGATTTCTTAACAATTTTACCAAACTTCTCACCAACACAATCGAAAACTTCTTTAATCCACAGCTGTATTGGAATACCTCTGATTCTTAGCCATGCGATTCTCTCGTAAGGGATATAGTCACCATTCCATATTTTTGTACTACTGAACCACCTGCTCCATGCTTCACCTCCTACTTCCAACATCTCCTTCATTTTCTCTATTGAATCAAAGATTATTAATAACTTTAGGGCACCAATGTATCTTACCTGAGAGTCCTTCAATCCCAAGTTAACCTTCATGATGCTAACCTGCCTTAGTGCTTCTATATTGACTAAGTCACCAATGACCTATCTCCCCCTTCATTTTTTGTACGGTATTGATTCATTTGCGAAGTTGAAAACATTTTCTTCCTCACTCTGAACTGCCTTCCCTGCTGCCACATCCGCCCATGAGACTCCATGTCTAATGTGATTATTTTTCGGGGTTGCTGTCTTACTTGTATCTGGTTTATCCGTTCCCTCTTGTTTTCTCACCCATTTATTAGCTTGTTTCTCGATTCTTTTGATCACCTTTACAAATCTTGCCACATTCACTCTAACCTTCCAGCCATAGAACGTCATTTGGTTAAGTGCCTTTGTCATCTTCTCAGCATCCTTGACTTTTATGAATCTCAAAAAACCAAAGCGATTACCTCTTTTATCTAGTTTCCTTGCAATGTAGGCATCCACAATGTGTCCATAGTTCATGCACTCTATCCAAAGGTCGCCATCAGTTATATGGGGGTGTATGTTCGACACGTAAAAAGTTGTTGCCTTCTCCTTGTTTATTTGCGTTGTTTCTGTCTTTGTGTTTATCATTATCGGACCAATTTTCTGAGTTTTCAATCTCTCCCTCCTCTCAATCCATTTTGAAATCACAAGTTTTTAAAAGGTTAATAGGATTCGTTATGATCTAGCTGAACTATAATTCGATAGACGCGATCAATCACAGACCTACTAAGCAATCAAAACCAGGATCTCGAATAACAGACCCGAAACCAAACAGCGAATGGATGAAGCAGGAAAGAGGAAAGATGAATTAGAAGGAGAGGATATGATACAATACACGAAAAGAAAGTAAATCCGAGAAACCTCACCACTCTAATCCTCTTAGATTCCATCGTCGAGCCTACTGGTCGGTAACTTTTGAAAATTCTCGCCGGAAACCGAACGGTCAGCGAATGGATGAAACATAAAAGAGAATAAGAAAGGATGATTGGGAACGAAGATTTCACAGTTTTTGTGTGTATCCACAAATCCTCGCGCTCTAATCCGCTTTGATCTTCATCGTCGAGCCGATTGGTCGGAAATAAAAGCTAAAATCTCACCGGAAATCGCCAGAAACCCTTTTTTTCACACATTTTATAACTATTTTATTGAGATGTTCTAAGGATGTGTATCTTGTCATGCTGCAAATCTTTATTTTTTTATTTTGTTTTATATATTTATTCATTTTTTGTCTCAAACTAATAACCGAAGCAATACTAGGATAGATTGGAATCCGTCAATTATAAAAAACGGCTTTTGGCTTTTTTTGTCAAAATTAATTATTTTTTTCATCATGAGATGAGACGTATTCTATTGAATAGTTTAATAATATATCTTGGATTATTGTCTTATACTTTAAGTTATAGGAATGATAACTACAATTTTTTCATAAACCATTCAACATTAAAATGAAAGGGGAATTAGACTGTAATAATTCCACCTAGACCTTATTGGCCATTAATAATCCCATCTCAGAATATTTCCCCCACCAGTCCCACATTTCACCTATTTTTCCTACAATGGTCCCCCGTTAAAAAAACTTAACGGAGTTAAGTTTTTTTCCAAATTACAAACAGATTTTTTAGGGCTTTTGATCAGAACGATGATACGAGTCAATTGATGTAAAACTGACTTCGAAAAGGTGCTCAAAGTGACTTGATTTTGGTTAATTGGAAATTTAAACACCCGAATTGAAGCGAAGTAGCTAAGACCATAAGCGACTGTATCAGATACTAGATTAATGAATTAAATTAAGTAAAAACAAGTTGAAAACGAAACGTTACCACACAAATTGAAGATGAATGTGAAGGTTGTTGTGGTGATTCAGTTCTCGAAATCCAAATAAATGCAGAATGTTAAGATCTGTTTGTGAGAGATACAAAGAGAAAAGACTGGTGCAGTAAGACTCAAAGGTGTAGAGTGATTTAGTTTTGGGATCAACAGATATATTCGCGGAATCAAATGTGGGGCTCACTGCTTATGTGTATGTACCCAATTTTTTCAAATCAAAATCTCTCTCGTCTTAACAAAGATTTTTTTTTTTCTACATGGTTGTTTAGAAACTTTTATCTTATACTTTTCTTATAAAATACTAAACAAGTTTTCATAATATGAAATTTGGCAAATTGGAAAATAATAATTTAATCTTTCTGAAATTGGCCGATAATAATCACAACTCAGTTATTAGCCAATAATAATCCGACCTCGTCCAAATTTTTTTTTGTAAAATAGTCCGCCGTTAAAATAACTTAACGGAGTTAAGTTTTTTTCCGAATTACAAACCGATGTTTTAGGGATGAGGAAGGGATGATGGAGAGAATTCCATTACAACACAAAGTTCCCACATGGCAAGAACTCCACAAATACAAAAGTCCTCCAAACATCTCCAAAAACAAAACAGAGACCAAGAAAGCAGTGAACAAAGACATAAAAGGTTATGAACTCTGTTTGTCTTTGCGAAAACATTTTATTTCCATGTGAAATTAGCTTTTGTACCAATATTTTCGCGTAATGGTGACCTGTTGTACATATTCACTTTCAAGAATTTACTGATCATTTATTTATTTTGGGAATTTTCGTTTAATTAAGAAGTTCTTGCAGTTTTGGCCTTTATATCGATAAAAACCAAAAACTTATTCGTTGCTAAAGGCCATATGATGCGGTGGCCGGTTAGAAATTGACCTGCTTTGGATCTATAATTTATACACCTATAACTATTTGATTGAGATGTTCTTTGGATGTATATCTCATCATGTTACAATTTTTTTATATTCTATTTTATTTATTGTCTCAAATTAAGAACCGAAGCAATCCTAGCATAGAAAGGAATCTACGCCTGGCTTTTTGCTCAAAAGAAAGTATTAATTTTCAACACTAGACGTTTTTTATTGAATGGTTTAATAATATATCTTGGATTATTGTCTTATGCTCTAACTTATAGTAATGATAACTACATTTTTTCATAAACCATTTAATATTTAATTGAAACTATAAAATAGTCGAATAAACAACCAACTTAGAAGACTCATGACAATTGGAAAAGAAACGCCCCAACCAATGTTACAAATGAAACACGAAGCTTACGTATGATAATAATTCCAAGAGTAAAGTCCTTTTTGAGTCCGTGTGATTTGTGCATTTTAACTATTTGAATCCAAAAATCAAACTTGTTTTGATTTGATTCCATGTGGTTTGTATTTTTAACCCTTTGAATCCAAAATGAAACCTCATCCAACTCTTTGAGTCCCTATGGTTTGTATTTTTAACCCTTTGAATCCAACCGTTTTAGTCCATGATTTGGATGAGGTTTGCGTTTTGGATTCAAATGGTTAAAAATACAAACCACAGGGACTCAAATCAAGACAAGTTTGGTTTTTGGATTCAAATAGTTAAAATGCACAAACCACAGGGACTCAAAAAGGACTTTACTCTAATTCCAAAGGATATTGAGACCGATCAAGCTAGCTAGAAGCGAACAGGGACAATGTGACCGGGTTCTTATCGCAACCATAAACGTCACAATAAGCTTGCATTGTTAACATGAACACAGTCACAATGCTAAGTATGAACGCCACAATTTTCCATGAAGATCCAACAAAACCGCCTATAGTTGTTAAAACCACTAGCAACCAACGTGCTAGCTTCTTCAAGAGCAAATATGTTTTCATCCTAACTCCACTTTCATAAACCTTGTTAATTTCATCGATCACATCTCGCAACATGGATTTCCCTTTAGTTTTCACGGTGGATATAGAACTACTCATCCCTGTGAATAGTTTGGCAACTTCATCGGCACCCATGTCACCGGTGATTACCTTCTTACTTTCGAGGCACTTGACATCATCCTTGGTCATGATAAGCCCACACATCAAACCCATGTATTCATTAAGTGGGAAGCTATACGAGTTGGCAGTTAACGTTTCGTAAGCAACCAAGTTTCTTAATATGATTTCTGAGTCGTTGTTCAAAGTAATTCTTGGCAGGTAAATATCTTTCCCTTGAATACGTATATTTTGAATGCCTTGGTCTTCTTCTAGGCTGTGAAACTGGAATCCAGCTTTATCATGAAGTATGGAAGCAGAAGGAATAAGAACTTTAGTTTGGGAGAAAGTTTCAAGATTAGTGACAATTTGTTCATATGCCTTAACAATCTCTTTCTGCGGAATCTTTGTAATGAAACTATAAAGCTCTTCAACAGAGAATGTCATCCCCGCACGTTGGCCCTCACCTTCGTCATTTGGTTTTTCCATTTTGTGAGAATCATCAGGGAGTTGGTCCCTAAGGACATTGTTTACTATTGAATAATACATATAATGAAGAAGATGGTCTACACTAGAAGGAGCTTGAGACTTTGAACACAACTTAAGTGGTGAATGGATCTCACAAAAGACTCGAAACACGGAAGGTGAAAAGTTATTGATTGAATGGGAGGAATTACCCGATGACGACGAATGTAAAGTATAGTCGATCTCCTTCAGCACCATAAATGGAATTTGGTTTTCCACCATCAATATATCTTGTGCAACCATTCTTTCTTTTGGACCAACTTTGGGTGTGGGCTCATGATGAGGAACCTTTAAAATCTTTTCCCATTCAATTTGGTTGTCTACAGTCACTACAAGTTCTTTTTGATGTAGAATTAGAGGATAACAAGTATCTCTAAACCACTCGATTTCCAGCTCTAGAAACGTTTTAAGTCCATCATCTCCCATTATAGAAATTAGATCCTCTTCCACTTCATGTTTAATTTCATATGCTTTCTTCTTCAAAGAAAGTAGATACTCATCCTTATCTTCTTCTAGAAGGACAGTATAAGTATGGAACAGATCAAGCAAGAAGAGGCCATCAATGGCAAAAATTCTAGCCAATGAGTCATCGTCATCTTGTAGGAACATGTCATAACATGAACGGACCATGGGGACAAATTTTCGAACTTTATTAAGGACAAGGAGTTTATAATCCTTGATGACGTGACCCTTTAGGACCTTTCGCAAGACGCCAATTTTTTTCTGTTCCATCTTCTTATATGGCTGCGGCCGAAAGTGATGAATCGGACCTAGCCCGATCTGTTGTGGTTCATAGGCCTCAGGTTTTTTTTGGGTTATGGTTTCAGGTGCTTGAAATATTGAGAGAGAAGGGGTTTCTACATCAATTTGTAGCTGATGATCGATGATATCATCAATTTCAACAACCCATTTATGCTCTTTAGGGTCTGAAATCAACAATGTATCTGTGGAGGCCATATGATGATGATGATATTGATGGTGGCACTTAGCTAGGATGCATTAACTATGTAAATGTGATCTGTTTATATACTGTATAATTACTAGGTGTGAGCTTTGTGCTACTTGGTAATATAAAAAAATGTGATGTGTCTATATAATGTATTGAGATGTGAGCTTTGTGCTACTTGTAATATAAAAAGATAAGATGTGTTTATACAATGTATTATAAGGTGTGAGCTTTGTGCTACTCGTACTATAAAAAAGGAAAAAATACCAAAAATATCAGTTGACCAAAACATTTTTAAAAAAGTCACCCTTCTGCGTCGGTGGAAAGGCGCATCAAGCTTGGGATGCGTCTTTCAAGCACGGGAAGCGTCTGTGAGCGAAACCCAATAAAAAATGGACACGTGGGACGTATCCCGTGGCCACGTGTCCATTTTTTATTGGGTTTCGCTCACAGACGCATCACGTGCTTGAAAGACGCATCCCAAGCTTGATGCGCCTCTCCACCGACGCACAGGAGGGTGACAAATTTGAAAAGTGGTTTGGTCAACCGACATTTTCGTAATTTTCCCTATAAAAAATGTGATGTATTTATATAATGTAATGAGATGTGAGATTTGTGCTACCTGTAATATAAAAAAAAATATGATAGTGTTTATAAAATGTATTATGAGGTGTGAACTTTGTGCTACTTGTAATATAAAAAAATGTGATGTGTTTTTATAATGTATTATGAGGTATGAGCTTTGTGCTACTTGTAATTTAAAAAAACTTAGTTCGTTTAATAAACTAATATTAATCCAACTAATCATGTGTTGCTTATATATAATTATAAATATATAAAAAAAAGGACTTGATGCAGTTCTAGAAAGAAATTACAACACCAAAGCTTTATGTTATGGAGATAACAATCATGTTATAGCGCACCGTCACACTCCATTAGCTCTTTAACTCTTTAACTCTTTAACTCTGTTTAATAAAAATAAATAAATTTAAAACGTTTGATGTTTGTTTATTCATTTATTTTATTTTTTTGGTTTTTATTCAATAAGGTTGGATGGTGCGGTCTCGTGTCCCTGTCAAATTAACCTCTATAGTGCCCCTCTCCATTTCCTAGGCGCCAAGGGGGGGCTATGGAGGGGGCTCAATCTTTTTAACGAGCACCTAAGGGTGAAGAGAGTGGTTAGACACTATGCTCAAAAGTGTTGGTAATGGTTAGACACTTCATGAATTGGTAAACTATTTAAAAAAAAGGAAAAAGGTGTGACTGGTTAAGATGGCATGGACCCCACCCCACACACCCCCTCTCTCTCCTACCCTCCCTCTCCCCGATCGGTAACCCATCCCCACTTCTCCGATTTTACCGAGCAGCAAAACCCACCGGCAGCGGTGTTACCGCACACTAAACCACCTTTGCCGAGTGGGTTTGCCGCCCACTCCGGATAACCTAAGGGTTATGCATGTTGGGCCATTTATTCCCACCAATCAGATTTTCCTCTTTTTTTATTTCCTTTTACCTCTTTTTTTTATTATCTCGTATCGTGCAAGTTAAAAATAGATTATCTCGCTTATGTGGCGCATACGTGACATTATAAAGCCCTTAGTGGCTTTATACTACACCACCCAACTTAAGAAGGATATATAGATTTTGAAAACATGCATGTCAATACGAGGAGTCATATTTTCTAGTGGTGATTAATTTGTAAAGTGCATCACTGTATTGCTAAATGTTGATGGTATATATTGGTGTTTTCTTTTACCAAAAAGTGAATTATTAGTTTGGTTTGATCTTAAATTCCGGCCATGCATACTCCTACTAATTAAAATTTGTGCTCTTTATATACGTGAAACTTCGGAAATTTTAATCGAATCATATGGCAATACATGTCCAATGACTCTCAAATATTCCCAATATGTTGAACGAGATGGACTAAATTGTATAAAATATGGAAGATTGGAAGTTAAGGGGTCAAAGATAAACAAACGCCAAGATTATGGCTTCTGATGGTCCCTTACAGACCGCAAGGCTTGTGCCTTAAGGTCCATAAGGCATTCAAATCCTGTGGGCGCCAGAAGCCCTTATGGATTGCAAGGCCTAACCTCTTGCGGTCCGCAAGAGCATCGTTAGCAAACATAATTGCTAGCAGCTGCAGCCTGCACTTTTTGCCACCTAATCATGTGATATAAAAAATGTGATGTGTTTATATAATGTATTATAAGGTGTGAGCATTGTGCTACTTGTAATATAAAAAATGTGATGTGTGTATATAATGTATTATAAGGTGTGAGCTTTGTGCTACTTGTAATATAAAAAAAATGTGATGTGTTTATATAATGTATTATGAGGTTTTGAGCTTTGTGCTACTTGTAATATAAAAAAATGTGATGTGTTTATACAATGTATTTGGAGGTATGAGCTTTGTGTTACTTGTAATATAAAAAAATATGATGTGTTTATATAATGTATTATGAAGTGTGAGCTTTGTGCTACTTGTAATTTAAAAAAGGTTATAGTTCGTTTAATAAACTAATATTAATCCAACTAATCACGTGTTGCTTTTATAATTATAAATATATATATATATATATATATATATATATATATATATATATATAGGGTAAGGTTCATGCGAGAACCACCTTTATTGCGAGAACCGCGAGAACCAATGTGAACACAACCTAAAATAACTTAAAAAACCTAACCCCCCCCCCCCCCAAGCTAAATGCAAAAAACTAAAACCCCCAAAAAACCTAAAAAAAAACCTAACCCCCCCCCACCCCACCCCAAAAAAACCTAAATCCCCCACCCCCCAGCTAAAATGCTAAAAACTAAACCCTCAAAAAACCTTAAAAAAATCAAAAAAAGTTTTTGGGGGGTGGGGGAGGGGGATTTAGGTTTTTGGGGTTGGGGGGGGGGGGGGGGGTTAGGTTTTTTTTAGGTTTTTTGGGGGTTTTAGTTTTTAGCATTTAGCTTAAGGGGGGTTAGGATTTTTTAGGGTTTTTTTAAGTTTTTTTTAGCTATTTTAGGTTGTGTTCACATTGGTTCTCGCGGTTCTCGCAATAAAGGTGGTTCTCGCATGAACCTTACCCTATATATATATATATATATATATATATATATATATAGGGTAGGGATCCTAAGAGAAGTGCAGCCTATTTTAGAAACTTGAGAAGGAATCTGGACCACACATTTTCCCTAAGCAAAAAATGCAAAAAAAAAAATGTGAAAAAAATGCAATTTTTTTTTTTTG
This sequence comes from Helianthus tuberosus, assembly GCA_030545235.1. Taxonomy (NCBI): domain Eukaryota; kingdom Viridiplantae; phylum Streptophyta; class Magnoliopsida; order Asterales; family Asteraceae; genus Helianthus; species Helianthus tuberosus. The sequence continues at coordinate 14,743,121 of CM060410.1, forward strand.
AAAAATCGCAGCTTTTTCTTTAAGGATTTAATTTTTTATTTATTTTTTTTAAATTTTTTTTTTTTTTTGGATTTATACACATGTGTATATTGTTAATATTTTTACTATACATACATGTATATTGTCAATTATACATATATGTATATACATGTTTAAAATTGAAAAAATACGTGTTATAAATCCTAAAACTTAAACCATAAACACTAAAGCTAAACCTTAATGCTAAACCCTAATGCTAAACCCTAATGCTAAACCCTAAAGCTAAACCCTAATGCTAAACCCTAAAGCTAAAACTAAACCCTAAAGTTAAACCCTTAATGCTAAACCCTAATGCAAATCCTAAAGATAAAGCTAAACCCAAAAGTTAAAGCTAAATCCTAATGCTAAACCCAAAAGCTAAACCCTAATGCTAAACCCTAAATACTATAGCTAAACCCTATAGCTAAACCCTAAACCATAAAGCTAAACCCTAAATCCTAATGCTAAACCCTAAATAACACTTATTTTTCAATTTTAAACATGTATATACATATATGTATAATTGACAATATATATATATGTATAGTTAAAAAGATTAACAATATACATATATGTAAAAATCCAAAGGGTTATGCATGTTGGGCCCATTTATTCCCACCAATCAGATTTTTCTCTTTTTAATTTCCTTTTTCTTTGTTTTATATTGTTTAAATGGGCTTTAAAGTCTCTCGTTTATATGGCGTATACATGGCATTATAAAGCCCTTAGTAGCTTTATAACACACCATCCAGTTTAACAAGGATATAAAGATTTTGAAAACATGCATGTAAATACGAGGAGTCATATTTTCTAGTGGTGATTAATTTGTAAAGTGTGTCAGTGTATTGCTAAACGTTGATGGTATATATTGGTGGTTTCTTTTACCAAAAAGTGTATTATTAGTTTGGTTTAATCTCAAATCCGGCCCATGCATACTTCTACCAATTAAAATTTGTGCTCGTTTATGTATGTTAGACCTCGGAAATTTTAATCGAATCATATGGCAACATATGTCCGATAACTCTCAAATATTCCAAATATGTTGGACGAGAGGGACTAAATTGTATATAATAAGGAAGATTAAAAGTTGAAGGGTCAAAGATAAACAAATGCCAAAATTATGGCTTCTGACGGTCCCTTACGGACCGCAAGGCGTATGGCTTACGATCCATAAGGCATTCAAAACCTGTGGGCGACTGAAGCCCTTACGGATCGCAAGGCCTAACCTCTTGCGGTCTGCAAGAGCATCGTTGGCAGACACAATTGCTAGCAGCTCCAGCCTGCACTTTTTGCCACCTCTCTCGCAATTTTGACACGTTGAACTACCATAAGACACCTGCTTGGACACTCCTTAGCACCTCAAAGCTCCAGGAACACGTGGCATCACGGCCATCACCTTGTGATCCTTGTGCAACTATAAATAGCTCCATATTTTACTCATTCAAGACTTGCACTTTCACACTTCTCACTCTCTAATCTCTTAGAGCAGCTTCTGATCTATAGAGGCCACCTCTCTAGATTTATAACACTCCCTTGAACACTTGTAAGTGTTCTATCTCAGTTCTTTTTCATTCGTAGGCTAGTTTATAGCCGAAAATAAAAAAAAAATTGACTTTTGATTTGACTTTCGGTTATGACCATTTCGGTCAAGCCAAAGTTCGAATCGAACTTGGATACGTGATCGTAATAATGAAAGTGTTAATCCCTTGTGATGGCACCCTCTAAATATCACGTTAAGTTAATGAAATGACGGGTCAAAGTTTTATTAAATAAAAGTCAATACGGAGATTTTTGTAAATTATGCTAATTGAACTTCTAAGTATTGAAACCTTATTTTTTGACATTATAACAGTTTATATAACATATTTAGGAGATGTTTGATCATATCCAACTCTCCATTTCCTGCTTAGAGCTGATTTCGCAACCGAAAGTCAAACAGTTTGACTTCTGCTTTGACTTTCGATTCTGACCTGTTTGAGCATGTTTAGAGACTGATTAGGGATTGTTATATGATCATATTATTGTATGGAATAACCCTTAGAGGTTATACCTTCTGATCATATCTTTTGTCGGGTCTATTGAAAAGTCCACATATTTTGCAAAATAAATGCCCTTATCGAATAAAAGATGGTTTTAAAACCAAATGAACATGTAATTTGATCATGAAACTAATGTTATGATAATATGAAATATATTGTGGCATTATGGACTTGTCTTCGACCCATCCGACCAACTGATACCGCGTATGCGCGTACGGCTAGTTTAATAGTATAAACTATGTAAACTAGCCGAATCGGATCAAAACCTTTTCAAATCATATCTAATCAGAATGTTTGGTTATTTGACCCATATCATACGAGTCGTTACACTATGAAAGGTATAAATCACATTCTATCCGATCTCCAGTTAATCTAGCGAACCGTACTTATCATTTAAAGTTAACTGGTCAAAGTCAAATGACTTGTATAAGACTCGTTAACATTCTAACGGATCATAGTTCCATTCATTCCAGACTAGGAGCCCCCAGTAAATTGCGCCTGTTTTAGTTATTTTGATTAACGGTTGTGTTTAGCGCCTTTGATTGTAAAGATTAGCACAAGTAAATACTCTTAGCCTATTTTCCTTTATAAGGGCTTGGGTTACGGCACAAGCCATTTGATCGGGTATTGAATCATGGGCGAATGATGCTTAAAATTTAAATAATCCGTTTTAATCCGTTTTGGTTGATAACTTAAACATTGGGGGTTAATACGACTGTGTCGTGGATATCATTGGCTCATTTAATTGCAAGTGGCCATGACCTAAGTGCGGGGTGTAGGCATACACCTGACAGACGCTAATGCTATTTTATATAATTTTGAAAATGTGGTTTGTCGGTTATTAATGTACCGGCGTTTAGTTCTTGTCCCCATATGTATTGACAAACATATAAAACTGGTAACAAGAAATATTATCCTATCCCAAGTTATTTTAAAATGATATACTAAATGGTATCAAACACTTTTTTAAAAGATTTTCAAAAAGAGTCGGTTAATTGAATTTATCAGTGAAAACTGACGTATTTTCAAAAAACTAAGCGCATGTTATGTAACAATACGGAATAGGCTGGAGCGGCTCGGTCTACGGGATTTGGAATTTGCAACTCCATGAATGACCCTATTAGTCTCAAGTCTTATTTCATATATTTCGGTCCGCCTGTGGATCTTTTGAGTACGAACCGTCTATATATTATTTTTGAACTTTGTACTTTGTAATAATTATTTTAATTTCCCAACTTCCAATGTGTATTGGGATTACTGGTATCAATCGTCACTCATAAACCCTAAATCCAGGCCCACTGAAATATCAGTGTGTGACAATTTATACCGTTGAAAAATTGGTATCTATGTGTGATCAATACTCACAACATGCGATGAACAGGTGGAGTGAATCTGAAAGTAGTTAAATTTAATTGGACTAATTGATTAGTACCTAAATAATCTCTATAATAACCATGGACGACTAAACTATTTTGGGAGCAAAAGTGAAGTAAAAAAATGAAGAAGAAAAGCCTTAAGTAAAGATCAAAATAAGTTAAGATTATAAATCAATATGAACAAGGAAGAACATAAAATAAAGGCAGCATCTGATCAAAACTTGATCGACAATTATGTATTAACAGGCTGATAATTACTTAACCATCAGAAAAGACACCATGACCAGTTATATAAAAGACCCAAACTTGAAAAACAAGGCACCTAACTAACACACATAGGAAACTAGATAAGTTTTAACTTAAAATACGACTCCATAAATAGAACTTCGGAAATAAGACAAGCCAACTTAATTATTAAACTCAACTAAAAAGCTCATATGCCCCTACTCAATTCGGTTAGTTCTCAACTCCTCGCATGCCAAGTCTCAAACAACGTTTTTACATGTTAACAAACCCGATGAAGTTCAATAATCAACCCCTAATTGTTGTTTGTTCATTATGATCTTCACAACAACGTTTGAACACCGTTCTCTTGAATCAAATTTTCCGTGAGTAAATTTTAATCCCACTTTGGAAACTCCGCTACATAATGCCCAAGCTCATTACACTTGAAACACCGTATATGACTTCTATATTGCTTCGTTTGCGCTCCATTTTATTGGAAATGATTGTCCGTCCCTTGAGCAGCCTTACGACCTCCACCACAACCATGCCCGTAATCTTCATGATTCGAACTTCCTTGACCACCTCAATGGGGTTCCAAGATATCATCACTCCATGGGGAGTTTGTTGATGCATAATTTGTGACCGGTGATTATCAGTGGTTGACATAACTGATAGCAGCAGTCAAGGGAGAATTTGTTGATGCATGATTAATTTGTGACTGTTGAAGTTAAACGATAGGTTTCATGCGAAACCTTACAAGAGGGTTCATGCGAAACCTTAGAAACCTACCAACATTATAAATAGTTATAAACCCCTCATTTGTTGGGGTTAGTCACCAACCCTAGGTATCTTCACCTAGGGTTGAACAAAGGCGTTAATATAAAGATGTGAACGCTTTCGGTATATAATCCATGTTGGTTATCAATGAAAACAGTCTCTACATATTCTATCTCATTCGTTTTTGTTGTTTGTTTGGCTCATACCACACACGATTTGGTTTTTGATGAATCAAGAGTGATATGAGCTTGTTTATTGTTCCACGCGCACATACATACTTTTTCTCTCTCCCCCGTTCACAACAATGTTCAAAAATATTAAAAAACACTTTTAGGGGTGAACAATGTTTTCTGTATATTTACAGTTAAACAGTAAACTTTCTCTTCTCCACTCAAACCCGCTCATAATTATTTTTTATAATATAAATAACACTTACAAATATATTGCAGATCCATTGTAAATGATCTTAGTCTTGATTTTTTGCTAACATGTTAGCTAATAAAAAGAAAAAAAAAAACTTTCACATAATTACATATTCTGGCTCTATAATTTACAAATCAAACATTACCTATTTAACGTTATCTTAGAATATATATTCATATAAAAAATATCTGACCCGTACCCAGAAGTAGATAGCAAAAGTATTGAGGCCAGCTAGCACTTGGCCACTTGGGTGGGTAGGTATGGAAACGAGGTATTGGGTGGTCATGGTCCCATAAAAATACAATTTTGTCAATAATATATGGAACGTGTTTAGACCAAGCGGTGTGGGGGCCGGCTTAGGTAAATAGCAACAACTCATCAGGAAAACGTGTATTTCAATGGTTGGCTCCATAATATTACATTACCAAATAGGCAAATAGCAACAACTCATCAGGAAAACCACTTGTATCAATGAGAAACAACTCAACAAGAATACAAGATGACACAATTAGCTTAACAATAAAGAAAGATATGAATCCCTAATGGATCAAAGACGAAAATACCCCAAAATGCTCCGAAACAAAATCAACAATAGACTGGGTCGTGTTCGAACCACAGTTTTAGAAATATCACCAAAGCTTTGATGGAGATAACCATCATGTTATAGCGTACTGTCACACTGCGTGGCCATGTGTAGTCGGAGTGGAAGATAACGTCCCTACTCTTGGGTGTTTTGCATCATGTGGCGGTCCAATCTGTAATGGGGCATTATAGGGCGTTTTTCTAAAATTGGTGTAGTGGTATAATGCCCAACAATGTCCCATCCAATGATTACCCAAATATTATTTTCTTGTTTTTTTAATTTAAAATTAATGATATTTGATTTTGAATAATATCATTGGCCAAACAATTTTGAAGAAAGGCGTTGATAAAAGCACACTTCGGAGATTTTTTTTGAAAAAAAACGCCCATGGGGCGGTTTTCCGGCGTTGGGACTTTTTTTTTGGGAAAAAACGTCAAAAACCCCCTACTACGGGTGGTCTTAGCTCTTTAACTTTTCGAAGTGCTGTTCAATAAAATAAATAAATTTAAAAGGCTTGATGTTTTTTTATTCATGCATTTATTTATTTATTTTGGTTTTTAATTCAATAAGGTTGGGTGGTGTGATCTCGCGTCCCTCCCAAATTAGCATCCATAGTACCCCTCTCTCTATTTCCTAGGTGCCAAGAGGGGGGCTATGGAGGGGGCTCCTCTTTAACGAGCACCAAAGGATTATGCATGTTGGGCCCATTCATTCTCAGCAATTAGATTTTCTTCTTTTTGATTCATTTTTCTTTTTTTATATTGTTTAAAAGGGCTTTAAAGAGGTATTATCCCACACCATGTAAGTTAACGATAAAGTCTCTCGCTTATATGGCGCATGTAAGTTAACCAAGTGTGTGGTCTATTCTGATCATAAGAGTCTCAAGTACCTGTTTAACCAAAAGGATCTGAACATGAGGCAGCGCCGATGGATGGAGACGCTGAATGATTACGATTGTGAAATCCGATATCATCCAGGCAAAGCGAATGTAGTCGCTGATGCTTTGAGCAGAAAGGAAAGGGTTAAGCCCATTAGAATCAATGCCAAGAGCATAGAGTTGAAAACAGTTGAAATGAAAGATTGTTAGAAGCTCAAAAAGAAGTTGTGTTAGAAGCTAACTATCCTAATGAGAAGTTAGGAATAACTGCTGAGCAATTGTCGTATGGCAATGATGGAATCGTAAGATTGAATGGACGAATATGGGTTCCAATCTATGGAGGACTTAGAGATGTGATTCTCCAAGAGGCTCATAGTTCTAAATACTCAGTCCATCCTGGTAGTGATAAGATGTATCAGGATTTAAAGGCAAATTACTGGTGGTGTCACACCCCGACTTTCCACGTGTCACCGGTGGGCCCGGTAGGGGAGTATCGTGACGTAGTTGGTAACATCATGGTCAAACAACACAATATATAAATGCACAGCGGAAGCAAAAGATAAATATATTACATTCCGAATATAAGTAATATCAAAGTATTACAACGGAAAGTAAAGGATCCACAGGCGGATCAAATAAAAGAAACTAAAACCGTTCAACAGACTTTAGGCATCTAGAACTTGCAAGATTCCCTAATGACGCCCTGAGCTCCCAGCCAATTATGCGTAGTACCTGTCACTTAACCTTTTGGAAAATACGTCAGTTTACACTGGTAAATACAATTAACTGACTCATTTTGGAAAAAGAGTTTGAAAAGTGATTCGAGTGCAAACGGCACAAAATATCTTGACACATTGATTAAAATGCACAGAGGCAAAATTAATCTTTTATACTTGGGACAATTTTATTAATAAAAATCTTGTATCCGAATTACATGGTTGTCCAACATTTAGGGCCGGTGATTATACAATACAAGCCGGACAAGATTAATCGACACACCACAAATATAATCTCACAAGAAGATACCCTTACGAGTGAGTATACGTTATACATATGCAACAGGAGGTGTTTTGCCTACACCTTGTGCTTACGTCGTGGCCATTCACTTTTTAAAATGAGCCAAGGATATCCAGGACACGGTCATTAACCCCCAATGTTATTTGTTATCAATCAATACAGATTAAAACGGGATTATGCAATTTAATCATCTCCGATTAAAAGGTTTCTACACCCGACCAAGCGGTATTTTTATAATACCGTATCCCAAGCCCGTATAAGGGAAAATAAGTTAAAAGTATTTACCTGAGCTAGCAATGCAATTTATACTCAGCCGTATATTCTAATCAGCAAGCACGAGTACTTCTACTGGGCTCTCAATCTGGAACGAAGGTTTTATTAACCTATTAAATTCCTAACGGGTCTTATTTAAGTCGTAACTTAGACCGGTTAGTTTTAAGGAAAGGTTTACGGTTCAAAACGCATGATTAAGCGAAGACCGGAATAGGATGTGATTTAGACCCGACAAGTTTGGAGCCTTGTATAATATGGGTAAACTAAACACATTCTGGATTTTGAGATAAAAACGATAACGTTTGACCCGTTTCGGCTAATTTATGCAAACTAGTTACATAAACCGAACCGAACGCGCAAGACGCGTAACGGGTATCCATAAGAGTCATATACAGGTTTCCTAAGTTAATATGCCTTAAATATGTTGTGATATCAGTAGGATATCTTCCATTATGCCCAAAACGAATTTAAACACAAACTATGTCCCGTAGGGGCATTTTGGTAATTTCACGTAAGCCGTAAAGCTCAAAATTGAAGTCTGAGTTAAAAAACTTTTGCTTACTGTTAAAATATCATAATTTACCTCAAATATCAGCAGGTATTAACCTTAGTATGATTAAAATAGTTCTAGTACATACTATGCGCTAAAAACGCTTAATTAGGGGATTAGAAGCCGTTTCCGGGTTCTATATAGAAATCTGATATTTTTATACTTCCAGGAGGTTTAAAATAATTTATTTATCATATCTAATCAGTAGCAAAAGGTTTGGAGTCGTTTAGATATGTAAAACTCATTTTATGGCCCGTAAGGGCAAAACCGACATTTACCGGATTAAACCTACGACTACGAGTTATGCTCAGCCTAAAATTAATTAAAAATCTTTAAAATTCCCAAAATAATATATTACATCAGTGGGTAAAGATTTTGATATCAAAAAGTAGGCTTAACTAAGCTATACGCTAATTACGCCATTTTATTAAAATAAAGCTTTCAATTTGCGCTAATGAGCATAACTCTCAATCTACACTTCAAACTGATGTCAAACTTTGCATACAAGTTTATATATTTGTAATTAAAGTTTATATTCTTTTATATTTCCAAAAATCACGTTTTAAGGTAATAAGGGCATTATGGTCAACGTTTAGGCAATTAACGGAAACGCGTAAACGAATGGGTCAATCAATGAACCAACCACAGAGGGTTATGCTAACATGTAGCCTGGTCCTAAGGAAGCTCTAAGGCATTTCCAAATCATACTAAAGCGGGTCAGAACTGAAGTCAAAGCAAAAGTCAAAGCTTTGCGACTTTCGGTTCCGAATCGGTTCAAAACGGAAAGTTGTCGAATCAAACAAGCTTAGACAAGTTCTTATGCTTATTATCAAGTTATATGAATGATAAAATAGGTTACACGCCTTTTACATTGTTAATTATGCGTTAAACGAAAGATTACATTTCTGTTGACTTTTTCTAATCATCTTTGACTCGACAATTGACCTAGTTAGGATGGGAATCAGTGGATGCCCTTTTAAGGGTTTAAAGCCCACATAATTACCAACTTATAACTACTTTTGATTCGAGATATGACTGAGCCAATATTGATTAATCTCGAAGTCAAACCGTAATTACGACGGTTTGACTTTTAGCCTAAATACTAAACTAAACTCAAATAGAGAAGGACTAGCAGACTTACAAGGGTCCTATGCACGAGATATGATCACTTGGAAGCAGGTTTGAGCTCCAGAATCGACCAGAATGCAAAGTAGGAAGTGTGAAGAACTTGTTTGCATAACAAGGCTTTTTATAGTGAAAATTCCACCATGAATCATTGACACATGGATCTATAACTCACCACATTCGATCAACACTTGTTCCTAGTGTTTAGGGGGTGCCTAGGGGTCGTCCACATGTGAGAAAAACCGGCTAGATGGGTTAAATTCGCGCATAACAGGCTGCAGCAAGTTTTTCTGCTTCTGGGCTCCTGACGCGGCCCGCCTCACGAATAGCATATCCTCACGCGGGCCGCTTGGCCCTTAAAATCAGATTTTTGATTTTTATTTGTTTTGCACTTGACCTTTTGCTTCACGAAGGGGTAACTAAGGTTATTTCTTGCATTTTGACCCCCTTATAATTACCCACAAGGGCTTTAGGACTTATACCCACTTTGCCAAGTCCCTGAACACTTCCGGTTAACCCGAAAAGTCTTAACTTTCAACGTTAACACTTTAACCCCTCGCACACGAATTTGATCATAACTTTCTCATACGATAACGAAACTTTATGAAATTTATATCGTGCATTCTAGTGAGCATAATTAACATTTACAAAGCTTCGGGTTTGTCAAAAGGTCACTCAGAGGTATATCTTTAAACATGTTGACACATTTAACCCCTGTAGTTTGTAATCTCTCACTTTTGTTTCGTATGATCCATGATTTATTCGTTTGATGTTATAACCATCATGTAGGGTTATTATGAAGTATATTTATCCATTGTTGACATTTTGAACCCTTAGTTTCACATACTTTCTATGTTTGTCAACTTCAGTCCCTCTAAAGTATACTTTCTCACGTTCAAGCTTATGACACGTGTCAACACATTATAGGACGTGAATTTTCGAGGTGTTACAGGTGGATAGGTTTAAAGAAATCTATAGCCACTTATGTGGCCAAATGTTTGACGTGCGCACAAGTTAAAGCTGAACACCAGAAGCCGTCAGGATTGCTACAACAGCCTGAACTTCCCACTTGGAAGTGGGAAGTGGGAAATGGTAACAATGGATTTTATCACCAAGTTACCAAAGACAAAGCGTGGGAATGATACTATTTGGGTTATAGTAGATAGACTGACCAAGTCTGCCCACTTCTTACCAATTAAGGAAACACACAGCTCAGATAAGTTAGCACAACTGTACGTGGACGAGATTGTATCTCTTCACGGAGTGCCAGTATCTATCATCTCTGATAGGGATACGAGATATACATCGCATTTTTGGAAAAGTTTTCAGCAATCCCTAGGCACTCGATTAAACTTCAGCACTGCATATCATCCTCAGATGGATGGTCGCGAGCATACAATTCAAACGCTGGATGATATGTTAAGGGCTTGTGTTATTGATTTAGGTGGAAGTTGGGATGATCATCTCCCATTGATTGAATTTTCATATAATAATAGCTATCATTCAAGCATCCAAGCCGCTAATAAAATTGAATGATCATCTCCCATTGATTGAATTTTCATATAATAATACCTTTGATCAGTTGCCACGTGTCCAGTTGGTTATAACAGAAAAGATTCCTTTTGCTCAATTCCTTATTTCTCCCTGCGCGCGAATATGTTTGAGACTTGACTTTAGTCGTTATATCTTCAAGCTTAACTGCATCCTTGCGCGGGCCCGCGCAAGGGTGTTAAATGAATATTAGCCTTCTTTTATCTCCGGCGCATGGTCGTTAAGGATTGATCTTTCCAGATCTGTTTGGATCGATCACGCGGGGAGCACAAGAACTACTTATGATGATCCTAGAGCATAATGATGGTATGGTCCTCTACGCTGGCGCAAGGTTTTTGGGACCATACCCCTTCAGCTAGCAATCTCGAAATCCATATAGATTTCGAGATGGGCTTTTATGTTTTGGGCTAGATTAATTAGGGTTGTTGGTGTTTAGTTATCGAAAACATCAGGAGATCGCAACATACTTGTATTAGACGATTCTCAATATAATTGTATGCAAGTTTGGTTCTTATTCATCTTATTTGCTTTCTTGAATCATTGTGATTTGTGTGATTCCGCCACACGATTGCAATCGTATTGATATCATTGTAGTGATCCAAATTTGGGACTTACATGTTTGATCGAGATGATTTGGTTGCATGTTGTAAAATCTGTTGGTGGGTTCGTATCCTACCCGGGTGATTGGACTGGCATTTATTATTTCTTTAATCTTTGCCATGCATTACGGAGAAATTAATGGAAATTTTCAAATTTATACGTGTAAGGTGTACAAAATATAAAAAACACAACTTCCATCTAAATCAATAACACAAGCCCTTAACATATTATAAAAATTGAATTATTTTTTTATAATATAAATAACACTTATAAATATATTGCAGATCCATTGTAAATGATCTTAATTAGTCTTGGTTTTTTGCTAACATGTTAGCTAATAAAAAGAAAAAAAAAAACTTTCACATAATTACATATTCTGGCGCTATAATTTACAAATCAAACATTACCTATATAAGTAACGTTATCTTAGAATATATATTCATATAAAAAAATATCTGACCCGTACCCAGAAGTAGATAGCACAAGTATTGAGGCCAGCTAACACTTGGCCACTTGGGTGGGTAGGTATGGAAACGAGGCATTGGGTGGTCAATGGTCCCATAAAAATACAATTTTGTCAATAATATATGGAACGTGTTTAGAACAAGCGGTATGGGGGCCGGCTTAGGCCCGGCGAAGCCCGGCGCCGGTCCCCCACACCGCCCCCCTCGTGAAAACCGGCTCCCACAAGACGGAGAGGACGGGCCTCTCTCCTCTCTCCTTCTCTCACATATACCTATACATACATATATATATATATATATATATATATATAAAGAGGTTCATCCCCCACCCCCATAGGTCCATCACTCTCAAGCCTTTCCTACGTAATGGTGACGTGACGGCCCATCTCTTAAGGATGAGGCTCTCCATACCCTCTAGTCTTACTGGCATTATGCCAATGACTCAAGGACAAACAAAACGTGGGTCCAGCCTTTTACTCATCACACTTTTATTGATAAGTTTTGATATAAAACTAGTTGGATCCCCGCGCTTCGCGGCGGGTTTCGGTTAGTATCAGTTCATTACAGTACCGACATTTGTTATAGCAATCGAAAAAGAAAACCCAAATTCCTAAAACAATACTGAAATATGTGTTACATTGATCGAAACTGTATAAACTAATACCGGTACTTATACAATATCGACAATTGTTATAGCTTACGATACCAAAAATAGTTTGTTTTCGGTTTAGCTTCTTTTTCAACAAACCTTATGAAATAGAAAAGTTAAATACATACGCGCATTCGCATCACCTATTTTCCCACATTTCACTATGCTTTACTCCAGTCCAAAGAAATTGTTTAATCTCGTTAACTTAACAAATAACCCATTTAATATCGTTAACATAAGGAAAGAGTGGCTTGCAGTGACAGTTATAATTAACACCCCAAATGTTATAGTAAACCATGTGGCCGAATGGTGATCTTCCCCCACATATTATTAACAGGGCCGGCCCAAAGAATTCGTGTGCCCTGTTCAAGCTTGAAAAATTGTGCCCTTCGGCTTTAACGAAATATATAAATGTAAACTGATTTTTCATATAACTGTTCACGAAATCATAGTATTCGCTCAGACCAAACAGAGATACTACGGCCATGTGTTTCGGGTTTCGGGTCGGTTCAACGATTCGGGCCAAATAAGGCTTATCACATAATAAAACACACGAGACAATAAGAAAAAATGAAAGTAGCAAACACATTTCCTATTTCTCTACATGTGGTTTACTTTTGTCAGCATAATCCACACCAAAATCAATTCACAGATCAAAACTAATATCATCTATTTTAGATTTAAAAAACCCTTCAAAAAATAAAATGGAACCCTTCAAAAAATATACCAGCAAGCATGACTCGAACATGGGCCTTCAAGTTTGGTAACAAGGAACTTAACCACTAAGCCATTCATCTAATTATATCAGTATACTCTTAAAAAAAAGAATTATAGCATATATAATAATTTTTTTTAAAAACGTGCCCTTCAGAATCTCGGGCCCTGGCCGGTGGTCCTCCCCGCCCACCTCCAGGGCCGCCCCTGATTATTAAGATAACTGCTTTCTTAAACTATACCAAAAGGTATAGTTAGAACTTAACATTAGTATAATCATTTTCATTTAAACAAAATTGAAAGTAAAATAAAACTATAGAAAATCAAAGCTGAGAAAGGGAATACTTCCACATCCTTTGTGAATTAGCATATTCAATAAGGAGAAAAAAATCACATGCCTAGAAATTAAAAGATAACCAAGACACCATCTCCACCAAAAGTCTCTTCACCGTGAATGAAACGTTAAGATGTGCCTAGAAATTGTAAGCCAAATTATATTGTAATTTCATTCTCTCTTCACCGACCGGCACAACCACCAATACACCATCTCCACCAAAAATCAACAGCCACCGTCACCACCGGAAGCCACCCGAGTACCCGACTCCTTCCCCCCACCGCCACCAGAATCATCGTCTACCACCCTCTCTCTAGATGACCACAGCCCCTACCAATGACTACTTCCGACCACCGCCACCATCCCACCGTCTTCCTGTCTCTTCTGGCGAAATCTCATCCGTTTGTCATCAGGGAAACCTCTAGTTGCCCTGCCCTCTAGCTGCCATCAGGGAAACCTCTAGTTTTAGAAAGATGAAAGAGAAATAATGTCTGTATAATGTTATGTAAACTTGTAAAAGGAGGAAATCTGGTGGACAAAACCTAAAACTAAAAAAGTATACTGAGGCAAACATATGTTATGTTTTGATATATATAATAATGGGTTGAGTTATAATGCAAATGATTTAAAAATAAGAAGGGTAAGAAGCCATCAGAGAGTGACAAGTGTCATTGGAGAAATTAAATGGAAAGGGTAATTTTGTCTACAAGAGGAAAGAGAATATGCACATGCAAGTCACATGCTATCCCCCCCCCATTTTTAAACGTCCGTAACTTTCTTATACATCATTTGTTTTTAAAAAAAAATTATACCATAACATCGAGCGTTTTTTATCTTTAATATGAGTACCATATTGTTATATTTTTCAAAAAAAAAAAAATCAAAACCCCAGTTACATATTACACAATGGACATGAGGTAAAACACAATGTAAAATAGATCAAAAACACAATCAATGACAACAGATAAAGACACAACGAACAACATACTAAAACACAATGACCATAACGTATAACACAATGGCGATAACATATAACACAATAAATATCAGACTAAATAAAAACGCAATTGATGACAACAGATAAAAGACACAATTAATGACAGCAGACAAAAGACACAATGGAGAGCAGTTAAAACACAATAGAAAACAAACTAAAAACACAATACATAACAAACTAAAAACACAATACACAACAAACTAAAACACAAAAAACAATATAATAAAAAAAAATTGAACAAACTATTAAAACACAATGGAAAACATATTAAACACAATGACCATAACGTATAACACAATGGCGATAACATATAACACAATAAATATCAGACTAAATAAAAACACAATTGATGACAACAGATAAAAGACACAATTAATGACAGCAGATAAAAGACACAATGGAGAGCAGTTAAAACACAATAGAAAACAAACTAAAAACACAATACATAACAAACTAAAAACACAATACACAACAAACTAAAACACAATGAACAATATAATAAAAAAAATTGAACAAACTATTAAAACACAATGGAAAACATATTAAACACAATGACCTGAACTAATAACACAATTTATAGAAAACCCAGATATAATATCATCTTCATTGTGTCATATATTGTGTTATAGGTTCTTATAAAAACGCAATTGATAGAACCCAAATTAACATTGTGTTATAGGTTTTGATAATAACACAATATATAGAAACTCTACTAAAACGTAATGACCAAAACCCAGTTAAAAGACACAATGAACTGAACCTTTAACACAATGCGAAAAAACCCAGTAAAAATGAAAATTTTTATTTTATTTTTATATGATAATATGGTACTCATATTAAAGATAAAAAAAAACTCGTTATTATGATGAAATTTTTTTTTAAAAAAAATGTCGTATGATAAAGTTATGGACTTTTTAAATCGATAGGGGAATTTGCATATGACTTGCATGTGGAGAGAGAAAATACATAAATATAGGATTCCCTTTATGCCCTTTTATTATCTTCTTTTCTCTACAACTAATCTCAACCCTACAATTCTAAGATCAATGGACTAGAAACCTTCTTACCCTTTTTATTTATTTTATCCTTTGTATTTGATCCTAACCCATATAATAATATAGTTAAAAGACTATAATATAAGGATATTATATTTCTACGTGTATTTCAATGGTTGGCTCCATAATATTTACATTACCAAATAGGCAAATAGCAACAACTCATCAGGAAAACCACTTGTATCAATGAGAATCAACTCAACAAGAATACAAGATGACACAATTAGCTTAACAATAAAGAAAGATATGAATCCCTAATGGATCAAAGACGAAAATACCCCAAAATGCTCCGAAACAAAATTAACAATAGACTGGGTCGTGTTCGAACCACTAGCCTGCACCAACGCCTCGCGAGCCAAGACCAACGTGCCCGAAATGCTAACCAAAAACGTTATTTTGGGTTTTTGGACTCTATAGCAATGAAAACCCGTGCTTTATCTTAGGCAGACTGATTCAATATTTTTTTCTTTGTTTCTGAATATACCAAAACCAAAACGACGTAGTGAAGTGACTATCCGTCATCGCGATAAAGTAAATTAGTGGTTTTCTTTTTTGTTTCAGAATATACAGAAACCAACGATGTAGCTTGCCTGGACCCTGTTATTACGACAGGTAGTCGCCACAAGGTTTAGAATTCTCTACAATCGTATGAAGCTCTTTGTGTTCATTTACACACCAAATCGTTTTCCCTCCATCTCTTTCACAACACCGGCGGTTATGGACAAAATCGTGGACCTCAGATGACATACATGACCGGAAACCCCCTCTTTCTTCTCCATACTCTGATCTGCAAGTGTGACTAACAAGTAACAACAATGGAAACAAAGCATTTTGGTCAATCAATTAGTTGTAAGTCTTCTGCTTGTAAGTCCTCTGAGCACGTGTGTACTGTTCTCAAATTATTCGTTGTGGTAAGAAATAAGGTCTGCCAGAACATAAATTGGTTGATGAACATGTACTGAGGTCGAGGAACAAGCTCCGGTCAAATACTTCAAGTCACAGATTACACAAACACCTAACACTAAGTTGAAAGTACTATTAGGTTACACTACATTTCTGTAAATGTTGAATACTAAAATCCATATTGGGTTTACTTAAATCGCTAAAGACTTTTATCTTTATATTTTGAACCACAAATGTTACCTTACTTTACACCAGTTATTCTAAATTACGTATTCTGCAGAAATTTGAACGTAAAACCTCTCATCTAAGAGGCATGTGTCTCTACCAAGTGGGTTATCCCCACGTTTTGCCCAAGTTTGAATGTGAGACTTCACATCTAAGACGCATGTGCCTCTTCTAAGTGGTCTCGCCCCACATTGACTAAAGACATCTAGATAAAAACGTTTATCTTGATTAGTTGGTTAGACGTTGACCCATTAGAGGTACGGAGTGGAGTCCGGAGAAGATCTGGTGAGACCCAGCCCTCGTCCGAGAACACCATCCCTAGATCCGGTTTCCTATTTTACCTCAGCGATTTAGGAGCCACCACTGAATCTCAGGAATATTGGGGAAACCCCCTTTGATTGTTATTTTCTAAATAAATAAATAAATAAATAAACCTATAAATATCTATTTTTCACAAAATTTTTGTCACCAAAAAAAAAAATATTATTCTCCCACATTCTTTAGACAATTTTTCTTCAAAAAAAAAATTATACTCTTCTCTTCACATCTCAAAATGAATCTATTGAAACCTTCACCATTTGCGTACTATTCATAAATCTCCGTCAATGAAGATGGCGAGAGGACGAGACAGAATTTTCGATTTTTAACTACTGTGGTTGCGTCCTCTATAAACCAAAGTGAAGATACCGCGTCATTACACCAATTATAAAAACGACTTTTGGCTTTTTTTTTTTTTTTTTTGCCAAAATAAATTATCTTGGATTATTGTCTTATGCTTTAACTTATAGTAATGATAACTACATTTTTTTCGTAAACCATTTAACATTAAATTGGAACTATAAAATAGTTGATTAACCAAATAGCTTTTGGCAACCAACTAAGAAAACATGACAATTGGAAAAGAAACACCTCAACCGAGGTTACAAATGAAACATGAAGCCTAAGTATGATAATAATTCGAAAGATATTGAGAACGATCGAGCTAGCTAGAAGCGAACGACAAAAAAGTGACTGTCTGTTTATCACAACCATAAAAGTCACAATAAGATTGGCATGTTAACATCAACAAACTAATAATGCTAACCATGAGCGCACCAATCTTCCATGAATGTCCAACGAAACTGCCGGTAATCGCTAAAACCACTAGCAACCAACATGCGAGTGTTTTCAAGAGCAAATATGTCTTCATCGTCAGTCGACTCTCATTTATCTTGTTAATTTCATTGATCACTACCTGCAACTGGGATTTCCATTTATTTTTCATTGTTGATATTGAGCTGCTCATTCCTGTGAAGAGTATGGCAACTTCATCGGCACCCATGTCACCTATGATAACACTCTGACTTTTGAGGTATTTGGCATCATCCTTGTTCATAATGAGTGCACACATCAAACCCATGTATCCACTAAGTGGGAATTAAGCTATCGAAGTTGGCCGTCACTACTTCGTAGGAAACCAAATTTCTTAATATGACTTCGGAGCCTTTGTTTAAAGTAAGTCTTGGTGTAAATATTTTTCCCGATGATGCATATATTTTGAATGTCTTCGTCTTCTTCTAGGCTGTAAAAATTGAATCCAGCTTTATCATGAAGTTTAGAAGCTGTTGGGACGAGAATTGAGAATATCACTTTGGGTGAAAATTTCAAGAATGGAGACACTTTGGTAAAATGTTTGAGCAATCTCTATAATTGGCATTTTTGGATCGAAATTCTATTTCGAAACATTCCCAGCCGGGCTGATCATCTTCATGAACACTCAGTTTTTCCATATTGCAATATTATATATTATATATTCTTATGTTTCCATTAAAGTCAATGGAAACAAGCAATATGAAGGCTGGAATCTCAGCCATTTAAAATAAGGAATTCCATCTAGACACAACAATTACTAAAATTGAATGTTGACTTTTTCGATCCTAGTTGCTTTAGAATCTCATCCCATTAAAATCGAAATCAAAGAAAACTAACTTTAAACTCAAAGAAATCTTAAAGAGAGGTTGCTGACGGTTTGAAGGTTTGAAATCTCTCCTGCAGTTACCGACGATTGTTTGTTTTCTTCAATTCCCTTATGAAGGGACTGACAACCATCAATTCGAATTCGAATAAATTATGTAAATTCAATTTCATTTAAATTCAATTCCCTTATGTTGTTCACAGCAACATTTCGTCTCCTAGAGATCGGGGTTTCGTTTTTACTAGGCTAGGTTTCGCTATTCAAAAGGGGGTAGCGGCGCAGCTTGTTGCCCGCTTACCGGCTATCTTGGTGTAATTTGTTTGACCTTAATGAATATTATTTTTATAAAAAAAAAAATAAAAAATTTAAAATATGTAATTTCAAATGGGCTATTTGGGCTTGGTAATGAGCTAGTTTAGGACTTAGATTAAATTTATAGATTAATTAATACCATAGTGCAAATTAAAGTTATATGTATGCATTACATATAAATATAATAAACAAATATGTATAACTTGAATTGATTTAAAATTATAAATTAGTATTCGATTTACTGGACTCGAATTTGAATTCCTGATAATCGAATTGAATTCTAGATAATCGAATCAAATTGAGTCGAATTTCAAACTTTCTGAATTAGAATCGAATTTTGAACACCACTAGTTTTCACACCTGAATTCGAATGTACTAAATTATCAGTCTTATACCGAGTGATTTAGCGTAGAAATACTTTAAAAGCGAACCAATGTTGATCGAATAAATCTGTCGCAAAACCATGGTTAAGGTGCAGTTTGTTATATGAACCAAACCCGTACTAAGAAAAAAAACCAAAAAGACGCGCAACACATGAAAAGTAAGAAGTTTTTGCCGTTTTGGCTTTAGGCTTTATATCACAAGAAACCAAAAAGAGTATTCGTTGCTAAAGGCCATATGGGTTGGCCGATAGTAAATTTATATGCCATATACTTTCACACATTTTATTTTTTTTTGAATAGCAAACCGAAACTTCCAATAAAACCAAAACCAAAAACAAACATAGTTCCCAGCCAGGAGCTGGATATTTACAGGGAAAACAAAAACTTCAAAAAGGAAAACATACAGAAAAAAGGAAAAATCAGCCCCTTATTGCAACATTCCATTAAAATCCCACCATTCCTGCCTCAATATTGCATGAAATTTTGATCTCTGTTTCATTCCTTGAAGAGTGTTCTCCTTTATGTCTTCCACTACCATCTGAATCACACCGTGTTTTCCATTAAAAATCCGATCGTTTCTTGTCTTCCATAGCGTCCATAATGTTTGAATAACTGCCGCGTGTATCGCTTTCCTTACATTCCTACTTCTAGGCAGCTCGGAAATCTCCAATAGCAGTTCCGAGATGCTCTTCTCCGTGTTGACCATCGGTATTTTTAACCATGAAGTAATCTCCTCCCAAACTCTTTTCGCGAAATTACACCGAATGAGTATATGAACTGCGGTTTCCTCCGCCGCCCCGCAGGTTTTACACGTTACATCAGGTAGATTCATTCCTCTACCCCTTAACGTGGTCGCCGGGGGTATTTTTTCATCGATCGCTCTCCAAACGAATGCTATACTTTTGCTCGTAACCCAATTGTTCCAGTTAAACGTGCTCGGTGTGGCATTCAGATCTAGATTCTGACCTAAAGACAGTTTTACATTTTTTACGCAGAATTCCTGATGTTCGAAACTTTTCCAGAACCATACATCGCCGCTTTGTGATATAGGTTGTTGCTGCAATCTGTCTCTTAAACTGTCTATCTCTTGTTTTTCAACATCACTTGATGGTGCCCTTATCCAAGTCCATTCCCAGCATCTCCCTCCATTTAGTACTTTGTAACTTTCTTGAACCGTCACCTTTTTCTTTGCCGATAATTGGAACAAACTCGGATATTGTTCTTTCAATGGCTGATTCCCTACCCAGGTATCGATCCAAAATAATGTTTTATCCCCCTTTCCCACGTTGCTCCTTAAACTTGTTTTGATGTTTATGTTGTTTTTCAAAAACTCCTTTGCTATGTCACCAATACTTTTCCACACACCAATTAATGATTTTCTAACCGGAATAGAATCCAATTTTCTTTGGTTCGTATGTAATGAAGTTATTACCTTTGCCCATAAGCACTCCGGTTCCATTTTGATTCTCCACCACCATTTTAACAATAGTGCCAAATTCATGTCTCTAATATTCCCGATACCGAGGCCACCAAAATCCTTTGTTGCCACCACCTTTTCCCATTTAACCCATCTTATTTTATTATTTATATTGCATCCACCCCATAAAAATTTCCTTCGAATTCCTTCCAAAGTTTTTATGACACCAATCGGACATTTATATTGTGAGAGAAAATAGTTCGTTAAACTTCCGAGCACTGATTTTATGAGAACTACTCTACCTGCAAAAGATAGATTCTTCGCCTTCCAGTTTGAGAGTCTCTTATTGAACATGTCAATAACTTCCTTCCAAGTCACTAATCTCTTCATGTTTGCTCCTACCTTTAAACCGAGGTATACAAATGGGAATTTCCCAGCTTTGCAATTAAACTTTGATGCCATATTTTTTACTTCGTCTTCGTTCATCCCAATCCCATATAGCTGACTCTTACGTGGATTAACTTTTAATCCTGATATTAGACTGAAAATACGAAGGATCGTCTTTAGGTTCTTTGCATTATTTTCCCCACATTCACCAATGAAAATAGAGTCGTCTGCATATAACATATGAGTAAGATAAGGACCCTCCCTAGGTAGTTTAATGCCGTAGAAAATGTTGTTTTGTTTTGCCCGTTCCATCATCACGTGTAATGCCTCCATAGCTGTGATAAAAAGAAAGGGTGATAGTGGGTCACCTTGTCTTAAGCCTCTCTTATATTCGAATTCACCTGTTGGTGAGCCGTTAACTAAAACTGACCCCCTGCCTGCAAACAATATGCCCATTATCCAGTTTCTCCATTTTGACGAAAAACCCATATGTGTAAGAATGGAAATTAAGAATTTCCAGTTAAGCTTGTCGTAAGCTTTTTCTATGTCGGATTTAAACACAAGCAGATTCTTACCTGTTCTTTTCGCCCAACCCACCACTTCGTTTATTATTAGAGGCCCATCGATAATGTTCCTGTCTGTCATGAATGCCGATTGCACATTCGATACCACACTCTTAATGACACCCTTTATTCTATTTGCTAGGACTTTGGAAATGATTTTGTTCACCACACCAACAAGGGATATTGGTCTAAAATCAGAGAGAGTAATTGGGTCCGCTACCTTCGGTATGAGCGCGATAAACGATGCACTACATGTATGGTGGATCGAGCCATGTACATGAAACTGATTCATAACCTCCATTATTGACCCTTTTAACTCTTCCCAATACGATATTATCAGTTTAAGCGTGATTCCATCCGGGCCCGGGGATTTGTTGATGCCGCAATCCCACACCGCATTTCGAACTTCTTCAACTGAAAACGGTTTGATTAGACCTTCTGTGACAACCCTCAAAATTACAGGTACTGTACAATTAATTAATTTTAATTGTGTGCTTAATGACAGTGCTTGATTACAACTGACAATTTAAACTTCTCTATGATTTTTATATCATACATACACATGCATCATATTTTATACAGTCACTCCATTTATTGCACACAAACATTAGTGACATACTTGATGCACAAAGCATACTTAGAACACTGAGCGGATAATTCAGAAACATGCTGATAATGCCAGCACTTAGACAGACAGTGTTATTATGGCCAGTATGAGCTAGGGATAAGGTACTACACTAGTATGGAGTGTAGGGGAGTGAGGACCATAAAACTGCGTCACTAGGAGATAGTTATAGTGCCGGGAAGTGCCAAAAACCTACTTTAAATGCAGAATTCAACATTCTTTTATAAAATTCAGCATTTTAAATTATTAGTAAAGTTCAAAAACATGACAGAATGGTCCTGTATATTTCCTAAGTGCCGGGAATAAATTGGGACACAAAAAGTTATATAAAGGACACTTTATGACATAACTTAGCACTTTAATAGAACGGTATCTAAACGAACAACCGAACATTACCCGGAATACAAAAATATTGTTAAACACATTATTTCACTTCTACTAAACTAGTTATGGTCCTCAAACACCATAACACACTATATTATTACACAACACTTAACATACTTAACCTTGAATTTTTCTAACCTACTTAACTTAACTTAACTATGATTAAAACCTAACTAGACCCCCTCTCATTATGAACGTCCCCTAGGGACCCCACAACCACAAAAGATGAACTAATTTTATTTATTGTCAATATCATGGAGTTAGTAGAAGTTTATTAATCCTTTCTTTTGGTAATCATTTACACTAAAGATTGGATGGTTAGATAACCATCATTTTCAACATCCTCTCACTATCTCCCTCATAATCTTTCACTCTTGGCTGACTTCCTACACACACACCATCCATATTTGTTTCAAACTCAAGCCTTCCAAGACACACACAAGTTGTAACAAGGTGATTAACGAAGCTCGGTGCTCACGGAACTTGAAGTACCTCTCTAGTTTGTTTCTATCAACTTTATTTATCCTCTTGATCATCCCTAGCCTTGTGCTAGTATTAAGTTACTTGTACACCCTTGTTCATCTTGTTCCATGGTTAAAAAGTTAGTATGGTGATCGTAGATATGCGTTTTAGTAACATTTAACCTATAAAAAGCTTGCTGATTTACACTTTCAGCCAACTTTAACTGGCTGTAAACAGGTCATAACTTAACAAAAATTTGATTTTCTCGATTCTATAACATGATATTATGAAATACGGTTCTAATGGCACTGAAATCATAATTTTTGGACTTCGTTTACTATTTTTAGAGACCCGTTTTGTAACAGCAGCTCAAGCTGTATTTTTACTGCTGAAAATAAGCGTCCTATTTTGCGTCATAACATGGATTCTGCGTAGAGTCAGATCATAAAATTTGTACGGTAGATGACCACTGATGTATAAGAAATTCTCCCACTAGAATTTCTTCAATCGGACTTACGATGAATTTTAAATGAATTTTTCCGTGAACTGTGGTCAGAAAGTGACTAAAATTAACGAAACGGTAAGTGTTAAGTTAACTATTGATCAAACCTCACTAATAAAAGAAGGCCCATTTGAAATTAACATTACACCGGTTCCATGTTTCTTTCAAAATTCGTTTATTAGTAATGTCACTATTGATAAAGATCTTTGTGTTAACATAATGCCTAACTACATTTTCGAAAAATTAAGTATTAGTGATTTTTCTCCACTTCAAATACCCATTTTTCTATCTAATCGGAAAGTAATAAAATCAATCGGTATAGTTGAGTATGTATTGGTTCAAACAAATCAAATGGTAATCCCGACCGACTTTGTCATCCTCGATGACGCTCCTCTAGTGTTGGGACGACCATTTGTAAAAACTCATGAAGCTTTGAAAAACCGGAAGTTCAACAATCTACCTCATCAATTAGGGGCATTTAAAAGAAGTGTCGATCTCGAACGGTCAATGAAATATCCTTTCGGCAATAATGACCCCCTAATTGAAGATGAAGATGAACCACCCGATACAAGTGAAGAGATTGACCACTTTGTTGAAGAAGAGGTCGCCATAGAACAAACTTTTAAAGTTCTTGATCGAAATGAGCAACCTAATAAGGAGTCTCCTAAAGACCCACCACTTGAGCTCAAAGAACTTCCAAAAGGTTTGGAATACGCTTTTCTAGACAAAGATGGTAAATTACCTGTAATTATTTCATCAAAATTAGATAGTTTAGAAAAAGAAAAATTAATTAGTCTTTTGAAAAAACATAAAAACGCAATAGCTTGGAAACTTGTAGACATAAAAGGAATTAGTCCTTCCATGTGCACACACAAAATCTTAATGAATGATGACTACAAATCGGTAATACAACCACAACGTCGTGTAAATCCAAATGTTCAAGAAGTGGTTAAAAACGAAGTCATCAAATTACTTGACGCCGGACTTATCTATCCTATCTCCGATAGTCCTTGGGTGAGTCCCGTTCAAGTAGTTCCAAAGAAAGGAGGTATGACGGTGATAACTAACGAGAAAAATGAATTAATACCAACGAGAACCGTCACAGGATGGAGAGTATGTATAGATTATAGACGATTAAATGAAGCTACAAGAAAAGATCACTTTCCTTTACCCTTCATTGATCAAATGTTAGAAAGATTATCCGGTCATAAATTTTACTGTTTCTTGGATGGTTTTTCAGGTTACTTTCAAATCCCGATAGCACCCGAAGACCAAGAAAAGACAACTTTCACATGTCCCTATGGAACTTTTGCTTATCGACGCATGCCGTTTGGTCTATGTAATGCCCCCGCAACATTCCAACGTTGCATGGTGGCCATTTTCCATGATATGATAGAAAAGACAATGGAAGTCTTCATGGACGACTTTTCTATCTTTGGGGATTCATATGACCAATGCCTCGATAACCTTGAACGAATGCTATCCCGATGTGAGGAAACTAACCTCGCCCTTAATTGGGAAAAATGCCATTTCATGGTAACGGAGGTAATAGTACTCGGTCACAAGATCTCAAGCGAAGGAATGGAGGTGGATCGAGCCAAAATAGATACCATTTCTAGACTACCACCTCCCACCTCCGTAAGAGCTATCAGAAGTTTCCTAGGGCATGCCGGATTTTATAGGCGGTTTATCAAAGACTTTTCTAAAATTTCCAGACCTCTAACAAAATTACTTGAAAAAGATGCTCCTTTCATCTTTGACAAGGATTGCAATCAAGCATTTCTGACCCTAAAGGAAATGCTAGTCAATGCACCTATCATGATAGCGCCTGATTGGAAATTTCCTTTCGAAATCATGTGTGATGCTAGTGACTTTGCAGTTGGAGCTGTCTTGGGACAAAGAAAAGAAAAGCATTTCCACCCAATTTATTATGCTAGTAAAACACTAAATGATGCACAAGAGAATTACACAACAACTGAAAAAGAATTACTAGCTGTGGTATTTGCTTTTGATAAATTTCGTTCTTATCTTGTTCTTTCTAAAACTATAGTCTATACAGACCACGCAGCCATTCGATATCTCTTCAAAAAGCAGGACGCAAAACCACGTTTGATTCGGTGGATTCTACTCCTCCAAGAATTTGACATTGAAATCAAAGACAAAAGAGGAGCAGAAAATACCGCAGCAGATCACCTTTCGCGCTTAGAAGACCCAGCTTTAGAGGCAACCAGGGACGAGCAAATCAACGAAAAATTTCCAATGGAGTCCCTGGAAATGGTGGAATACAAGGAAGAACCATGGTGCGCCGACTATGCTAACTACCTAGCTAGCGGTATGGTCGCAAAAGGTTGGCCACATCATCAAAGAAAAAAATTCTTTGCCAATGTGAAACACTATTTTTGGGAAGATTGTAACACCTCGAAAATTTACGTCCTATAAGGTCTTGACACGTGTCATAATGTTTGAACGTGTGAAAGATTGCTCTTGGAGGACCAAGTTGACAAACAGTGAAACTGTGTAAATAGAAGGGTTCAAAGTGTCAACAATGAATAATTATACTTTGCAATAACCCTACATGATGCTTATAACCTTAAACGAATAGATCATGGATCATACGAAGCGAATTGTGAAGGAAAGTGAGAGATTACAAACTACAGGGGTTAATTGTGTCAACATGTTAAAGATATACCTCTGAGTGACCTTTTGACAAACCCGAAGCTTTGTAACGATTAATTATGCTCACTAGAATCTACCATAAAAATTTCACCAAGTTTCGTTATCGTATGAGCAAGTTGTGATAAAATTCGTGTGCAAGGGTTAGAATCGTCAACGTGGAAATTTAGGGCTTTTCGGGTGATCACAAAGTTACCCGAGGACTTGACAAAGTGGGTATAAGTCTTAAAGCCCCAAATATTAAATATCAAAGCTTCTTATGAAAGATTGGACTTGAAAACGACCTTTCGGGGGACTAGGGACCAAAGTGCAAACAAGAAAAACAAGTTAACCTGATCAGGGGGCCCAAGCGGCCCGCATCAGGATCAACAAAACTCAAAGCGGGCCACCTGAGACCTACAGATGCAGAAAACAACCTGCTGCCTTGGCAGGTGTCTGTTTTGCTCATCTAACCGACTTATATTGATGGTTTTTGATTCTATGGGCTGGTATACACTAGTATACAACTTATAAAAGCCATATACATTCATCATTGATCATTCTACACCCATTTGGAATCAAAAACGAAAGATCAAAGTCCTTGTCAAAAGTCTCGTGTTCAACATATAATCACATATCAGCTTCTGGACATCAAAGGAGCTTACGGGTCATTCACAAGACTTCCATATCATCCATTAGACTTGTGTAAGTGCTCTTGATCCTTCTCGATTCAGTTTTACATCATTTATAGCCTAGAAATCAAACCGTCGTAACTACGGTTTGACTTGGCGATAAAACACAAATGGTCCAGAGATTTGTCGAAACGAAAGTTGTTACGAGTTGGTAATTATATGAGTATTAAACCCCTAAAAGGGCTCTCACTGATTTTAATCCTAACTATGTCGTTTGTCGAGTCAAAGGTTACCCGAAAAGTCAACAGAAATGATAATCGCATATTTAATGATACGGAGGGCGTGTAATCTGTTTTAACACTCATATAAACTGGAAATAAATATAAAAACTTGTCTACGCTTGTTTGATTCGACAACTCTCTATTTAGAACCGATTCGGAGCCGAAAGACGCAAAAGTTTGACTTTTGCGTTGACCTCAGTTCTGACCCGATTCTTATAGGTTTAGATATGCCTTAAGGTTCCTTTAGGACCTAGTTACATGTGTGTATAACCCTCTGCGTTTATACCACTTAAATCCCTAATCGTCCGATGTTTCCGTTAATCGCCTAAATATTGACCGTAATGCCCTTATGACCATAAAACGAGATTTTGGGGAAAAGTGGAAATGCCATAATCTTAGTTATTGATTATTATGCATGTCCCGAAAATTTCACGTTAATCGGAGGTCTAGATTAGGACTTATGCTTAATGACGTAATTATGGCGATTCTTAATAAATAAATGACGTCATTAGCGTAAAGCCTATCTAAACCCAATTTTTGACACCAAACCTTTTACCAACTGATGTAATATAATATTTTGGGATTTTTGAAGATTTTTAATTATTTTTAAACTGATCATAAGCTTGGATTAGCGCCTTAATTCGGTTAATACCGAATATACCCTTTTCGGCCATAAAATGAGTTTTACAAATCCTTTTAACGCCAATCCAATTGCTACTGATTTTAAATATTAAATAGAGTGTTTTGAACCTATTTTACTGATCAAGAAACTCAGAATCGTATTTTAAACCGTACGTCGCTTAAAACGGCTTTATACGCGTATTTAACGCATAGTTTGGGTTTAAAACTATTTTGACATATAAGACTTATAACCAAATATTATAACCTGTTTAAATAAACCATATTACTGATGTAATCAGACCCGGTTCACAGAAACCTAATTAAACCCTTTTATAATCTTTAAAATGACCAAAATACCCCTACGGGGCATATTAAGTAATTAAACTCGTTTTGGGCATCATGGGTGATATCCTACTGATATCACAACTTAATTAAGGTGTGTTAACTTAGGAAACCTGTTTATGACTCTTACGGATACCCGTTACGCTTCACACGCGTTCGGTGCGGTTTATGTAATTAGTTTACATAAATTAGCCGAAGCGGGTCAAACCTTATCGGTTTATTCTCAAAATCCAGAATGTGTATCATATACCCATATTAAACAAGTCTTCAAACTTGTCGGGTCTAAATCACATTCTATCCGGTCTTCGCTTAATCGTGCGTACGAACCGTATCTTTAAAACTAACCGGTCTAAGCGTAAGCTTAACTAAAGACCCGTTAGGATTCTAATAGGTTATTATAAACCTTCGTTCCAGATTAGGAGAACCAGTAAAAGATACCCGTACTCGCTGATTTTGAACTATACTTGCTCAGGTAAATACTTTTAACTTATTTCCCTATACGGGCTTGGGTAAGGTATATAAAATACCGCTTGGTCGGGCGTTGAATATTTAATCTTATTATGGTTAAATTATTGAGATGTCTCCGTTTAATTTGTTTTGTTGCTTAAAGCCTTTGGGGGGTTAATGACCGTGTCCCGGATATCCCTGGCATCATTTTACGAAATGGCCACGACCTTAGCACTCAGGTGTAGGCGTACACCTGTAGTGTCTCATAAATTAAGTGGTGTGTTAATTGATCTTTAACCCGGCTCGATCCGGGCTACTGAACGCATAAGAAACATGTAATTCCTTTACAAGTTTATATATTAAATAATTATCCCAAGTTATAAAATATTATTGTGCCTTGTGCCTTAAATGCATTTTCTTAAACTCTTTTCAAAATGAGTCGGTTGATTGTATTTACCAGTGTAAACTGACGTATTTTCTTAAAAAGATTGAGTGCAGGTACTACGCGAAATAGGCTGGCTTGTCTCCTAGCATCCACAATAAGTCTCGCCAGCTTGGGTGTCATAACTGTTGAACACTTGTTTCCTTTTTATTTGTGATCTACCTGTGGATTTAAATTCGACTATTTGTGATACTTAATATTACAATATCGTTTGGTTGAATTAAATCTATATATTGCTTCCGCTGTGCATTTAAATATTGTGTTGTTTGACTAT
This sequence comes from Helianthus tuberosus, assembly GCA_030545235.1. Taxonomy (NCBI): domain Eukaryota; kingdom Viridiplantae; phylum Streptophyta; class Magnoliopsida; order Asterales; family Asteraceae; genus Helianthus; species Helianthus tuberosus. The sequence goes on from CM060410.1 coordinate 14,772,576, forward strand.
TATGTTGCCAACCACGTCACGATACTCCCCCCACCGGGCCCACCGTTGACACGTGGAAATCCGGGGTGTGACAGGTTGGTATCAGAGCCAACTCTGAGTGAATTAAACACTAACCTTTTGTGTTTAATCTCAGTTACACAATTGCACATTCCTAAATCTTCGAGTCTAGACAAAGAACTTAGGAATAATCCAAAATTGTTCAAATTTTTATTTATTTAAATTTTGTCCTTTATTTTTCTTGTTATTACCCTGTGTATTTTAACAGGTACAATAATGCCGCCAAGATTTAGACGAGGTGGTCGAGGAAAGGAGCCAGCTAGTGCCCCTAACGACCATGAGGCAGGGCCTTCGTATCGACGAACTTCTTCTTCAAGGAATGACGAAACGAGGGAGTTATGGAGGACATATGAAGACGATGACAGACGATCTTTTTCGCACTCCTCAACACTTCCATATCAGGACTCTTATGGGCCTCAGTCGGAGAACGAACCCCACAACCCGCAACGTTTCTTTGGCGACCCTACTCCTGTTTTTCAGGGTCAGTTTAACCCGGCAGAGTACCTGCCAGAACAAGTGGGCTTTAACCCACTTGGACCGGGAGATCACTTTTCTGGTGATCAGGATATGGACGAGGACACAGATCCCGTCGAGGCTTCAACCGGATCCATGAACCATCCTTTCGTGATCTCAGACGGATCGTCATATCACGGAACACCATACCAGGGTCCGGATAGTCACATGGCACGGTTCCAACAGTGTGAGTGGTACAATACACCACCTTACCACCCATCACCTCACCAGCAGCCACCGCAGCAGCCTCATCAAGATTCCTCGGGGGAACACGGGTTTGTGGCAGTCACGCCACCGCCTCCACCGCCACCAGTTCATTTAGAGCCTCCAGCACCTCCAAGACGTAGGAGGACTGGCGCACGGATCTCAACACAAGAAGTTGATCTTCGTATCAACACCCCTCAACACTCTAGCGGTAGCCATTACCCGCCTACTCATGAAGGCCCACAGATGGGTGGACCTTCTGTCCCAGTTTCGGAGGTGAATTCAGCACCTATAGTACCGCCACCACCGGGTTTTGGCCACCCAATCCCTGCGTATACTGCTCCGGCAACTTACAACCCATATGGACCACCAGCATACCATGGCTATAACTATGCGGATGATCCTTACAACGTGGCATCAAGCTACCATGCCCATAATAATCCCGAGGGACCATACGGACCCCCTTGGGGAATGGGATACCCAGCTCGGGGGTATCAAGCACCTGTTCAGCCGCCACCACAATACCAGCCACCAGGGGCTCCTCCCCATGAGCAGGAGGAACTCCGCCGAAGACTGGCCAAAGTGGAGCGAGACTTCCAGAAGGAACGTAAGAAGAATGAGGGATTTATGAGTGGGTTGGCAAACTTGCTTAAGGGGAAGAAGAAACGGGATCGTTAAATCCCCATATATGTATTATTGTACTTCCTTATTTAAATCAAGTCCCTACGTGGACATTTATTATTTGTATGGGTATGTAGTCCCTGCGTGGACATCTACCTTTTGTACTTAGTCCCTACGAGGACTTGTTTCTATTTTAGCCCCTGCGTGGGCATATCTTTCTGTAAGACCCCTGCGTGGGCATATACTGGTTTAAAACCCCTGCGTGGGTAAGTTGGTTATTTGTAAAAGACCCGTTTAGGGCTGTGTGTAATAGTATAATAGATTAATGGAATGTTTGTTTTATAAATTTCATAATTGCCATATGAGCATATATAATGTATAAGTGAAATAAATTAAAATCAGTCCTTTTAAATTAATCTGCCTATGAAATTTATTTAATAAAGGATCTTAAAAGTGTGAACCCTAGCCTCGTGTCAAATATAAGACCTGGCCAAAATGGTAAGACCTGTTTAAAAGATTCAATTTCCTGTTAACATCTTAAAACATGTTAACACTCCTGGCAGAAGTGATTCGTTAAAATCACATACGTCATATTATAAAGGAATTCTTTAAAAGATTCCTAACCTAGTTTAATGATCTCTGAATCCTAGGTTTACATCATCAATTAAGATGATCATATCTTAACCATACGTGGTAATATAACGCCTACGGGCCCTTCTCATTTTCATATGAGACAAAAGACAGTATTAGTCTGTGACCCTGTCTGATAAAGGTAATGAACTAGGTTCAAACCTTAAAAAGCCTTGATTCTTTGAATTCATAGCTTATAATTTAAATTGTCCCTGTGACTAGGCCTTATGTGCTAATAAAACTGTTATTGTTTTATAATTAGGATAAATTATTTTAGAAATCCTAAATAAATGTGAGAAATAAATTAACCATAAATGGTCTATGTTTACCGCGGTTAATAAAAATTGCCATAAAAGACAATTCTATAATAAACTCACCAATAAATTATTGTCAATATGTTACAGTTCAAAATACATGGCAGACTCAAACGAGGTCAACAGTCACCCAGGAATAGTGCCTGATAATGCCCATGTGAACGTAGCAGGTGCCGAGTTGCAAGCTATGATAGACAATGCGGTTAATAGGGCTATAAATAGACAGCCCCATGGATCAAGTGGTACCCATACGAGGACCCAATCTGCACCACGCTCTAGAACACCTTCCAGGACCCACACTGCCCACAACAGTAATTCTCACCACTCGTCAAACCGAAGGAGTGTTCCATCCCAGAGGGTCATTCAGGATCAAGAACCCCGTAATAGAGGGTGCACCTATAAATACTTTGTGTCGTGCAAACCCAGAGACTTCAATGGGGAAAAAGGAGCTGTTGATTGCATGACGTGGATGGATGAAATGGATACTGTGGTGGATATTAGTGGTTGCCATGAAAGGGATATTGTGAAGTTTGTCTCACAGTCGTTCAAAGGAGAAGCCCTAGCCTGGTGGAGATCATTGATCCAGGCTACAGGGAAGGTTCCGTTATACAACATGACCTGGGAGCAGTTCATGGCACAAATCAAAGAAAATTTCTGCCCTTAGCATGAGGTTGAGAGAATTGAATCTGACTTCCTGGCGCTGGTCATGAGGAACCTTGACTGTCAGGCCTACCTTACCAGCTTCAATACCTTGTCAAGGTTGGTTCCATATTTGGTAACTCCGGAGCCTAAACGTATAGCTCGCTTCATTGGGGGTTTGGAACCGGAGATCAAGGCGAATGTGAAGGCCTCGAGACCAACTACTTTTCGGTCAGTAACGGACATTTCATTGTCCCTTACCTTGGATGCTGTTAGGCAAAGGTCACAGAGGAAAAGTGACGCCGAAAAGAGGAAGCGTGAGGATGACAACTCACGTCGTTCAGACAAGAAGCAGAAGGGAAACAATGACCAGAAGAAAGGGTCAGGTTTTAGGAAGGATGGCCAGCAGTCGGGTGAAAAACCCAAATGTAAAATCTGCAAGAGGCAGCACTTTGGCAAGTGCAGGTTTGAATCCAACTCTCAATCACAATCGAAGCCTTTTGCTTGTGGGTTATGCAAATCCAGGGAACACAAAACCGTGGATTGCAAGAGGATAAAGGATGCAACTTGCTATGGTTGCAATGAAAAAGGGCACATCAAGAGCAATTGCCCAAAATATGCCAAGAAGCCGGAAGAGGCTAGGAAGACCAATGCAAGGGTCTTCAGAATGGATGCAAAGGAAGCCGTCAAGGACGACAACGTGATAACAGGTACCTTTCTCGTAAATGATGTTTATGCGAGAGTGTTATTTGATTCAGGCGCTGATAAGTCGTTTGTAGATAATAAGTTTTGTGAATTGTTAAAACTACCTGTTAGAACTTTAAGGGTGAAGTATGAGGTGGAACTAGCCGATGGCACATTAGAAACCGCTTCAACCTTATTAGATGGATGTTTCATATCCATTAAGAATCACTCTTTTCCTTTATCCCTACTTCCTTTAAAACTAGCCGGTTTCGACATAGTTTTGGGTATGGACTGGTTATCACATAACCAGGCCCAAATTATTTGCAATAAGAAGCAAGTGATGATCAAGACTTCGTCTGGTGAATCACTAACTATCCAGGGAGATACCCAGTATGGGCTGGCCGAGAAGATGTCTATACTCAAAGACTCAAAGTGTTTGAAGAAGGGCTGTGTCATCTACATGGCACAGGTGATTATTGATGAACCGAAACCCAAGATTGGAGATATCCCAGTCATTTCTGAATACCCCGAAGTATTTCCTGAAGAACTACCTGGTTTGCCACCAGATAGGCAAGTGGAATTCAGGATTGACATTATTCCTGGATCAGCACCAGTTGCAAGGGCGCCTTATAGGTTGGCACCAACAGAGATGAAAGAATTGAGGACGCAGCTAGATGATTTGCTAGCCAAAGGTTTCATAAAACCTAGCTCGTCTCCTTGGGGAGCACCAGTGTTATTTGTCAAGAAGAAAGATGGATCGATGCGTTTGTGCATCGACTACCGTGAGCTTAACAAGGTCACCATCAAGAATAGGTATCCTTTGCCTAGAATTGACGATCTGTTTGATCAACTGCAAGGGGCAAGTTTCTTCTCTAAGATTGACTTGAGGTCAGGCTACCACCAACTGAAGGTTAGAGATGAAGACGTACACAAGACTGCATTTAGGACTCGTTATGGTCATTACGAGTTCCTAGTAATGCCTTTTGGGCTCACAAATGCACCAGCCGCATTCATGGATCTCATGAATCGCGTCTGTAAGCCTTACATGGATAAATTTGTCATCGTTTTCATCGATGACATCCTCATCTACTCTAAGAACCAAGCTGACCATGAGAAGCATCTTCACTGCATACTGGAACTACTTTATAAGGAGAAGCTCTATGCCAAGTTCTCAAAGTGTGAATTCTGGCTTCGAGCAGTCCAATTTCTTGGACATGTTGTTAGTGAGCAGGGCATCCAAGTAGATCCCGCTAAAGTTGAAGCTGTCATGAATTGGCATGAGCCAAAGACGCCTACAGAAATTCGTAGCTTCCTAGGTTTGGCAGGATACTATAGGCGATTCATAGAAAACTTCTCAAGGATTGCTGCACCCCTGACTTCGCTGACACGTAAGAAGATTAAGTTTGACTGGGGTCCTAAACAGCAGGAATCCTTCGAAATTCTGAAACAGAAGCTGAGCAATGCTCCAGTGCTGACATTTCCTGAGGGATTAGAGGAGTTTGTAGTTTATTGTGATGCATCACACACCGGGATGGGATGTGTGCTTATGCAGAAAGGCAAAGTCATTGCCTATGCTTCACGCCAGTTAAAGGTGCACGAAAAGAATTACACCACCCACGGTTTGGAGTTGGGTGCCGTTGTATTCGCACTAAAACTGTGGAGGCACTACTTATATGGAATCAAATGTGTGATCTATTCTGATCACAAAAGCCTTCAACATCTGTTCAACCAGAAGGACTTGAACATGAGGCAACGCCGTTGGATGGAAACTCTTAATGATTACGATTGTGAAATAAGATACCATCCCGGCAAGGCGAATGTAGTCGCCGATGCCATGAGTCGGAAAGAAAGAGTGAAACCCATCCGAATCAATGCCAAGAGCATGGAAATAAAGAACAACTTGATAGAAAGGTTGTTAGCTGCACAGAAGGAAGCTGTGTTGGAAGCTAACTATCCCAATGAAAAGCTAGGAGTGACTGAGGAGCAGTTATCTCTTAGCAAGGATGGAATTCTTAGATTGAATGGACGGATATGGGTTCCGATTTATGGAGGACTCCGTGATGTTATCCTCCAGGAAGCCCACAACTCTAAATACTCCGTTCATCCTGGAGCTGATAAAATGTACCAGGATCTAAGGGCAAACTATTGGTGGATAGGCTTGAAGAAGTCTGTAGCTACCTATGTAGCTAAATGCTTGACGTGTGCACAAGTCAAGGCGGAACATCAAAAACCGTCAGGTTTGCTACAACAGCCCGAACTTCCTACATGGAAGTGGGAAATGGTAACTATGGATTTTATCACCAAGTTACCCAAGACAAGTAAAGGAAATGACACCATCTGGGTGATAGTCGACCGACTGACTAAGTCAGCACATTTCCTACCCATTAAGGAGACCTACAGCTCCGATATGCTAGCCCAACTGTACGTTGATAAGATTGTAGCTTTACATGGCATACCTGTAGCTATTATCTCTGACCGAGATACTAGGTACACGTCGCACTTTTGGAAAAGCTTCCAACAATCTTTGGGCACACGATTGAACTTTAGTACGGCTTACCATCCACAGACAGACGGTCAGAGTGAGCGTACTATTCAAACGTTAGAAGACATGCTACGTGCATGTGCGATCGATTTGGGAGGTAGCTGGGATAAGAACCTGCCATTGATCGAATTCTCCTACAACAATAGCTACCATACCAGCATCAAGGCTGCGCCTTTTGAGGCATTATACGGTAGAAAGTGTAGATCGCCTGTTTGTTGGGCGGAAGTTGGAGAAGTCCAGTTATCAGGACCAGAGATCGTGTTAGAAACGACGGACAAGATTGTCCAGATTCGTAACAATCTCCAAGCTGCTCGGAATAGGCAGAAGATTTACGCTGATCCAAATCGTAAGGATTTTCACTTCGAAGTAGGTGACAAAGTCCTACTTAAAGTGTCACCCTGGAAAGGAGTGATGAGGTTTGGTAAGAAAGGCAAACTAAGCCCGAGATACATAGGACCCTTTGAGGTTATCGAACGTGTCGGGTCAGTTGCCTACAAGTTAAACTTACCTGAAGAGCTCAGTAGTATACACAATGTGTTCCACATCTGCAATCTGAAGAAGTGTTTCGCTGACTCCGCTGACGAATCAGTGATTATACCCTATACAGATGTGCATATCGATGAGAGCTTGAAATTTGTTGAAAAACCTATGTCGATTGAAGATCGACAGGTAAGGAAGCTTCGAAGGAAGCATATACCTTTTGTAAAGGTCAAATGGGATGCCCGAAGAGGTCCCGAATTCACGTGGGAAGTTGAATCCACGATGAAAGAAAAGTACCCTTACTTGTTTCAGTAAATCTCGGGTCGAGATTTATTTTAAGGGGGTGAGGATGTAACACCTCGAAAATTTACGTCCTATAAGGTCTTGACACGTGTCATAATGTTTGAACGTGTGAAAGATTGCTCTTGGAGGACCAAGTTGACAAACAGTGAAACTGTGTAAATAGAAGGGTTCAAAGTGTCAACAATGAATAATTATACTTTGCAATAACCCTACATGATGCTTATAACCTTAAACGAATAGATCATGGATCATACGAAGCGAATTGTGAAGGAAAGTGAGAGATTACAAACTACAGGGGTTAATTGTGTCAACATGTTAAAGATATACCTCTGAGTGACCTTTTGACAAACCCGAAGCTTTGTAACGATTAATTATGCTCACTAGAATCTACCATAAAAATTTCACCAAGTTTCGTTATCGTATGAGCAAGTTGTGATAAAATTCGTGTGCAAGGGTTAGAATCGTCAACGTGGAAATTTAGGGCTTTTCGGGTGATCACAAAGTTACCCGAGGACTTGACAAAGTGGGTATAAGTCTTAAAGCCCCAAATATTAAATATCAAAGCTTCTTATGAAAGATTGGACTTGAAAACGACCTTTCGGGGGACTAGGGACCAAAGTGCAAACAAGAAAAACAAGTTAACCTGATCAGGGGGCCCAAGCGGCCCGCATCAGGATCAACAAAACTCAAAGCGGGCCACCTGAGACCTACAGATGCAGAAAACAACCTGCTGCCTTGGCAGGTGTCTGTTTTGCTCATCTAACCGACTTATATTGATGGTTTTTGATTCTATGGGCTGGTATACACTAGTATACAACTTATAAAAGCCATATACATTCATCATTGATCATTCTACACCCATTTGGAATCAAAAACGAAAGATCAAAGTCCTTGTCAAAAGTCTCGTGTTCAACATATAATCACATATCAGCTTCTGGACATCAAAGGAGCTTACGGGTCATTCACAAGACTTCCATATCATCCATTAGACTTGTGTAAGTGCTCTTGATCCTTCTCGATTCAGTTTTACATCATTTATAGCCTAGAAATCAAACCGTCGTAACTACGGTTTGACTTGGCGATAAAACACAAATGGTCCAGAGATTTGTCGAAACGAAAGTTGTTACGAGTTGGTAATTATATGAGTATTAAACCCCTAAAAGGGCTCTCACTGATTTTAATCCTAACTATGTCGTTTGTCGAGTCAAAGGTTACCCGAAAAGTCAACAGAAATGATAATCGCATATTTAATGATACGGAGGGCGTGTAATCTGTTTTAACACTCATATAAACTGGAAATAAATATAAAAACTTGTCTACGCTTGTTTGATTCGACAACTCTCTATTTAGAACCGATTCGGAGCCGAAAGACGCAAAAGTTTGACTTTTGCGTTGACCTCAGTTCTGACCCGATTCTTATAGGTTTAGATATGCCTTAAGGTTCCTTTAGGACCTAGTTACATGTGTGTATAACCCTCTGCGTTTATACCACTTAAATCCCTAATCGTCCGATGTTTCCGTTAATCGCCTAAATATTGACCGTAATGCCCTTATGACCATAAAACGAGATTTTGGGGAAAAGTGGAAATGCCATAATCTTAGTTATTGATTATTATGCATGTCCCGAAAATTTCACGTTAATCGGAGGTCTAGATTAGGACTTATGCTTAATGACGTAATTATGGCGATTCTTAATAAATAAATGACGTCATTAGCGTAAAGCCTATCTAAACCCAATTTTTGACACCAAACCTTTTACCAACTGATGTAATATAATATTTTGGGATTTTTGAAGATTTTTAATTATTTTTAAACTGATCATAAGCTTGGATTAGCGCCTTAATTCGGTTAATACCGAATATACCCTTTTCGGCCATAAAATGAGTTTTACAAATCCTTTTAACGCCAATCCAATTGCTACTGATTTTAAATATTAAATAGAGTGTTTTGAACCTATTTTACTGATCAAGAAACTCAGAATCGTATTTTAAACCGTACGTCGCTTAAAACGGCTTTATACGCGTATTTAACGCATAGTTTGGGTTTAAAACTATTTTGACATATAAGACTTATAACCAAATATTATAACCTGTTTAAATAAACCATATTACTGATGTAATCAGACCCGGTTCACAGAAACCTAATTAAACCCTTTTATAATCTTTAAAATGACCAAAATACCCCTACGGGGCATATTAAGTAATTAAACTCGTTTTGGGCATCATGGGTGATATCCTACTGATATCACAACTTAATTAAGGTGTGTTAACTTAGGAAACCTGTTTAGGACTCTTACGGATACCCGTTACGCTTCACACGCGTTCGGTGCGGTTTATGTAATTAGTTTACATAAATTAGCCGAAGCGGGTCAAACCTTATCGGTTTATTCTCAAAATCCAGAATGTGTATCATATACCCATATTAAACAAGTCTTCAAACTTGTCGGGTCTAAATCACATTCTATCCGGTCTTCGCTTAATCGTGCGTACGAACCGTATCTTTAAAACTAACCGGTCTAAGCGTAAGCTTAACTAAAGACCCGTTAGGATTCTAATAGGTTATTATAAACCTTCGTTCCAGATTAGGAGAACCAGTAAAAGATACCCGCACTCGCTGATTTTGAACTATACTTGCTCAGGTAAATACTTTTAACTTATTTCCCTATACGGGCTTGGGTAAGGTATATAAAATACCGCTTGGTCGGGCGTTGAATATTTAATCTTATTATGGTTAAATTATTGAGATGTCTCCATTTAATTTGTTTTGTTGCTTAAAGCCTTTGGGGGGTTAATGACCGTGTCCCGGATATCCCTGGCATCATTTTACGAAATGGCCACGACCTTAGCACTCAGGTGTAGGCGTACACCTGTAGTGTCTCATAAATTAAGTGGTGTGTTAATTGATCTTTAACCCGGCTCGATCCGGGCTACTGAACGCATAAGAAACATGTAATTCCTTTACAAGTTTATATATTAAATAATTATCCCAAGTTATAAAATATTATTGTGCCTTGTGCCTTAAATGCATTTTCTTAAACTCTTTTCAAAATGAGTCGGTTGATTGTATTTACCAGTGTAAACTGACGTATTTTCTTAAAAAGATTGAGTGCAGGTACTACGCGAAATAGGCTGGCTTGTCTCCTAGCATCCACAATAAGTCTCGCCAGCTTGGGTGTCATAACTGTTGAACACTTGTTTCCTTTTTATTTGTGATCTACCTGTGGATTTAAATTCGACTATTTGTGATACTTAATATTACAATATCGTTTGGTTGAATTAAATCTATATATTGCTTCCGCTGTGCATTTAAATATTGTGTTGTTTGACTATTATGTTGCCAACCACGTCACGATACTCCCCCCACCGGGCCCACCGTTGACACGTGGAAATCCGGGGTGTGACAAAGATCCATATCTTTTCAAAATATGTGCCGACCAACTCGTCCGACGATGCGTACATGGTAATGAAGCACGAAGAATACTCCGCCATTGTCATGAAGGTCCATACGGAGGGCATCATGGTGCCGCTAGTACCGCACGAAAGGTATTTGATTCAGGATTTTATTGGCCAACCATTTACAAAGACGCCCAAAGTCTTGTCAAGACATGTGATGCTTGCCAAAGAACATGTAATATTTCTTCCAAAAACGAAATGCCACAAAATGGCATTCTTGTTTGTGAAATTTTTGATGTGTGGGGACTCGACTTTATGGGACCTTTCCCACCATCGAAAGGAAACAAATATATACTTGTGGCAGTAGACTACTTGTCTAAATGGGCCGAGGTACTTCCAACGAATGATGGAAGAGTCGTGGTAAGATTTTTGAAAAAATTATTCTCTCGTTTTGGCACACCTAAAGCATTAATAAGTGATAGAGGTACCCATTTTTGCAACCATCAACTTGAAAATTTTTTAACAAGATATGGGGTCTATCACCGGGTCTCAACAGCATATCACCCTCAAACAAACGGACAAGCCGAAGTGACTAATAGAGGTTTAAAACGAATACTCAAAAAAACCGTAGGGTTAAATAAAAAGGAATGGGCAGACAAATTAGACGATGCTTTATGGGCTTTTCGAACTGCTTATAAAACAACAATAGGTACAACCCCATATAAGCTAGTCTACGGAAAAAGTTGTCACTTGCCAGTAGAAATTGCACACAGGGCCTACTGGGCAATTAAAAATGTAAACTTAGATTTAGAATTTGCTGGTAAAAATTGATTTTGTCAATTAAATGAATTAGACGAGCTTAGGAATTATGCATACTCAAACTCCGAAATTTATAAGGAAAGAATGAAAAATTTGCATGACAAACATATTAAACCTAATGAATTTCGAGTAGGAGATCTAGTTCTTTTGTTTAATTCACGACTTCGATTGTTTCCCGGTAAATTAAAGTCTAGGTGGTCAGGACCTTTTTCCGTCACCCATATTTTCCCACACGGTGCAGTAGAAATTAAATCTCGAAATGGGCCTCCATTCAAAGTCAATGGCCAACGGCTAAAACTCTATCAAGGATTCATTGAGGATGAAGAGGAAGAGATCTCGCTTCAAACGGTGGAAGAATGAAACCAACAGCATACCTGGTAAGTTACGAGCGATTGGAACGACAATTGAAGCGGTAAGTTTTCTAACCAAAGTTTATGGGAAACAAGGGCACTCACACGAGCACTTAAAAAAAATTCAAAAACTTTGCTGGACACGGGGCCGTGTCCGCGCTGCAGACGGGATATATCCCCTTTTTCATAACAGTTACTTCATTCCACACGCCCCGTTTCCCCGAAAAAGCTCTGGTTCCAGGCGATTTTTCGCAGATTTTCGACGTCTCCTATCACTCTAACAACATCAAGGTATGATTCTATCACTCTTAGTAGTTAGATTAGTTACTTGCATGTAGTTAAAACACCAAAAATTTGGGAAAATCTAGGGTTTCTGAAGTTCATCCGGATCGAACCTCAATTTTTTGTTTAGATCTGTTTGCATTTAGTTAGATTAGTGTTATGGGAAGTAAATACACTTGTATTGTTCTTAGATTCACCCGATTTCTCATAAAAACCCCGAACCCTTGTTCTTGAACCGAAAAAGATAAAATTGAATGGGTAAACGGGATATTTTGGGAAAAACGGCACTTAGGGTTTCATTTTCGGGGGAAACCGCACCTATTGGACCAAAAATTTTCAAGTTTTCGAAACCGGGTCGAAAAATGAAATTTTTGTGTAACAGGCGCCTGGACACGGGGTCGTGTCCAGCCCACTGTTTGCAGTTTTGTCCGAAAATACTTCTGTTTCGTGCTAACTTTTGATGTATTCTTTTAGATGGCTAGGAAGTTAACAAGATTTAACGCCAATGAGCTCGATGCTAGGGCTAGATTTGAGATACTTCAAACAAGGCCGGAGGAATACCCAAGGCAAGCATGCACGGAACTGTTAACTATGGTGAATCAAATCGACCGTTTCAACAACATTGTCACGGGACCACTCAGAGTCGCTTTGACAACTCGACTCTGTTCCGCCCACGAATGCACTTTGGAATTCTATAGCACCTTCACATTCAACTCGAGGTGCGACCCATTCGACAATGATGAGGTAGCATTCCGATGCGGCGGAACTAAATATTCGATCTCCATGGCACAATTTGGATCGATTGTCGGGTTGTATGCGGGAAACGAGGAAAATACCGGAGGAATGAGAGAAATAGGTGAAAACAATCGCCAAGCCGCGTGGGCTCAGATTGGTGAGGGGTACTACAATCCGAGTAGTACTAAGAGTACAAAGTTGAGGGATCCGCTCTACAGATACATCCATAGGCTCCTCGGCTACTCTCTTAGTCAAAGACACGATAGCGGTGGCGTCGTTGGGTTAAGAGATTTGGTTGTCCTCCATTGCATCCACAACCGTAGGCCGCTCGATGTTCCGTTCCTCATGCTCCGAAACATGCATCATAACCGCCTTGCTAGTGCACCAACCCCTATCTTCTTTGGGGGATGGGTGTACCATCTCTTCAGGCACTTCACCCGCATACCTAGGTCATTTGAAAGGAGCCCATGGTCAGGTAGGGTCGATATACACATCTGCCGCTCAATGAACCTAATCTATGAGGCTGAAGACGGGACGGTGAGCTTTCAAAGGATGCAAGGTCATGCATGGAACCTGCAAGAAGCACTTGTCCTCCACGCTCCGCAACATCATCAGTATCAATACCAGCCCATGGTGATCCGGGCCAGTCCTCCTCCTCGGGAGGCGGTTTTCCTAATTTCCAAAGTTTGCATGATTTGTTGCAGGAAAACCTCATGTGCACAAGGAACACCTACAATATGGCAAGCAACACATACAACCGGGTTGGGGCCATCGAAAGAAACATATCCGATATCCAAGATGATATTGGGTATATTCGAGACCACATTGCGGGCCATGGAGGGGATGATGATGATGATGATGATGACGATGCCATAGAGTAGGCGGGAGGAGCGGAGGAAGAAGCGGTTGGTTGATGACTTCCCAGGTTAACCTTTTTCTAATCTTGAACAATTTGAGGCCTGCGTGCCAAGTGTTGAACAATTTACTTTCCCTAACTTCTTTTATTTTTTGCATTTATTTTTCTTTTAACCTTGTTGACATGGATGTTAAATTTGGTAAAATTAGGATGTTTGCTATGTTTTGGTGGAGTGTTTATTGATTAAACAGGTACATGCAAGGCTTAGAGTACTAAAACATTAGTACTACTAAAGCCGGGATAGGAAAATCGAAGAAAGAAACATGTTTTTCAACTTTGCAGACTGTCCACACGGGGCCGTGTCCAGCCGACACGCCCCCGTGCCCATTCCCCTAAACCTGCTGTTTGTTTTAATTCTGCAGACCTTGACAGACACGGGGTCGTGTTCAACCAACACGCCCCCGTGTTCACCTTCTGTAAGTTTTCGTTACTGGCACCTGAGCACGGGGTCGTGTCCACTCAACACGGGGTCGTGCCCAGGTAACCAGTAACATAAATTTTTTGCTTTTTACACCTTTTTACACATTAAATCAGCCTAAAAACTTATTTTTGGGACACATTGAGGACAATGTGTAATTTAAGTATGGGGGGGATGCTAAACCTTGAATCTTGCAAGTCCTAAATACAAGCCTTACACAAAACTCTATTGGAACCGCTAATCACCCCAAATTTTTTTCAAAAATTTTCATTTTTTTTACTTGTCTAGGTTTAACTCGGGAATTTCAAGTTCTAAAAAGGTTATATTTTTACGAGTTTACAACCGATAGCGTCGTGATAAAAAGAACCAACATAAGAAAATTATGAAAAGGCATGACAAGCTTAGTTAAAATTTAATTATATATACTTGTTCACATAAAAACCCATTCCCACAAAAGTGAGTTTTGAGCCTTTATTGAGCATACAATTACATATCATTAAACTAAATACTCATTTTTCGTTTCTTGTGTGAATAGCCGCTTGGTTCTTACGACTCTAGAACTTGCCATGACGATACATTCCCGGTCCTTACCAACTTAAAACCCGAGTAAGTAAATGATGGAGGCATTAGGACTAACCCTTTTTATTTCTACACCACCTACCCAAAAATCCCCCTAGTTAGCCCCTTTGAGCCTAAACCTTTTCATTTCATAACCCAAACCAAACACCCTTTTACCCACCAAAACCTTTTTCAGTTTCAACCCTTTGTTTTAGTAACTAGCTCGGTTTTTCGTATGACTTTTCAAAAAAAAAAAAAAAAAAAAAACAGAATAGTTGATTATGAAGCAAAAGCAAATAAACAAACAAGTTTACCGAAAATGACTTTGTTTGAAAAATAGCTTCATAAAAATAAAAGTACGAAAATAAAACGTCTTACGAAAACCGACGCTTGTTACGCTTTTCGCCTTTTTTTTACTAACCACTAACCCAACCACCTACCTTTAACCCAAGCCTAACCCTTCACCCACAAAGTCCTCTTGATATTTACAAAGGTATATAAGTTAAAAAGGAGGAGGATTGATTGCTTGGCAAGCCTATGGTAGGAGTAAGTTCCATGCCGCTCTCGAGTGATCCACAAAAATACATTTTCGGCCGAGTGTTGAGTGATCCCCGTGAGGTATGTGAACTTGTATATAAATAGAATTTTAAAGAGGCATGTTATGCCCAAATAAGTAATTTATCTTATGAAAAGTTTTAAATAAATCATGACGAATAGGATTGTAAATAAATAAAAACCTAACTTAATAAAGAATCTTGGACATCCCGACACTCTACGACAAGCCCAAAAACCTTCTTCTCTACCCATTCCATTTGGGAGTGTAATAGCAACTTATTAAAGAGTTTTGCTTGAGGACAAGCAAAGATTCAAGTGTGGGGGTATTTGATGTGTGCAAAATGCAACATATAAATTTCATCAATTGTGGCATAAAACTAACCCTTTTTTAGTACTAATGTTGGAAAAAGTGTGCTTTTGTCTTCCTTTTGTATTTTCAGGATTAAATGAGCTCAAATTAACAAAAGAAGCAAAAAGATATCAAAATCTAACATAAATACAAGAAAAGGAACAAGACGTGACATGCCCGACCCCACGACAGCATCTTCCCAAGCAAAACATGAAGACAGAAGACTGAACACGCCCCGTGCTCAGCCAGCACGGGGGCGTGCTCAAGTGTCAGCAGAAAAGACAAAGTGGTAGAAGCTTCTATTGCCCACCACGGGGCCGTGCACAGCGGACACGGGGCCGTGGTCAACTATAAGATTCGCACAATCCAGGCAAATCTTCATAGTACAAAGATTCTTCTGCACACGGGGTCGTGCTCAGCAGACACGGGGGCGTGGTCAACTAATAAGACAAAGCTGCATTAAATGAAGAAAGAGAGGATGTGGACACGGGGCCGTGCCCGAGCTTCTGTTCAGCCTATAAATAGGAGTGTTTGGCTCAAGCTCAAACCATCCCTTGGCACACCACCTCTCTCACACTTCACCCACCACCCACCACCACCATAACACCATCATCCACCACCATCATCCATTGTCCATCACAGAGTGTGTGAGTCGTCTCGGGATCCAAGATTGATCGTAAGAGTTCCTGACAATCAAGGCCATGTTTGCCTAAGTCTCTTACATCACTTGGTGAAGACAAAGTGTCTAGTGTAATACTTTTTATTTCTAATCTTTTCGCACTTTTTACTTGGTTTTGTATTAATGACTTTAATAACTAGTTTCTTATGTTGAAGGTGATCTTTCCTTATCATTTGTCCGTGGTGTCTTGAAATTATTTTACTGTCTATATAAAATAAAAGATTTTCACCATTCATATCTCCGCGGTCTATATGGAGGTATGTTGGCTACCTGGTCGGGGGTTAAGGGAACGGTTTGGTAAAGGTCTTGCCATTGTTCAGCGTTTAGAGGTCCTTCAATGGACCTGGGTCAAATTTAGTAGGACCTCCTTCAATACTTAACAGTATTGGATGGCGGGGGTCCAAACTCTTTGATCCCCTCATAAGCTAACTACTATTAATACTATAACCCGGCAATTTAGGACTGTATCCCTGCTGACTCAGACTACTTAGTCGAGGGTAACGTCACCTCCAAAAGAGGGGCCTACCATAATACTGCATTAATAACTTAATTCATTATCTTCCAATAATCCACCCTTTTAGGATTGTATCCTTGCTGACTCAAACTACTGGGGTGAGGGTAACGTCACCTTCAAAAGAGGGGCCTACTACAATAACTAAGATAATCTCTTAAAATAGTGCAAAAGTGCGGAAATAATCAAAGGTTACACTAGATACGAGTCGGAACCAAGTGATTCATCTTGTCTATCTGTTTTTCTTTTTATTTTTATTTTTCAGCATTTTTAGTTAGTTTTTATTTTTCTTAGCTTAAAACATTTTTCTAAACTTTTTGATTTGATTAGACGTTGAGGATAAACCGGTACTAAAAGCTCTTGTGTCCTCGGACGACCTCGGTATCTTACCAACACTATACTACGCTCACGATGGGTGCACTTGCCCATATGTGTGTCTAGTGTTAGTAAATATCGTGTTTTATTAATTTAAAATTTGACTAAAAAGTGTTAAAGGGGCTTAAAATATACACCTAATATATGTAACACTCGACTACGCATCAGGGAGACAAGCAAGAAGAGGCCTTTCAGCTGTTGAAAAACAAGCTTTGTGACGCGCCAATCTTATCTCTACCCGAAGGCACTGACGACTTCGTGGTATATTGCGATGCTTCGCGTCAAGGTTTGGGATGTGTGCTAATGCAACGTCAGAAGGTTATAGCATATGCTTCTCGCCAATTGAAGATCCACGAGAAAAATTACACCACGCATGATTTGGAATTGGGCGCAGTGGTGTTTGCACTAAAAATCTGGCGACATTATTTGTATGGTACGCGATGTACAATCTTCACTGATCACAAGAGCTTACAGCACATATTTAACCAAAAGGAGCTTAACATGAGACAAAGACGCTGGGTTGAACTATTGAATGATTACGATTGTGAAATCAAATATCATCCAGGGAAAGCGAACATAGTCGCCGATGCCTTGAGTCGCAAGGAAAGGATTAAGCCCATAAGGGTTAGGGCTTTGGAAATGATTGTCCAGACAGACCTCTCATTGCGCATTTGTGCCGCGCAAAGAGAAGCTTTGAAAGAAAGGAATATAAAGGATGAGTATCTCTGTGGGATGGAGGAGCAGTTGGTACCAAACGAGGAAGGAACTTTGTATTTCATGAAAAGGATTTGGGTTCCTCTGTTTGGTGGATTGAGAAAGGTTATTTTCGATGAAGCTCATAAGTCACGGTACTCGATTCATCCAGGAGCGGATAAAATGTACCAAGATCTTAAGGATTTCTATTGGTGGCCTAGGATGAAAGAAACGTAACTCAAAACATTTAACTCTAAGGCAAGGCACGGCCCGTTCGTCTAATAGACATTAGTACGTTGTAGGTTGTCGTGTAGCTGACAGAGTTGAGACACGGTTCAAGACGCAATACTGTGAGTTCATGTCCCCCTTTTCTCTTAACTGTTTTCAGTTTTATACTTCGGGGGTGGAATACATGTTACAATTACTACAGACAATTTTATACATGGTATGGTTAGCTTAAGGAGGGTTTACTACTAGATCATGTGAAGGGTGGGTACAACACTTAAGGCCATCAATCCTCGTTGTTAGGATCGAGGGACATGAGTGATAGATCTATTTGGGTGTAGCGAGCCCACACCCATGAGGCCGGGGCGGCCCATAGAGGTGACTATGTGCCCGACGCACAAATTTGCTAGGTTTGAGTCTTCCTGCACCTTTTCACACATACCAGTGGCTTTGCAACCCATTGGTGATCTCTTTTTCCTTATTGCTACATACCAGGGACGTTTATTCATACTTTGAAGGTTTATACATACTCACTTTTACATGAACTCGCTCAACTTTTGTTGATTTTTCAAAATACATGTATTTCAGGAAATTAATGGATCTGGCGGAGTGTGCTTTTTTGTCTAGCTGCGTTGAATAAAGATGTTATCCAGGGTTGTTGAGTTTAGCGGGTGTATTCCTTTCCGGGACGGGATACATAATTCTAAATTCAGGGTTTTATTTAAGTACTTTCGTTTGAGTATTGTGAACTCGTTTAAACATGTCATGGTTTGTAACTTGTAGTAAGTGTCAATGTTTTCAAACAATGGTGTTGTGGTATTCTCTCACTTTAATTAATGGATGAACATCTCGTATTTTTTATCATAAAGCATTGTTATGATTGTTGCTATGGTATTAAGAAGTCACACTAATTAAACCCACGCTTCCGCAAAAGCCAGGGTGTGACACCTTCTGCCTGAATTGCACTTAACTTATTGAACCCACCTGGTCCGATTCTAGGTCTCGAGGCTATTGGTTCCTTAAACTTTGCTTGAAAAACCGATAAACATTGAGACTTAATTATACCCGGATCCGTTACCCACTCACCATTTATCCACAGCCCACTAATTTTGTTTCTGGCCAGGTGATTATTCATAATTGTGTGGAAATATTTTGTATTTTCATCACCCAAACCCACCCACCTTGCTCTAGCTTTTTGTCGAATATCCGCTGCTCCTCTGTCATGCCACTCTTTGATCCTTCTCTTACAATCATGCCAAGTTTTCACCTCCGACTCTGTCAAATGTCTCATTTCTGCTTGTTCGTCTAACTGTGTCAGTTTATTTTGAGCTTCCAAAAGATCTCTTTCTTCCTCATCCTTTTTTATTCTTTCGTCACAACTTTAGTTCTTCTTTTACTGCTTCCAGTTTACTTGCCAATACCTCATCCTTGAACCTCGATACACAAATTATACCCAGCCCCCTTTTGATTGCCTCATCAAAACCGGATATAGAAAACCAACTATTGAAAAGTCTAAAGGGGGACGGACCGAAACTACTATTTATAATGGTTAATACTAGTGGGCTATGGTCCGATATGTCTCTTTTCAGTGCCCGGAGAGATGCATTCGGCCATTTATCCAAGAAATCATCACAAACAAGGACACGATCTATCTTGCTTAGATTAGAACCATCACCCCATAAAAACGTATATTTCATTCCCCCCTTATTATACTCATGAAAACCCCCCCAACTAATAAAACTATTGAAATTCATAGCACTACTTGCATCAAATTGGGAATTAAATCTGTCCTCAGGGAATCTTACCTCATTGAAATCGCCCAACATAATCCACAAACCAGTAATTGTATTCTTTGCCTCAAGCAGTTCCTCCCACATCATTCTCCTCTTGGCTTTCATTGTTGATCCGTATATATTTACGATAACCATATCTTCATTGATACCTGTTACCCGCCCTTTCAGAATAACATAGTTTTGACTTTTTACTTCCAATTCTTTCTTGAAGATGCTCGGATTCCATATCGACAATAAACCTCCCGATCTACCATACGCATCCACCTTCGAGTATTCGAAAACAGAATTATCCCAGAATTTTCTAATTTTGTTAAACGGTAAATCCCTAAACTGCGTTTCTTGTATTGCTTGGAACGAGAAGTTGTATTTCGCCATAATTCGTCTTACACTCGCCGCTTTCCCTGCTCCCCCTGCTCCCTTTATGTTAAAGGACCCATAGTTCATTGTGACCTGACATCCACCAAATCATCGGCCACTGATGTTTTAACGAGTAAAGTATGACCCGATAAATCAACTCCAATATTTGACCCGATGTCGATTGTAGCTTCCACCTCAAGTTCCGCTTCCTTTTCTATGTTGTCGTTTGGTTCAGGTTCGCCCCCATCCTCCTGTAATACCGTTTCAATGTGCTCTTCTTCTTCCCACTCCGAGCTCAGTTCATCGTCTATACCGCTTCCATTGATTTCGAAATCATTTATGTCTTCCTCTGTTATCCTTATCTTCCCCTTATTTTTTCTCCTATTCAGTTTTCTTCTTCTTAGTAGGGTTTTCTTCTTTGGTCTCGTTCTGGAATCATCTGAAATGTCAATGTTCAGGTCTGGAATCCTGCATTTGCCTACCATGGATTGGGGCTTTAGACTGTTTGTATGGGCCTCCGCTAAGTTGATCCTTTTCCTTTTTTTGTGGGTATTAAAAGAAGGCCCAACTGAGTTTTCTAAAATAGGCCCAGGTGTATTTTCAAAACTTGGTCCATCAGAAAAGCTATTCCCAACTAATGGGGACCCACCCTCGTTTCTTGGTTCACTAATCTCCCTTGTCTCCTCGAATTCTGCACGTGTAGGTGCATTTAATTTTTCTTCCTCGTACTTCGGTACTTCGAACTCCGACCCTTCACCTTCCTTTCCCGTTTTTTCGGTATCCACCGAACTATTTTCCGGCCATTCTTTTCCTTTTTCCGGCACCTGTGCCTCTTTCGTCACCTCTCCTGCATCCATTTTCTCCTCCTGACTATTTTCCTCCGATCTGGTAGGTACTTCGTGTTCCTCTTGTATCATAGTTGGGTTGTTTGCCGCGTCCAACTCATTAACAAATTCAGGGACCCATAAATGGTGAACTTCCGTGACCCATATCTCGAACAATAGGTGTTTCCATCTAATAGTGATTTTTTCGTTAATCTCTGTACCATTGGTAACAATAACTCCGACCGTATCCTCGTTGAAGCATAGGTCTTTATCATCTGCGTCGGATTTCTTAACAATTTTACCAAACTTCTCACCAACACAATCGAAAACTTCTTTAATCCACAGCTGTATTGGAATACCTCTGATTCTTAGCCATGCGATTCTCTCGTAAGGGATATAGTCACCATTCCATATTTTTGTACTACTGAACCACCTGCTCCATGCTTCACCTCCTACTTCCAACATCTCCTTCATTTTCTCTATTGAATCAAAGATTATTAATAACTTTAGGGCACCAATGTATCTTACCTGAGAGTCCTTCAATCCCAAGTTAACCTTCATGATGCTAACCTGCCTTAGTGCTTCTATATTGACTAAGTCACCAATGACCTATCTCCCCCTTCATTTTTTGTACGGTATTGATTCATTTGCGAAGTTGAAAACATTTTCTTCCTCACTCTGAACTGCCTTCCCTGCTGCCACATCCGCCCATGAGACTCCATGTCTAATGTGATTATTTTTCGGGGTTGCTGTCTTACTTGTATCTGGTTTATCCGTTCCCTCTTGTTTTCTCACCCATTTATTAGCTTGTTTCTCGATTCTTTTGATCACCTTTACAAATCTTGCCACATTCACTCTAACCTTCCAGCCATAGAACGTCATTTGGTTAAGTGCCTTTGTCATCTTCTCAGCATCCTTGACTTTTATGAATCTCAAAAAACCAAAGCGATTACCTCTTTTATCTAGTTTCCTTGCAATGTAGGCATCCACAATGTGTCCATAGTTCATGCACTCTATCCAAAGGTCGCCATCAGTTATATGGGGGTGTATGTTCGACACGTAAAAAGTTGTTGCCTTCTCCTTGTTTATTTGCGTTGTTTCTGTCTTTGTGTTTATCATTATCGGACCAATTTTCTGAGTTTTCAATCTCTCCCTCCTCTCAATCCATTTTGAAATCACAAGTTTTTAAAAGGTTAATAGGATTCGTTATGATCTAGCTGAACTATAATTCGATAGACGCGATCAATCACAGACCTACTAAGCAATCAAAACCAGGATCTCGAATAACAGACCCGAAACCAAACAGCGAATGGATGAAGCAGGAAAGAGGAAAGATGAATTAGAAGGAGAGGATATGATACAATACACGAAAAGAAAGTAAATCCGAGAAACCTCACCACTCTAATCCTCTTAGATTCCATCGTCGAGCCTACTGGTCGGTAACTTTTGAAAATTCTCGCCGGAAACCGAACGGTCAGCGAATGGATGAAACATAAAAGAGAATAAGAAAGGATGATTGGGAACGAAGATTTCACAGTTTTTGTGTGTATCCACAAATCCTCGCGCTCTAATCCGCTTTGATCTTCATCGTCGAGCCGATTGGTCGGAAATAAAAGCTAAAATCTCACCGGAAATCGCCAGAAACCCTTTTTTTCACACATTTTATAACTATTTTATTGAGATGTTCTAAGGATGTGTATCTTGTCATGCTGCAAATCTTTATTTTTTTATTTTGTTTTATATATTTATTCATTTTTTGTCTCAAACTAATAACCGAAGCAATACTAGGATAGATTGGAATCCGTCAATTATAAAAAACGGCACAGGGTCCTCTGCATGCAAGGCCCTGGAGTCCGTGGGGCGGTTGGGGCTCCCGACTTGGGGGCTGTGGATTCGTTCACAACCTAGATCGAAATTCACCTTTCAAAAAAAAAATTATAAAAAACGGCTTTTGGCTTTTTTTGTCAAAATTAATTATTTTTTTCATCATGAGATGAGACGTATTCTATTGAATAGTTTAATAATATATCTTGGATTATTGTCTTATACTTTAAGTTATAGGAATGATAACTACAATTTTTTCATAAACCATTCAACATTAAAATGAAAGGGGAATTAGACTGTAATAATTCCACCTAGACCTTATTGGCCATTAATAATCCCATCTCAGAATATTTCCCCCACCAGTCCCACATTTCACCTATTTTTCCTACAATGGTCCCCCGTTAAAAAAACTTAACGGAGTTAAGTTTTTTTCCAAATTACAAACAGATTTTTTAGGGCTTTTGATCAGAACGATGATACGAGTCAATTGATGTAAAACTGACTTCGAAAAGGTGCTCAAAGTGACTTGATTTTGGTTAATTGGAAATTTAAACACCCGAATTGAAGCGAAGTAGCTAAGACCATAAGCGACTGTATCAGATACTAGATTAATGAATTAAATTAAGTAAAAACAAGTTGAAAACGAAACGTTACCACACAAATTGAAGATGAATGTGAAGGTTGTTGTGGTGATTCAGTTCTCGAAATCCAAATAAATGCAGAATGTTAAGATCTGTTTGTGAGAGATACAAAGAGAAAAGACTGGTGCAGTAAGACTCAAAGGTGTAGAGTGATTTAGTTTTGGGATCAACAGATATATTCGCGGAATCAAATGTGGGGCTCACTGCTTATGTGTATGTACCCAATTTTTTCAAATCAAAATCTCTCTCGTCTTAACAAAGATTTTTTTTTTTCTACATGGTTGTTTAGAAACTTTTATCTTATACTTTTCTTATAAAATACTAAACAAGTTTTCATAATATGAAATTTGGCAAATTGGAAAATAATAATTTAATCTTTCTGAAATTGGCCGATAATAATCACAACTCAGTTATTAGCCAATAATAATCCGACCTCGTCCAAATTTTTTTTTGTAAAATAGTCCGCCGTTAAAATAACTTAACGGAGTTAAGTTTTTTTCCGAATTACAAACCGATGTTTTAGGGATGAGGAAGGGATGATGGAGAGAATTCCATTACAACACAAAGTTCCCACATGGCAAGAACTCCACAAATACAAAAGTCCTCCAAACATCTCCAAAAACAAAACAGAGACCAAGAAAGCAGTGAACAAAGACATAAAAGGTTATGAACTCTGTTTGTCTTTGCGAAAACATTTTATTTCCATGTGAAATTAGCTTTTGTACCAATATTTTCGCGTAATGGTGACCTGTTGTACATATTCACTTTCAAGAATTTACTGATCATTTATTTATTTTGGGAATTTTCGTTTAATTAAGAAGTTCTTGCAGTTTTGGCCTTTATATCGATAAAAACCAAAAACTTATTCGTTGCTAAAGGCCATATGATGCGGTGGCCGGTTAGAAATTGACCTGCTTTGGATCTATAATTTATACACCTATAACTATTTGATTGAGATGTTCTTTGGATGTATATCTCATCATGTTACAATTTTTTTATATTCTATTTTATTTATTGTCTCAAATTAAGAACCGAAGCAATCCTAGCATAGAAAGGAATCTACGCCTGGCTTTTTGCTCAAAAGAAAGTATTAATTTTCAACACTAGACGTTTTTTATTGAATGGTTTAATAATATATCTTGGATTATTGTCTTATGCTCTAACTTATAGTAATGATAACTACATTTTTTCATAAACCATTTAATATTTAATTGAAACTATAAAATAGTCGAATAAACAACCAACTTAGAAGACTCATGACAATTGGAAAAGAAACGCCCCAACCAATGTTACAAATGAAACACGAAGCTTACGTATGATAATAATTCCAAGAGTAAAGTCCTTTTTGAGTCCGTGTGATTTGTGCATTTTAACTATTTGAATCCAAAAATCAAACTTGTTTTGATTTGATTCCATGTGGTTTGTATTTTTAACCCTTTGAATCCAAAATGAAACCTCATCCAACTCTTTGAGTCCCTATGGTTTGTATTTTTAACCCTTTGAATCCAACCGTTTTAGTCCATGATTTGGATGAGGTTTGCGTTTTGGATTCAAATGGTTAAAAATACAAACCACAGGGACTCAAATCAAGACAAGTTTGGTTTTTGGATTCAAATAGTTAAAATGCACAAACCACAGGGACTCAAAAAGGACTTTACTCTAATTCCAAAGGATATTGAGACCGATCAAGCTAGCTAGAAGCGAACAGGGACAATGTGACCGGGTTCTTATCGCAACCATAAACGTCACAATAAGCTTGCATTGTTAACATGAACACAGTCACAATGCTAAGTATGAACGCCACAATTTTCCATGAAGATCCAACAAAACCGCCTATAGTTGTTAAAACCACTAGCAACCAACGTGCTAGCTTCTTCAAGAGCAAATATGTTTTCATCCTAACTCCACTTTCATAAACCTTGTTAATTTCATCGATCACATCTCGCAACATGGATTTCCCTTTAGTTTTCACGGTGGATATAGAACTACTCATCCCTGTGAATAGTTTGGCAACTTCATCGGCACCCATGTCACCGGTGATTACCTTCTTACTTTCGAGGCACTTGACATCATCCTTGGTCATGATAAGCCCACACATCAAACCCATGTATTCATTAAGTGGGAAGCTATACGAGTTGGCAGTTAACGTTTCGTAAGCAACCAAGTTTCTTAATATGATTTCTGAGTCGTTGTTCAAAGTAATTCTTGGCAGGTAAATATCTTTCCCTTGAATACGTATATTTTGAATGCCTTGGTCTTCTTCTAGGCTGTGAAACTGGAATCCAGCTTTATCATGAAGTATGGAAGCAGAAGGAATAAGAACTTTAGTTTGGGAGAAAGTTTCAAGATTAGTGACAATTTGTTCATATGCCTTAACAATCTCTTTCTGCGGAATCTTTGTAATGAAACTATAAAGCTCTTCAACAGAGAATGTCATCCCCGCACGTTGGCCCTCACCTTCGTCATTTGGTTTTTCCATTTTGTGAGAATCATCAGGGAGTTGGTCCCTAAGGACATTGTTTACTATTGAATAATACATATAATGAAGAAGATGGTCTACACTAGAAGGAGCTTGAGACTTTGAACACAACTTAAGTGGTGAATGGATCTCACAAAAGACTCGAAACACGGAAGGTGAAAAGTTATTGATTGAATGGGAGGAATTACCCGATGACGACGAATGTAAAGTATAGTCGATCTCCTTCAGCACCATAAATGGAATTTGGTTTTCCACCATCAATATATCTTGTGCAACCATTCTTTCTTTTGGACCAACTTTGGGTGTGGGCTCATGATGAGGAACCTTTAAAATCTTTTCCCATTCAATTTGGTTGTCTACAGTCACTACAAGTTCTTTTTGATGTAGAATTAGAGGATAACAAGTATCTCTAAACCACTCGATTTCCAGCTCTAGAAACGTTTTAAGTCCATCATCTCCCATTATAGAAATTAGATCCTCTTCCACTTCATGTTTAATTTCATATGCTTTCTTCTTCAAAGAAAGTAGATACTCATCCTTATCTTCTTCTAGAAGGACAGTATAAGTATGGAACAGATCAAGCAAGAAGAGGCCATCAATGGCAAAAATTCTAGCCAATGAGTCATCGTCATCTTGTAGGAACATGTCATAACATGAACGGACCATGGGGACAAATTTTCGAACTTTATTAAGGACAAGGAGTTTATAATCCTTGATGACGTGACCCTTTAGGACCTTTCGCAAGACGCCAATTTTTTTCTGTTCCATCTTCTTATATGGCTGCGGCCGAAAGTGATGAATCGGACCTAGCCCGATCTGTTGTGGTTCATAGGCCTCAGGTTTTTTTTGGGTTATGGTTTCAGGTGCTTGAAATATTGAGAGAGAAGGGGTTTCTACATCAATTTGTAGCTGATGATCGATGATATCATCAATTTCAACAACCCATTTATGCTCTTTAGGGTCTGAAATCAACAATGTATCTGTGGAGGCCATATGATGATGATGATATTGATGGTGGCACTTAGCTAGGATGCATTAACTATGTAAATGTGATCTGTTTATATACTGTATAATTACTAGGTGTGAGCTTTGTGCTACTTGGTAATATAAAAAAATGTGATGTGTCTATATAATGTATTGAGATGTGAGCTTTGTGCTACTTGTAATATAAAAAGATAAGATGTGTTTATACAATGTATTATAAGGTGTGAGCTTTGTGCTACTCGTACTATAAAAAAGGAAAAATACCAAAAATATCAGTTGACCAAAACATTTTTAAAAAAGTCACCCTTCTGCGTCGGTGGAAAGGCGCATCAAGCTTGGGATGCGTCTTTCAAGCACGGGAAGCGTCTGTGAGCGAAACCCAATAAAAAATGGACACGTGGGACGTATCCCGTGGCCACGTGTCCATTTTTTATTGGGTTTCGCTCACAGACGCATCACGTGCTTGAAAGACGCATCCCAAGCTTGATGCGCCTCTCCACCGACGCACAGGAGGGTGACAAATTTGAAAAGTGGTTTGGTCAACCGACATTTTCGTAATTTTCCCTATAAAAAATGTGATGTATTTATATAATGTAATGAGATGTGAGATTTGTGCTACCTGTAATATAAAAAAAAATATGATAGTGTTTATAAAATGTATTATGAGGTGTGAACTTTGTGCTACTTGTAATATAAAAAAATGTGATGTGTTTTTATAATGTATTATGAGGTATGAGCTTTGTGCTACTTGTAATTTAAAAAAACTTAGTTCGTTTAATAAACTAATATTAATCCAACTAATCATGTGTTGCTTATATATAATTATAAATATATAAAAAAAAGGACTTGATGCAGTTCTAGAAAGAAATTACAACACCAAAGCTTTATGTTATGGAGATAACAATCATGTTATAGCGCACCGTCACACTCCATTAGCTCTTTAACTCTTTAACTCTGTTTAATAAAAATAAATAAATTTAAAACGTTTGATGTTTGTTTATTCATTTATTTTATTTTTTTGGTTTTTATTCAATAAGGTTGGATGGTGCGGTCTCGTGTCCCTGTCAAATTAACCTCTATAGTGCCCCTCTCCATTTCCTAGGCGCCAAGGGGGGGCTATGGAGGGGGCTCAATCTTTTTAACGAGCACCTAAGGGTGAAGAGAGTGGTTAGACACTATGCTCAAAAGTGTTGGTAATGGTTAGACACTTCATGAATTGGTAAACTATTTAAAAAAAAGGAAAAATGTGTGACTGGTTAAGATGGCATGGACCCCACCCCACACACCCCCCTCTCTCTCCTACCCTCCCTCTCCCCGATCGGTAACCCATCCCCACTTCTCCGATTTTACCGAGCAGCAAAACCCACGGGCAGCAGTGTTACCGCACACTAAACCACCTTTGCCGAGTGGGTTTGCCGCCCACTCCGGATAACCTAAGGGTTATGCATGTTGGGCCATTTATTCCCACCAATCAGATTTTCCTCTTTTTTTATTTCCTTTTACCTCTTTTTTTTTATTATCTCGTATCGTGCAAGTTAAAAATAGATTATCTCGCTTATGTGGCGCATACGTGACATTATAAAGCCCTTAGTGGCTTTATACTACACCACCCAACTTAAGAAGGATATATAGATTTTGAAAACATGCATGTCAATACGAGGAGTCATATTTTCTAGTGGTGATTAATTTGTAAAGTGCATCACTGTAGTGCATCATTGTATTGCTAAATGTTGATGGTATATATTGGTGTTTTCTTTTACCAAAAAGTGAATTATTAGTTTGGTTTGATCTTAAATTCCGGCCATGCATACTCCTACTAATTAAAATTTGTGCTCTTTATATACGTGAAACTTCGGAAATTTTAATCGAATCATATGGCAATACATGTCCAATGACTCTCAAATATTCCCAATATGTTGAACGAGATGGACTAAATTGTATAAAATATGGAAGGTTGGAAGTTAAGGGGTCAAAGATAAACAAACGCCAAGATTATGGCTTCTGATGGTCCCTTACAGACCGCAAGGCTTATGCCTTAAGGTCCATAAGGCATTCAAATCCTGTGGGCGCCAGAAGCCCTTATGGATTGCAAGGCCTAACCTCTTGCGGTCCGCAAGAGCATCGTTAGCAAACATAATTGCTAGCAGCTGCAGCCTGCACTTTTTGCCACCTAATCATGTGATATAAAAAATGTGATGTGTTTATATAATGTATTATAAGGTGTGAGCATTGTGCTACTTGTAATATAAAAAAATGTGATGTGTGTATATAATGTATTATAAGGTGTGAGCTTTGTGCTACTTGTAATATAAAAAAAATGTGATGTGTTTATATAATGTATTATGAGGTTTTGAGCTTTGTGCTACTTGTAATATAAAAAAATGTGATGTGTTTATACAATGTATTTGGAGGTATGAGCTTTGTGTTACTTGTAATATAAAAAAATATGATGTGTTTATATAATGTATTATGAAGTGTGAGCTTTGTGCTACTTGTAATTTAAAAAAGGTTATAGTTCGTTTAATAAACTAATATTAATCCAACTAATCATGTGTTGCTTTTATAATTATAAATATATATATATATATATATATATATATATATATAGGGTAAGGTTCATGCGAGAATCACCTTTATTGCGAGAACCGCGAGAACCAATGTGAACACAACCTAAAATAACTTAAAAAACCTAACCCCCCCCCCCCCCCCAATCTAAATGCAAAAAACTAAAACCCCCAAAAAACCTAACCCCCCCCCCCACCCCACCCCAAAAAAACCTAAATCCCCCACCCCCCCCCCCCCCCCAGCTAAAATGCTAAAAACTAAACCCTCAAAAAACCTTATAAAATCTAAAAAAGTTTTTGGGGGGTGGGGGAGGGGGATTTAGGTTTTTGGGGTGGGGGGGGGGTTAGGTTTTTTTAGGTTTTTTTTATGTTTTTTTAGCTATTTTAGGTTGTGTTCACATTGGTTCTCGCGGTTCTCGCAATAAAGGTGGTTCTCGCATGAACCTTACCCTATATATATATATATAGGGTAGGGATCCTAAGAGAAGTGCAGCCTATTTTAGAAACTTGAGAAGGAATCTGGACCACACATTTTCCCTAAGCAAAAAATGCAAAAAAAAATGTGAAAAAAATGCAATTTTTTTTTTTTTTGAAAAATCGCAGCTTTTTCTTTAAGGATTTAATTTTTTATTTTTATTTTTTTAATTTTTTTTTTGGATTTATACACATGTGTATATTGTTAATATTTTAACTATACATACATGTATATTGTCAATTATACATATATGTATATACATGTTTAAAATTGAAAAAATACGTGTTATAAATCCTAAAACTTAAACCATAAACACTAAAGCTAAACCTTAATGCTAAACCCTAATGCTAAACCCTAATGCTAAACCCTAAAGCTAAACCCTAATGCTAAACCCTAAAGCTAAAACTAAACCCTAAAGTTAAACCCTTAATGCTAAACCCTAATGCAAATCCTAAAGATAAAGCTAAACCCAAAAGTTAAAGCTAAATCCTAATGCTAAACCCAAAAGCTAAACCCTAATGCTAAACCCTAAATACTATAGCTAAACCCTATAGCTAAACCCTAAACCATAAAGCTAAACCCTAAATCCTAATGCTAAACCCTAAATAACACTTATTTTTCAATTTTAAACATGTATATACATATATGTATAATTGACAATATATATATATGTGTATAGTTAAAAAGATTAACAATATACATATATGTAAAAATCCAAAGGGTTATGCATGTTGGGCCCATTTATTCCCACCAATCAGATTTTTCTCTTTTTAATTTCCTTTTTCTTTGTTTTATATTGTTTAAATGGGCTTTAAAGTCTCTCGTTTATATGGCGTATACATGGCATTATAAAGCCCTTAGTAGCTTTATAACACACCATCCAGTTTAACAAGGATATAAAGATTTTGAAAACATGCATGTAAATACGAGGAGTCATATTTTCTAGTGGTGATTAATTTGTAAAGTGTGTCAGTGTATTGCTAAATGTTGATGGTATATATTGGTGGTTTCTTTTACCAAAAAGTGTATTATTAGTTTGGTTTAATCTCAAATCCGGCCCATGCATACTTCTACCAATTAAAATTTGTGCTCGTTTATGTATGTTAGACCTCGGAAATTTTAATCGAATCATATGGCAACATATGTCCGATAACTCTCAAATATTCCCAATATGTTGGACGAGAGGGACTAAATTGTATATGATATGGAAGATTAAAAGTTGAAGGGTCAAAGATAAACAAATGCCAAAATTATGGCTTCTGACGGTCCCTTATGGACCGCAAGGCGTATGGCTTACGATCCATAAGGCATTCAAAACCTGTGGGCGACAGAAGCCCTTACGGATCGCAAGGCCTAACCTCTTGCGGTCTGCAAGAGCATCGTTGGCAGACACAATTGCTAGCAGCTCCAGCCTGCACTTTTTGCCACCTCTCTCGCAATTTTGACACCTTGAACTACCATAAGACACCTGCTTGGACACTCCTTAGCACCTCAAAGCTCCAGGAACACGTGGCATCACGACCATCACCTTGTGATCCTTGTGCAACTATAAATAGCTCCATATTTTACTCATTCAAGACTTGCACTTTCACACTTCTCACTCTCTAATCTCTTAGAGCAGCTTCTGATCTATAGAGGCCACCTCTCTAGATTTATAACACTCCCTTGAACACTTGTAAGTGTTCTATCTCAGTTCTTTTTCATTCGTAGGCTAGTTTATAGCCGAAAATAAAAAAAAAATTGACTTTTGATTTGACTTTCGGTTATGACCATTTCGGTCAAGCCAAAGTTCGAATCGAACTTGGATACGTGATCATAATAATGAAAGTGTTAATCCCTTGTGATGGCACCCTCTAAATATCACGTTAAGTTAATGAAATGACGGGTCAAAGTTTTATTAAATAAAAGTCAATACGGAGATTTTTGTAAATTATGCTAATTGAACTTCTAAGTATTGAAACCTTATTTTTGACATTATAACAGTTTATATAACATATTTAGGAGATGTTTGATCATATCCAACTCTCCATTTCCTGCTTAGAGCTGATTTCGCAACCGAAAGTCAAACAGTTTGACTTCTGCTTTGACTTTCGATTCTGACCTGTTTGAGCATGTTTAGAGACTGATTAGGGATTGTTATATGATCATATTATTGTATGGAATAACCCTTAGAGGTTATACCTTCTGATCATATCTTTTGTCGGGTCTATTGAAAAGTCCACATATTTTGCAAAATAAATGCCCTTATCGAATAAAAGATGGTTTTAAAACCAAATGAACATGTAATTTGATCATGAAACTAATGTTATGATAATATGAAATATATTGTGGCATTATGGACTTGTCTTCGACCCATCCGACCAACTGATACCGCGTATGCGCGTACGGCTAGTTTAATAGTATAAACTATGTAAACTAGCCGAATCGGATCAAAACCTTTTCAAATCATATCTAATCAGAATGTTTGGTTATTTGACCCATATCATACGAGTCGTTACACTATGAAAGGTATAAATCACATTCTATCCGATCTCCAGTTAATCTAGCGAACCGTACTTATCATTTAAAGTTAACTGGTCAAAGTCAAATGACTTGTATAAGACTCGTTAACATTCTAACGGATCATAGTTCCATTCATTCCAGACTAGGAGCCCCCAGTAAATTGCGCCTGTTTTAGTTATTTTGATTAACGGTTGTGTTTAGCGCCTTTGATTGTAAAGATTAGCACAAGTAAATACTCTTAGCCTATTTTCCTTTATAAGGGCTTGGGTTACGGCACAAGCCATTTGATCGGGTATTGAATCATGGGCGAATGATGCTTAAAATTTAAATAATCCGTTTTAATCCGTTTTGGTTGATAACTTAAACATTGGGGGTTAATACGACTGTGTCGTGGATATCATTGGCTCATTTAATTGCAAGTGGCCATGACCTAAGTGCGGGGTGTAGGCATACACCTGACAGACGCTAATGCTATTTTATATAATTTTGAAAATGTGGTTTGTCGGTTATTAATGTACCGGCGTTTAGTTCTTGTCCCCATATGTATTGACAAACATATAAAACTGGTAACAAGAAATATTATCCTATCCCAAGTTATTTTAAAATGATATACTAAATGGTATCAAACACTTTTTTAAAAGATTTTCAAAAAGAGTCGGTTAATTGAATTTATCAGTGAAAACTGACGTATTTTCAAAAAACTAAGCGCATGTTATGTAACAATACGGAATAGGCTGGAGCGGCTCGGTCTACGGGATTTGGAATTTGCAACTCCATGAATGACCCTATTAGTCTCAAGTCTTATTTCATATATTTCGGTCCGCCTGTGGATCTTTTGAGTACGAACCGTCTATATATTATTTTTGAACTTTGTACTTTGTAATAATTATTTTAATTTCCCAACTTCCAATGTGTATTGGGATTACTGGTATCAATCGTCACTCATAAACCCTAAATCCAGGCCCACTGAAATATCAGTGTGTGACAATTTATACCGTTGAAAAATTGGTATCTATGTGTGATCAATACTCACAACATGCGATGAACAGGTGGAGTGAATCTGAAAGTAGTTAAATTTAATTGGACTAATTGATTAGTACCTAAATAATCTCTATAATAACCATGGACGACTAAACTATTTTGGGAGCAAAAGTGAAGTAAAAAAATGAAGAAGAAAAGCCTTAAGTAAAGATCAAAATAAGTTAAGATTATAAATCAATATGAACAAGGAAGAACATAAAATAAAGGCAGCATCTGATCAAAACTTGATCGACAATTATGTATTAACAGGCTGATAATTACTTAACCATCAGAAAAGACACCATGACCAGTTATATAAAAGACCCAAACTTGAAAAACAAGGCACCTAACTAACACACATAGGAAACTAGATAAGTTTTAACTTAAAATACGACTCCATAAATAGAACTTCGGAAATAAGACAAGCCAACTTAATTATTAAACTCAACTAAAAAGCTCATATGCCCCTACTCAATTCGGTTAGTTCTCAACTCCTCGCATGCCAAGTCTCAAACAACGTTTTTACATGTTAACAAACCCGATGAAGTTCAATAATCAACCCCTAATTGTTGTTTGTTCATTATGATCTTCACAACAACGTTTGAACACCGTTCTCTTGAATCAAATTTTCCGTGAGTAAATTTTAATCCCACTTTGGAAACTCCGCTACATAATGCCCAAGCTCATTACACTTGAAACACCGTATATGACTTCTATATTGCTTCGTTTGCGCTCCATTTTATTGGAAATGATTGTCCGTCCCTTGAGCAGCCTTACGACCTCCACCACAACCATGCCCGTAATCTTCATGATTCGAACTTCCTTGAGCACCTCAATGGGGTTCCAAGATATCATCACTCCATGGGGAGTTTGTTGATGCATAATTTGTGACTGGTGATTATCAGTGGTTGACATAACTGATAGCAGCAGTCAAGGGAGAATTTGTTGATGCATGATTAATTTGTGACTGTTGAAGTTAAACGTTAGGTTTCATGCGAAACCTTACAAGAGGGTTCATGCGAAACCTTAGAAACCTACCAACATTATAAATAGTTATAAACCCCTCATTTGTTGGGGTTAGTCACCAACCCTAGGTATCTTCACCTAGGGTTGAACAAAGGCGTTAATATAAAGATGTGAACGCTTTCGGTATATAATCCATGTTGGTTATCAATGAAAACAGTCTCTACATATTCTATCTCATTCGTTTTTGTTGTTTGTTTGGCTCATACCACACACGATTTGGTTTTTGATGAATCAAGAGTGATATGAGCTTGTTTATTGTTCCACGCGCACATACATACTTTTTCTCTCTCCCCCGTTCACAACAATTTTCAAAAATATTAAAAAACACTTTTAGGGGTGAACAATGTTTTCTGTATATTTACAGTTAAACAGTAAACTTTCTCTTCTCCACTCAAACCCGCTCATAATTATTTTTTATAATATAAATAACACTTACAAATATATTGCAGATCCATTGTAAATGATCTTAGTCTTGATTTTTTGCTAACATGTTAGCTAATAAAAAGAAAAAAAAAACTTTCACATAATTACATATTCTGGCTCTATAATTTACAAATCAAACATTACCTATTTAACGTTATCTTATAATATATATTCATATAAAAAAAATATCTGACCCGTACCCAGAGGTTGATAGTAAAAGCATTGAGGCCAGCTAGCACTTGGCCACTTGGGTGAGTAGGTATGGAAACGAGGTATTGGGTGGTCATGGTCCCATAAAAATACAATTTGTCAATAATAATAATATATGGAACGTGTTTACTGGCATTATGAATTTGTCAATAATAATAATATATGGAACGTATTGAGTGTCCAAATTGCAAAATGTGAATGATGCGCTTTTGTTAAAATGGACTTGGAGATTTAAACAAGAGGGCAGTAGCTTGTGGAAGAAAATTATATTGGGGTGTCATGGGTCGAGTAGACCATGGGCTACGCTTCCATGCATGGCGTCGTCAAATGGGTGTTGGAAATATATAGTTAAAGCGGGAGAGAAAAAAGCCCAAGATGGTACACTTCTTAATTCTTGCTTTGTTGGTGACTTAGGTGATGGTTACTCTATAAACTTTTGGAGTGACATTTGGTTAAGAGATGCCCCTCTTCGAGTTGTTTATCCCAACCTTTTTAGCTTAGAAAGAAGCAAGTGGGTCACGGTTTCTCAGCGGATTCGATGGGTTAACAACTGTAAAGTTTTGCAGTGGGAGTGGCGTGAAACACCTTCATCTCCGGAAGAGGTTGCCGAGTTATTTCATCTTCTAAGTGATATCCATGATTTCTCTTGGAGAGGTGGTAGAGATTATTGGAAATGGAGGTTTGATAAAGATGGTATGTTCTCAGTCTCATCGGCTAAGAAACTTTTGTCCAACAACGTCTCGGGTGACAATACTTCGACGATCAAATGGAAGAGTTGGGTCCCGCCTAAATGTAAAATTATGGTTTGGAGGGTGGCCCGAAATCGGCTTCCTACAATTGCGGAGCTCATTAAACGTGGAGTGACAATCCATCAGACGGATTGTGTTTTCTGCCAAGGGGAGTTGGAAACATCTTTACATCTTTTCACCGGGTGTGTGTTTTCGCATGAAGTGTGGTACAGAATAGAAACTTGGTGCCGGCTGAATCATGGTTTTGCTTTCGACGTCCTTGATCTTCTTCACATTCCGGAGACTCAATTAACTTCGAAAGACAAGAGGTACATTTTAAGAGGCATTGTTTACACTACGATGTGGGTGTTGTGGAACGAACGTAATGATCGAACTTTCAACAACAAAAGAAGGAGACCGGCCGAGATTGTGGAAAATGTTAAATCGACGGCATTTTTTTGGTATCGCAATAGGTCTAGATGTAAAGATGTTGATTGGAAAAAATGGTGTGTTTGTCCTTTGGATTGATGTTGTTTCGTTTGAGTGCTCGTATGTCCTTGCTTTGAGGGCTCTTCGAGTTGTTTTTTAATGAAGTTTTCTTTTCAAAAAAAAAAAAAATGCCAATGACTCAAGGACAAACAACACGTGGGTCCAGCCTTTTACTGATTTACTCATCACACTTTTATAGATAAGTTTTGATATAAAATATAGTTAAAGACTATAATATAAGGATATTATATTTCTACGTGTATTTCAATGGTTGGCTCCATTATCAACATATACATTATCAAGTGGCTGACGTAATCACGTAATAGTAATGTCAAGTGGTTGGCCACTTTTGGCGGCCACTTGACTTTTGTTTTTTGTTTTTTTTCCTTTTTTCATATAATAGGTATTTATAGGTGATGCCAAATTACAATTTCATCCCAGGTGTAAAATTACGATTTCGCACTCGATTGAAAATAAAATTTTGCTTTTACCCCTTGCTTAAATTTACGATTTTGCCCTCAGTTAAAAAATACAATTTTGCCTCCAGTTCAAAATAAAATTATGGTTTTGCTCTCAGCTAGAGTCCTGCCAAGTTACGATTTCGTTCCCAGTTTAAAATTACGATTTTGACCCCAGCTAAAACTTACGAATTTGCCCGCAGCTAAAATATTACGATTTTGCCCCCATTTAAAAAAAATGGTTTTGCCCTCATTTCAAAATATTATTTTACCTCCATTTTAAAATTACGATTTTACCTCCGCTAAAAATTGCAATCTTGCCATCGTTTTTTTTTCTTTGGCAAAACCATGGTAGTGTTTTATTTTACTTTGTTGGCTTAATTTTGTTTTTATTCACGCCAAACAGCTGCCTAGCACTCACTAATTGGTCCTGACAAATTATTGTTTTGCCCCCAACTCTAAATTACACGTTTGTCATCGTTTTAGTTAATTTTTTTTATCATAACTATGGTACTGTTTTTCTTTAATTGGTTAACTTGATGTATATTTTTTTATATCGTGTTATATGTAGCAGGTATAACTAACCGACATAAAGGCGTACATGTTATTAACCTAAGAAATACTCGGTTTAGCGCCCCGCAACGCAGGCGGCGCATAACTCTAGCTGCCTA
Organism: Helianthus tuberosus; assembly: GCA_030545235.1. NCBI lineage: Eukaryota > Viridiplantae > Streptophyta > Magnoliopsida > Asterales > Asteraceae > Helianthus > Helianthus tuberosus. Next base: position 14,809,888 of record CM060410.1, read on the forward strand.
ACACTGGCTCATTAGTCCTGAAAATTTATAGTTTTGCCCTGAGTCAAAAATTACGGTCTTATCATCGTTTTTTTTTTTTTCATAGCAAAATTATAGTAGTCTTTTCTTAATTGATTGAGAATTATTCGGTCATCGCCCCGCAACGCGGGCGGGGCTTCTACTAGTAATATTACATTACCAAATAGGCAAATAGCAACAACTCATCAGGAAAACCACTTGTATCAATGAGAAACCACTCAACAAGAATACAAGATGACACAATTGGCTTAACAATAAAGAAAGATATGAATCCCTAATGGATCAAAGACGAAAATACCCCAAAATGCTCCGAAACAAAACTAACAATAGACTGGGTCGCGTTCGAACCACTAGCCTGCACCAACGCCTCACGAGCCAAGACCAACGTGCCCGAAATGCTAACCAAAAACGTTATCGCCTTAGCCGCAGCCCGAGCCTGCTTCTCGGCCTCTCTCTGGATCCGAACACTCGGTACATTGTCATAAACCTTGTTTAGCTCGGCCACAGTCTTCCTCAAATTCGACTGCCCACTCATATTCCCTAGCGACCGCCCTATCCCGTTAAACAATTTCACTATCTGCTCATCTCGCAAATCGCCTTGTATGATCTTTTGCTCGCGTAGCACCTTCACATCCTTCGCATCGTCAATAATCCCGCACATGAAATCCACATACTCGGTTAGTTCGAGACCAAACCCGCCCATTAAACTGTTTTGCGCCATTAGTTTCTCGTAGGCCATCAAGTTTCTTAATATGACTTCCGAATCATAATTAAGAGTAATAACAGGGAGATTACATGTTCCATCAGCAAAGCTTATGTTTCTAATCCCTTCTTCGTTTGTCGACAAAACAAACTTCACTCCGGCTGTATCGATAAGCTCCGAAACCGAGGGCACCTGGATCTCTTGAATCGATGATGTCTCTTTATCCGTTTCGTACAGAATCTTCTCTAGGGATTCAAGGATTCCTAGAAAAGGTTTAGCACCCGGAATTAATCCGGCCGCTTGGATTACTGCTTCTATTAACTCTTCAGCGGCCGGCTTTTCATCCGGGATACTTCCAGGTTTCAAGAAAGCAACGTCTCCCAAAACCTCGTTGTCCACAATGGAATGGTACATATAACAAAGCAAATGGTTAACGCGGTCGAAATCAATATTCTTTTTCGAGAGAAGAAACGGAGAATTCTTCTCTGCGAAGTATCGAAACTTAGATTCCCAGAAATCTTTAGCATCTTGTCCACCTGCATCCGAAAGAGTCTTTTCAATCTCTTTCAACACAATTAAAGGAATCTGGTTCTCCAACATGATCAAATCCTTTTCATCAATTGCAAAACCTTTATCCATATACACACCAAGTTGATCAAGCAAGAACAGACCGTCTATCGCGAACAACCAAGCGAACGCGTCCTCGTCGGTTTCGGGGAACGAATCGTAGCAAGGAGAAACTACGGGGATGATGCTTTTGATTCTTTCGGCAACTTGGTCTTCCAGATCAGGAATCTGGTACGGTTTTATTACCCGTTTGACCGCGGTGAGCTTGTTTTGTTGCATCTTTGAATACAGCTCGGTCCGAAAATGGTGTTTCGGACCGAGCCCGAATTTTTGAGGTTCATAGGCTTCGGGCTTTTCATCTTTAAGGATTTGGGGTACTGAGAATATGGAAAGTGGTGGTGTGTCGATGGGAACTGCAAGTTGTGTTTTTAAGCTTTTTCTCATTTGATCTACCCATGGTTGGTCGCCGGTGGTTGGAGCCACAAAGGAGTTTACAGAAGCCATTTGGTTTGATACTCTCAAAAGTGGTTCTGATCTTTAAAGATATGGTGAAGCGTGACTCACGTGGTGTTCAAAGATATGGTTCACTTTCTGTAAATGATAAACATGTGATCTATATAATCTACACAAAACGCGTAATTGTTGATACAAGCTACAATAATTCTTTGGTAGTTCGATGCATATTTAAGGAATTCCATTATTATTGATGTTACATTAAACGAGTTCTTAAAGTTATGTATAGATAAAGTGTTTTTATTAAAAGGAAATGTTATGAACTAAGAACTTATTTTAGATTTATTATTTCATTGGTTCTATATAATATCTAAATTTCTGTTCTTGTCTCAAAATGAATATTTATCCCAAACAAGTAAATTGTATTAAGCATACATAAAGTTAATTACATTAACAACTTACTAGTCCTAATACCCGTATGTCACACAAGGTAGAATAAATATTACACGAATAAGAATAAATAATACAATGTGAAATGAAAACAATATCCATAATATAATTTATGAATTTGTAAATATTTCTGTATATACCAGAAATATTTAGTGGTTTTAGTTGTAATTTTTCTATCACTATCTAATATTAAAAGTTTTAACTCGTTCATGCTTTTAACTCGAGAAAAGTGTCAGTTACCGTTGCACATGATGAGATGCTGAATAGGGTTTGTGGATGTGGTCTTAATAGATGAATAAAGTATTAAGTAATTTGTTTGTATGGGAAAGTGGTTATAGAATATAGATTAGTAAATTGAGAAAATTAAGTCTTTGACTGTGGTTTTATTGCTCTATTCCTTGATAGCAGTATCAGATAAATTCAACTAATTTGAAACCATTGATTTCGCTATAAATGTTGCAAAATAAAAAAACTTGACCAATAGGTATAATTAAATAAATTAGTTTCATAGCAAATTCATTTTATTAGGATTAAGGGGCTGTAAGTGCTGGGGCTGTAAGAGGTCTGAATCATTAATAGCCTATATAATGCTTAACCGTTTAGAGACAAATGTCTGACCAATTCAAATTAGAGGTCTTAACCATTCAGACTCTATATAAATCTTAACCATTTAGAGGCAAATGTCTGAATTATTTAGACATCTGCTTGTGAAACAAACAGTCTGAACCATTAAGTACTGAACCAGTAAGAGGTCTAAACCATTAAGAGCATCATTAAGAGGTAAACAAACAGCCCCAAAGATAAAGAAAAGTTGAAAATTATGTAATAATATTGTTATTTGGTGGGGTTCGGCTAAAGAGTCCAAATTTACTCAAAAGTGTAAAACGTCATAAAACACTATGATTTCAGCTATAAAACACATCTAAAATCCACAAATTACATATGAAATATTATTAAAACACCATATTTAAACCACTTATTCAGATTTAACCATAAAAACTAACTGAGTTAGGGCTAAAGGACATAACGTGTAAGGGTCTCCAAACATCGAGTACGTTTTTATTTTATTTTATTTATTTATTTATTTTTAAGACAAATGACACATTTTACAATCCAAGATAAAGGACGAGTTTTGTAATTTACTCATAAATATATGGGTCATGTTCGAGTTGAATTGTACTTGCCCACTCAATACAACTGACAAACCTAATAGCAAAAATGACCTAGGTTTAACCAATATTGTGATATGTAAAGCCCCAAAGTCAGGGGCGGACCTATTAACAAAGAACGGGTTCCCAGGAACCCATTCTGTTTTTAATTTTTAGTGTAAATGTATATAACAAATTGAAAAGGAACCCATAAGTAAAATATAAAAGGAACCCATAAAGAAAAAAACATTGGTTCTCCACTGGTTATGTCTGTGTTGTTCTTCTCAAGACACCCGGGTTCAAATCCCATTTGACACACGATTTTATTCCGTTTTTTTTATTTCTTTAGTATCCAAATCTTATAGCATCTGTCGCACACACCATCAAATGTTTATGTTCAACTCGGTTTAATATTTCCACAAATCTGAAGATCGTGAACCCTTAAATTAGGGTTTTAGGGCACATATTACAGAAACTACACATACAAAATGAGAAGAATAATCTTTGTAGCTCGTTATAAAATACCCATCTCCCAATTTCAATCCGGACAGCCTCCTTCCAATCCGAATCACTGTTTCTTCTCATCAGGTTAGATCAATTCTTGTCATACCCTGTTTGTAAATAGCCTTTAATTTTGTAAATTGGGTATTTAAGGCATAAATTAGTTAGGGTTAGGGTTCCTAATTTGATTTCAATTATAAAGATTCTTGCTTTGTAGCAGGAACTGTAGACAATGCATCTGTTAATGTTAATGGAACCCTAACTGGAATTTAAAGAACTTCAGAGGTAAAGCTTGCGCATTTACATTTCAAACAACCAAACTATTTGTTGCTTTTAATCAAACATTTATATTATTACATATTTACAGTTATTGTATCATAATGATAATGATGGGAATGTATGGTTAGGGCTCATTCGGTTCGACGTCAAAAACCAGTCTTTCTTCTAAGACGGATACGCGATGGTCAGGGCTCATTCTCCTTGACGACAAGTCTGGACGTGTGCCCCATGATCAACCCTACGATGAATTTCCGGGTGATGTTGAGAAGGTTTATAGGATTTTAAGGAAGTTTCACACGTGGGTTCCGAAATTGGAACTTGCTTTGCAACAATTCGGTGTTGTGGTCCGCTCAGGGTTGACAGAACGTGTGTTTAGGGCTGTTCATTTTTATCTAAAACCTGAAACCCGACCCGAATTCAAAGCCACCCGAACCCGAATTAGCGAATACCCGAAAAAGTGAACCCAGTGAAAAAAATTCCCGGATCCGCCACTGCCCAAAGTAGACACCTTAGAGTTGAACATCATTACATAAATAGTTTAAAACAATGTACATGTTCTCAAATAAAAATGACGCCAATCGTCACAACCATCAAGCCACTTAGTTTAATTTATAATATATTAATAAAGTACGGATGCCATAAATCCACTATCCACGAGAAACTCATCACGCCAGCCAAGAGCCCTGCATCCTCAACCACATACCTGTAATTAATCTAACACACAAAAAAAGTCAGCTATGCTAAGTAAGTTTTAACAGTTAAGTTTGAAGTAATTATATCAACGTCAAAGATACTTTATTTTCAACAATTAAACTCAGATTCCTAAAACCCAAGACATCATTGACTACTCTATACCCATTAAGGTAACCGCCCATACACGATTCCTCAATCAACTCGACTAGTTGCTAGACCCACTACCTCCTTACCCATAACCCACTTGTTCCTCAGACATAACATGTAACATGACATATAAATGCACCTCTAGAACCAACACTCTACGTCATTGGACACCCAAGTCTATACCACAACATATAGGGTACAAAAAAAACATCACAACCAGGTCATATACACCCTTGATTTGCCACATTCAGCTATAGTAAACACACAAATCACATTAGGTATAAAGCTAACACATAAACTCATCATATCACAAAGACGTGACTACTAGGCTTGTCAACACCATACAGATGACAGCTCGCCAAACTACTTGCTACAAGGAAAGATAACAACTACTAGGGCCCATCGCTATGAAAAGACAACAGTGACCCACTTCGTCATCAACATCTTTCTAACATCAAAAAGATGTGACTGCCTCATCTTATTGAAGTAATAGAGATAACGAGTTCCTTCCATCGTTGATATAAAGACAACGACTATCGGTGCCATTTTAACATCTACCTAACATTAGAAAGATTCAACGACACAACCATCCACATCACGAGGATACTACTTCTCACACATAATCACACAGACTCACAAATTTTGAGGATCTCAACAACTAACTACTCACACACACACTAGCACATTTTATCATACTTTAACTTCATCACAAAACCCATATTTAATTACACTCAAGTAACAATCCACCACCCTAGGCCCTTAGAACTATCAGATGGTAATCGTGACACCCATGAGCAAAGCTTTTAAGGGGCGGGAGGGGGCAGCCGACTATAACAACCCTCCTAAAACCCTTTAACACAACCCTAAACGTTCCGATTATACCCCTATACTCGTTAACGGACCTAAAATACCTTTATACTAAATTAAAATCAAATAAAACAAAAATAATAGTGCCCTCGCGGGGCGCGACACCCTTGGATGTGCAAGTCGCGGGCCGTGACCCGGTGCCACTAGGCGGCGCACCTTTGTGCCACGTGTCTTTGAACATGTTAAACCTAGCCCAATGACTGGCCAAGGCTAAGACCTAGCCAGCCTAGCTCGCGAGCCGCGAAAGGAGAAGAAAGGGGTGTCGCAGGGCGCGAGCCGCCTCTCGTCAGGCCTATATAAAGAGGCTTTTCATTTGTCAAACGTTCAAAACTTTCTTTTCACTATGATCTATAGTGGGCTAATATAATAAGAAATTATACCCCTAAAAAGCGAAGATCTGCCTCGTTGTAAGTATTATAACCCCGATCACATATTTGTTACCCTACCCCATTGATCTAAGGCTCCGTAACGCATGTCAAGGCTCTGTCTGACTCAGTTCGTTGGAGTTTTGTCTCGTGTTGTACGACTAATGTGATTTGGGTTATCTTACTAACACATGTGCATTTTAATTTTTTAAAGATAATAACCAGGAGAAACACCAGGAAGATATAGTATTATCTATGCCAGCTATGTGAGTACATTCTCTTTTCGTAAACCCTTTTTGTGAAAACCTCAAATGTTTTAAATTATACTTAACGGTGATTGAGTCTATGTGAGCTATAGTATTATCTAAACCAGTTAAGTGAGTACATTCTACAAGTACTGCTGCTATGTTGGGGTTTTGTATATATTACTTGACACTCGTTACTATTGCGAATACTAGCATGACCACAAGTCAGGATTGACAGTACCGAATGATTAATTGGGTAGATATAAACCTTGTAAATCTCAATACTGTAAAGTTATAAAACTGTTTTGATTAAACTGGGATGCACTCGCTAGTATTTCTTGCTGATAAAACCTTTTTAAAACGCGTTTCAGGTAACTTAATGTGAAGCTAATAGAAGCCAGCTGGAGAGCACTGAAGGCTTAAAAGTGTGGCTATAAAAGTTGCTTAAATATATCAATAAATTAGGGTTTATCCCTACCAATGTATTGTAATTGAAAACTTGGGTTTTATCCCGTCGGGTAGGGTTCCAGCGTGAACAAACTCCCAAGAGTGAACTGCGTGAACAGATCTGGACCCTTGATTTCCTTTTTAGTTGTTAAGGGTAGGATTGTAATTATATAAAAAATTAGATTTAAATCATCATTTTAATAATTGAATTAAGTACATATTTCCTAATTTAAATTCATTATCCACATTATGTTTTATTTATTAATAAGATAATTATCAAAACAAACAACAAATCACCAGATTTCAATTTTAATTTTTATTTCAAATTTCATCACCAGAATTCAAATTTTGATTTTTAAGATCCACGTAACCTTCATATTTCAACGATATACACATGTGTACTTGGATATAAATAGAACAGTACACATGTGTACTCAGCATCGTACATATGTGTAATTAGCTACATAATACATACATAGAAACAATACCTGTAAAACTATTTTATATTTAACAAATTACAAGTTCCATAATGTTTTCCAAACCAAACAAAAAAACATATAATTACAAGTTCCATTTTCATAAAAACAATAAACCCAACATAATGGAAAAAACAAAAAACATAATCATTTACAACTATTCGCCACGTTGTATGCTGAATCATCCTTATCGACCTCATACGTGAATCATCCTTATCGACCTTCCATCTCCACTGTTCTCGTTAAGGACATCTCCAATAATAGCACAAAAAAACTCAGCAACTAATACTTTGCATAATTCACAAGTGTACATCAACAACTTTACACATTCAATACACAAAAAATTATGAGATATCACAGAAAATTAGAGCAAAAACAGAATACACATGTGTACATTGCATTAAAAACAGAGCAAAATCAGAATACACATGTGTACATCGATTTAAAAACAGAGCAAAATCAAAGAATTGAACAAAAAAACTCAGCAACTAATACTTTGCATAATTCACAAGTGTACATCAACAACTTTACACATTCAAACACACAAAAAAACTAAGATATCACAAAAAACAGACGCTATACACATGTGTACATCGCATTAAAAACAGAGCAAAATGTGATGTACACATGTGTACATCGTATTAAAAGCAGAGCAAAAGCACAATACAACTTATTATGGTGATAAAATACTTGACTGTCACACCCCGATATTTCCACGTATTACCGGTGGGCCCGGTGGGGAGTATCGTGACGTAGTTGATATCATCATAGTCAAACAACACAATTTAAATGGACAGCAGAAGCAAAAGACGAATCACATTACAAACCGAATAAAAAGTAATATCAAAGTATTACAAACGGACTGTAAAGGATCCACAGACGGATTAAAAGATAAAAAGATCATGGTTCAATAGACTTTAACATCTTAAGCTTGCAAGACTCTTTAGTGATTCTAGGAGTAGCCAGCCTATTCCGTTTAGTACCTGCACTTAGCCTTTTTGGGAAAATACGTCAGTTTACACTGGTAAATACAATTAACTGACTCGTTTTGAAAAGAGTTTAAGAAAATTGATTTGAATGCACAAAATATCTTTTTATAACTTGGGGCAATTATTTAAAAATAATCTTGTATACAGTTTTACTTATTTATCGTCCGTCAGGGCCGGTTAGAAGAGCCGGACAAGATTAACTGACACGCCACAGGTATAATGCCAACAAGGTTGATTCCTAAAGTGGGTTACCAGTTTTTGCATATGCAACTGTCAGGTGTATGCCTACACCCCGTACTTAGGTCGTGGCCATTTCAATGAATGATGCCAAGGATATCCGGGACATGGTCATTAACCCCCCAAGGGCCATATACCAAATAAAACAGATTAAAACGAGTTATGTAAATATATTAATCACAATCCGATTTAAACAAATACATACCCGACCAAGCGGCATTATTATAATACCGTATCCCAAGCCCGTATAAGGGAAAATAAGTTATAAGTATTTACCTGAGCAAATATTCAAATTTATCTCAACCGTATTCAATCAGCAAGTGCAGATAGCTTTTACAGGTCTCCTAATCTGGAACGAAGGTTTTTATTTCCTAACGGGTCTTAATTAAGCCTAAACTTAGACCAGTTAGTTTTTAAAGGAAGATATACAGTTCAAAACGCACGATTAAGCGAAGACCGGATTAGAATGAGGTTTAGACCCGACAAGTTTGTATACTTGTATAATATGGGTAAACTAAACACATTCTGGATTTTGAGATAAAAATGATAAGGTTTGACCCGTTTCGGCTAATTTATGCAAACTAGTTACATAAACCGCACTGAATGCGAATAATGCGTAACGGGTAACCAAATGAGTCATGAACAGGTTTCCTAAGTTAATATGCCTTAAATATGTTGTGATATCAGTAGGATACCTTCCATTATGCCCAAAATGGATTTAAACTCAAATTATGCCTCGTAGGGGTATTTCGGTCATTTTAAAGGTTATAAAAGAGTTTAAATATTTATCTAAGTTTCAGGTCTGATATAATCAGTAAAAATATTTATTTTTATAAGTCATAATAGTAGGGTATTGAATATATGTGAAATTTATCTTTTATAACCAAACTATGCACCGTAGGGGCATTTTGGTAATTTTACATAAGCTTTAAAGGTCAAAATTTGAATTCTGAGTTCAAAACTTTTGCTTACTATTTAATTATAAAAATTTACTAAAAACATCAGTAGGTATTAAGTCTTATATGTTTAAAATAGTTTTAACTCATACTATGCGCTTAAAACGCGTAAAAGTCGGTTTTAAGCGATTTTCGGGTTTAAATAAGAAATCTGAGTTTTTGATCAGTTTATAAAGTTCAAAATATTTTATTTATCTTATAAAATCAGTAGCAAAAAGTTTGGTATCAAAATATTATGTAAAACTCATTTTATTAAAAAAAAAAGGGGGGTATAACCGACATTTACCGAATTATAGCAAGAACCCTATGTTATGCTCAGCTTAAAAATAATTAAAAATCTTCAAAAATCCCAAAATATTATATTACATCAGTGGGTAAAAAGTTTGGTGTCAAAATTTGAGTTTAGATAGGCTTTATGCTAATTACGCCGTTTAATTAATAAAAAGCTTTCTAATTACGCTATTGAGCATAACTCTTAATCTAGACCTCAAACTGATGTCAAATTTTTAGGACAAGTTTATAAATCAGTAATAAAGGTTTTTGTCCTCTCAAATTTTCAAAAATCTCGTTTTAAGGTCAAAAGGGCATTATGGTCAACATTTAGGCATATAACGGAAACATGCACATGAATCGAATAACTAATGAACCAAGTTGTATAACCTCAGAGGGTTACACTAATCTATAACCTGGTCCTAATAGAGCTTTAAGGCATGTCTAAACTATGCTACATTGGGTCAGAACTGAAAGTCAAAGCAAAAGTCTAATTTTGCGACTTTCGGTTCCGAACCGAGCTTAAACTGAAAATTGTCGGGTTGAACATGCTTAGACATGTTCTTACATTAATTACCAAGTTATAAGAGTGATAAAACAGGTTCCATGGCTTCTACATTGTTAATTATGCATTTAATTGAAATTTAGCTTTCTGTTGATTTTTTTACAATTAACTTTGACCCGACAATTGGCCTAGTTAGAGTGGGAATCAGAGGGTGCCCTTTTAAGGGTTTATTACCCACATAATTACCAACTCAAAGCAACTTTCAATTCGAGAATTGACTGGACCATTAGTGATTAATCACTAAGTCAAACCTTAATTACGACGGTTTGACTTTAGGCCATTAAACTAATTAAAACTGAATTAAGAAAGGTTAAGGAAGCTTACAAAGGTCCTAAGCACGATTTTGGAACTTAAGGTAACTTGCTTGAAGATCAGGAATGCTCCAGAGATCTATTTTAGGTGCAATTGAAATGAGCAAGGACAATGGTTGCCACAAGGAGCTCTTATAAAGGACTTTAGATGCAACAAGATCACTCCACAATAGTCTATGGATGTTCCTTGATCATTTACAAGTGTCCCTATGCATGAAAAACCATCAAACAAGCCCCTAGAATCGAATACAAGGCTTCTAAGGCGGTGCAACTTGCTGAACTCGCATCTGTGCATTAAATCTGTCCAGCTCAGGCCGTCGCGTCACGCGACGGCAGAAGGCCTCAGTGGTGGCGCAGCGCCAGCACGTCAGTTACCAGCCAAACAAGTTTCAATTAATGACATTTCACCCCCTGGACCTCCTAAAACGTAATTTCTTTCATTTTAAGCACTTTTAACTTATATAATTTATATTTCTATGATCCATGAGATATAACCAAACACCGTTAGGTCCGGTTTCATTAAATGATAACCGAAAACATAAGTTTTGCCTTGTTGACGCTTTTAACCCCTTACTTACGAATGTTCGCGTATCTTTCTCATACGATATCGAAACCTTGTGAAATTTTTATCACTTATTATAGGGAGCTTAATTAATCGTTACAAAGCTTTGGGTTTACTAAAAGGTCACTCAGAGGTGTAAATTAAACATGTTGACACTTTTAACCCTTGCGGTTTGTAAACTTTCACTTTCTTCCACAAATGGCTTCATACGCTTCATAATTCATTCGTTTAAGGTTATAAACATCGTGTAGGGTTGTTGAAAGGCATAATTATCAAATGTTGACACTTTGTATCCTTATATACATATACTTTCTTTGTTTGTCAACTTTAGTCCCTCATAATCAATCCGTTACACGTTTAAAGTCCATGACACGTGTCGATACTATATTGGACATGATTTTGCGTGGTGTTACATCCTCACCCCCTTAAAAGAAATCTCGACCTCGAGATTTACTGAAATAATTGAGGGTACTTCTCTTTCATTGTGGACTCCACCTCCCACGTATACTCGGGACCTCTACGGGCATCCCATTTAATCTTTACAATTTGTACCTGCTTCCTTCGAAGCTTCTTAATCTGTCGATCCTCAATCGACAAAGGTTTCTCAACAAATTTCAGGCTCTCATCTATGTGCACATCCGTATGTGGTATGACTAGTGATTCATCAGCTAGACATTTCTTCAAATTGCAGATCTGGAATACATTATGAATACCACTGAGCTTTTCAGGCAAATTTAATTTATAAGCCACTGTTCTGACACATTCGATGATCTCGAATGGTCCTATGTATCTTGGGCTTAACTTGCCTTTCTTACCAAATCGCATTACCCCTTTTCATGGTGATACTTTAAGTAACACCTTGTCACCTACCTCGAATTTCAGAGGTTTACACCTTTTATCTGCGTAGCTTTTCTGCCTATCCCTGGCAGCTTTAAGAAGATCTCGTATCTGCACAATCTTATCTGTCGTCTCTAGGACTATATCAGGTCCTGTTAGTTGGACATCTCCAACTTCTGCCCAACAAACGGGCGTTCTGCACTTTCTTCCATATAAAGCTTCAAATGGTGCAGCTTGGATACTGGAGTGATAGCTATTATTATATGAGAATTCAATCAATGGAAGATGATCATCCCAACTTCCTCCTAAGTCAATAACACAAGCTTGTAGCATATCCTCGAGTGTCTGTATAGTACATTCACTTTGACCATCCATCTGAGGATGATATGCAGTGCTGAATTTTAATCGAGTACCTAACGATTGCTGAAAACTTTTCCAAAAGTGTGATGTGTATCTTGTATCTCTATCAGAGATAATAGACACTAGTACCCCATGAAGAGATACAATCTCGTCCACGTAAAGCTGAGCTAACTTAGCTGAGCTGTGTGTTTCCTTAATAGGCAGGAAGTGGGCTGACTTAGTCAGTCTATCCACTATAACCCAAATAGTATCATTTCCTAGCTTTGTCTTTGGTAACTTTGTGATGAAATCCATAGTTACCATTTCCCACTTCCAGGTGGGAAGTTCAGGCTGTTGCAGCAAACCTGACGGCTTCTGGTGTTCTGCTTTAACTTGAGCACACGTCAGACATTTGGCCACATAAGTGGCTATAGACTTCTTCAAGCCTATCCACCAATAATTTGCATTCAAATCCTGGTACATCTTATCACTTCCAGGATGAACAAAATACTTAGAACTATGGGCTTCCTGAAGGATCACTTCCCTAAGTCCTCCATAGATTGGAACCCATATCCGTCCATTCAATCTTAGGATTCCATCCTTGCCATAAGATAACTGCTCAGCAGTTACTCCCAACTTTTCATTTGGATAGTTAGCTTCTAATATGGCTTCCTTCTGCGCTGCTAACAGTCTTTCATTCAAACTGTTCTTTAATTCAATGCTCTTGGCATTGATTCTTATGGGCTTAACCCTTTCCTTTCTACTTAAGGCATCGGTGACCACATTTACCTTGCCTGGATGGTATCGGATTTCACAATCATAGTCATTCAAAGTCTCCATCCACCGACGCTGTCTCATGTTTAAATCCTTCTGATTAAACAAATGTTGAAGGCTCTTGTGATCAGAATAGATCACACACTTGGTATTATATAAATAATGCCTCCACAGTTTTAGTGCAAACACAACTGCTCCCAACTCCAAATCGTGGGTGGTATAATTCTTCTCGTGCACTTTCAATTGTCGGGAAGCATAGGCAATAACTTTGCCCTTCTGCAGGAGCACACATCCCATTCCAGTGTGTGATGCGTCACGGTACACTAGAAACTCTTCTATTCCTTCAGGCACTGTCAACACAGGTGCATTACTTAATATGTTTGCTTAAGAATATCGAAGGATTCTTGTTGCTTAGGACCCCAATCAAACTTAATATTCTTCCTAGTTAACGAAGTTAGGGGTGCTGCAATCCTTGAGAAATTCTCAATAAAACGCCTGCAGTATCCTGCCAGGCCTAAGAAGCTGCGAATCTCTGTAGGCGTCTTCGGCTCTCGCCAATTCATGATAGCTTCAATCTTAGCGGGATCCACCTGGATACCACGCTCACTAACCATATGTCCAAGGAGTTGGACTTCCCGAAGCCAAAATTCACACTTTGAAAACTTGGCGTAAAGCTTCTCATGCTGAAGAAGTCTAAGAATATAACGAAGGTGCTGCTCATGGTCAGCTTGATTCTTTGTATAAATAAGAACGTCATCAATGAAAATGATGACAAACTTGTCCAAGTAGGGTTTGCAAACGCGGTTCATGAGGTCCATGAATGCTGCTGGTGCATTAGCGAGATAAAAAAGGGCATCACTAAGAACTCGTAGTGACCATAACGAGTTCTAAATGCAGTCTTAGGTACATTTTCAGTTCTAACCTTGAGTTGATGATACCTTGTTCTCAAATCGATTTTTTAGAGAAGCTTGCCCTTTGGAGTTGGTCGAATAAGTTGTCGATCCTTATTTGATACTGGTTTCTCATGGAACCATAAATTTTTATTAATCTGTCTATCATTATGTGATAACGCGTCTCGACTTATCGGCGAAACATATCCTTAAATCACTAGTGTGGTTCACATTGCGAGCTCCACTAAGCTCCTTAAATAGGTTTTAGCTTATAAGCTATTGACCTTTGATATATTCGATTTCCTTGAATGATCCTATATATCCAGAGCTTAACTAGCTTGTTGTACAAAAATTTCAGCACACCCTTCTTAGGGCGATACTTCAATTGAACCTTTATTCCTTATTAAGGACTTAAGAGGGTTGCGAATTTCATCAATCCGAAATTCCGCTGATTACTGGAAACTTTCAGATGATTATGGATTTGCGTCATCTTATTCGTTGTTTCCAAGGCAACGTTCAGATCCTGATAATTGGACTTACCAATCTTCTGTCTAACAATATATGTTTTAACTTTCCATCTATACAAGGTCTCCAAAGGAGCAACCTTGATACTTACATACTAACTATTAGTTACAGGAGAGCTTATTTGTCACACCCCGATATTTCCATGTATTACCGGTGGGCCCGGTGGGGAGTATCCTGACGTAGTCGATGTCTTCATAGTCAAATAACACAATTTTAAATGCACAGCGGAAGCAAAAGATAAATATATTACAAACCGATTCAAAAGTAACATCAATTATTACAAACGGATTGTAAGATGGATCCACAGGCGGATCTTAAAACATAAACATTGTTCAACAGACTTTAGACGCCTAGAACTTGCAAGATTCCTTATTTACGCCCTGAGCTTCCAGCCAATTACGTTCAGTACCTGTCACTTAACCTTTTTGGAAAATACGTCAGTTTACAATGGTAAATACAATTAACCGACTCATTTTAAAAAGAGTTTAAGAAAATTGATTTAGATGCACCAGGCACAAAAATATCTTTTATAACTTGGGACAATTATATAAAAGTAATCTTGTATACAGATTTACATGTTCGTTATACGTTCAGGGCCCGATGTAGAAACCGAGTCAAGATTAACAGACACGCCACAAGTATAGGCCCACAAGAGAGTGAGATATCGTTTCCCTTAAGCAACTGTCAGGTGTACGCCTACACCCCGTGCTTAAGACGGCCATTCTATTATAATGATGCCGAGGATATCTGGGACATGGTCATTAACCCTTAAAGGCTTTTATTTCAAACAATACAAATTAAAGCGGGTTACCTCAATAATTTAATCACAATACGACTAAACATTCAATACCCGACCAAGCGGTATTTTTATAATACCGTATCCCAAGCCCTTATAGGGAAAATAAGTTAAAAGTATTTACCTGAGCTAGCAATGCAATTTATACTCAGCCGTATATTCTAATCAGCAAGCACAAGTACTTCTACTGGGGCTCTTAATCTAGAACGAAGGTTTTATAATAACCGATTAGAATCCTAACGGGTCTTTAATTAAGCCTAAACTTAGACCGGTTAGTTTTAAAGAAAGATACGGTTCAAACGCATGATTAAGCGAAGGCCGGAATAGAATGTGATTTAGACCCGACAAGTTTGAGGACTTGTATAATATGGGTAATCTCAACACATTCTGGATTTTGAGATAAAAATGATAAGGTTTGACCCGTTTCGGCTAATTTATGCAAACTAGTTACATAAACCGAACCGAACGCGTAAGAAGCGTAACGGGTAACCATAAGAGTCATATACAGGCTTCCTAAGTTAATATGCCTTAAATATGTTGTGATATCAGTAGGATACCTTCCATTATGCCCAAAACGAGTTTAATCTCAATTTAAGCCCCGTAGGGGTATTTTGGTCATTTTAAAGATTATAAAAGAGATTAAATATAATTCAGAGGTTCGGGTCTGAATTAATCAGTAAAACAGCTTATTTTAACAGGTTATATCAGTTGGTGATAAGTCTTATATGACAAAATGGTTTTAAACCCATACTAGGTGTTTAATACGTGTAAAAAGCCGTTTTAAGCGATTTCCGGGTCATAACAGGAAATCTGAGTTTTCTGGTCAGTTTACAAGTTCAAAATACCTCATTTATTATATAAAATCAGTAGCAATTGGATTGGTTTCAAAATACTATGTAGAACTCATTTTATAAACAAAAAGGGTATAATCGGTATTTACCAAATCAAGGCAATAACCTTAGGTTATGATCAGTTTAAAAATAATTAAAAATCTTAAAAAATCCCAAAATATTATATTACTCCAGTGGGTAAAAGGTTTGGTGTCAAAAATTAGGTTTAGATAGGCTTTACGCTAATTATGCCGTTTAATTAACAAAAAAGCTTTCTAATTACGCTATTGAGTATAACTCCTAATCTAGACCTCCATCTGATGTGAAATTTTAGGGACATTTTATAAATCAGTAACAAAGATTATTGTCCTCTCACAATTCCAAAATTATCGTTTTAAGGTCAAATGGGCATTATGGTCAACATTAAGCAATTAACGGAAACGTGTAAATGAATCGGACAATCAACGGGTCAATCACAGAGGGTTATACCATCATGTAACCTGGTCCTAAAGAAGCTCTAAGGAATTTCTAATCCCATCTAAATCGGGTCAGAACTGAAGTAAAAGCAAAAGTCAAAGTTTTGCGACTTTCGGTTCCGAACCGAGCCTAAACAGAAAATTGTCGGATCAAACAAGCTTAGATCAGTTCTTATACTAATTATCAAGTTATATGAGTGATAAAATAGGTTACACGTCTTCTACATTGCTAATTACGTGTTAATTCGCAAATTAGGTTTCTGTTGACTTTTTTAATACAAACTTTGACCCGACAAATGATCTAGTTAGAGCGGGAATCAGAGGGTGCCCTTTTAAGGGTTTATTGCCCACATAAATACCAACTTATAACTACTTTCAATTTGACTAAACATCAGACCATTAATGATTAATCGATAAGTCAAACCTTAATTACGACGGTTTGACTTTTAAGCTAATAACTAAGCAAAACTCAACTAAGGAAGGTTAAGGACACTTACCGAAGGCCTAATTACGACCAGGGATGCTTGGGGACTGATCTTATGCTCCCGGAAGTTCCACAAATGCAGGTGGAATGCATGATCAAAAAGTTGTAACATGAGGGGCCTTATATAGTGAGTTTGATCTCACTAGATCATGCCAAGCAAGCCTAGAATTGGTCCCAGATGTATACAAGTGTCCTCCTAAGCCTATAAACCAGTTTAGGCAGCCCTTGGTGGTGAAAAAGGGCAATATAAGTCGGTTAAACTCGTTATACAGGCACCTGTCCAATTTCTGTCGCTGGGGATGCCTTACGGACAGTAAGGCAAGACCTTTACGGTCCGTAAGCTATGTCCAGAAGGCAAAAATTTGTAACCTTTCAAGCTTCGAACAGGCAACTTAGGTATTAAGAATTTGGGCCTCTATTATCAGTAGGGGGCCTCTTTATCATGTCTTAAACAGTTAAGACCACCTTGCCATGTTCTAAAGTTGCCTTGGATTCTTCTGAAAGGGCCATAAACGAAGGTTGTCGTGCACATCCTCATAGGATCCCATTCTTGTGTAATTTGAATCAATTATTACCAGAAATTACCGGATTGAATGTATATTAGATGTTTATAATATATATTAGGGTCTTGGGATTCATAATGAGGTCGTTCAGAGGTATAAATTAACATGTCGACACTTTTAAATCATGCCATACATCTTTAACTAGATCCGGGTTTATAACACTTTTGTCTTACATGACACGTGTCGTTATTTTATTGGACAAAAATTTTCGAGGTGTTACATCCTCACCCCTTAAAAGAAATCTCGACCTCGAGATTTGCTAAAGTAAAGGAAGTACTTTCTGTCTTATATTGGACTTAATCTTTCCCAGTGTATTTGGGCCTCTAAGGTACCCCAGTTGACCTCTATAACAGGTACATGTATCCTTTTGGAGCTTCTTAATCTACCAATCCTTAATCGATACGGGTTTCTCGTCCAAGCATAAAGTTTCATTAATCTTCCTATCATTACGTGATAATGTGTTTCGATTTATTGGCGAAACCTATCCTTAAATTATCAGTGTGGGTCGCATTGCGAGCTCCACTAAGCTCCTTATATAGGTTTTAGCTTATAGGCTATTAACCTTTGTCGCATTCGATTTCCCGAATGTTCCTATATATCCAGGGCTTAACTTACCCGGAGAAATTGAAATTTAGCACACCCTTCTTAGGGCGATACCTTCGATTGAACCTTATCCCTTATTAAGGACTTAAGAAGGTTGCGACTTTTATAAATCCTAAATTTTCTGCCGTTTACTGGCAACTTTAAGATGATTACGAATTCGAACGATCTTATTTGTTGTTTCCAATGCAACTTTCAGATCCTGATAATTGAGCTTACCCATCTATTGTTCTAACAATGGATGTTTAACATCCCATCTATACAAGGTCCCCAAAGGAGTAGTCTTGATACTTACATAATAATCGTTATAGAAAAACTTATTTTATGGTGAGATGGTTATTCCAACCACTGCTTAAAACTAATCTTAAGGAATAGCTAATCCTTACAGCTAGTCGAATAAATCGACGATCCTGGGCAGCTGATGGTGAATTCTTAATTATTGTCTAAATAGGGTTGCGGTAATCAATGCATAAGAAAAATGAACTGTCTTTCTTATTTAACAATATCAAACTCTCGGAATATTGAGTTAGGCTATATTAATCCTCTATTTTAATACTTACTTAATCAGGGTTTTGATTCCTCCAATGATGGTACCAGCCGTTTAGGAAATTTCATAATGATACAGCCCTAAATGGGATATAAATCTTAACTCTACTTGCCTTCCAGGAGGTAAACAGGGTAATCTTAGGAGAAGATAATCAAGATACAAGGAGGTTACAGAGATTTTCCATATCTCAGGCTCCAGTTCATCCATCATTGCTTGTGTCAAATGAGTGACACATTTATGCTATGAGTCCACAGATTCCTTTACCAGGGAACATTTATTTGGACAATTCTATTTTTAGATATCTTCTTTGAATACCATTAGCTGACTTTAATACCGTATGATCATTGGAATATCTTTGTGGTTCCATGCATTAAACCTCCATACTGATCAGGCATGGAAGCATTCTATGGGACATATTAAGATACACCAATCCTCATATGGCGCTTTTGTCATACAATTTGGTATTCCTAATCAATAGAGATCAAAGAGATATCAATTTCATATGATGATGTACTTTATCTGGAGAGAGGGTACATTAGGACTTTATGATTGAAGATTTCTGACAGGAATAGAAGAAATGGTTCCTATGATTTTCTATCTGTAAGCTTTACCTTACACTTAATATCTAGGATTCTTATGATAGATTTATAAAAGTCTAATATACTTACAATTTATGAAGGATTGATTGGTATCCGATTCAAAGCAGAATTCTTAGTGTTTTATTCTACTTCATATTTCGTGCTTGGGGTTCTAACAGGCAGATTTAATAACTTACAAAATTTATTCCACAACGACTTATCTACACTTGAATCAAACAATGCCCGTGCATATACATCATGGATAAGGACGTACCGGTTATAATATTGTCATCTTGTATGACCTCTTTTGCATCCATCTGAGAGACCTTAGTGTTGGTCTCCTTATCTCCTTTAAGCTTCTTAGCATACTTTGGGCAATTTGATTTGATATGCCCTTTCTCGTTACAGTTGTAACAAGTCGCATCTCCTATCTCCTGGCATTCCAATGTTTTATGCTTACTAGATTTGCAGATCCCACAAGCCCTAGGCTGCGATTGGGAATTTGATTTGAACCTGCATTTCCCATAATGGCGCTTCATGCTGGTCTTGCATACAGGTTTCTGGTTGGACTTTTGTTTGTTCTTCTTTTTAGAGCTCTGGGAGTTATTTTTCCCCCTTTTCCGTTTTAGTTCACCCTTTACATCAGAGGCATGAACAAGATCCTCCTTATGAGTAAGGAAATGTGGTCCTAGTTAAAATTTGGAGCGAGTAGCATGGGGCTCCTTGAACTTTTTCACGGCCTTCTTCACAGCTTTTCCAACAGCTGCGTCTATCATAATTTGAAGAACATCTTTGGAAATTCTGAGGTTCACGATTGTATCATCATTAGCATGTATCGCATCGTCCATAACACGATCAACGACTGTCTTATCCGAGTTTGTCATACTCGACAATTGGTTCCTAACACCAAATAATACAATTACTTAGTTGCAATCTAACAATCGCTATTCATCATCCTGATGACCTAACATATACTAACCATGGTATCATTAAACCATACAGGCTAATACAGTACGAACATTCTTAATGAATGTTATTGAAGAATATATATATATCAATTATACTTAGCCTAGGCCATATAAGACCGTTAATGGTTTTTAGGGTTTGGACCTAGTCCATCACCTTTTTGACAGAGGATCAAAATGTCACATCTGTCTTGATCATATTGAAAATTTTGGATAGCTTGAAAGCTTGTCACAAGGATATTGGAGAAGAGTAATTCCTAATAGATATAAAATATCCATCTAAGATTGTTGAAGCAGTCTCTAAAGTATCATCGGCAAATTTTACCTCGCGTTATATATCTAGAGTCCTAATCAGGCTGATACAACCGTTCACAACATTTATTGTCCATAATAGACTTTTCTGCACCAGAATCAAATGAATTCCATATAAGCATCATTGATAAGGAAAGGTACCTGCTATATAGTTATCATTCTGCACCATCTCCTGGGCGTTCATTTGGAAGACTCATGCGTTTGTTTTCTTGGCCTCTTCGGGCTTCTTCTGATTCCTTGGGCAGTTGGTCTTGATATGCCCCTTCTCGTTGCAACCATAACAGGTTGCGTCTTTCAACTTCTTGCAATCCAAGGTTTTATGTTCCTTAGACTTGCAAATCCCACAAGGTAGAGGCTGAGATTCAAATCTGCATTTCCCGAGGTGGTATTTCCTATAGGTCCTGCACCTGGTCTTCTCACCCGACTGCTGGCTGTCTTTCTTAAACCCGGAACTCTTCTTATCCTCAGAGTTCCTCTTTTTCTTCCTATCGGAGCGATGAGAATTCTCATCCTCCCTTTTATGCTTTCCATCTTCAGAAACTTTGGCAGCCTTGTTTCTGACCACATCGAGTGTGAGAGATAGCGACAAATCTGCCGCTAACCTGAATGTAGTAGGTCTCGATGCTTTCACACTTGCCTTTATTTCTGGGGCCAGACCCCCAATAAAGCGAGTTATACGCTTTGGTTCCGGTGTGATCAAGTAAGGTACCAATCGAGACATGGTATTGAAACTTGTAAGGTATGCTTGACAATCTAAGTTCTCCATGACTAATGTCAAGAATTCAGTCTCAATTTCCTCAACTTCATGTTGAGGACAGTAATTTTCTTTGATAAGAGCAACGAACTGATCCCAAGTCATGTTGTACAAAGGGATCTTCCCCGTAGCTTGGATCAGTAACCTCCACCAAGCTAGAGCTTCTCCTTTAAAAGATTGTGAAACAAACTTCACAATGTCTTGTTCTGCACATCCACTGATGTCAACAACGGTGTCCATCTCATCGAGCCATGTCATGCAATCGATGGCCCCTTTTTCTCCTGTAAAGTCTCTGGGCTTGCAGGAGACAAAATATTTATATGAGCATGTCTTAACTGGTGCCTCTTGATGAAGCACCACCTGTCTAGACGGAACACTCCTTTGATTTGACTAGTTACGAACATCGTCTTCCTTTGACTCATGTGATTTAGAAGGGGGCTTACTATGAGCCACAGATAGAGTCTTAGAGTGTGTATCACTTGATTCATTATATTGTCTGTCGAGAGCTCGTGTAACGGCATTATCTATTAATGCCTGCAGTTCCGCACCAGTTATATTAACTCTGGTAGCATCATTATTCTCCCTCAGGTGGCTGTTGACCTCATCCGATCCAGCCATGTAGCTTGATTGCTACATAAATATTGACGATAATTCATTCAGAGGTTATTATGGATTCATCATTTTTGACGATTCATCAACCATGGTAATATAAACCATATTGGTTAATTTGTTAGTTATATTTAATTAGTATTTTCATCATAATTTATCCTAGTTATAAAACATTAAGGATATTAAAGTGGCGCAAAAGGCCTAGTCACAAGGACAGTTTTAAATTTACAAGCCATGATTTCAGAGAATTGAGGCATTAAGGTTTGAACATATTTTACCTTTTCTTGACAGAGCGTCAAAGACTTCAACTGTCTTTTGTCCCTTAGGACAATAAGTATGGCCCGTAGGCATTTCATCACTTATGGATGTTTATAATATGATCATCTTCATTTGATGATTTAAGCCATGATGTCTACATCACTAGGCTAGACAAGGGGGTTGGAAATTCCCATTATAAAGATGACAAGTTACCATCATAGCTAGGTCCTTAATGACGTACAAGCTAGGTTATACCCCTTTAAGATTCTTTTCATTATATATATTGGCAGATCAATTACGAAAAGGAATTATATGTTGATTTACTTCATATGTTATATTCATATAAAATGATAAAAATGGAATTTAGATTAAATATTCAAATGATTTTAAAAAGGAGTATATAATTGCCCTAAACGGGACTTGAAAGGAATGACGTTGTCCATGAAGGGACTAAAAGATAAATATGTCCTTATAAGGACTATTAAGGAAACGATCTTCAGTAAAAGGAGTTTTCTTCTTTACTTTATTTCTGAATGTTTTCTCCCTGGATGCACGCTTCTCCTAGCCGCGGTACGAAGTTCAGCATTTCAAGGCTACGGAAGTGGAGAATTTCTAATACGACTTCTTCGTTTGGCGACATATCCCATATATATAAAAATTGGAAGCAATAATTTACAGATTAGGATTGAGAGTATTCTTATGTTAAGTCTAGACTCAGAAGATCAAGGAATGTGCTACTGTGTCATTGAGATTAAACACAAAAATGCTAGTGTTTAATTCACTCAATGTTGGCTCTGATACCAACCTGTCACACCCCGATATTTCCACGTATTGCCGGTGGGCCCGGTGGGGAGTATCGTGACGTAGTCGATGTCATCATAGTCAAACAACACAATTTTAAATGCACAGCGGAAGCAAAAGATAAATATATTACAAACCGATTCAAAAGTAACATCAATTATTACAAACGGATTGTAAGATGGATCCACAGGCGGATCTTAAAACATAAACATTGTTCAACAGACTTCAGACGCCTAGAACTTGCAAGATTCCTTATTTACGCCCTGAGCTTCCAGCCAATTACGTTCAGTACCTGTCACTTAACCTTTTTGGAAAATACGTCAGTTTACACTGGTAAATACAATTAACCGACTCATTTTAAAAAGAGTTTAAGAAAATTGATTTAGATGCACCAGGCACAAAAATATCTTTTATAACTTGGGACAATTATATAAAAGTAATCTTGTATACAGATTTACATGTTCGTTATACGTTCAGGGCCCGATGTAGAAACCGAGTCAAGATTAACAGACACGCCACAAGTATAGGCCCATAAAAGAGTGAGATACCGTTTCCCTTAAGCAACTGTCAGGTGTACGCCTACACCCCGTGCTTAAGACGTGGCCATTCTATTATAATGATGCCGAGGATATCCGGGACATGGTCATTAACCCCTAAAGGCTTTTATTTCAAACAATACAGATTAAAGCGGGTTACCTCAATAATTTAATCACAATACGATTAAACATTCAATATCCGACCAAGCGGTATTTTTATAATACCGTATCCCAAGCCCGTATAGGAAAAATAAGTTAAAAGTATTTACCTGAGCTAGCAATGCAATTTATACTCAGCCGTATATTCTAATCAGCAAGCACAAGTACTTCTACTGGGGCTCTTAATCTGGAACGAAGGTTTTATAATAACCTATTAGAATCCTAACGGGTCTTTAATTAAGCCTAAACTTAGACCGGTTAGTTTTAAAGAAAGATACGGTTCAAACGCATGATTAAGCGAAGACCGGAATAGAATGTGATTTAGACCCGACAAGTTTGAGGACTTGTATAATATGGGTAATCTCAACACATTCTGGATTTTGAGATAAAAATGATAAGGTTTGACCCGTTTCGGCTAATTTATGCAAACTAGTTACATAAACCGAACAGAACGCGTAAGAAGCGTAACGGGTAACCATAAGAGTCATATACAGGCTTCCTAAGTTAATATGCCTTAAATATATTGTGATATCAGTAGGATACCTTCCATTATGCCCAAAACGAGTTTAATCTCAATTTAAGCCCCGTAGGGGTATTTTGGTCATTTTAAAGATTATAAAAGAGATTAAATATAATTCAGAGGTTCGGGTCTGAATTAATCAGTAAAACAGCTTATTTTAACAGGTTATATCAGTTGGTGATAAGTCTTATATGACAAAATGGTTTTAAACCCATACTAGGTGTTTAATACGCGTAAAAAGCCGCTTTAAGCGATTTTCGGGTCATAACAGGAAATCTGAGTTTTCTGGTCAGTTTACAAGTTCAAAATATCTCATTTATTATATAAAATCAGTAGCAATTGGATTGGTGTCAAAATACTATATAGAACTCATTTTATAAACAAAAAGGGTATAATCGGTATTTACCGAATCAAGGCAATAACCTTAGGTTATGATCAGTTTAAAAATAATTAAAAATCTTCAAAAATCCCAAAATATTATATTACACCAGTGGGTAAAAGTTTTGGTGTCAAAAATTGGGTTTAGATAGGCTTTGCGCTAATTATGTCGTTTAATTAACAAAAAAGCTTTCTAATTACGCTATTGAGTATAACTCCTAATCTAGACCTCCATCTGATGTGAAATTTTAGGTACATGTTTATAAATTAGTAACGAAGATTATTGTCCTCTCACAATTCCAAAATTCTCTTTTTAAGGTCAAATGGGCATTATGGTCAACATTAAGCAATTAACGGAAACGTGTAAATGAATCGGACAATCAACGGGTCAATCACAGAGGGTTATACCATCATGTAACCTTGTCCTAAGGAAGCTATAAGGCATTTCTAAACCCATCTAAATTGGGTCAGAACTGAAGTAAAAGCAAAAGTCAAAGTTTTGTGACTTTCGGTTCCGAACCGAGCCTAAACAGAAAATTGTCGGATCAAACAAGCTTAGATCAGTTCTTATACTAATTATCAAGTTATATGAGTGATAAAATAGGTTACACGTCTTCTACATTGCTAATTACGTGTTAATTCACAAATTAGGTTTCTGTTGACTTTTTTTAATACAAACATTGACCCGACAAATGATCTAGTTAGAGCGGGAATCAGAGGGTGCCCTTTTAAGGGTTTATTGCCCACATAAATACCAACTTATAACTACTTTCAATTTGACTAAACATCAGACCATTAATGATTAATCGATAATTCAAACCTTAATTACGACGATTTGACTTTTAAGCTAATAACTAAGCAAAACTCAACTAAGGAAGGTTAAGGACACTTACCGAAGGCCTAATTACGACCAGGGATGCTTGGGGACTAATCTTATGCTCCAGGAAGTTCCACAAATGCAGGTGGAATGCATGATCAAAAAGTTGTAACATGAGGGGCCTTATATAGTGAGTTTGATCTCACTAGATCATGCCAAGCAAGCCTAGAATTGGTCCCAGATGTATACAAGTGTCCTCCTAAGCCTATAAACCAGTTTTGGCAGCCCTTGGTGGTGAAAAAGGGAAATATAAGTCGGTTAAACTCGTTATACAGGCACCTGTCCAATTTCTGTCGCTGGGGATGCCTTACGGACCGTAAGGCAAGACCTTTACGGTCCGTAAGCTATGTCCAGAAGGCAAAAATTTGTAACCTTTCAAGCTTCGAACAGGCAACTTAGGTATTACGAATTTGGGCCTCTATTATCAGTAGGGGGCCTCTTTATCATGTCTTAAACAGTTAAGACCACCTTGCCATGTTCTAAAGTTGCCTTGGATTCTTCTGAAAGGGCCATAAACGAAGGTTGTCGTGCACATCCTCATAGGATCCCATTCTTGTGTAATTTGAATGAATTATTACCAGAAATTACCGGATTGAATGTATATTAGATGTTTATAATATATATTAGGGTCTTGGGATTCATAATGAGGTCGTTCAGAGTTATAAATTAATATGTCGACACTTTTAAATCATGCCATACATCTTTAACTAGATCCGGGTTTATAACACTTTTGTCTTACATGACACGTGTCGTTATTTTATTGGACACAAATTTTCGAGGTGTTACATTATTTAAGGTGGAGTAATCTTTCCAACTACAGCTTAAAACAAATCTTAAGAAATATCTAATCCTTACAGCTAGTCGAACAACTCGACGATCCTGGGCAGCTGATGGTGATTTTTAATTGTTGCCTAAATAGGGTTGCAGTAATCAATGCATAAGCAAAATGAACCGTCTTTCTTAATTAATAATACTGGAAATTTCAGAATACTGAGTTAGGCTTTATGATCCTCTATCTTAAAACTCAGTTAATCAGGGTTTCGACTCTTCCAATGATGGTACTAACCGTCCTGGAGATTTCATGATAATGCAGCCTTATGTGGGATGTAAATCTTAACTCTACTTGCCTTTCAGGAGGTATACGATGTAGTCTTTGGAGAAGATAATCAAGACAAAATAAGGTTATAGAGATTTTCCAAATCTCAGGCTCTAGTTCATCTATCATTGTCTGTGTCAGATAAGTGACACGTTTACGTTGCGAGTCCACGGATTCCTTAATCAGAGACACTTACTTGGACAATTCCATTCTGGATATCTTCTTTTAATACCATTAGCTGACTTTAGTACTATATGACCATTGGTATGTCTTAGTGGTTCCATGCATTAAACCTCCATACTGATCAGGCATGGAAGCAATCTATGGGACACACTAGGTTACGCCAATCCTCATATGGTGCTTTTATCAAACATAGTTGGCACTCGCGGTTGATAGAAATCAATGAGAAAATAATTAAAATAACATATATTATCGTACTCTATTCGAAGAAAGAGTACTCTTAGATTTTTCAGAAGGATTATCGTCGAGAATAATAGGGACGGTCTCCATGGTTTCCTTGGTAGGTCCTACCTTACTTAATATCTAGAGTTCTTACTAGTATCATTAAAAGTTTGCTAAGCTTATGGTCTATGTAAGACTGATTATTGCATGTATTAAAAACATGACACTTAGCAGAAATTATCATTGATATATGATAAGGAATGTACCTGATGATATTATTAATATGTACTGCCTCTGGTATTCATCAGGTAGTTTAGGCATTTCCCTTCTTAGCATCTTCAGGCTTCTTGGTTTTATTTGGACAATTAGTTTTGATGTGCCCTATTTCATTGCAACCATAGCAGGTTGCGTCCTTTATGTCTTGGCACTCCAAAGTTTTGTGCCATTCTTTATTACAAATTCCACAAGGGTTAACTTGTGAATCTAAAGTGCCTTTCCCTTTAGTCGCCTTCTTTGGGCAGTGAGTCTTTATATGTCCTTTCTCGCCACAACCATAGCATGTGGCGTCTTTCAAGTTCTTGCATTCATGAGTCTTGTGATCTGTCTCCTTACAGATACCACATCCCCTGTTCTGTTCACGGAAGCATTTTCCGAAGTGCTGTTTACCGCAGGTTCTACATTTGGGTTTTACCTCATTCGGCTTGGACTGGTTATAGATCGAACCGGTCTTACCCTTTTTGTAACCCTTATTTGGGGTATTATCACACTTTCGTTTATGATCCTTTAATACTCGGTCCACGGCTTTGTTTACGGCTGTATCTAACAAAGCCTGTAACTCGGTGCCCGTTAAGTTCAGTCTTGCATTATTATTCTGATCAACTGGATGGTTATGAGCTTCAGATGAGTCAGCCATGGTGAAGCTTTGAAGGCTACAAACCAAGTAGTGATAATTTGTTTAATTATATGGTGAATCGTCGAATTTGATAATTAAATTTCCATGGTGTAAATAAACCATATAGGCCAATAGATAGTATAAAATTTATTTTGATTATGTTTTGCCTAGGTTTTTAATTAAACCATCTTTGGCATTTAAACGGAATCTAATCCTTTATTTTTATTAGACAGGGGACATAAGTCACAACTCTCAATGTCGTACAGACATTTTGTATAACGCAAAGGCTTGTTTTAAAGGACATTTTTTTTAGATGGCACAAAGGCCTTGTCACAGGGATAATTTAAAGCATAATCAATGATCCTTTGGATCGGAAAAATTTCATAGTTCATTGCCTTTTGGCAGGAAGTTATGAAATAAAACTATCTTTGTCATGAATACATCTTTGCCCGTAGGTATACATCCCAAATGGATGTTTTGATGTGTACATTATGTTCGACGTTTATTAGCCATGGTTCATATTGATCATTTATGCTAAATAAGGGGGTTTGGAAATTCCCCATATAAAGATGACAAGTGTGATTTTATCGCATCATTGTTTTCAGGAGTGTTAACATGTTTTCAGATGTTAACAAGGATCTGAATCTCTTTTTAAACAGGTTTTACCATCATAGCTAGGTCTCTAATGACATTCAAGCTAGGTTACACCCTTTAAGATTCTTTTTAATATATATATACAGGCAGATCATTTACAAAAAGGAATGATATTTTAATTAATTTCATATATTATATTCATATATAATGATATAAATGAAATTTAGATAAAACATTCCAATGATTTTAAAAGAGGTACAGAATTTCCCTAAACGGGACTTGAAAGAAATAATGTTGTCCACGAAGGGACTAAAAGATAAATATGTCCTTATAAGGACTACTAAGGAAACGATCTTCAGCAAAAGAAGTTTCTTCTCCACTTTATTTCTGAATGTTTTCTCCTTTGTTGCACTTTTATCCTAGCCGCGGTACGAAGCTCGCCATTTATAGGCTTCGGATGGGGAGAATTTCCATTACGGCTTCTTTGCTTGGCGACATATTAAAGAAATATATAAAATCGAAAGCAATAGTTTTCTGAATAGGGATGAAAGCATTCCTATGTTAAGTCTAGACTTAGAAGGTCAAGGATTGTGCTACTGTGTCATTGAGATTAAACACAAAAGGCTAGTGTTTAATTCACTCAATGTTGGCTCTGATACCAACCTGTCACACCCCGATATTTCCACGTATTACCGGTGGGCCCGGTGGGGAGTATCGTGACGTAGTTGATATCATCATAGTCAAACAACACAATTTAAATGCATAGCGGAAGCAAAAGACGAATCACATTACAAACCGAATAAAAAGTAATATCAAAGTATTACAAACGGACTGTAAAGGATCCACAGGCGGATAAAAAGTTAAAAAGATAATGGTTCAACAGACTTTAACATCTTAAGCTTGCAAGACTCTTTAGTGATGCTAGGAGTAGCCAGCCTATTCCGTTTAGTACCTGCACTTAGCCTTTTTGGGAAAATACGTCAGTTTACACTGATAAATACAATTAACCGACTCGTTTTGAAAACAGTTTAAGAAAATTGATTTGAATGCTCAAGGCACAAAATATCTTTTTTAATTGGGGATATTATTTAAAAATAATATTGTATACAGTTTTACTTATTTGTCGTCCGTCAGGGCCGGTTAGAAGAGCCGGACAAGATTAACTAACACGCCACAGGTATAATGCACACAGGGTTGATTCCTTAAAGTGGGTTACCAGTTTTTACATATGCAACTGTCAGGTGTACGCCTACACCCCGTACTTAGGTCGTGGCCATTTCAATGAATGATGCCAAGGATATCCGGGACATGGTCATTAACCCTCCAAGGGCCATATACCAAATAAAACAGATTAAAATGGGATATGTAAATATATTAATCACAATCCGATTTAAACAACTACATACCCGACCAAGCGGCATTATTATAATACCGTATCCCAAGCCCGTATAAGGGAAAATAAGTTAAAAGTATTTACCTGAGCAAATATTCAAATTTATCTCTACCGTATTCAATCAGCAAGTGCAGATAGCTTTCACTGGTCTCCTAATTTGGAACGAAGGTTTTTATAACCTATTAGATTCCTAACGGATCTTAATTAAGCCTAAACTTAGACCGGTTAGTTTTTAAAGGAAGATATACGGTTCAAAACGCACGATTAAGCGAAGACCGGATTAGAATGAGGTTTAGACCCGAAAAGTTTGTATACTTGTATAATATGGGTAAACTAAACACATTCTGGATTTTGAGATAAAAATGATAAGGTTTGACCCGTTTCGGCTAATTTATGCAAACTAGTTACATAAACCGCACTGAACGCGAATAATGCGTAACGGGTAACCAAATGAGTCATGAACAGGTTTCCTAAGTTAATATGCCTTAAATATGTTGTGATATCAGTAGGATACCTTCCATTATGCCCAAAATGGATTTAAACTCAAATTATGCCTCGTAGGGGTATTTCGGTCATTTTAAAGGTTATAAAAGAGTTTAAATATTTATCAAAGTTTCAGGTCTGATATAATCAGTAAAAATATTTATTTTTATAAGTCATAATAGTAGGGTATTGAATATATGTGAAATTTATCTTTTATAACCAAACTATGCACCGTAGGGGCATTTTAGTAATTTTACATAAGCTTTAAAGGTCAAAATTTGAATTCTGAGTTCAAAAATTTTGCTTACAGTTTAATTATAAAAATTTACTAAAAATATCAGTAGGTATTAAATCTTATATGTTTAAAATAGTTTTAACTCATACTATGCGCTTAAAACGCGTAAAAGTCGGTTTTAAGCGATTTTCGGGTTTAAATAAGAAATCTGAGTTTTTGATCAGTTTATAAAGTTCAAAATATTTTATTTATCTTATAAAATCAGTAGCAAAAAGTTTGGTATCAAAATATTATGTAAAACTCATTTTATTAAAAAAAAAGGGGGTATAACCGACATTTACCGAATTATAGCAAGAACCCTATGTTATGCTCAGCTTAAAAATAATTAAAAATCTTCAAAAATCCCAAAATATTATATTACATCAGTGGGTAAAAATTTTGGTGTCAAAATTTGAGTTTAGATAGGCTTTATGCTAATTACGCCGTTTAATTAATAAAAAGCTTTCTAATTACGCTATTGAGCATAACTCTTAATCTAGACCTCAAACTGATGTCAAATTTTTAGGACAAGTTTATAAATCAGTAATAAAGGTTTTTGTCCTCTCAAATTTTCAAAAATCTCGTTTTAAGGTCAAAAGGGCATTATGGTCAACATTTAGGCATATAACGGAAACATGCACATGAATCGAATAACTAATGAACCAAGTTGTATAACCTCAGAGGGTTACACTAATCTATAACCTGGTCCTAATAGAGCTTTAAGGCATGTCTAAACTATGCTACATTGGGTCAGAACTGAAAGTCAAAGCAAAAGTCTAATTTTGCGACTTTCGGTTCCGAACCGAGCTTAAACTGAAAATTGTCTGGTTGAACATGCTTAGACATTTTCTTACATTAATTACCAAGTTATAAGAGTGATAAAACAGATTCCATGGCTTCTACATTGTTAATTATGCGTTTAATTGAAATTTAGCTTTCTGTTGATTTTTTTACAATTAACTTTGACCCGACAATTGGCCTAGTTAGAGTGGGAATCAGATGGTGCCCTTTTAAGGGTTTATTACCCACATAATTACCAACTCAAAGCTACTTTCAATTCGAGAATTGACTGGACCATTAGTGATTAATCACTAAGTCAAACCTTAATTATGACGGTTTGACTTTAGGCCATTAAACTAATTAAAACTGAATTAAGAAAGGTTAAGGAAGCTTACAAAGGTCCTAAGCACGATTTTGGAACTTAAGGAAACTTGCTTGAAGATCAGGAATGCTCCAGAGATATATTTGAAGTGCAATTGAAATGAGCAAGGACGATGGTTGCCACAAGGAGCTCTTATATAGGACTTTAGATGCAACAAGATCACTCCACAATAGTCTATGGATGTTCCTTGATCATTTACAAGTGTCCCTATGCATGAAAAACCATCAAACAAGCCCCTAGAATCGAATACAAGGCTTCTAAGGCGGTGCAACTTGCTAAACTCGCATCTGTGCATGAAATTTGTCCAGCTCAGGCCGTCGCGTCGCGCGAAGGCAGAAGGCCTCAGTGGTGGCGCAGCGCCAGCACCTCAGTTACCACCCAAACAAGTTTCAATTAATGACATTTCACCCCCTGGACCTCCTAAAACGTAATTTCTTCCATTTTAAGCACTTTTAACTTATATAATTTATATTTCTATGATCCATGAGATATAACCAAACACCGTTAGGTCCGATTTTGTTAAATGATAATCGAAAACATAAGTTTTGCCTTGTTGACGCTTTTAACCCCTTACTTACGAATGTTCGCGTATCTTTCTCATACGATATCGAAACCTTGTGAAATTTTTATCACTTATTCTAGTGAGCATAATTAATCGTTAAAAATCTTCGGGTTTGCTAAAAGGTCACTCGGAGGTGTAAGTTAAACATGTTGACACTTTTAACCCTTGTGGTTTGTAAACTTTCCCTTTCTTCCACAAATGGCTTCATACGCTTCATATTTCATTCGTTTAAGGTTATAAACATCGTGTAGGGTTGTTGAAAGGCATAATTATCAAATGTTGACACTTTGTATCCTTATATACATATACTTTCTTTGTTTGTCAACTTTAGTCCCTCATAATCAATCCGTTACACGTTTAAAGTCCATGACACGTGTCGATACTATATTGGACATGATTTTGCGAGGTGTTACATTGACAATTACATTTTCAAAAACCAAATTTTAGTTACAACTGATTATATGTTATGGTGTTATTCCATAAGGCGTAATCTTTTAGTTTAAAACACAATCCCAATTCCCAACACCCTAAATAAAGTAATGACGGTAAAATCGATGATGCAAATGTAACTCGAGAATAAAAAACAAACCTCTTTCTTAACAGGTTCTTCCTTCTCGGATAGGGTCAGTTCAATATGACAAGGAAAAGACATGTAAGCTGCAAAACAAACAGATTACATATTAAATTTAGTGTGTATTGATTTAGGTCCAATACTTTACTATTGTCTTTATTATAAACCTCATTAATAGAGGAGACGAAATCATTTAAGTCGCTACAGAGCATCAAAATACACAAATTAAACAACAAAAACCAACGATTACACTAACCCACAAAAATCATATTTTCGAAACTGTGTACCTCATAAAGATCCTCCGCCGCTTTCACATTATCCTCTCCCAAAAAATTACCCGTTGTAATACTCAGTATTACCATCCATCATAATTTCATTAACCTTTTCAACTTCCACCGTTCCTCCTATTACCGGACCCTTACCGTCCTCCGTCGAACTGCCGGTGCCGGAATCGGACCCCATAACCAGGTCCGGTGAGCCAGGTTTACTGAAAAACATCTCAATATATAGTCAAAGATTTAGGAAGATATTACCAATAACACTTAAACAGTACATTAATGGCCGTTTCATCGCCTGAAAAACCCTAAATCAAATTCTTAAATCGAGAACTTCGCCTGTTTGTTCGATTCGAATCCAGCGAACTTCACCTGTTTGTTCGATTCGGATCCTGATTTCGTCGTCCGGCAGTTTGTTCTTCATCGAGATCCTGCAATGAAACGGCGATTCAGTCATCCGGCAGTTGTTCTTCATCGAGATGGATTATTTTCATTAGAGGATTTTTTTTTATATAGTGTTTATCTTTGAAACTGATACAGAGACTTTTAGGGGAGTACAAATGATAAACGTATTGATTAGTTTCCATATGTTTAATATGAAAGTTTCCTATTTTACCCTTTAGATTAAAATTTAAATTAAATTTATTATACCTTTAATTACAATTGTGCCATTGATCTAAGATCTATCATCTACAAAATCAAGGGTCCAGATAAGTTCACGCGGTTCACTCTTGGGATTTTGTTCACGTTTGAACCTAATCCTTATCCCGTCTACTTAATATATATATATAAAGTTTGGTGTTTTAACTCTGATAAATATTTCCTAACTACGGTCCTGATGTCTCATTTCCGGGGCAAGGGGTCGGGGGTTGCGACAGAAGGTGGTATTAGAGCTACAGCCACTGGTTTAAGCCAATGAAGTGTTCTGCTGACACTTAAATTTTAATCAATTTGTGTTAGGAAATAATCTATGTGATTATGTGTAAATATGTATATTATTTTGTGTTATTTGACAATTTGTTAGTTTACAGTATGAGTGAGCAATGTACATCTGACGCTTATCATCAATTAGCTAGTTCCCCAAAAGATGAAGGAACCTCATCTTAGCCAAATGCCTTAGGATACTCAACTGATACTAAGGAATGAATATTAATCTTTAAGGCACAGTCTGAGGAGTCGTTCCCTTCTAAAAAGAGAGGATGGTTTAGTAGAGGAGCGCATGAGAGGAGGAAAATAATGAAGAAATGACAACAACAGAGGGCATTAGTGAAAGCCAATAGGGAAGTAAATGCACAAACCCAGGAAGCAGTTAATAGACCACTATGGGAAGAGGAACTTGATAGGCAATTAGCTGATTTCCAATTGTTAGCCACTGCAGTAGTAGACTCTAATGTGAACCAAATAGCTGAACCACCATTGTTACCCTTATTCTCAGACCAACAAATGCTAGATCCAAAACAGGAAGACCAGTTCCTAATCCTAGATGTCGACCCCTATGAGATCCCCAGAATTCCCCTACTAAACCCCATAGTTCAGTGTACCAACCTGAACCCTTTAGACCCATTCTGGAACAGTGCCTAGTATAAGCATAGTATAATATGTAACCCATACCCTTACGGACACACCATACCTTGATACCCTGACCTAGTACCAGCACCATTACCTCCCATGAGTGAAGAAAATATGCAGAAACTTCGCCAATGGGGCAATGAGTTAGTTGAAGAAGGAGATATAATTCGTCAAATAAGAAAGAAGCTCGTGTGGAAGCATGTCGAGCGTGAGATACATGATTGGATACATGACACCTAGAATAATATATAGATATGTGTGTAATTTTGTATTTTGAAAATATATATTGGTTGGGAGTTGGCTACAAAGTCTATTTTTCCTACAAAGTGTAAAAAGTCAAAAAACACCATAATCTCAACCATAAAACACAATCAAAACCTACAAATAACAAAGTGAAGATTACTAAAATGCCATATTTGTGGGTATTGTGTTGTGTTTGGGATGATAAGGCTTTGATTATCGAATGACTAACATTAGTGTGTTTTATGTTGATTATCATGTTGTGTTTTATATTCATAGTTCTACGATGGTGTGTTTGAAGCTTTTATAGACTGTTAAGGTTTGAATATTGTGTTTTATTGATCTTCACTATGTTATTTGTGGGTTTTAAGTGTGTTTTATGGCTAAAATTGTGGTGTTTTTATAACTTTATACACTTTGTAGGAAAAATGGACTTCGTGGCCGAACTCCACCCAATATATATGTATATATATATATATATCAACTAGAATAGATTAAATGATTTAATCTATTGATTAAATGAGTGAAATTGAAGAGAAGATTAAATGAGTGAAATTGAAGAGAAAAAAACAGGCGCGTGGGTTTGTGTAAGGGCATTCTAGTCAATTAAGGACAATACTTTCTCTCTCCTCCAATTCCCCTACATTTTTTCAACGTTAATAGCTTTTTCGTATGACATTATTTTTTATAAAAATTGCACCAAAAAACGAGCGCTTTTTATCTTTAAAACGAGTATACTATTGCTATATTTTCGAATTTTTTTTCTTCGAAAACCCAGTTGCGTAAAACGCAATGGAAAAAAAAACGTAAAAAATGACTTTTTTTTTTGTAAAACGCAATACACCAAAAACACAAAGAAATGTCTTATTTGTAAAACGCAATGGCCAGAAAACAAAAGGAAATGTCTTATTTCTAAAACGCAATAGCCTAAAAACACAAAAGAAAGTGTACTTTCTAAAATGCAATGGACTGAAAACACATAAAAATGTGTTTTACCTAAAATGCAATGCACAAAAAACACAAACAAATGTCTTATTTCTAAAACACAAAGGCTAGAAAACACTTAAAAATGTATGTTTTCTAAAACGCAATGGCCTAAAAACACAAAAGAAAGTGTAATTTCTAAAACGCAATGGACTGAAAACACATAAAAATGTGTTTTACCAAAAACGCAATGCACAAAAAACACAAAGAAATGTTTTATTTATAAAACGCAATGGACAGAAAACACTTAAAAATGTCTTTTTTTCTAAAACGGAATGGACTGAAAACACATATAGATGTGTTTTACCTAAAACGCAATGTACAAAAAACACTTAAAAAATGTGTATTTCTAAAACGCAATGGCCAAAAAACACATAAAAACGTCTTATTTCTAAACGCAATGGCCTAAAAACACAAAAGAAAGTGTTCTCTCTAAAACGTAATGGACTGAAAAACATAAAAATGTGTTTTACCTAAAAGGCAATGACTAAAAACACTTTAAAAATGTGGTTTTCTAAAACGCAATGGCCAGAAAGTGTTCTCACTGTCTACGAAAATGAGACAATTTCCAGAAAATTAAATTTTCTGATTCAGTTTTATTAAAGCAATTTAATAAAAAAAAAAATTCTGCAAAATTCGACCCTAGCCAGGGGCTCTGCTCCTTGGACCTTGCTCCCAGTGGCACTGCCCCCGGACCCCCGCCAAGGGGGCGTTGCCCCCTTGGAACCCCTGTAGAACGCAATGACTCAATTTAAAAACTTAGATTGTAAAAATGCAATTCAAGAATTTCTTACATGGATCAAAGCCGATTTGTTCAACGATTGACGAAATTTGAATGATAGAAACACTTATCAGCGATCAAATCGAATGGATCGAGTGATTCGCTTCAAATTCACGGGAAAAAATGAGATATTGTATGAAGTTAAACTGGTTTCTTCAAAAAAGTTGAAGAACACGTTGATTGGGTGTTTGAATCATTGATTGGTGACGAAAATCGCACTATAATGTAGTGATTATTGAGATAGAAAGTGAAGAAAAGGTTGAAGATGGTGGGTTTTGAAGTTATTGGGGGAGAAGAAGGAAGAAGATTGGATACGATTGACTAAAATACCCTTCCTCTTTATTTTAAAATTTGCCACATGTCATAATCCTATTGCTTCTTATCCTTCCTAGCCAAAATAAACTTTCTATTTGATCATCCCCCTATGTCAAAACACCAAATTTAGAAGATATGTTGGCTATTGTTAGCGATTAAAGTTAGGTAAAAATTTAGAAATAAGTAGTAAGAGCTATTTGTCACAAGATTTGGTAATGTTATAAATAATAGAGTGAATGGCAAGGATTGTCCTTTATCTTTATACCCATTTGCAGGCGCTGTCCTTTATGTTTAAAATTGACGAGTTTTGTACTTTATGTTTTCAAATCATACACGTTTTGTCCTTTAGGCCTAACCTAGTTAGTTTTTTCAGTTAAATTTGGTCATGTGTGATTTTTTATTAATTCATATTTGCAGGGACTAATTGGGTAGATAATATAAATGTTTTTTATTTCACTAAATCCTTGAAATACCCTAATCTCTCTCTCAAAATTCTCCAGACCTCAGACCTCGTGAATGTTAAAAACCCACAAACACTCCTCTCATATCCATCATCTTATCATTTTCACCATCCAAACAATGAAGAAACACGACGATTGTCTGAGTGGCGCCGGAGTTGAGGTCGGCGACGATTGCCTGAGTAGCGGTTCAAATCAGGTGGTTTTGGCGAAGATCAAAGGATTTTGGGTGTTAAACCAAGTGGAAAGATTCATAAGTGATGTTTTGGATTTTTGTGGTTGAATTTTAGATCTAAAATGTTGTAATGTTGATGTGTTAAGATTGCAACGGTGGTGGGTAGTTATGGTGTGGTTGCAGCATTGGTGGGTGGGTGGGTGGTGATGGTGGGGTTGCAACGGTGGCGGCGACAGGTGGTGGAGTGATGGTGGGTGGAGATGTGTGAGTGGTGGGGCTGATAAAGAGAGGGGAGGAGTGGTGGTCGCGTAATAACACCGGTGGGTTGTTCCGGTGAATCGGGTGTTGAAAACCGTCGGCTCCGGTGCTAGAAAACATGATTCGGAAGCAGAGAGTGACGTCGAATATACCCAAAATCAAAAGGGTGAATATCAGATGAATTGACGTCTTCATTTTGACTTGAGTCAACACGAGTCAACTCAGAGTTTGTAACAGATTGAGTTTAAGTAAATCAAACCTCTTTGGTTCTTGTTCATTGTTGTGAAAAGGTCCGGATTATATGATGTTTAGAGACACATAAGGTGCGATTAATGAATGAAGATTTGGGGGATCTAGCAATTGAGATGTTGAAGAAATAGGGGGCATATACCAGACGATTATTGACTGTTTGTTCTGGTTAGTTATTAATATCTTTGAGTTTTGATAGTGTGACGATTGATTGATTAGTGTCGGTGTTGTAATGGAGAAAGAGACGAAGAAGACGATGGCAATGGCAAATTTAACTGAAAAAACATTTATATTATCTACACAATTAGTCCCTGCAAATATGAATTGACAAAAAAGTCACACATGACCAAATTTAACTAAAAAAACTAACTGGGTTAGGGCTAAAGGACAAAACGTGTATGATTTGAAAACATAAAGTACAAAACTCGTCAAATTTAAACATAAAGGACAGCGCCTGCAAATAGGTATAAAGATAAAGGACAATCCTTGCAATTCACTCTAAATAATAAACTTATCACTTATGGATGTAATTCATACTTTAGTAAAGTTTAGAAGTTATTTGTATGTGTGTGTATAAATGTATTAAAAAAACTATATATTAATTGAATACGAATTTCGAATTGAAAATCATAAATTGGTATTTGATTCGAATTCGATTACTAGACTCGAATAAAATCAATTCGATTTAAACCTTCATAATCGAATTTCAAAATTTTTGAGTCCGAGTCAAATTCTGAACACCCATGTATAGAGGATTTACCATATGTATAGAGGTTTTAAATTGAAATAGAGTCAATTGCCAAAATCGTCCTTGAGGTTTGGGCTGATTTGCCATTTTCGTGCAAAATTAGGGCTGTAAACGAACCAAACGTTCGGCGAACAGTTCATGAACCGTTCGGCTAGAAGTTCGTTTATGTTCGTTCGTTTATTAAACAAACGAACACGAACAAGAAATTTCATTCGTTTAGTTAAATGAACAAACATGAACAGAGGTTGCCTTCGTTCGTTTATGTTCGTGAACGTTCGGTAACGTGTTCGCTTGTGTTCGATAGTTCATTAGTGTTTTTAGTATATTATATTTATTTAAATATATCAAAATTCTGACAAATTAAATATCTAATTAGTGTCAGTGTAGTTCATGAATGATTGTTTGTGTTCGTTTGTTTCCATTTGTGTTCATGAACATTAGTTTGTGCTCATTTGTGTTCGTCAACGTTCGTTGCCTAAAATTAACAAACAAACACAAACGAACACGAACAAGTTCATTTCCTTAACAAACGAACACAAACATAAAATCTCGTTCGATAAGTGTTCGTGAACGGTTCGCGAACACATATATTTTTTAACAAACGAACATGAACAAGGTGTTGTTCATGTTCGTTCGGTGCGTTTACAGCCCTATGCAAAATGACACTTTTGTACCAAATTGCCCCCAACGTTTGTAACTTTTTCCATTTTCATCCAAACCACTAACTTAGTTTATTTTTTCTGTTAAGTTGAGGATATTTTGATGAAACTGTCAAATATAAAACCACAGGGACGATTTTAACAATTTACTCAAACCCTTTTTAATTTTTTTATTTAATTATTTTTGTTACATATATATAATAAAAAAAAATTCAATTGAACTGATTGTGAAGCATCAGTACTTCCAGCCAGAAATATTCTGAGTAAAGTACTTTTATTAAACTATAACGGAAATCAAAATATTATTTGTGAATTTCAAAGCAAGAAACAATAGAATTTGGGGGAAATTTTTATTACAAAATTTTGATATAATCAACCGAACTAGGTATGATCAATCAGTGAGCAAGAAATGTTATTGTGTAAAGTAATGATTTCATTAGACTATAATTGCAATCAA
The DNA here is from genome assembly GCA_030545235.1 of Helianthus tuberosus. Lineage (NCBI taxonomy): Eukaryota > Viridiplantae > Streptophyta > Magnoliopsida > Asterales > Asteraceae > Helianthus > Helianthus tuberosus. The sequence goes on from CM060410.1 coordinate 14,850,142, forward strand.
AATAACATTTATGAATTTCAAAATAAGATACAATATAATGTGGGGGGAAATATTTATTACAGAAACGACCATCTTGTTTCTCCATGTAAACAAACGTCGGCCGCTATCATCCCAGGTGGTAATTGGTATCAATGATGTTGCAAGTCCATCACCACTAAAATACCCTTCTATTACCTGATTTAACAGAAAAAATAACTGTGTTAGAGTCAAAGGACATACCGTGCAAGATTTTAAAACAATAAGTACAAAGCTCGTCAATTTTAAAGACAAAGGACACCGCCTGAAATTTGATATATAGATAAAGAACAAAATTTGCAATTCACTCTTTATAAAATTTAAAACATCTTTCACCTTAACAGAAAAAATAAACTTAGTTAGTGATTTGGATACAAATTTCTAAAAATTATATGACAAAACTATCAAATTTTTTTCTAAAAACTCCATGTATATTTTTTTTTATTATATATGTAACAAAAATAATTAAATAAAAGAAATTAAAAAGGGTTTGAGTAAATTGCCAAAATCGTCCCTGTGGTTTTATATTTGTCAGTTTCATCCAAATATCCTCAACTTAACAGAAAAAATAAACTAAGTTAGTGGTTTGGATGAAAATGGCAAAAAAGTTACAAACGTTGGGGGCAATTTGGTACAAAAGTGTCATTTTAGACGAAAATGACAAACGTGCCCAAACCTCAGGGACGATTTTGGCAATTAACTCTTCTTTCATCTAAATTTATTAATAGTTTAATTTAATACCGTGCTATCTTTTCACTCAAAATCAGTTCAATTACTAATTTGAAATCGTTGGTCCAAGTGTTCAACTACTACTCGTAAAAAGCTACTGTCCACTCAATAGCGATTCAATCCAATAAATCGATAAGGAGTTCAGTACCGGTTCTATGTATGGGTCGGGTTTTAACAACATTGTATTGTATCCAACTACCACTCATCCACCCCATGCCATAGCATGGTGCAATAATTTGTGTACCTTATCAGTCAGAGCTAAAGATAATGTGACATGACTTTCACCTCTCTGGTCGGTCCCATAAGCAATTAATTATAATGAATAGTGAATGCGCCCAATTGTCAAATTTCATTATCGCTAATAATAAATTAAGTTTATCATCATTTTGATGTAAAAACAAGCCATTAGAGCGTAGCTCTAATCGTTGCTAAAGACATGTTTACCACATAAATTATAAAAAAAGATCTCCTTACCCTTTTTATGTTTTTACTGATTTTGTTTTTTACTTACTTTGAAAAAGGAAAAAACTATACAAAAAAAAAAAAAAAAAATTATATAAACATGCAATTACAACATTTATTGTGATTTATGATTATGTTGGGAGCTACTGTGTCAACAATCTTGCCTTTAAATCATTAAATGATGCCGCTGTTGCTGCTTTTTTTTTCAAATTTGAAGTTCAAACAAGAGGAGTCAAGTTATTCTACAAAGGCTTCTAATTGTAAAAAGTGTAAGAATGATTTATAGAGTGACAAGTGTCCAATAACCTAAAACTAAACCACTACATCACCACCAAAAACCTAAACACCCATCCTCACCCCACCACCACCCAAAAACCTAACCCCCCCCTCCACCCCCCAAAAACCTAAAAAAAAAAAAAAAAAAAAAAAAACTAAACACCCACCCCCACCCAAAAACCTAAACCCCCACCCCCTCGGCAAAAAAAAAAAAAAAAAAAAAAAATTTTTGGGTGGGTGATGTGTGGTGGGGGGGGGGGGGGTTGGTGGTGGTGGATGTTTAAGGTTTTTTTTTTTTAGTGGGTTTTTTTGTGTAGTGGGTTTTTTTAGGTTATTGGACACTTGTCATTCTATAAGTCCTTCTTACAATTAGGATCCTTTGTATTTGATCCTAATCCCAAACAAGAGTAAGGGGCTGTTTGGTAGCCTCTTAATGGAACCATTAAGAGGTTACATCTGAATCGGCCAGATTAAGAGTGTTTGGTTCACCGAAACAAAACATCTGAATGGCTGAATGAGAATCGTTCAGTTTTATAACATCGCTGAATGAAAAAGAAGACACCTCTACCCTTATTCGCGTCTCCCTTTCTCCACATACCTTTACCCTCATCCACAGCACAACCTCATCGTTCTCTCTGGCGATATTCAGACTAATATCACTACTAGAAAATTGGGCAATTGTGACCAAAATTTGCTACAAAAAAAAATGATAGCAAATTTAGCCACCGATTTGCTACGAAAATGAAAATAAGTGTATTTACCATGATATGGTAGCAAAGTGGTTGCAATTTTTGTCACCTTTTTATTTTCGGTGGCAATTTGTGGAAATGATACGCAAAAACTTGAAAAAAAAGGTATTTGCTAATTGTGACCATGTTATTGGTGACAACATGAAAAAATTCAAATAGGCGTATTATTTTTTTTAGTGGATCTGCGCGCTTCAAAAGTTAATTAGGGTTCCAACCAAATAACTCCCCTCCCAAAATTTTAATCCTTGCTTCTCACCCGCTCCCCTACGTCTCACCAAATTCTCGTAATTAGGGTTCCTAATCTCCATGAAAATCCACTCGTAAGGTACAAATCCTCCACTCTTTCTTGATTTCTGCACTTGATTTAACTGTATTGTCAACTAAAATCACTTTGATTTCACCAATTTCGAGCGCCCCTGATCGGTGAGATTGGTGAAGGCTCATGGTAAGGTCGAACTTCCGACTGATGATGACATGGGGAACAGTGAAGTCGGGCATAATGCTCTTGGTGCCAGACGAATTTTTGCTCAAGGGTGATTTCTCTAACCCCCTTTCATTTTTCGTCATTGATTTTTGATAATTTGATGTTTGGTATTACATTACTGGTAAAATTCTTGTTGAATAATTTGCATCTATTATGAAAGAGAATACAAAATTAAGCTTCACAATCAAATGAGCTGATCATATGCAGTGTCAAATTTGTGTGGTTTTGGTCATTCTTTGGTGATTTATCATCTATGTTGCATATTAGATATGTTTGGATGAACATAAAATTTGATCACATTACAAAAGGAAAATATCACTAAAATGTAAATTGGGGATATATAGGATTCTGGTTTGTTTTCTATTTAAAAACGACATAAGGGTTCTTAAGTTGTTACAATAATGATCCTTGATTGTTGATTATGTTTACTAACAAGATTATACTTGTTCAACTAGTGCAAAACTTATTGATAATGCTCTTGCCTCTGGAAAAATTTACGAAGACGAAGGTTTCAGTGACATTAAAGAATCTTTCGCAAATAACACCTTGCACCTTATTGGATTGATGAGTGATGGGGGCGTGCACTCGCGCCTTGATCAGTTACAGGTGTGTAAGTTTCAGCATATAACCAGACCAACAACAATCTATCTACTGAAGTAGGGGTGCAAACGAGCCGAGCCGAGTCCGAAATCAACCAGGCTCGAGCTCGAGCTCATTTAACATATGAAAGCTCGAGCTCGGCTCGAAGGTAATTTTTCAAGCTCGAACTCGGCTCGGGCTCGGGCTCGACTCGTTTAGTATTTATTAATTAATTTTTATTAAGTATAATTATTGTTATACATATAATTTAGTTATTTTTTTATATTTATATAAATGGTAAATATTATTATTTAAATATATGTTTAGTATATTAATAAAAATATATATAAAAAGAAAGCTCGTTAAGGCTCGCGAGCTGGCTCGAGCTCGATAAGCAAAGCTCGGGCTCGGGCTCGAGCTCGTTTAAGCTCGGCTCGTTCGAGCTTTTTTTCAAGCCGAGCTCGAGTAGCTCGGCTCGTTTGCACCCCTACTTTTTATTGATAACCATCATGTCTAACTTATTGGTCAGCAGTTGCTGCTCAAAGGTGCTAGTGAACGCGGTGCCAAGAGGATACGTTTTCATGTACTTACTGATGGCCGTGATGTTGTGGATGGTTCAGGTGTTGGCTTTGCAGAGACACTTGTAAAGGATCTTGCAGAGCTACGTGGGAAAGACATTGATGCGCAGGTTACATCGGGTGGAGGTCGCATGTATGTCACCATGGACCGTTATGAGGTAACTCATACATGTTTATAAGTATGAACCTCTTGAAAAAAAGTTTTACACATGTTCATAAGCTGTGTGGAAATGTCTCTGCACAATTGTTTATAACTTTTACATGTTTATATTGTCTTCTGACCCAAACAGTTTATACAATATTTATACCTTCTTGGAGGTTAAAAATCTGATTTTAATCATACCTTGAATGATCTTGATTTTATTCATACATATATCGGGTTAAAAATGTATCTTTTTGTTGAAAATTGTAATCTGTTATTTCTCCACTGCTGGTTTAGAATCAATTGTCGAGTTTTGTTGTTATAAAGTATTTCTCCACTGCTGGTTTAGTTTATGTTAATGATAATTAATTTGTTAATATGGCATTACATGTACAGCTCTTGGGGTTGAGAAAGTGCAAGGAAATTCATACATGCATATAGGTATACATAAATTAATTTTTTTAATGTTCATTAGCACACATTGGAGAAGTTTGGTTCAGGATATAGAGGTTCTTGCTGTCAACTCATCAGCACTAGGAAATTCAAAGGTGATGACACCAGAAACTCTGCTTCAGTTAATATCAGATGATCATGTCTGAAGGAAAAAAAGCGAATTATTTGCAAGAAATTCACACATTAATGTCTTCATCTGCTGGTATCTCTCATAAAGTCAGTGGTTCTTCACTGTGGATTCTTATTGATCTTGCGCTTCAAGACGCCATGGATGGTTCACAGGTCGATACAACAAGCGCCATCGAAATTATCACACGTAAGTTTATATCAATAATATAAACCACATTTAATCAGAAAGTTTGAATAAAGATTTTATGTTCTCTTATTACAGGTCATGGAAAAGCTCTTCAAGAGTTACATGGAACCAGTTGGCACGAGTGTTTTCGGTCTTTGGATGGCGCTCTTCGGCTTGTTCAGAGGGTTCGGATTTCTATCAAATTTAATCTTTTTTTGTGTATCAAAACAACCTGCAAATTTGGATGTTTAATCGTCTTGTTTGTTTTCAGGAAAGAGATCCCATTGAAGGTCCTATGTCGCGTTTGGATACTTGTTTATGCATGTTTAATCGTATTACTGGCCAGGTTACGTAACAGGTCGTATTAACCAAATCCCGCATGGCGTGCCAGCTCAGGTTGAACCCGCCAAACCGTTTAGCTAAACGGGTCAAGTTCGGGTCAACCTGGTCGGGTTGACGGGTTGACCCGTTTAACCTATTTCTATAATATTATATTTTTTACAATATGTTTTATGTTATAAATTAAATTTGGTGTGTATTTTATACTATACTTATAACTTAAAAATAAAAATTGACATAAGATTTTATGATTTTAATGTAATTTTATTATCTAATTTATGTTTTTTTTGTAGTAGATGTTAATTTTAACATATTAAATTGTTGAAATTTTTTTTTGGGTTGAACTGGTCGGTTTCGGGTCAGCCTGCGAATATTCGGGTCAGGTTCGGGTTCATATGTATGAAACGATTTTCGGGTTCGGGTCGGGTTCGGGTCCGTCTAAAATTTTAGGGTTCGAGTCGGGTTGAACCCGCCAACCCGCAAACACGACCCGTTTAGCACCCCTAGTTGTGAACCAGAGAAGAACTCTACCTTGAACATGCTTTGGTGGCAACTTAAAATATTATTAAAGGATTATTTTCTATACCTTAAGAATTTTATTGAAGGATTAATATATTTTTTTAAAATTTTTAGCAGAAAGAAGCAACTATATGAAGTATATGACTGATTTATATATGTATTCAGTATTAAATTGTTATTAATATTATGTGGTGGGAAGCCCGTATTATGTTGCTCTGGAGGTTCTTTTGAAGCATTATGGTCCAGAAGCGGATGTGTGGACCGCAGGAGTGATACTTTACATATTACTCAGTGGTGTGCCCCTGTTTTGGGCTGGTATGTGCCGAACGTATTCTTCGTATTGTGAATTTATAATAAGGAAATGCTTAATTGCTTGCCTAAAAGTTTGTACTTTTTTATTGTAGAAACACAATAGGGGATATTTGATGCGGTTTTGAAGGGATACATAGACTTGAGTCGGACCCGTGGCCTCTTATATCTGATAGTGCAAAGGATCTTATTAGGAAGATGTTTTAGACCGCCTAACTGCTCATGAAGTTCTGTGTATGTTGTGATTTGGTTGTATATTGTTAGAATACCTCGCGTTTTTGCTGTCATTTAAACGTTATCTGAATGATACATGTCATCCTTGGATTTGTGAAAACGGTGTTGCTCCTGATAGAGCACTGGATCCAGCCATTCTTTCTCGTTTGAAGTAGTTCTCTTCAATGAACAAGTTAAAGAAAATGGCTTTGCGGGTACGTTCACATTCTTAACGGTTAATTACACGAATGCTATAATTGATTTATGCAAAAGTGATCTTGAATTTTTCCTGTTGTTTGGGTCCAGGTTATAGCCGAAAGCCTGTCTGAGGTTTGAGAGAGATATTCAAATAAAAAGATAAGGTGGATAAAGATACTATGCTCGATAGAATGTCACAAATTGAAGCTATGTTAACAAATACAATTCGAAGATAGGCTACAAACACTTGGTTTTAAATGTTTGGATGTTTATCATGTTAGGATAATTTTAGTTATCTGATGTTTTAGCTGGTATTTCTATTAGAATGTTTTATATACTTTTGATACAGAGATGTTTTATATAATTTTGGGTTTTCGTGATCTTATTAGACTTTAATATAATTTTGTAATTTTATTGATATGTAATTTTTATGAAAAGAGCAGGAAAAAATGGAAAATCAATCTGAATCAAAAACCAATATTCAAGCAATCACAAAATGGTAGCAAATAATTCAACAAGTTCGTTAAAAGCCACCGATTTTTAATGAAAATGGTGGTTAAATGGTGGCAAATGGTTGGTGGCTAAATGGTGGTAATATCAAACGGTGGCAATAAAGTGGCAAAAAATCCGTCACAACTCGGTAGCAAACAAGGCGGACCGTAGCAAACAAGAAGCGGTGGCAAATAATTTTGACCAATTTTGTGGTGGCAAAAATAAGGTGGCAAATATAAAAATGGTCGCTATTTGGTGGCATTAGGGCAATTGACACGGGTGTTTTTGTCACCATATTTTCGGTGGCAAAATGGTGACAACAGAGAAATTGCTATTGTGACCAAAAGTTTCATGACAAAAACCCTCTTTTCTAGTAGTGTATTCACTCACGTCTGCCAGTTGTCAGGTATGTAGTCTTCTCCTATCTTGTGTTGTAATCATTTTTTATAACAGTTTTGCCCTAATTTCTTCGATCTGTGCAACACTTTTCCCCAATTTCTATGTGTTTTTGTGTTGTGGTATCAATCTATGCAACACTTTTGCCCTAATTTCAATTTATTTACTGATTAATTGATGTGATAAAATAACCATAAAAGATATTTTTGATAGCTTTGTAGAAGATATTGTTCTTCAACAGGTAACCATCTGTTTTGGTTGGGTCTTCAACAGGTAATATGTGTTTTTTCCAGCTTATGGTTGCGTGGGAAGATGAGGTTTGATAAGAGAAGCCAAAGCTAAGATCTTTGTTATTCCAAAGATGAAGGGTTTCTGGTATGTGGGGTTGTTTTTGTTGTTACACTGCCAAAAAAGATAACAGTTTCTTGGTGTTTGAAGCTTACATTCAAGGACTAAAATAAAAGGATTGGGGAAATGTTGATCACATTTTAGTAGATTGCCCTTTGTGCGGTTCAGGGGACGAAGATGTTGATCACATTTTAATGGATTGTTCTCGGGCTAGAGACGTGGGGGGCATTATTTTTTATTTGGTCGATTGCCCACGTCTGCTATCGGGAACAAAGTTAACGACCTCATCCAACTCGCGAAGAATTGGTCTTCAAATCTGAAGATGAACAAGGTTCTACGGTTCTTTATGCGACAGTTTGGAGGTTATGGCTATCTCGGAATGGGAATATGTTTAATGGGAAGAACACCCTGATGAGGAAGTAAAGACGGAGTTTTCTTATGCTTATCCAATCGTTCAAAGGTGTCTGCTGAATGGAGTAAATGGTGCAACTTCCCTGTGGCTAATTGTAATCTGTTTTGGCTTTGAAGTTCTTGTTTGTATGGTTTGGTTTTTTGCTTTTGTTTGTACTTGCTGGACACCTCCTCTTCAGCTTCTTGCTGAGTGGAGTGTGCTCTTTGGTTCTTGATTCTTGATCTGTGTTTCTTTATCCCATAGAATATGTTTCACATTTTCATGTCGTTACAATTTGTTGTATGTTAATGCATTAGTTGATTAACAATTAAATATTGTATCATGTATATACTTTAATAACAGCTCTAATAATTGAGAAGTAATAACTTGTAACCTAGATATTAATAAATTATTGTATATTTTTAACAAGAGTAAAATGCAATTTGCGTCCCTGTGGTATGTCCCAAACATCAACTTGAGCCCCTAAAAACAATTTTTTGCATTCTGAGCCCCTGTGGTATTCATTTCATAACACTTTGAGTCCTTGCCGTCAGGTTGACTGTTAGAGGCAGGGGTAAGACCGTCTTTTTGCATATATTAATAACACTTTGCGTCCCTATGGTATGAGTGAAATATCAACCTGAGCCCCTAAATTCTTTTCTTGGTTTTTTGTTAAGAAATCTAATAATTAAATTTATACTAATATAACAAATTATTAAAGCCTAAATTGTATAGTAAATGTAAACTTTTTATACATACAATACAGAGACAAAACGTCATACCAACTTCGTAGAGTTGACGGAACTTACAGACTCGATAACAAAAGACCGTAACATACAATACAGAGACAAAACGTCATACGACCACAAGCAATTGTGGATTTTTACTGACGGGTGCACTTCGGGAAACTGATCCAGATATGAATGAATATAACCCCAGTGTATCTAATTACATATCTGCCACTTGGGTTATATTCATTCATATGAATGAATATAACCCCAGTGGTAGATATGTAATTAGCGAGCTTTGGAATTTCAAGGAAAATCAAAGAGCTCCACTAGGGTTGTATTCATTCATATCAATCACTTCCTTATGTGCACCGCATCTTCTAGGAGGTTGTCAAGTGTTCTCGCCTTCGTAGTTGGTGTTTTGCGTATCTTTACATCCGCAGCCATTCTGTACAACAAAACACATTCAAACCAAAACACATTCTGTACAACAAAAATCAAACCAAAAATCCATTCAACCCTAAACCCACAAGAATCTGTACAAACCAAACCAAAACACATTCTGTTGATACCCTAAACCCTAAACACATTCAAACCAAAACACATTCTGTACATCCGATCAGTTCTTAATACTCAGTTGATACCCTAAACCCTAAACACATTCAAACCAAAACACATTCTGTACAACAAAACAAAACACATTCAAACCAAAACACATTGCTACCCTAAACCCTAATCCCAAATAACACTCTGTTTTGATGCATTTTGAACAAGAATCAAACCAAAAAATCCATTCAACCCTAAACCCACAAGAATCAAACCAAAAATCCATTCAACCCTAAACCCTAACCCCAAATAACACATTCAAATCATCAAATCAAATCCAAAATACCCAAATAACTGTTATCATCGAATCAAAATCAGGAACACATTCAATCAAAATGAGGAACACATCGAATCAATAACTGTTACCCAAATAACACATTCAAAATGAGGAACCCAAAATCAACCCTCTGTTTTTCAAAATCAACCCAAAATCATCGAATGGAACCCAAAATCAAACCCAAAAACATCGAATGGAACCCAAAATCAAACCCAAAATCAACGCTCTGTTTTTTCACAATATAAACACATCGAATGAAATCAACCCTCTGTTTTTTCAAAATCAACCCAAATCATCAAATGTAACCCAAAATCATCGAATGGAACCCAAAATCAAACCCAGAATCATCGCTCCGTTTTTTCACAATATAAACACATAAACACATCGAATGACCAATATGAGGATGAAGATGAACCTGATCTGTTCGATGAAGATGAAGATGATCTGTTCGATGTTCGATGAAGATGATGAAGATGATCTGTTGATCTCTTCGATGAAGATGATGATGATGATCTTGGGAGTTGGGAGAGGAGAGCTGTTGATGATGATGATATTGGGAGTTGGGAGCGACTGTTGATGATGATAATGAAACTGGTCTGCTTTAAGTGTAGATATTAAAGGGTGGGGGGTATTATGGACTTTTCACAACTGGCAAACGGTCAAACTGACGGAAGACTGACGGCAGGGACTCATACTGTTATGAAATGAATACCACAGGGGCTCAAAATGCAAAAAAATGTTTTTAGGGGCTCAAGGTGATGTTTGGGACATACCACAGGGACGCAAATTGCATTTTACTCTTTTAACAAATATCTAGTAATAAACTTCATAACAATTTTATTATATTGATGTACATGTATAAACTTTAATAATAGTTTCATTATTTTGTAATTTTCTTTTAAAATTATTCATATAATTCAACACAAAATCATTTAGAAGGGTAAAATAGTCATTCTGCATAGTTATTCAGAGGTCCAACCAAACAGCACTTGGTGGCTCAGCACTTAGTGGTTCAGAGCCTCTTACAGTCTTACCCAGTCAGACCTCTTACCGATTCAGCACTTATTGGTTCAGAGGTTGCCAAACAGCCCCTTAATCTTGAAATGTGTGGACCGGCGGGATAGGGCAATGAGGAGGGGCCGGAGATGTTCCCGGAAATCTGAGTTAGGTGAGGTGGGGGTTGATGTGGTAGGTGGTGGTTGTGGTGGTGAGTGGTGGATGAGCATGTGATGGTGGTGGTGGTGTGGTGATGGCAGTGGCGGACCCAGTAATTTTTTCATTAGGGTGCAGAAAATTGTTAAAGATTTCAGACCATGGGTATATAAAAAAAATTTGGTTCATATCGGGTCGGATCCGGTCGGTTCGGGTTGGGTCATGTAAAAAACAAAAGCACATCAAGCTAAAATTTATATAATCATCAAAAACACGCCTAACGTCGTTACAAACATATTTAAAATGTTGCCGTACGCATTTTCATTTTTTGAAATATTTCCAAAACATCATCTAGAGCTAGTTTTCAATTTATTATTCTATCCAAACATATAAATCGATCCATAAGTTAATAAAACAACACTAAAGTAGTAAACATATGAATCGTTCCACAAGTTATCGCTCTATAATTTTCAATTTTCTTTTCAAGACCTACTAATTGTCGATTACTTATGTTTTTTAAGTTGTAAGAATCAAAAACTTATCTAAACAAAAAATCACCCTATTAAAGTCTAGGACAACCAAAAACATCAAAATACATAAAATTTCAAACATTTTTTTTTATCATCTCTATAACTCCATTTCTTCTAAAAAACAACATAAAACAACAATAACATTAAAAAACGTAGGTACCTTGTATTGTTTGAATTCCGTTGAGTTTGATGGCCGGATATTTGTGATTCCCGACAAGAAATTGGAGTTGGATGGCTGTTGTTGGCTGTTGCGTTGTTGGGGAAGAGGATTGCAGAGGCAGATGAGGTCATGAGAGAGAGCGAGAGAAACAAAATAGGAAGGGCGGTTTGGGTTGGGTTATTTTATTATAGTTCAAATTTTGTTGGGTTGGGTTAAAGTGGGCTTAGATTGGACTAAATTGTTTAATAAGTGGGTTACAAACTTATAAATGATATTATATTATTATAAAAGTCAGTGTGTAGGTTATATTTTTATAAAAAACAGTGTTTATTACAATTTTTTTATAAATTAAAAATATGATTTTTTTGTCTAAGGGGGCGATTGAAATTTCCAAGGGATGCAGGTGAAAAATTCCAAGAGGTGCGGTCGAGATTTTATTGAAAAATTAACACTAAAAAATATTTTTTCAAGTGGTGCGACCGCCCACCCACCCACGAGTGTTGGTAGGTCCGCCCCTGGGTGATGGTCTAGAAAGAGAGAGGAAGAAGAGTGTGTATATATATACAAATTGGCATTTTTATAACATTATATTTTTCTAATGTAAATAAGTTTTGAACTAAAATGGCAAGTTGAAAAGTTTATAATGAAAATGCCAAAAATACTCCTAGCTAAACTGGGTTTTTAGACGTAATTAGGCAATGTGATTAAAATGGCAAAAAATGGAAAACTTAGGGACTCATAGGAGAAAATTATTTGGACTAAAATGACAATTTGAGACAAACCTCTTCGACTAAAATGACAATTTACTCTTTAAACAAATATATAAATATGAAAAATAGAAACATTACTTTAATCTAATTTATAACTTTAATCGATTTTTTTGAGCGGCACAGATGGGGCGCCTCTATCCTCATGTACTATTCTTTTTTTTTGTTTACACTCAAGTTTCATTTATATAAAAATTCGTTTTAAACTCACTTCAAGTTAAAAACAATTATAAAAATTACTAATAGCCTTCTTCTTTACTTTTTCTTTTTTTAACTCAATACAAAAAACATGTATAATTTTTTTTTTTTGGACAATTGACATGGTAGGGCTAGATAATTTTAGGCAAAATAATTGGTGGGGGCGGATAGATTTAATTTCAAAAATTTAGGACAAAAAATCGGAAAAATTACACTACTAACTGAAACATTGACAGTGGTGGGTGCACCCCGTCCGATTAAAAGTTGCACCCCTGACAAACACATTATAAGCTAGCTTAAAGGTTCTCGGCCCACATGGCCTAATGGCCTACGGCCCAAACACCCCTATACCATCAACCCATCCATGTTCACGATAACACTATACCCAAAACCCTTGAATACTGGTTTGATATATAAGCCTACAAGATAGGTTCTTACAGACTTTTTTGCATAATATAATAAAGTGTCTATATTTATTTCTCTATGACTCATTTTATGAGCCCATTCATGTTATTTTGAGCATGAAAAGATATCAATGCCACTAATCCTGATTGTCTAATGTAATTCCTTTCATATATTTCATACGTATTAAAATGTAACTGGATATAGTTGACAATTACAATACAACTACAATATATAATAATGCTATGGGTTATAACTAAACAACAAAGATTAGATATAACTAATGTTTAGACAACTGCCCTCGGTCCACTTGGACCAAACGGTCCACTTGGACCAAACGGTCCACTTGGACCAAAGAGGAAAGGGAGTAAACCACTGAATCTGGCTTGAAGAATACGAGCCAACATCATGCTGGATGGATTCAAACCATAAACCATCAAATACACCTCACGAATGAAGATCACCGCGCTCGAAATGCTAACGAGGAACGTGAGAAACCTGGCCCAGACCAGAAACTGCTTCTCAATCATCCTTTGAACCCGAATCCTTGGGGTGCTTTCGTAAACCATGTTTAATTGAGCTACTGTCTTCCTCAATTCAGATTCGCCACTCATTGTTAGAAGCGATTTCCCTATCCCGTTAAACAATTTAACAATCTCTTCATCACTCAAATCGCCTTCGATGATTTTCTGCTCGCGTAGCAACTTCACGTCATTCGCGCAGTCGATTATCCCACACATGAAATCTACATATTCAGTGAGCTCAAGACCATATTCACCCTTAAAACTGTAATTTGCCATTAGTTTCTCATAAGCCACCAAGTTTCTCAGCACAACCTCTGAATCTCTATTAAGAGTCATTAGAGGGAGATAACAATACCGCACTTTTCCTTGGACAAAGTTTATGTTTCTGATGCCTTCATTTTTAGGTGACAAACGGAACTCCACGCCCGCAACTTTGTGAAGTTCGGAAACTGAAGGCACCCTAATCTCTTCAGCTGTAGTTTTTTCGTTTTGAGATATTAACGTTTTCTGTACGAACTGTTGAAAAGATTGAGCCCCAGGTATCACCCCTGCAAATCTGATAATAGCTTCTAGTAGTTCCAGCTTTGCATCTTTTTCAGATGGCTCCTTTCCAGAATTTGTGAGCTCTACTTTGCTTGGGATCAGTCTCTCATTGTTCACAATGGATTTATACATATAATCAAGTAAGTGGTTAACTTGATTAAAATCGATATACTCTTCGGAAAGAACAAATGATGAGCTTGACTTACAGAAAAATCGGAAATTGGATTCCAAGATATCTTCTTGACCCAATAAGGCCTTCTGGATTTCCTTCAACACAATAAGTGGAATCTGGTTCTCTAACATGATCAAATCATTTGTTTTCACAGCAAAATCTCCATTTGAATAAGCATTTAACACATCAATCAAGAACATTCCATCAATAGTGAATAACCATGCCAACTTATTGTCATCAGCATCATGATAAAAATCGTAGCAATCGCGAACCAAGGGGACAATCTTTTTGACCTTTTCCACAAACTCTTGTTCATAGTCATGAACCTGATGAGGTTTTAGTAGCCTTTTCCCGGCTGTAAGCTTCTTCTGCTCCATCTTGTGATAGAGCTCAGGCTGAAAATGATGATTCGGCCCAAGCCCAATTCGTTGAGGGACGTAAGCTTCCAGCTTTTCTGCTTTGAGGTGTTTGGGAATTTCAAATACGGAAACTGGAGGTGTATCTATTGTGATTGCAATTTGGGTTTTTAAGGTTTCCCTGATTTGATCCACCCATGGTCTCTCACCATAGTTTGGGCTCAAAAGTGGGTTCAAAGAAGCCATATGATATTCCCAAAATTGGATCCAAGACTTAAATGATAGAAGCTTATAACACTATGACTTTATATTATAATCTCAACTGCTTCGGTTTGTAAACCCTTCAGTCACATGATACACGATTTGAAGAAGATATATTCCATGAACTAGTAGCCAACCCGTTGATTTTGATTTGATAATGCTAGCTTTGTTTTTATATAATCTACACCGTTTATAGTTTTTCTAACAACCTTGTGGTTTACATTGTAAAATAATCCAGTAGTTATCATAATAAAACACTTGCTGATTAGATACCTAACTTTAAATTCCACAAATATTGATGATTACGTGACTCGACTAACCAAATTACACTATATTTCCGAATTAAAATACTGAGTTTTTCAAGTTTTCATATAATTGATTAGGACCAAGCCTGGCCACACAAGAAACAAGACTATATATGGATAACTAGCTATCGTATCCCTCGTACTCATGTCCTAGAAAACAGTTAGGACGAAATGGTCCCTAGCTTGTACAAAGCGACGAGTCCCATAGAGACTAAATGACGGGTCCCAGTATTCAAACAAGTTGATTTTTTAAATTTAATGTTATTAAAACGTTGTATATTACTCTCTGTATTTCTTGTCACGATTCAAAAAATATCTAACAAATAAAAATTAAATTAATTTTATTAAAACGTTGTATACTACTATCTGTATTTCTTGTCACGATTCAAAAAAGATCTAACAAATAAAAATTAACTTGAAAGCGGGAATAACAACGATAGCCATGGACGATTAAAAGCATAAGCATAAAAGTCAGAATTATTTACAAAGATTGTATCTGTGTAAGAGGCTTCAGGCTACAACCCATGTAGCTAAAAAGTTTACTTGGCCCATCAGTTTTCACAATAATATGATTGGCAAAAAAGTTTACTTGACCCATCAGTTTTCACAACAATATGACTGGGCCTACTCTAATTTTTGACAAGCTGTTCATCACTCTAATCGCCTTCAACGAGTTTCTACTCATGTAGGAACTTTACATCCTTTGCGATGTCGATTATCCCACACATGAAATCCACATATTTGGTGACGTCAAGCCCATATCCACCCATAAAACTATTAATTGCCTTTAGATTTCAGTGAGCCACCAAGTTTCTTAGCACAACCTCGAAATCACTAGTAAGAGTTATAAGAGGGTGTTAAAAGTATTCATACGATATATTTACTTACTCATGTAGCATTTATATATAACAGGGTTGTTGTGAATATGTTGTTACATATCTATTATATATAATAAATGTGTTAAATTTTGCTGATGTGTCAAGCTATGAGGGCATCTAAATGTGGGTTTTGGCTCCAAAATTTTGGGTATCTTTATTCATTATATGGGTACACACGGGATCCATATTATGACCCGATATTTAAATGTCTGAAAACCTAATTCTCTATCTCTTTCACCGCTCCACATCTTTTTGACCTAAACCTTCAGCCGCTTCCATTATTCTCCTTCATGCTTTCTCTTTTCTCCAAACCTTAAATGATCATTTCCTTCATCCAGTTCTTCCTTCATTGATGCACCAATATTAATCATAGGTATGTTCTGGCTACCATTATTTCCTATTTTTGTAGTGTACTCTTTTGCATCAGATTTTTGGTTCGGATTGTCAATGTGCAGTTTTTTTTCACCATTTCATGAAAACCCTAGATCTCACATCGTGTTTTTCTGGTTTCAGTCATCTACTATCCATACGATTCATTTTCTCTAAAACCTAAATCTTCATCATTGCTTAATCGCCGTTACCACCAGAAACTTGGATTATCTTCTTATTTTTGGTTGTGGAGACAACCGACATAAACCCTAAGTTAAGGGTTCTGATGATTGGAACAAAATGGAAAGAACTTTGTTTGAAAGGTATGTTATTTGATTAGATTTGCATTTTCGTTACATAATTAGGTTAAATTTGTTCGTTAACCTGTTGATTTTGATTCTGATTGAATCTCATCTGTTTTTAGGGTTTTTTTATTTGAGGGCTGCGTTTTTGGTTTTGAGTCTGCTTGGATTTGGCGCATACTAAAAAAAGGTCCGATTTGAATCTGATTTTTTTTTGTGGTGACCAGCGATTGACATACTTGGTATGGGGATTGGGGACACCTTCTATCCTAGCAATGAATAAGATCCTTATCTTAAAAATACAAATGTAAGTTACATAGTTCCTAATCAAACTGTTGTTTGCATTTTTATTTTGAGGTTAATTTTGCAACCTTAATATATTCAATTGCTTTTCTTGAGGATAATGACTTCGAAGAGGCTCAAGACATGGTCGTCAAACCCGAAGATGCTGTTGTATTTTGTGAACATGTTAAGGATTAGCAGGGTCGGTTATTGGTATGTAATTGTAATAGAATATCACACCTTAGTCACTCTTGATATTTTGATGTGCTAATTTGAATGTTTAAACAGGTTAATATAGTAGAGGACCCGGATGGTGATTTAAATCATTATGTTCGCAATGATACTGATATCACTGATTTTCCTCTTTGCACAACATATCACTTAGGTTTTATGTTTCGTATTTAATTTTTTATTTGTAGTTTTCATCGGTAGGGTTAAGGTTATTTTTTGGTTGCTAAAAGCCTTACCAGTTTTGTTTTGTTCAATTCATATGATTTCAGGAGGCAAGAAGGCTTGGATTTGTTATATGTTATAAAAAGGTACGACGTACAACTCATTAATGAAGTAGTTACAGTTTTTAGAAAAGATATTGAGATTATTATTGAAATCAATTTTGTTGTCAAATGTAACATTTAGGGTATGATTCCTTCTTGTAGAGAAGAAAGGGAATATATTATCATCATATCATCAGCCTCTTTTATGGGAGAGACTGCCAACAAACGTTGGGTTCCCATTCGAAACAAGTATTTCAGTTCCTAAATTACCCCCCTCTGAAGTTGAAATTTATGAATAGTATTATTCTTTTGCATTTTTGAACTCCAGATAATTGATGTTACACCTAAGATGTTGGCATAATTTGTTTAAAGCTTCCTACATGAATTCCACAGGATGAATTATACGACGACTTTCAATCATTATTTATCAAGGTCTGATTTTGATTTGATCTTAGTTATCCTTTACGTTTATTCTAAGTATACATGGCATTAATGCACTATTTGACAAGATAATTTAGTTAAACTTAAGAAAACGAATTTAATGAAAGGTAAACAATCTAAGTTGGAACCTAATCTATGACACACATTTAACAAAATGCAATTGTCGGAACTAGAGGTGGCAATTTTGGCAGGATGAGTAACTGGGCCGGGTATAGTAAATGTCTCAATCGGACAATACCAAACCTCAAAAAGTCTGACTGGTGTGTGCAGTGAAGTATACAATAAACAACTGGCAGCAAACTAGCAGGGAAAAAACCATCTGTAAGTGTTTCCCTCTGATCTTTATAGAGGTGGAAATTTTGACCTATTAACTTATTGATGGGTTGATTTGAGTTGTGCTTAATTTCAAGCGGGTCAACATACGCTTGAAAGTAAATCAGTTTATTTAAACATTTTATATGCATTGAGCTTACAAAATGTTGAATTGGCAGTTTTGTTCATATACCGGAATCAAGTGACTCGTGTGTAAACCAAGACGACTCAACCTATTTTAGGGTCTCAAGGAAATTTAGCTGGGGACTTTTTTTCATACAACAAGTTTTAGAACATCAACTATCACCGATAAGAAGAATGTAAACTTCAAATATGGCCCTCTCAAATTTACTGAATTAAAAGCTCTTCTAATTCGTATGTGTTATCATTTTGTCTTAGTTTGTATTGTATTAAATCCTCTTGATATATTTTTTAATTGTTTTTATTTTTCTTGAATGTGTAGGAAGGTAACATCAAAAAGTCTCATGTACATCTCCACTCATGATATTCTCACATATATCCATAAGGTTCACATATATTGTAGTGTTTCACATTCAGTTTGGTAAATGATTCTTTATTGCTTATTTGTTTTTGCATTGTTGTGATCATCCGGACCATTTGAGAAATTCTTCAAAAGAAGCTTCATTGGTTGCTAAGATCAATATTAGTGGAAACTACAAGTTCTTGACAAGTTGCTACTAGAGATTAAACGATGCGGGTTAAGAGCACTTGTACTATTTCAGGTAACTAAATTCTTAGATTACTTTAGTTTATACATAATTTTGTTCTAATAACGAATTGTTTTGTTAATTGATAGTTGGTAGTTACTTCTGAAAAGATATCGAGTAGACCTTTTGGTAGTAGGCATTTAGCAGAATAATAAACCTTTTTTTTATCTATTAGCATATGGATATTAGAGAAAATGGAGAAAAAAAAATACTATACTATACGGGTGACTGTTCCTGCTTGTATGGTTTTTTTAAGTTACTTGCATGTTGTTTTCAAGAAACCATATTGGATGATTTCTTGTGTTTTTTTGTTCAACGTTTTCATTTGCTCTTCAAGAACCATGTGTTGTTCAGTTTATATAATTACTCTTTTTTTCCTTTCTTTTTCATGCACTCACAAGTAATTTTTATATGTATATGCTAGAGAAATTTGAACTCGATGGTTGACTTTCTGTTGGGAGATTCAAAGAAGAAACTGCTTTTTCTGTGGGTGAGTGCTTTTAAACATTGTTATGTCTAGGGATGAGCATGGTACCCCTTCGGTACCGAAAAACAGGAAAAGTGGGTACCGGTACCCGTAAATATCGGTGTTTACCGGTGTTTTACCCGTAAATACCGGTACCGAAAAACGGTGAAAGTGGGTACTGGTACCGAATACCCAGTACGGTTCGGTACCGGTACCCGGTACCAAATGCTCATCCCTAGCTATGTCTGTCAAATCCAACTACTCTCAGTATAGCAATTTTTGGGAGACGATATAATTGGTAATATTATCTGTTACTATTCAGTAATACCAAGTTTTATCAGAGGTGACAATGATGACCCATTTAGTTAGGATATGGCGATGTAGGTTGTGCTTTATCTTAAACAGGCTATATTAGAAGTTTTAGCATAAAGAGTAAGGGGTCTCACAAAGTCCTTTAATGGATAAAAAATCAACATTTTAAATCGTTTTATCTATAGCTTTAGATTATTATTGTAATAATATTGTTCTTCTAATCATAATTCAGACATCGAATATTGTAATTTGAGCAACCCCTTATCTAAAGTATGGAATATAGGATGCTTGCAAATGCACAAGTTTAGGCATCGGAACTCTAGAAGTCAAATATAAGCATGTAGTCGTAAAGGATCTAAGAATAAAATGGGATAAAGATGGTCCTGCTAAGTCTTGGGCGTAAGGAAATTGGTGTACACATCGTTGAAAATTCAAACAATTTAGCCGTTGGATCCATTTTCTCAGCTCCGAGAGGGTCGTGTAGGTGGGTCAACAAGGTTTGGTCGGATATATCACCCTAATTTCCTTACTGCTGGACTACCACTATGCAATATATATGCATGTATATGTGGGCATTATGAGTTTTAGATTGCTTAAGCTAATGAATTTATAGCATAATAGCATATTCACTTGAGTGAGCAGGTGATTGTGCTGAATATTGTCTTGATTATTTAATTCAAGTAACTGGAACTGGTCCAAATTCTTCACCATGGATAGGCTTAGGTTTCTATCAAGAAAATTAAAGGTTTGTTTTTTTTTCAAAAATCATAAGCATATACCACTATCAGATTATTTATTTAATTAAATCTTTAAATCAAAGGTTTGGTTTTTTATTGCCTTTCAACATCTTTTTCTATAAGCATTTGGTGGGTCCCATAGATGACATGGCTAAAAGAAATTCGTCATTCAGAAAAAAATGTGGGTTCAACTTAAATTTTAATTAAGACCCACAATACATTGATGTCAGTAAGTTATAATCAATAACTCATAACTGACTATTTTACTTGATTTTGGTTGTAGAGATCTTCAACCACATGCTATTTGGCATTAAAACCAAAGGTGAAAGGAACTAGAGGTGAGTATTTTGGGGCGGTGTGGTGTAATGTTTAATATTGTGATTATATTTTGTGTGAATGTTGTGAATGAGTATTTGAGTGCTATTTTTGCATGATTTTGATCGAAGTGGGCGGTGTGGTGTAATATGTTTGTATCCAGTTACATGCAATGATGTATTTGAGCATATATTAAAAATAAAAAGATTTTAAAGATTAGACTGTATATAATTTGCAACATACAGTTGTCGCCTATCATGTTGCATGTCAGTAAAGTAGTAAATATATGCATAGCCAAGACATTTAATATGTTCATTTGAAAAGCCTAATTTTACCATACAAATTAAAAAAAAAAACTTATTTTATCAAGTGTTCAAAGTAGGCGTGGACGAAGCTACTCAAGAACTCCATCTCCAGCTCGACGTGGTAGAAGCTAGAGTCGTAGTTATAACAGTAGTTGCAGCTACAGGTTAGCTTTACATTTCCAATTATTGCCATATAAAAGTGTTATCCCCCAAAATAAACTTAGGACACAGTTAATTATGCAATTATAAATTATGATTTAAAAAAGAAAACAAGTTAGAACCCATCGTCAAATCCGAACATAATAAATTTATAACAAAATAACACAATTAAAAAAACATCAATTTTCACTTGACATTTTATCTTTTGGATCGCCGGTGAACAAGAACCTGACAGTGTTCCTCCCATTTCGTAGGTATGGTATTGAAGCCCCAATATCATTGACTATGTGTGCATTAGACAAAATTTTTGATCTTACTGATGAGTATTTTCTTTTGTATTAGATTTCTGGTTGAAAATATTTTTGTTCAAAATGGGAAAACATGTTAATGTGAAGTTTGTAATAACAATTCACAATTTGATCTTTCAATGAACAATGCTAATATATTTGATTGATTAATGTTGTTGTGTTTGACTTAAAAATGTCTTTCATGAATGCTCTGGGCTTACTTTATGTGTCTTTGATATATTAATGTTGAAAATGAAGGTTTTTTTATTGGTTATATAATCCTCTCATCTGTCTGCGAAAATATCTTAACCAAATTTCTATTTTGCTTATAAGATTTTTTATTTTATTATTTATAAATGCATGGATTGAATATGGGTACCTATCATGGTTCATTAAGTAATAGAGGTTTATCAAAAACTCAACTTGGCGGTGTCATATTGGTGCCAATAAAACAAAAGTCAGCAAATGCATTTGCAAGAAACTCTTTGGTGAGTTATTGATTTCGACTGTTGATTACTTTTTTTTCTCATGCAAATCCTTCGTTAACCTTCATGGTTAACCTGTTGGGAAACGGGTCAAAACGAGTATTTGGGGTATGTAGGTGTTCTCCATTCACTCTTATATTTTATATTATTTATTTATTTTTGTAATCTGAAGAGTAGGTTTGTATCAAAATTTCAGGTTGGTATGGAAAGTCTCCCATTAGAGTTGGTTTAATCTAAACGAATGTATTTATGCCGGTTTATAAGTTACTAAAGTTATCGGCTATTTGTAAGGTTTGTGAATTCCTTTGATACCAATACATCGCCTTGGGACTCTATCTACATTTCTTGAGTTTTATTTTAAATGGATCAAATTAGTAGAATTTAGCTAAATAACCTGCATAGTTTTAATACTAAACCAAAAATGATTTTGTTTGGACCCTTGCTTTGTTCAAAGGTGCTTATCTTCATGTGTTCAAGCGAAATTATTCAAGATTCACAGTAGATATGCAACAAGTTTTAAGGCCTGAAAGACACCTTAATGGTCCTATTGTTTTGGTTCAACTTGAAAATATACCAAATGATGTCTCTTGGTATTAAAAGTAAAACTTAAATATGTTGATTTAGTAATTTTACAATAGCTTTTCCCTTTTACTACAATATAATACTTTACTGAGGTAAAAAAGATCTCAATGTACAACACATGAAAATAGACTATTATGTAAAGATTCTGGCACTTTTGGGAACACACGAACTGAATTGCTTGATGCTTAACAAGACATTAACTCAATTCGGTTAAAAAAAAAAAACAGAATCAATTTTTATTTTTATTTTTTTGTGTTTGCTGGGTATTGTTGATGCATATTTTGTGGACACGACTCGGCTCGGTTCAACTCGGCTCAGTTCGACTTGGTTTCGACTTGAAGACACGAAGATCAAGACAAAGCTACTTGTGTCTGTACTTTGTCTGTATTTTGTCATGATACCAAACGATGTCTTGTGTTAGGTTTGTTGTTATGTGCGTTCGATGTAAGTTTGACCAAGTCAACCATCCTCCGGTTTGACTTGGCCAAACAGTTAGCACATTGTTTGTTTGTTGTGTGTGTCGAAGGATGAGGAATCGAAGGATGGTTTGCATCCTTCGATGACCTCGAAAGACAACCTTCGATGGATACATATGGACCTCGAAGGATATCATCCTTCGAGGTATGTATGGATCCTTCGGTGGAAATTCTGGTCGATAGATGATCCTTCGACCAGATTTCCTTATCCTTCGACCATAGATGCTGTGTCGGGTATATATACCCATGTTGTGTGTTCATTTCAGCATGAGACAAGAAGCACTTGAAAGAGAGACACAAGAGACAGAAAGATACACTCGAGAGATAGGGAGTGCATTCTGTCAAAGAACACACACACACATTAGAGAGTTTGCAATACAGATTTGTAAACCTTGTGCTTGTAAACGGAACCTTTCATACGCATTAATACAAGTGGTGTTAATCGTTGAACCTTGTGTGTTTTGTGTTTATACTTGTCTCAACTCGGTTGCACTCTAGCTTGGATTCCGCACTCGCTAGTGTGTTAATATAACAAGGATAAGGTTTGACCTCATCCGAAGAGGGACCTACAAGTGGTATCAGAGCCTCGGCTCTTCTCCTTGTTAAAACCGAGTGTTTTAAAGTGTGTTTCGGACTTTTGAAGTTCATATTTTCTGGAAATTTTATGTTTAAAACTTCGAAAATCTGCATGTTTTGCTAGAAGTTCTTATAAAAACCTTGTTGTTCTTCATTTTCACATGTTAAACATTGGTTTTTAGTGAAGTTTCGGCCAAAACTCGTGTTCGGCAGTTGTCGGTTTACCGGAAAATTCAAATTTTCTGGGTTTGTTCTTGATATTTTCAACTAATATTCAAGTGTTCTTCAAAGTGTTACATATTTTGATCTTGTTTTATTATTGTTGAAAGTTGTTTGTGCATTGGGAAAGGACAATTGGTTAAAATATTCAAACCAAATCTGGCTTTGGCAGAAAGTAAGGCCTGCACATACCTTCTGCCGAAAGTCGCGCACCAACCCGTCACCTTTCTCACCAACCTGTCAACTTTGTGTCAGTGTGTCTGAGCAGATCGAAAGATACCCTTCGAAGTCGAAAGATCATCTTTCGATCAAGGAGGTTCGACAGATACCCATCCTTCGAACATCTTTCGAAGTCAGTGAGTTATCTTTCGAGCCAAGGAATCTTTTCGAAGGATATATTGTTCGAGCTACTGTTACATTTCGAAAGATAAGGATCCTTCGTCTTGGAGAATCTTTCGAAGTCATCGTTCGAAACTCAACAGTGATCTTTCGAACACTGTTGATCCTTCGAACAAGTGTCTATCTTTCGAACTAGTGTTGATCTTTCGATCCTTATTTGTGTAAGATTAACAGTTTGTGTTTTCAGGTCTTTCGATCAGAGATCTTTCGGCTGTTTGTTTCTCTTCAACATTTTAATATAGTTTGTGAAAATTATTTTTTTTTGTAAATCAATTTTCACTTAATATATTAATTTTTATAAAATGGGAACAAACGGTGAATGGTGGACTCAATTAACTTCGACTCCACAATCATCAGCTACACAACCTGAGCCAGAGTTCGACAAAACTGCATTCTTGCGAGCTATTGCCCCAACTCAAGCTGCAATGATAACTGCAAATCAATGGGCATTGGTCACAAATCAAAGCAGCAGCATTCAATCTATGATGCAGAACGACAGTGAAACTGGTACAAGCACAAAACCGCCAAAGTTAAATCACATCAATGATTGGGGATGGTGGAAAGAAAGGTTGAGAACTTATGTTCAAGGGCAAGGTCAAGATCTATGGATGTGTTTCTTCACTCCATTTGACAATGATTTGGAAGTTGCAGGATCTAATCCACAAACTTACAGCACTCTGTCTGAAGATGATAAGAAGAAAATTGAGTTAGAAAAGAAAGCATTCATGATTCTCACACAAGCTCTTCACAGAGACATTTACCACCAGTTTGTTTACTGCACGACTACTAAAAGCTTGTGGGATATGCTCACGTTACGATGTGAAGGAAATGCTCAATCAAGAAAGATCAAGCAAGATTTACTGAAGAAAGAATTTGAAGGATTCACGTGTATGGAGAATGAGACTTTGGCAGAGTTATCTACAAGGTTCCATCACTTGATGAGCGAGATGTTTGCTTTTAAAGTCACTGCCGCTCCACAAGAAATAGTGAAGAGATTTGCTGATAGCTTACCAGCAAAGTGGAGCAGTTATCTTGAAATTCTCAAAGAAACTGGTGTTTTAGACACAATCACCATTTATGATTTAATTCAAAAATTGGAGAACAAGGATGTGGAAGAAAAACTTAAGGCAAAAAGAACACTAACTCCTCAAAGTCCAGAGATGTACTTTGGGATTGCAGGAGGTATCAGTGGAGAAAAACCAGCTTCTCAACACGCAAAGCTTCAAACAGCTTTCATCTCAAACACTGGACCATCAACAACAGATCAGTTTGATCCTTCAGCATACTTGATGTATCCAAGACCAGATGTGAAACCGACAGCTCAGAAGCAACAACCGCAACAGCAAGGGTTTTATGGAAACTCTTCAAACTTTCAAGCCACTTCCAATCCAAACACAGTCAGATTAGACACTTCCAACTTTTCCAAAGTCAGTGTCGAAATAGCCAAGGAGCATATGGAGATGTTGAACACCTTGGTTAGTGCTTATTGTGGATTGATCGCAGGTCAGATTGGGAATATCAATCTAACCAATGAAGATTATCAGCAAGTGGATAGAGATGAGTTTGAAATGATGGATATCAAATGGGCTCTTGCTAGTGCAATTCGAAGAGCAAAGGAGTTTATGGAAAGGACGGGAAGAACCAACTTGGAAAGCAAGAAAGACACCAAGTATGGGTTCGACAAGCAAGCTGTAACATGCTTTAACTGTGGTGAACGGGGTCATTTCAAAAGGGAATGCACAAGACCAGCTCAGCATGGAAACCAAAATCCCTTCAGAAATCAAGGCAACCAGCAGAACCAGAACAGGAACAATGTTCGTACGTTGATACCTGTCAACAACCAAAGCCAACCAGGGTCATCAAATGCCAACCGGGGACTCGTGGTTCAAATAGATGAAGGTTGTGATTGGTCGCTTCAGTTGGGAAATGATGCTCCAGGTGGAACAGCATGTTATGCTAAAGTGACTGAGAAGGTAGTAGAACCCGTATCTGCTGGTGAATCTTCAGAAGATGAAGATAGTTCGGGTTATAGTGGGAGCACAGATGGGGAATCACTTGATGCTGGTGATTTATCAAGTGATGCTTTAGATTTGAAGGTTGATGAACTTTTGGCTGAAGCTGAAGTATTATGCAAGAGGAGATCTATTCTCTGCCAGAAATCTGCTGGAGCTTCCGAGAAGCTTTCTAAATTTTTCTCTGAAGATGGATCTTTTTCTTTCCATTCAGCCTTTACGGCTAATGTCGACAGTTCATCAAGTCAGGTATGTGATACTAATTCTGACTCTAATTCTGTTCCTGTTGAATGTGCTAAGTGTTTAGAATATGCAGAAAAGGAAAGTCAGTTTGAAATCACACACAAACACAATCAAGAATTGATTGTTGATCTTTCTAAAGCAACTGAAGCTAACTTGTTTTTGACCAGAAATGAAAAGGAATTTAAAGCAACAATTGCGTCATTAAAACATGATGTTTCTGAATTACAAAAGGCTGTTTTGAGAAAACAACATGCTAACAATGATCTAATTGACACAATTGAAAAGCAAATGGTAGAGTTAGCTACAGCTCGATGTGAATGTGAGACAATTAAGCAGAAATTGGAAAGCTATTCCAATTCCCGCTATGTTTTGGATCACATTATTGATGTTCAAAAGAAAAAGGGGGATAGGAAGTGTAATGGATTCAAATCATGTCCTCCCCCAATGAATCACAATTACTCCAAATTGCCTGATGACGAGGATATGCCCCGTTTTGAACCTACTGTGCCACTTAATCTAGATGATTTTGCAGCAGGCCTCGGGTTCACAACTGGTACATCATCCTCGGGTCAATCAGAATCTGAATCTGAGAATGTGACAGATTCATCATGTGTTAAGGAACAGAGTCCTCCCATTGTTGAGGATACTGATTCTTCGGATGATGAATCTGATTCATCGGATGATGAACCTGAAGAAATTGTGAAACAACAGTCTAACTCGGTTACAACAGATATTCCAATCGAGAATCACATCCTGTGTGATCCACCAGTGGAACCGAGTAAGACTGAAATGTCAAAAGGAATGGAGTCCCTTGTATCTAGTTGTGAAGGGAATAACTTGTTGTACACGCTCAAAGGAGATGACAAAATCTACTCTAACAAAGATTTTCCAATTAAAAATGTAAATCAAGATTTAATTGAGCAAATTTTTGAAGGATGTATTGAAAAGTTTTTGGGGAACAAAAGTGGCAAAGTTACCGTCACTCAATGTGATCCAATTCCGTGTGAACAAATTAGAAAACAATACGGAAACCAAAAACAACCAATTGAGCGAAAACAACAAGTGAACTCCGGAAAGGGTAAGGCACAGGGAAAGAAAGCTCAGAACAAGAATGTTCAAGCACCTAAAGTTCAGCAGCAAAAGGTGCAAAACAAAAGAGCTCCTGTTAAGAAAAGAGAACCGAAAGTGAACTTTGTTGGATCCAAGGGTACAGATAAACTTGAAACATTTCAGGATAAATCTAACATTGATTTTATAAAACAAGTTAGAATTTTAAAACGAAATGATCAGAATAATTACTCCCAACATACCAAAGGATGTGATTTAGGTCCAAGTACATCTAGATCACAAAGTTCATGGTCTGGTTCTCAGTCTGGTCATCAACATGTTTCTCCGAGGTTTGTAGAGCGGAGAATGTGTTTTGAGTGTGGCACAATTGGGCATATTGTAAGATACTGCCCATACCTGCAAAAGTTGAAGGCTCCCCAAGAAACCAATTACCAAAGACGACTTGTTTCCCCGAAACAAGACCCACGTGTCTTGAAAGAAAGGGAAAAGAAGTTAAAACAAAAGAATCAAAAGGTAATTGAAAAGGCCTTAAAATCAGAGGTCAAAGAAGAAAAACCTGTTCAAGCAAAACCTAAAACGGTAAAACCAGTAAATGCAAAAACAATTAATACAAATACTGGTAAAGGACAAACAGCTTGGAAGCCAAAACAGGTAATTCAGTCAGGGGGAGCACCACAGGTTCTTTTTCCTAATCATCAGGAGATTGAAATCACTTTCCTTGATGATCAAGGACGACCCAAGTCCACAAAGGCTTGGGTCCCCCTCTCCGTCTAATCTTTGAATGAGTGTGTAGGATATTCCAGGAGGAACTATCGATAGTCGTAAGATTGTTGATAGTGGAGCGTCCATGCACAAAATAGGCAACAGAAGAAATTGCTGCCTTTGATGGAGAGAAAATGAAAAGGGAAACAGAAGTGTCTGTTGAAAAAGAGTTTGAAAAACTTCGACAAAAATGCAAATCATTTCAAAGTTTGATTGTTAAAGGCTTTGATCGGGTCCCCAGGATAGATTCAATCAAAATGTACGCACCTGCAGCACGTCTGATGTTCAAAATCAACTAGATGAACGTGCAGTGTACATTACTTTGTGGTGTGACTAAACGAAAAGGTGTTTGTTGAACAAAACAACCGGGTGTGCGGATGCCTTGGCATGGATTGAACAACCGCACACTACTTCTGAAAGAGAAAGACAAAGACCTTCGCTGGTGAAATGTGGAAGACCAGCCGGACCCAAAGGTTTATGATCTTATTGCTGTCAAGAGATTTCTAAGTAGCTATAAAGAATCGTCTTTGAAATCCACACCGGGTGGATATCCAGTTTGGGAGAGCACTCAGATTCCTTGCAATGCACGAAGCAGTTGCAGGATACGGTTTTAAATTTCTAATCTCTCCTATACTTGTCGATATTTAAGCTACTTTATAAATTGTTATCCTCTCGCAGCATTCTTTGACCAGACAATGCTGTCTTGGTCCGCACCGCAAACCGACATGCCAACTGAATTTTCCAAAATTCGATAAATCTTTTCTGATTAAAAAAAAAAGGTAATTTTGGTAAACGGCATTGAGGTAAAACATGAGTTAACCAACATCGGGAAATCGTTTTTTTAAATACCTTTGTTTTTTTTTTTAAATTTATCTTAGTTTGTTGATTTTAGGGGGAGTAAATTCCAAATTTGAAAATCCAAAAACATCGAAAAATTTCAAAAACACAAAAACAATAGAAAAGCAAAAATGAGTTTCCTGGCGAGCAAAAGAGAAAATGATAGTACATCGGTGGTCTGTCTAAACCTCTTTAAACCTTAAAGGAAAAACGATAAGCAGCTCTATATAAGATGTATCGGTAGGCTCACAATCATTTTAAAGTGTGCAGGGTGATATAAACTTAAATCGACTGAAGACTGGGTGGGAACCATTCATTGGCATATGGTCTTGGTACCGAAATTTCGTTTGAGAGATTGCCGAGGTTCTGAGATATTCGGTCTTTATGCTGCTTATCATCTGGGTATCATGGTTGTATCTTTTACCGAAAAATAACGGGGACGCAAGTCTAGATCTTCCATGATACTATACATACGTGTACATATTACATACTGCATTCGACCTCAATAAGTGATCAACAATCACATGTCCAAACAAAATAAGTGATAAAATATCACATTTATCCGGGAGTCAAGTTCGTCTCTCTGCTGTACGAAAGTACTGACCTGTTCACGGACTTGCTCCTGTGCCTTCATGCATCGAAAATCAAGTTCCTCATCAATAAGTGATTCTATCACATAGGGCTTGTTTTCAATCTAAATAAGTGAGAATCGCACATCATATACGGTCAAACAGATGATAATCGGTATACTCACCGGTAAGATGAACCCTCGTGCATACCTTGATACGGGAATGTGTCGTGATGTGGATGAACACCGGTCGGTAAGTATAAATCATACCTTAACGTATCCCCTCGCCATGATTACAAATGATAAGTTGAGTTTATGTGGACAACAATACCGATAATTGTTATAGGATGCTTATCTTAATGCTATCTAATTGAACAAAAAGAGCGTTTTGGCATGACCGTACACTGATATGATTCTCTTACCCTCGAAACTCGCAAAAAGAATGTCTGTAGATATTTATTTACTGTTTTCAGTTTATGCATCTTTGTATATACTTATTTATTGTTTTCCGTCTTTACATTTGAAAAATGAAAAATTCCAAAAAGATTTTAGGTGTGTTTTAATATAAACTTTATAAAATCCAAAAAGATTTTGCTTCTAGTTTATTTTTGATTGACTGATGTTGAAACTCGAGTCTATCCTACCCAAAATCCTGATCGTAAGCCGGAAAACAATTGCATCTTCATAAATGGTCGAAGTTAACACATTTTGAAAGTTAAAGGATTAAAATTGTACATTTTCTAAACTTTCAAACTGTTGTCGGACGGTGTTTGATTGAGATTTGATCTCATATGTGTCGTTAGTTTAATTTGACTATATTCCAAGCGGTTGTTCTCATTATGCGTTTAGCTTTCTTGCATGTGCAGATGCTAAAGGCGAGGAGAACATGTTCGATGACAAGCTTTGGAATGAAGACACGAAGTGGAGGCACTCAAAGTATAAAATGATCGAGTTGCCGCTGACCCTTCATCAACACCACAAGGATCTGAAGAATTGACAAGTCAAAAGATTCACAAGCATGACTCAATGGAGAGTTCAATCTAAGGGGGAGTTTATTGACACACTACCTAAATGAATAAGGGGAGTTTGTTGATACACTTTCTACTTACGACACGTGAAGACTTTGAAGATCCTCCGACGTGGAAGACATCGAAGTTGAACCTCACGAGTAGCGTCCAAGGGGGAGTTTGTTGATGCATATTTTGTGGACACGACTCGGCTCGGTTCAAATCGGCTCAGTTCGACTTGGTTTCGACTTGAAGACACGAAGATCAAGACAAAGCTACTTGTGTCTGTACTTTGTCTGTATTTTGTCATGATACCAAACGATGTCTTGTGTTAGGTTTGTTGTTATGTGCGTTCGATGTAAGTTTGACCAAGTCAACCATCCTCCGGTTTGACTTGGCCAAACAGTTAGCACATTGTTTGTTTGTTGTGTGTGTCGAAGGATGAGGAATCGAAGGATGGTTTGCATCCTTCGATGACCTCGAAAGACAACCTTCGATGGATACATATGGACCTCGAAGGATATCATCCTTCGAGGTATGTATGGATCCTTCGGTGGAAATTCTGGTCGATAGATGATCCTTCGACCAGATTTCCTTATCCTTCGACCATAGATGCTGTGTCGGGTATATATACCCATGTTGTGTGTTCATTTCAGCATGAGACAAGAAGCACTTGAAAGAGAGACACAAGAGACAGAAAGATACACTCGAGAGATAGGGAGTGCATTCTGTCAAAGAACACACACACACATTAGAGAGTTTGCAATACAGATTTGTAAACCTTGTGCTTGTAAACGGAACCTTTCATACGCATTAATACAAGTGGTGTTAATCGTTGAACCTTGTGTGTTTTGTGTTTATACTTGTCTCAACTCGGTTGCACTCTAGCTTGGATTCCGCACTCGCTAGTGTGTTAATATAACAAGGATAAGGTTTGACCTCATCCGAAGAGGGACCTACACTGGGTAGTAGTTCTAGGGTTCCGTCACCTGACCCGCCTGGTTTGCCAGGGATTCTGATGATGGTTTAATGAAGTTAAAGTGTTGCTCCTCTAAAATGGACCATGCAAATTATTGATGACATGAATATAATTACCAAAAGTTATAATTTCACTACATCTCTCCGTTGTTTATCTCCACCAATACGCTCCATACTTTCTATCTCTCATCTGTGTTGTTTATCTTTTTCAGACATTCAATCGTTCGTTCAAACGATTGTAGGCAAATTCCTTTCTTATCTATATGGTGTGTTTTTAGTCTCCTGTATCTGATTGATTTGTATTCTTACTTTACATGTCATAATTTTTCTTGGTTTGATTTACATTCTTATAAGACAAGTGTTTCTTGTAGATCCACGTTTCTGTCTACATCATCCGAACACAATTGATTGGTAAGATATTTTTGTTGATTGCTTGATGTTTTGTTAAACTATACGTTCTATTTGTTTATGTTTTTTAGTTGATTGATTCATTCTTCATGGAAACCCTAAAATTGATCTTCATTTGCTGGCGCTTTCTAATCTAATGCTTCATAAGTATTAAAAGTTGAATCTACATTACCATATTGATGTATTACTAATTATATTGTTTTATTTACAGACAACTGATGTCGAGACTAGAAAGGTTTTAGACCACTTTTGGAGTTGACCAATGATGATATACAACACGTTTTGATAATATGTACAATTGTAAATATTTATTAGAATAATTAATATATACTTTTTATTTATAAGGTATGAATTAATCATTCGCTTATTATGTCAAAATATGGTTTTATCATTTTTAGGTGATGTACTGTATTAACTTATGGCTTATGTCTTTTTGTTTTATCCTGAGACTTGCTTCAGGGACCTGCTATTTGGATAATTGGATGTGATGTTTCAAAGTTATTATTGCGAGGGCTAAAAATTGAGATAGAAACACATAGAAAATGCTCAGTTAATGCCAAAGTAGTTGTGTAAGCACCGGATCGAAGATGAACATCAAACATTGCACTTGATTCAAGACATGAAGAACAAAATATGAACAAGATAGAAATATGTAGAAGATGAATCTCTATATTGATGAATCAGTCATCACAGATTACACAAACCAAAGGAGTATACATCATCTACAAGCTGGATTTAGATAACAAAGATCTAAACCTTAGCTTTCTCTCACTAACACATAGTCTCTCTGGAGAGGTGCACCAAGCTTCAAGGGTTTATCTTGGTTCGTATTTGCCCTAATCCTATACAACACATATATATATAGACTAGGGACAAAACTCAGACAAAAACCAAACCCCTGACCAAAGTTCTAGACCAAATCTTGGACAAATTGTCCAAGGATAAACCTTGGACTAAGTTCCAAGATATGTACAATAAAGACCCTAACAATTGGAAGGCATGCACTTTTCACCCAAGGTGCATTAACAAACTCCCCCTTGATCAGTGCATGGTCTTCATGTAGTCTAGAATTCTTCATTATCGTTGACTTTAACTTGGACTTCTGCTTTGGTTGACCAGAACTGATAAGCGACAGTTACCCGGCAGGAACTGCACTTACAGTTTCCCCCTTAACTGTTGCATCAGTTCTGTGTGGCATCGATAATCTTCAATCACCGGATACTGCACTTAGAGACTCTCCCTTGACTGATGATATCATGCCTGCTTTCAACTTTAGCTGAGACTTGATCTTTTAGGTAGAGCACAGCGATCTTCAACCCTTCTAATTAAAGACTTGCTGACGATCACTTAAGGCCGCTTTGAGAAACCCGAAGAATCCAACATCGAACACTGTAGATCCTCCCCCTCAAACTACTCCCGAATCAAGTTAACGCGAAACAACCTACAACCACATGTAGGAATATCGCTCGATACATTAATCTTCAAACCTAACCAGTAGAAGAACGAAGCGTCGGATTTCCAATGCCTAACATCAAAAACTTCAAATTTCGCAAAGACATGAAGCTTGGTTCGATAAGTTAATAACAAACTGAACTTTGTAAAAGTACATCCACCATCTTAATCAAAAGTCTTCAACCCTTCATGTATGATCTCATCTCGTCACGAATCTTCATGAATCAATCTCCTATCTTCACGAATCCCCTGAATCCCCGATGGCTTTCATCTCCGACCTTCCCCTCAAATCAAGAAGCCCCACATTATTTCGAGACCAGAACTAATCTTCTCTACTCTAAATAGCAACTTAATAAGGCTCAATCTTCAACTAGTCATCAACCGAGAATTCAGCTTCATCATGTCAACACTTGATTAATAACATAAACACACGTGACAAAAACTCCATCACACATGAGCTATTTCACGCACAAGCTTTATATTTACAAAGAAAACAGGAACTTCAAAATTTTTACTCCCCCTTTTTCTTCGTAAACTGTCAACGTTCAAGCCAAGTCACGATAATATCCAAGATTGTCCCAAAACTCTAGTAAGTACCGAATCCGAACTCCGAGAATCTTGAAAAGAATACCGTGGACCACCGTTACCGCGTCTCGTCCCCTCATTTAATCCGGACAACATAAGTTCAGTGACCCGAAACTGACTTAAAGTTTCACAAAGAAACTCGGATGGTTTGAGCTCAAGGAAACTCGGATGAGGGAAACTGGACCAGAGCAATCATGATCATCAGGTTTAAAAAAAAAAAAAAACTCGGAGATTAAGTTTAAAGGAACAAACTCTGATCCTTTTAAGGCTTAAAAAGTAACTCGGAAGTTTCTCATAAACTTAACTCGGAACAGAACTTTTATACAAAAAAAATCTCAAACCTCGGACTCTTTAAGAATAAAGAGATAAACTCGGAAACCTGGACTACAAAAACAATGAAAAAGGATGAAACACAGAAACTTGAAACAAAACAAATAAACTCGGACTCAATTTTGAGCTAATAAACTCTGACTATTAAAAAAAAATCTTTTAAAAATCGAAGTCATTTAAATGCGGAAAGGATTTTTCCTTTTCTTCTTTTTTTTTTTTTTTTTAAAAACTCTGACCAACTAAAACTCTGAAAACTCTGACCAACTTAATCTCTGAAAACTCTGACCAACTTAAAGTTTCAAAAGAAACTCTGAATGTTAAAGCTCGGACTGATGTTTCACAAAGAAACTCTGATGGAAAACATAGAGTGAAGGAAACTTGGATTAACAAGTAGACTTAAAACTCTGACTCAAAGGAAAAAAAAAAAACAACGTAAAACTCGGAAAACTCAGAAACATTTACTTCAATACTCGGACAAACCAAAGAACATAAAAGAAAACTCGGAACTTTTGATCCTCTGTTCATAAAAACTCAGAAACAATATCACAAGATAATAATCGGACTGTTGAAACTATGCAAAACTCGGAACACCTGAAAGATTCAAAAACTCGGAGTTGAGATGTCTTGTAAAACTCGGACCTTGAACGATTAAAAACTCGGAATTGAGAGCTTGAAGACTTGCACTTTCAAACAACATAACTCGGAACATCTGAAAACTTGGAACATCCATATTATAACTCTCGGAACATCTATAAAGCTCGGAACATCCAAACTTTCTTTAAAACTCGGAAACAAAGTGAAGACTCAGAATCCATTTAAACTTAAAAACTCTGACTAGAATTCGGAATTGACATAAACTCAAAACTCGGAACAAATCCATCATCATTAAAAATTCGGAATAGGTTGATGAGAGTGTAAAGCTCAGACAAGTTTCAATAACCAATCTCCGGACTATCTCCCCAGTGTGAAGTCACACTGGTTCACCAAAACCCCGGAAACACAAACACAGAGTTTTAAACTCAGACAAACCCTTTTTTTTCTTTTGGATCAAAACCCTAGATCTCCAAAAACCCAGCAGTTCTCTCCAACACAGCTCGAATATCTTCATATCTGGACCAAAATCTTCACGTCTTCAAGATGTTTGGCGGAAACAAACATCAAATCAAGAGCAATGGTGATTCGGAAGGCTGTTAGACCATTCTGAATCGGTAACCATGCTCTGATACCACTGTGTAAGCACCGAATCAAAGATGAACATCAAACATTGCACTTGATTCAAGACATGAAGAACAAAATATGAACAAGATAGAAATATGTAGAAGATGAATGTCTATATTGATGAATCAGTCATCACAGATTACACAAACCAAAGGAGTATACATCATCTACAAGCTGGATTTAGATCACAAAGATCTAAACCCTAGCTTTCTCTCACTAACACATAGTCTCTCTGGAGAGGTGCACCAAGCTTCAAGGGTTTATCTTGGTTCGTATTTGCCCTAATCCTATACAACACATATATATAGACTAGGGACAAAACTCAGACAAAAACCAAACCCCTGACCAAAGTTCTAGACCAAAACTTGGACAAATTGTCCAAGGATAAACCTTGGACTAAGTTCCAAGATATGTACAATAAAGACCCTAACAATTGGAAGGCATGCACTTTTCACCCAAGGTGCATTAACAAACTCCCCCTTGATCAGTGCATGGTCTTCATGTAGTATAGAATTCTTCATTATCGTTGATTTTAACTTGGACTTCTGCTTTGGTTGACCAGAACTGATAAGCGACAGTTACCCGGCAGGAACTGCACTTACAGTAGTTCCATATTTCACTTATTATTACCTAATTCTGTTTATATGATCATCACTCATATAATTAAGTACTGATTACTCATATTAGTATGTGAGTCATAATCTATACGTATAATGACATTAACCCGTATAATACACGGGGTATTGAGTCGTGTATGGGTATGAGATTACCAAAATATAAAGTAACATAATAGTAGAATAGTATCTAGACCAACGTTTATTTTATATATTTGAACACTTACAGGTTGGTTGGTTATTTTTTATAGGGGGACTCGATTATAATTTTTAAAGATTATCACGGCACGAGTCCGAGACACTTCTATGCTTATAGAATGCTCGAAAACAAAGTATGCACTTTGTCATTAACTTATCTAATTCGCCACGTTATTTAAGTTTATTTTACTTATACAGTTGTGAGTATTTTTAAAATTAAATTTTCCTATTCGGGTTACCACCCGGGTGATAACATTTTGAAAAAGTGGAAAATTTGCAATAACTTTGAACAAATATTTAAATGGATTAGTTGATTCTTTTAAATAGTAATCAACATTTCAATCGATGGAAATGGGCTAAATTGAACTTATGTTTCAAGTTCATTTTCATTTTACTTATATAAATTAGGTTATTAATATATATATACTATACTCAGTAATACATTATATGTTTCATTCTTTCATACAATGGTTTATATTCCTTTTAAAATGTTACTCTTTAAGATTTTAACCAAGCTAAATGCTATATCAATTCATTGCTTCAAATGTGTACACAGAGAATGGCGAGACGTTCTATCATCCTTTCATCTTGGTCTGAATCATTCTACATACGTAGAAAATTATCTGGTAATATGTTGAAAATTATATGGTAATTGTTACCATTGATAAATCGCATTGTTTGCATATATATATTTATATACGAATATACGATTAACATTGAATTATTGAATATATATCCTCATAAATTTTATAAAAAAAAACCGTTTTAATAAAATTAATAAAATATTAATATCCTTAAAATAGAGCGACCCGTGGGTACCACGGGTTATAACCTAGTTGTTATATATAGTTGAAACAACTTGTTATAAAGTTGTTATGACTTTGATTTCTGATAAAGGTGTTAATTAAGCGTGCAGACTCATAAGTTGAAGACGTGTAGTGGTAAAAGTGAAGGACTAAAGATATGATGTGCTGATACTTGAAGGGGCATAATGGAACTTGTGATAAGATCAGATATAAAAGTTTCATTTGTGCATTATAGTTGTTTCTCTGTATCCTTCTCTGTTCAGTGTCTTGTTCATCTCATCTGTTGTGTTTATTTAATTTGGCCAACATCAAAGAAGGTTAATTACAAATCGACGTCAAAGGCCTTATTCGGAAATTTCAGTGTATAGAATTACTGCAGTCTTTTAGTAGTTCGGAAATCTCCTTAGAATCATTGTTGGTTTTAGAAGAAAACCTAAAGACACAAGGATGTAGGAACCTCGACACATTACCAACAAGGGCGCAGGATTTAAGGGGCGGGAGGGGGCGCCTGACCCCCGAACTTTTCGGTCAGTAATGTTATATATGTATGTTTCGTATAAGATTTTGTAGGTATATACGTTTTCGACCCCCGGTTTTATAAAAAAATAGGTATATACGTTTTCAACCCCCCGGTTTTGATTTTTTTTTAATTTATATAGCCCAAATAAAATTTTGATTAGCCCAAATATTATAGCCCAAATCATTATATTTGGTAGAATACTAGAATGCATATTATATAACCCAAATCAAATCATTATATAGCCAAACTTAAGAGCCTACCCTATAAAAAAAACCCAAATTCGTTTATTTTGGAACATCGACCAGAAGAGTAGAAGCCACATAAGCAGAAGGGGGGAAAACGCAGGTTCCAGAACTGTTCAACTTCAGCTTCTTGTTCGAGAACAGAAGCCAAAACGCTGCTCGTTGTTGTGGTCTTGTACTCTTGTTCGACTTCTTCAATCTTCATAAGGTTAAAGGTATATGTTTTTTTATCTTTAGGTTTAATTTAGGGCTGCAAATTATGTGATTTAGGTTGAAATTTGGGGTGAAATTGGTCAGAATTTTTGCCCTAAACTTGTTGAATCTTTCAATAACTATGTCTAATTTTATTTGTTTAATCTTATTGTGATTTGATTTAGATAGAAATTAGAGTTTGAAATTTAGGGTGATTTGTTAACTTGTTTTGTTATTAGATTATGTTATGGGGAAGACAGACAAAACTATAATTCTCATCCAGGAGAACCGGATACCCACCTTCCTCTCTTTCTATTTTAATGTTTTGGTGTCTGTTGATGCATATTTTAGTGTCTGTAACTTGTCTTTATTTAACGATGTAATTTATACGGTCTTTTATGTTTATCGAGTCTGTAATTCGCCGTCGACCAAGTCGGATATCCTCCTATCCTATTTGTGTCCGACTAGTTTGTCTCGTTTGATATGTATGTTAAAAGAACAATGCATGTTGCATATGTGTTTATTTATGAGTATGTTTGTGTGTTTGTTTGTTGTTGCTGCAAACTGTCTGTTTGCAGCAAACACATCAACATTTGCAGCCCTCGACGAAACTCCCAAGTTTCGTCGAGCACTACATGACGAAACTCAAATGGTCAAAACCCAAGGTTTCGCCATGAACAGTGACGAAACTCCTAGAGTTTCGTCAACTATAGAGTTTCGTCAGGCCCAAGTGAAGTTTCGTCAAGCCCAATCCATGTTTCGTCACTATTGGGCCTGGGCTGCTATATAAACCACACATGGTTTCACTTTGAAACTATGAGAGCATATCCTGAGAGTCTTACTTCAAACTTTGTGTGTATCTGTTTGAACCGTGTTCTCATCTAATCAATTGACTGTGATTCATTGGTTACGTCGTGTTTGTTACTATCTATGTTTGGTTTGGCATAGTCACGGGGATTCCGCACTCGTGACCGTGTTTGTGATAAACAAGAGATTTGGTTTCGTTATCGATCCTTAGAAATCGGGACCTACAAGTGGTATCAGAGCATTGGCTCTTATCCTTGTTTAAAATCAAACATAGTTCGGATTTTATCAAGTGTTGAAACTGTTTATTGTTGTTTTTCTGAAAATTGTTCTTGAAAAGTTCATACATTTCTGGAAAAATCGTCTTAAAAACTGTTGATCTTGTTGTTTGCTAAAAAGTTTTATCAAAAATCTTGTTGTTTGCTATAAATAGCAACCCTTTGTCATTTCAAACACTTAGAAGTTTTAGAGGTTTGAGTCCTCACAGGGAGAGATCACAACTTGGTCTCTCCCCGGATGTGTACTCCTTTGGTATGGTTCAGTTAGCTTGTTAATTGGGCCGGTTTGCTTTGTTATGTACTTATGTTATCAAATCTATACAAGTAAGTATTTCATCCGTCTGTAATCTTCCCGTCTATGAACATAATCATGATAATCACGGTTTCGGTCACGGAAAACGGTCCTACAATTGGTATCAGAGCCATGGTACCCGATTTAGTAAATCTAACAGTTTGCTAAGTCACATGTGCTCTAGATCTGTGATTTTCGTGATTTTTGTTCAAGATCTAAAAATGGTGAAAAACCCAGATCTGGACTGAAATATTCGGGTCTAGATGAAACAGAACATATACAAGAGTTGGGTTTTATGTCTTACACCTAAATAAACAAGTTTTCATCATCAAATATGATCTATACAATGATTTTCGTCAGATCTGGAAACAAACAGTTAACTGTGTTCTTGAGATGAGTATGGCGGCTGGTAAGAAACACTAGGGTTCCTGTTGATACGCTACGATGAAATCCCAGCTGACGAAATCACCAGGCTTCGTCATACACATCAGCGACGAAATCACTAATTTCGTCATCATCCTTCAGCGACGAAAACACTGATTTCGTCATCATCCTTCATTGTACACTCCGACGAACTCACCATTGTCAATCACAGAGATACCACTCCTCCATCTTCTGCCCCGCTTTTGTCGCCGCTCCACGAGCAACGACCCGAACCCTCCTTTGCCGCCACCTAGACGAAGT
The DNA here is from genome assembly GCA_030545235.1 of Helianthus tuberosus. Lineage (NCBI taxonomy): Eukaryota > Viridiplantae > Streptophyta > Magnoliopsida > Asterales > Asteraceae > Helianthus > Helianthus tuberosus. The sequence goes on from CM060410.1 coordinate 14,890,312, forward strand.
AGAAGGTGAACGGTTGATAAATTGTTGTGGTGGAGTGAAGAATCGTCGGTTAGGGTTTGGATTTGAGATTTGATTGAGGAGAATTTGGGGAAATGAAATTGGGGATTTGGAATTTTTGGTGCTGTGTATCGAAGGAGAAGATACCAGGTTCATCAGCAGCAGCTCAAGCTCTTTGAAACGAAGAGAGAGAGAATAAAATTGATGTGGGGCGGCTGCTATGAGGTCTGTGTATTGAAGAGATTTTGATTGTTTGAAGGTATCGCATAGAGAGACTTGAAAGTTGTCGGCTACTGCTTGGTGTTTATGGAAGAAAGAAGTGGTTCAGGTTTTGAGGTTGTATCGCAGGAAGTGTGAAGAGAGAAACCTAGAAGATGATGTCTGCGATTTGTAATTGTCGGCTGATAAAATTTTAGGGATATTGACTTTTGGTTTTTATTAAAATGCCATACCATGAAATGGGCATTTTTATTTGGGCCAAAGTTAAACAATACATGTTGATGGGCTGATGATTTGATTTGGATTTATATGTTTGCACAAACATCTCATGGGCTTCTTTAATTATTGCCATATGTTGGGCCACACCTGATCGAAGGTATCAGCCATCAGGTAATAATAATTATTTTTTTTTGGCCATATTGGTAATTCTTTAGAGCATGTTCTCTTAGGCCCACATGATCATAAAAGAAATTGGTGACAACCGTTTTCTAACGGCTGAAATTTATTATGCCATGTGGTCTCAATGTATTTAATTGGTTGGGATGTATTATGTGCAATCTACTTAAATAAGCCCAATGATTCACTGAATTCTCAATATATCTCTCACCATTTGGGCTCGGTAATTCATGATTAAATCATTGGACCGTAGTCGGCCCATTCTAAAGCAATTAAAGAGGGAAGTGAAGATGGGATGGATCTTAAAAGTTTATTTGTGAGGTCTAAAGTGTGGTTCAGTTTTGGGTAGTGAGTTCAAGATTATATTTGAGCCAAGAATTTTAAGTGAGTTGCAGAATGGGGTCGGGTGTTCGCGAAATTTATTTGAACCGAGCTTCTATTTTCAACGCCAAATTCGTACGAGTTCGAGGGGGTGCCAGATTAGTTTGGGATGATGAAAACAAATGATGATTTTTGAAAAATGTGGGGTAGTCACGGTTACCGATGCGAACGTCAAACTTGGTGACTTGACTACTATGGGCCAAAAACAAAAACGGTATGTTCACTTCCGCACGTCAATGTTTATGATTGTTATCGGTTATTCGTAAATGTTCAAAAGCATTTTGTTTATTGTCATATTCTCGCATTTGAAAACGAACGTATGAACCAAGAATGTCAATACCGGTCCTAACGAGTTCACAAAGTCTTTGGAGGGATACAAGTCGGATCCTACGGGGTACTAGGCGAAATTTCTTTATCAACTAGAATATGCAACGAAGAAATCTTTTTGTTTATTGTCACATTCTCGCATTTGGTAACGAATGAATGAACCTAGAATGTCAATACCGGTCCTAACGAGTTCACAAAGTCTTTGAAGGGATACAAGTCGGATCCTACGGAGTACTAGGGGACATTCTTATTCAACTAGAATATGCAAAGAAGAAAGTCGTTTTCGTGATTTTTCGGAACCAAGAACATTCAGTGAAGATTGACGACAGTTCCGCTAAGTGAAGGGAATTGGTGACTTGACTACTATGGTCATATGCAGTATGTACACGTATGTATGATATCATGGATGATCTAGACTTCGTCTCCATTTGTTTCGGTAAAAGAAACAACCATGATACCAAGATGATAAACAGCATAAAGACCACATATCTCAGAACCTTGGCAATCTCTCAAACGAAATTTCGGTACTAAGACCATATGCCAATGAGTGGTTCCCACCTGGTCTTCAGTCGATTTAAGTTTATATCACCCTGCACACTTTAAGATGATTGAGATCCTACCGATACATCTTATATAGAGCTGCTTAACATTTTTCATTTTGCATTTCAGTTTAAAGATGTTTGGACAGACCACTGATGTACTATCATTTTCTCTTTTGCTCGCCAGGAAAAACTCCCCCTTGGATGCTACTCGTGAGGTTCGTAATCTCGTTCTCCATCTCTTGATGGTTCATTCATTCTTGTCGTAGGATCTTCAAAGTCTTCACGTGTTGTAAGTAGAAAGTGTATCAACAAACTCCCGTTTTCATTTAGGAAGTGTGTTAACAGACTCCCCCTTAACATAAGCTCTCCCTTGAGTTATGCTCGTGAATCTTTTGATCTTCAATTCTTTAGATCCTTGTGGTGTTGACTGATTGGTCAGCGGCAACTTGATCATCTTGATCTTTTTAGTGCGTCCATGTCGTGTCTTCATTCCGAAGCTTATCATCGAACATGTTCTCTTCGCCTTCAGTATCTGCACATGCAAGAAAGCTAAACGCGTAATGAGAACAAACGCTTGGAATATAGTTTAACATTAAACAAAATGACACACATGTGACCATATTTTCAACTACCGTCCGACAGTTTAGTTTGAAAAGTTAACAGATTTTTCAATTTTGATTATTAACTTTCAAAACTTGCAAACTCTGACCGTTTATGAAGATTCAGTCGTTTTGGTTTTCATCAGATTTCAGGCAACGAAGACTTGAGTTCCGACATCGGTTAATCAAAACTAAAGCAGAAATAAAATCTTTTTGGCTTTTATAAAGTTTATATTAAAATACACCTAAAATCTTTTTGGTATTTTGAATATTTCAAACTTAAAGACTGAAAGCAATAAATAAATATATACAGAGTTGCAGAAACTAAGAAAAGTAAATATATACAAACATTCTTTTTGCGAGTTTCAAGGGTAAGAGAATCATATTAGTGTACGGTCATGCCAAAACGCTCTTGTTGTTCTTTTTGTTAACATTTAGATAAACATCTTATAACGATTATCGGTATTGTTATCCACATAAGCTCAACTTATCAGATGTAATCATGGCGAGGGGATACATTAAGGTATGATTTATACTTACCGACCGGTGCTCATCCACATCACGACACATTCCCGTATCAAGGTATGCACGAGGGTTCATCTTACTGGTGAGTATACGATTTATCATCTGTTTTGACGTATATGAAAATGTGAGAAACTCACTTATTTTGATTGAAAACAAGCTCTTTGTGATAGAATCACTTATTGATGAGGAACTTGATTTTCAGATGCATGAGGGCACATGAGCAAGTCCGTGAACAGGTCAGTACTTTCGTACAGCAAAGAGACGAACTTGACTCCCGGATAAATGTGATATATTATCACTTGTTTTTGTGGACATGTGATTGTTGATCACTTATTGAGGTCGTATGCAGTATGTACACGTATGTATGATATCATGGAAGATCTAGACTTCGTCTCCGTTTGTTTCGGTAAAAGAAACAACCATGATACCCAGAAGATAAACAGCATAAAGACCACATATCTCAGAACCTCGGCAATCTCTCAAACGAAATTTCGGTACTAAGACCATATGCCAATGAGTGGTTCCCACCTGGTCTTCAGTCAATTTAAGTTTATATCACCCTGCACACTTTAAGATGATTGAGAGCCTACCGATACATCTTATATAGAGCTGCTTAACATTTTTCATTTTGCATTTTGCATTTCAGTTTAAAGATGTTTGGACAAACCACTGATGTACTATCATTTTCTCTTTTGCTCGCCAGGAAACTCATTTTTGTTTTTCTATTATTTTTGAGTTTTGAAAATTTTCGATGTTTTTGAATTTTCAATTTTGGATTTACTCCCCCTAAAATCAACAAACTTAAAATAAATTTAAAAAACACAAAGATATTTACAAAAACGATTTTCCGATGTCGGTTTTACTCTTGCTTGACCTTAATGCCATTTACCAATAATAAAAAGTCAAATCTTGATTTATCAAATGCTTTGGTAAAAAGGTCGGCACGTTGGTCGTCGGTGTGGACCATGACAACATTGACGAGTTTCATAGTGAAACAATCACGTGTGAAGTGATATTCGAGTTCAACGTGTCAGGTCAAAGAGTGTTGTACGAGAAGATAATAATTCATAAAGCAGCTTAAATATCGACAAGTATATGAGAGATTAGAAATTTAAAACCGTATCCTGCAACTGCTTCGTGCATTGCCAGGAATCTGAGCATTCTCCTAAACTTGATATCCACCCGATTGTGGATTTCAAATTCGATTTTTGTTGCTACTTCAACTAACCGGGAAATCTCTTCACAGCAACAAGATCATAGACCTCTGGGTCTGGCTGGTCTTCCACATTGCACCAGCGAAGGTCTTTGTCTTTCTCTTTGAGAAGTAGTATGCGGTTGTTCAATCCACGCCAAGGCATCCGCACACCCGGTTGATTTGTTCAACAAACACATCTTCATCAATCACACCGTAGAGAAAAGTACACTGCACGTTCATCTTGTAGACTTTGAACTTCTTGAGAAGATATAAGACATGAATCTTCGAAAAGCTTCAGACGTGCAGCAGACGCATACATTTCATTTGAATCTATCCTGTTGACCCGATCAAAAACCATAACAACTAAATTTTGGCACATATTTCATCTGGTCGAATTTTTCAACTTCATTCCTTTTTCCTCTCCATCAATGGCAACAATATTCTCCTAAATGTAACAATATTTCGGAGCCTTATGTCGCCGATCTTGTGCATGGACGCTCCACTATCAACAATCCTAAGACTATCAATAGTTCCTCCTGGAACATCCTGCACTCTCATTCAGAGATTAGTTGGAGAGGGGGACCCAAGCCTTCACAGACTTGGGCGTCCGTCATCATCGAGAATTGTAACATCCATTTCCCGATGATTTGGAATTGATGTAGCTCCCCCTGAAACAATTTTCGATTTTGGTTTCCAAATCTGTTTTTGTTTTTTATGTTTAACATTTGATTCAACAGATTTTGTTTGGACAACCTCCGGTTTTAAAATCTTTTCAACATTTTTCCTTTGTTTCTTTATCTATTTCACTTCTTGTTGTTTAACAAGACGAGGGTCCTGTTTTGGTGAAACAGATCTTTTATGGTATTTGTTACCACGGGGGGGGGGGGGGGGTTCAACCTTTGACTTTCCCTTGGTGAGATATGGACAATTCTTAACAATGTGTCCATACTCACAGCATTCATAGCATGATCTCCGCTCAACAAACCTCGGAGTATCATAACTGTAAGAACTTGACGATGAACTTCGTGATCTTGAGGTACTTGGTCCTACATCACAATCGTTTGTGTGTTGTGTGTAATTGTTTTGACTATTTCTTTTCAAAATTTTAACTTGTTTAACAAAATCCGTGTTGGATTTGTTTTCAAAAGTTTCAATTTTATCAGTCCCTCTGGATTTCACGAAGTTTATCTTCCGAACCTGTTTCTTGTTTTGGCCCTGTTTGCCTTTTCCATTTCCTTGGGGAACTTGACCTTGCTTTCGTTGATTGTGTAGTGGTTGCAATTTTTGATTCCCATATTTCTTTCTAACTTCGGATTTTGGGATAGGAGCACACTGAGTTACTACAACTCCTGGGCTCGACTTTCCCAAAAACTTATTGGTAGAATCTTCGAAAACTTTATCAATCAAAGATTGATTGACATTTTTGATAGGGAAATCCTTGTCTGAATATATTTTATCAGATCCAATCAACGTGTAAAGCAAGTTCACGCTTTCACAACTTCCAGATGAGGATTCAACAGACTTTGCTTTAGCAGTCATAAACGGTTTTGCAGGTGGATCACAAAGAATTTAATTTTCGAGAGGTATGTTTTCCTCTTTTGTTACCATTTCTGACTGTTGAGAGTTAGTATCCTCTGATTCATCATCTGACGAATCAACATCCTCAACAATGACTAGAGGATCCTGATTTTGTTCAGCAGTTGACACATTTGTATCTGCTGACACATCCGAATCTGAAGATACTTCCTTTTTGTAACCTAGCCCAAATGTGAATTCCTCAAGGTTCAATGAAACTGAGGGCTCAAAATGAGGTTTATTTTCCTCATCAGGCATCGAAGAATAATCGTGTTTAATAGGTGGTGGACACTTCTTATAACCTATGCACGTGACATCCTTTTTCTTTTTCTGTATGTCAATGATGTGATCCAGCACATACCTAGAGTTTGAATAACTATTCAGCTTAAGCTGGATCGCCTCACTTTCACACTTAGCACAGGCCAACTCTTTTTGCATTAACTCGAGCCTATTGATGTAAAGGTTTATTTCAGTTTGTTTTCTTGAAACCATTTTCGTTAGCTCGGTCTTATCTTCTTTTAATGTTTCAATTATCTTTTTAAATTCCTTTTCATAATTTTCACGAAACATGTTGGCCTCTGTGCATTTCGAAAGATCCACGATCAAATGTTGATTGTGGATAAATGTCACATCATATTTGCTTTGCAAATCGTCATATTTTCTTTACAAGTCCGATAATTTATTTCATAAACTAACACATTTATCACACCTATCAGAACTTGGTTTATCGACACATACCTGACTGGATTCACTCTCAGATATTGACTCACTTGCCTCAGAATCAACAACCTCCCTTGTTGATTCATATTCTGATCCATCCTTGTTTGAACTTGAACTTGTACCATCTTCAACTGAGCTACCGTCATGTTCAGAACTGTCATCATTTCCCGAGGATTCACCATTGCTGGCATCTTTGACAATTTTGGCATAAAACATCGTTTTTGTCTGACTACAGTTCCTTGGATCAAGAGATGATGGTGCTACAGTAGACCTATAGCTTTGCTTTTGAGGAACTGGTTGTAGTGGATTTCCATTCAGGTCTGTTGTTCTTGGCGGTTGAGGAACTGATTGTATTGGATTTCCATACAAGTCGGTTGTCATTTTCAGTTCACTTTGATTTTGGTTAGTAACCGATGCCCACTGCTCTGCCGTAATTCGAGGTGGTGTGGGAGGTTCGGCCCATGAAGGAGATAAACCCGTGCTTTTATATTTACTTTCCGTATTAGACGGAGTACCCCACCAATCCAGATTCATTTCGAATATTTAATGACGAATACCTGAATAAATCACACAAATCAAACAGTTAAGAATGAGTTACAAGTCTTCTGTTTCAAAAAATAACACAAGTATGTGACGAAAATAGTGGTTTTCGTCCCTGATATGTTTGACGAAGATGATTGATTTCGTTGCTGAAATGTAGGTGATTTCGTCGCTGAAGTGTGATGAAATTAGAATTGTTTTCGTGCTGATGTGTGATGAAAACAAAGTGATTTCGTCGCTGAGTTGTTTGACGAAAACAAGTGGTTTTCGTCGTATGGATGATTTCGTCGCTGGGGGAGTGACTTCAGATAGGTGATTTCGTTGATTCTGATGTTTGACGAAATCAGGCTTGGATTTCGTCCAGCATAAGTGTTTTCGTCCAAACAAGTGTTTTCGTCCAAGAAGTGTTTTCGTTGACAAGATGAGGTGATTTCACCAGGGTGTTTTCGTCAAGACAAAGACAAATGATTTCATCAGGGGGTTTTCGTCTAGAATGATGACCTGGTGATTTCGTCCAAAATGATTAACAAGACCTGTGATTTCGTCCAGCTTGGTGACTTGACTACTATGGGCCAAAAACAAAAACGGTATGTTCACTTCCGCACGTCAATGTTTATGATTGTTATCGGTTATTCGTAAATGTGCGAACGAATTTTGTTTATTGTCATATTCTCGCATTTGAAAACGAACGTATGAACCTGGAATGTCAATACCGGTCCTAACGAGTTCACAAAGTCTTTGGAGGGATACAAGTCAGATCCTACGGGGTACTAGGGGACGTTCTTATTCAACTAGAATATGCAAAGAAGAAAGTCGTTTTCGTGATTTTTCGAAACCAAGAAAATTCAGTGAAGATTGATGACAGTTCCGCTAAGGGAAGGGAATTGGTGAACATTTGAAAGTTGACGACAGTTTCTTTGAAGTGGAGAGAATCTGTTAAGGTTTAGAGATCTTACCAAAGAAATGGGGGAATAAAAATTTTCGTATGTTGAATTTCTTCGGTAAATTTCTAAACGCAATCACAGGTGGTAGAGTTTGTGATTTTCTGGTGATACTAAAGGTTCGACGTGGAATGTTTTGCACAGACACATATTTGAGGATTTTAGTTAATTCTCCAACCAGCGTGAAGGGTTTTGCACGGAAAAATACAGGTTTCTAAAGTCTACAGTAGTTACAAAAGCGCTGTTCACTGAAGACCTGGGGAATCTTTATGAAAGCTGATAGTTCAAAGCTGAAGACCTGCAGGATTCAGTTTTGGGTTTGATGTCTCTTTGGGATTTTACAGGGATCTGGGGGTAACTCAATTCATTGAGTTTGCAAACGATGTACTTGGTCAAGCTGACTTCCTGAGTACTGATGCTGATGATCCGTAGTGCATTACGTGGTCAACTTCACAAAGGCGAGACAATCAGATCTGGATGTAGTTCAACTAAGTGTGCCGTTTGGTTGAGCTTGCAAGGGATACACTTGGTCTAGCTGACTTTCCTGAGTGTTGATGCTGAAGATTAAAGTGCATTACTTGGTCGATTACACAAAGACGGTTTACAGAAGACAGTTCACCAGAAATCTCTACCAATGTAGTATGCTTGAATGAAATAAAGTTCTTATGACAGATCAAGACTTGATGCAGTTCTTAAAGGTTGGAACCCTTATCAAATGTCGGTTGGAGTATTGGAAGATCAGCGGAAGATCGGTCAATTGAGGAAATTGCACAACACCCAACACAGATACGCGTACTTTAAGGGGGAAATATTATACAAGGAGCGTCAAGATACTACTTACCTGGATCATCGGTCAAGGGGGAATTTGTTAACACAGAGAAGATAAATACTTGACTGAAGATCGATTGCAGTTGCATTTTCAGCATTCGACAGCAACGGACAAGGGGGAATTTGTTGATGAAGATTTTGTGTCCGATGCTTGTCGAATAGATTAGATTTATTTTATGTTGAATTTGTAATAGTTAGTGAAACGGTCTAACGGACGTGTATAGACCCGTTCGTTTGAAGTGGTCAAACGAGGGGGTTATTTGTTTGACCGTGTGTGTTTGAAAGACAAAGGGGTGTAGCTATAAATAGCAACCCTTTGTCATTTCAAACACTTGGAAGTTTTAGACGTTTGAGTCCTCACAGGGAGAGATCACCACTTGGTCTCTCCCCGGATGTGTACTCCTTTGGTATGGTTCGGTTAGCTTGTTAATCGGGCCGGTTTGCTTTGTTATGTTATAAAATATGTTATCAAATCTATACAAGTAAGTATTTCATCCGTCTCTAATCTTCCCGTCTATGAACATAATCATGATAATCACGGTTTCGGTTACGGAAAACGGTCCTACATACACCATATGGGCTATCCGTATATAAACTATACTTGACGCAAAACATGCTATGGGAAATTAGAGAACCAAGTGCTGACACACAACTTGATGTCAAGAAAACTAAGCTACAATTGCATATTTTTTCAAGCACTATCAAAGGATCTAGTATTAGAAGTTCCAAGTTATAAGACCGCAAAATAAATTTCAAATGCTTCTATGATTAGATATGTGGGTGTGGATCGAGTGAAGAATACACGTCTACAAACTCACAAATCGGAATTTGAGATTTTACGAATGAATGACAAAGATACGATCAATTCTTTTACTGTAAAATTGACAAGTATTGTTACCTCGACAAACGACCTAGGATCAACATTTGACGAACCGACTCTAGTGTGATATCCTAAATTATGTGCCTATTACGTCTACAAACTCACAAATCGGAATTTGAGATTTTACAAATGAATGACAAAGATACGATCAATTCTTTTACTGTAAAATTGACAAGTATTGTTACCTCGACAAACGACCTAGGATCAACATTTGACGAACCGACTCTAGTGTGATATCCTAAATTATGTGCCTATTGATTCATTCAGATTGTTGCATCTATTGAAAAATGCTCAGATTTAGACACTCTGACTCTAGAAGAAGAAATTGGAAAATTGAAAACATTCAATAAAAGAATCAAGTGTAGGAAAGGAATCCTAGTTGAAAATCAACAGAAACTCTTGTTCATACATCCACATCATGACAATAATTTGGATCATGGACGACACTTTGGAAATCATGGAGGAGGAAAATTTAATCAATCATAAGGCCGAGGCAGTGGCAGATTCAGACAAGAAGAAATAGAAGAAGACATGTCACACGATAATAATGATGATTATGATAGACAGAAGAGATACCCAAGAAATCAAGACAAATGCGTGTTTGACATAAGTAAGGTATATGGTGCTATAATTGCAATGATGATTATGATAGAAAGAAGAGATAACCACAGAAAGGAAGAGGCAAATTTTGTGCAAGAAGACGAAGAACTAACTTTGCTAATGTCACAAGTTGAAGATGGTGATAATCAAACAGAACATGGAAGCATTTTCCATGTTAAATCTAAAGGAGACTGAAATTGTTTGGAGCACAAGACCCACAAGTTTGAAGTTGTTCATGATTAAGGGGGAGAATGATGATTATAATCCCACGCATAATAAAAGTATGTTTTATTATGTATTTGTAACTTATGTAAAGTATAGGGATTAGATCTGTCACGACCTAAACCTAGTACCCCATCAAATTATGAGGCGACAGGCAAAAGCATCACGTGGATTACAATTTGGCGCCAAAAGGAAATCTACACCATCAAGAGGTGTGGCGATCACAGGAGTCATGTTGGTTGAACCGTACTGGTTCATTATGTATACATAGGGCTATGCATTTTTTTGTTTGTATCATCACACTTTATCAATCAATGAAGGATTTGATTATTCAATTCTTGTTTCTCTATTTTTCGAATTCATATAAAGTTGAAAAGATAGATTAGGGCCAACATATTTAGAGTTAGTTTATGTTTTTGTTAGAACTAAAACATGTAAACTGTTAGACATATTAGTTTAAGATTAGGGTTGCGAAAGTTGTGAAAAAAAGTAGTGGTTATAGATTAATAAAATAAATTCAGTTATTAGGCACATCCCAATTTTCTTTGTTCTTGACTTATTTTCTTGTTTTATGGTTAAATCATGATCTTATTGGATAAATACTGAAAACTGAAAAATGGCGATTCGGCCAGAACCCTACCCATTGAAGGACGTATGCTTTAAGCTTTTCAGCTTTGAGGTTTTAGGGAATTTCATATATGGAAACTGGAGGCATATCTATTAATTGCAATTTGGGTTTTGCTGATTTGATCTAGTCCTGGCTTCTCACCATAGTTTGGGCTAAAAAAATTGGCTAAAACTTAAAAAGAAGCCATAGGATATTCCCAGAATTGGTTCCAAGAAAAAAAATGATAGAAGCTTAACCCTATGACTTTATATTTCGTCAACCCTTCACGTGCATGATTAAAGATTTAAAGTAGATTGCTTCAAGATAAACATACCCTTTGTTCCGAAATTGAATTATATATACAATTCTACATTCTACATTTGTTTAGTAATAGTAGGTACATCCTGACTACGTGACTAGATTTTGTTACGTTATAGCTGGTTGTCCTTGAACAATTTTATATAGTAGTATAGATATAGATGAGCATATTTTATTGCTATATCTTTTATCACTGATTTCGATCTATACCGTTCATAATTTTTTATATTTCTCTAACAAGCATGTGGTTTTGGTTTTAAATAATCCAATTGTTTTCATAATAATGACACTTGCTGATTAAGATTCCTGATTATTCAATTACAAGTATTAATGTGCACGTTAACCTACTATAAAAAAGGACCTAACTATTTGCACACCTTGGCAGGCTATCTACACACTTAGGGTTTACATACACTGCGTAGAGACCTATACGCAGCGTATAGGGTTAACTCTATACGCTGCGTATAGGTCTATATGCAGCGTATGTAAAGGGCAGATGCACGACCAGACAGTCAAACCTAGTACCATGTCAAATCAGTCTGACATACGCTGTGTATATGTCAATACGCAGCGTTAACCCTATACGCTGCGTATTGACCTATACGCTGCGTAGATAAACCCTAATTTTCCTAGGGTTTGGTGTGCCAATAGGCACACCCATAAAAAAATACAAGTGTGTTGGTTCAGGCCCCTCTATAACGCAATAAAACTCACGTATGTATATGAGACTTGAGTTGCAGAAAGAAAATGCTTCTGTATTAATAATAAAGGGATACATCACAAATAAAATAGTACTACAACTATTTATAATAAAATAATAACTATCACATGCAAAAATACTAAGTCCACGTCTCCATAAATTCAGCAACAACTTGCAACGTTCACATCCACTACCAGGTCAATGGGAGATCATGACTAAATTTCCAACAATCTTTCAAACCATTTATATCGGACCCAGTTCAGATCCGACCCGTACCCATCGACCCGAACCCATCAAGATTAAACCCAACAAAGTGCTATAGTATTTAATTAAATACTGAGTTTATCTGAGTCTATCAAGTTTAGATATAACTGATTAGCTCCGAAAAACTTGCAGCAAACAACCAAAGTATTATTATTATAACTTTGTAACAACTACGTGTGTTATGGGTATCATATGATGTATATTATTTTATAATTCACATGTTAATTAATATTGGTTGAAAGCTGAACCAATTCTTTAAACACCACGTAAGTCATGTGTCACCAATCAAATCCCATATAAAGTCAAAACGAAGAAATTAGCAAAGATCAAAATTCAAATGGCTTCAATAAACCCCTTTGTTGCTCCAACCTCCGGCGACCAACCATGGGTAGATCAAATGAGAAAAACCTTAAAAACCCAACTTTCAGTTCCCATAGACACACCACCGCTTTCCATATTCTCAGTTCCACAGATCCTTAAAGATGAAAAGCCCGAAGCGTATGCTCCTCAAAAAATCGGGCTTGGTCCGAAACACCATTTTCGGACCGAACTATATTCCAACATGCAACAAAACAAGCTCACCGCGGTCAAACGGGTAATAAAACCGTACCAGATTCCTGATCTGGAAGACCAAGTTGCTGAAAGAATCAAAAACATCATCCCTGTAGTTTCTCCTTGCTATGATTCATTCCCTGAAACAGATGCGGATGCGTTTGCTTGGCTTTTCGCGATTGATGGCCTGCTTTTGCTTGATCAACTTCGCGTGTATTTAGATAAAGGTTTTGCGATTGATGAAAAGGATCTGATCATGTTGGAAAACCAGATTCCTATGATCGTGCTGAAGGAAATTGAAAAGGCCCTTTCTGCTAATGGTGAACATGTTGAAGAATTATGGGAATCTAAGTTTCTGTATTTCGCAGAGTCAAACTCTCCGTTTCTTCTATCGAAAGAGACGATGGAATTCGATCGTGTTAACCATCTTCTTGATTATATGTACCATTCCATCGTCAACAATGAGGTTTCAAGAGATGTCGCTTTCTCAAAACCTGGAAGTATTCCAGTTGAGAAGTCGGCCGCTGAAGAGTTACTGGAAGCAGTAATCAAAGCGGCCGGATTGATTCCGGGCTTTAAACCTTTTCTCGGAATCATCGAATCTATCATAAAGCTTCTATACGAAACCGATAAAGAAAAAATGATTCAAGAAATCAGGGTGCCTTCGGTTTCAGAACTCGGCGATATAGCCGGAGTGAAGTTCGCTTTGTCGACGTGCGAAGAAGGGATCAGAAACATAAGCTTTGCTAATGGAACATGTTGTCTCCCTGTCATTACTCTGAATTATGATTCGGAGGTCATACTAAGAAACTTGATGGCCTATGAGAAACTAATGGCGAAAAACAGTTTAATGGGCGGGTTTGGTCTCGAACTCACGGAGTACGTAGATTTCATGTGCGGGATTATTGACACCGCTAACGACGTGAAGGTGCTACGCGAACTGAAGATCATACAAGGTGATTTGCGAGATGAGGAGATCGTGAAATTGTTTAACGGGATCGGTAGATCACTTGGGAATATGAGTGGGCAGTCGATGTTGAGACAGACTGTGGCTGAATTAAACAAGGTCTATGACAATGTACCGAGTGTTCGGATCAAGAAAGAGGCCGAGAAGCAAGCTCGGGCTGTGGCTAAGGCTCTAACGTTCCTGGTTAGCATTTCGGGCACATTGGTCTTGGCTCGTGAGGCGTTGGTGCAGGCCAGTGGTTCGAAAATGACCCAGTCGATTATTAATATTGTTACGGAGCACATGGCCGTATTATTTCGTCTTTGATCTAATGGGATTTGTATCTTTCTTTATATTTTTAAGCTAATTGTGTGATCTTGTTACTCATTGATGCAAGTGGTTTACCTTTTACCCCATGAGTTGTTGCTATTTGAGTTATTATGAAGCATTAACTTATTAGACCATCACCAATGGTATCTTATTTCTAAATAATAAATTTGGTTTTATATATTTAGCTTGAGCTTATTGGAATGAAATGATAATGATTAGAGAATGACTGGCGATAAAGATTGTAAGACAAGCAGTTGGTTTCACCTTTCATGTAATGAAATGATAATGATTAGAGAATGACCATTCAAGAAAACATCTAAAGTAGGAGTTGCCTATAGGTTTGAGTTACCAGAGGAGCTAGGTGAAATTCATCCCACCTTTCATATATCACATTTAAGAAGGTGTTTGGCAGACGAAAAGACATATGTGCTACTTATTGATATCAAGATAGACGATAAGCTTAGTTATGTTGAGAAACTTGCAGTGATACTCGATCGAAAGGAGAAACAATTGCGATACCAAGTGATATAACATGTAAAGGTTCAACGATAGCACCGAAAGGGATCGGAAGGTGATATAACATGGATTGGTTCTCACATTTTGAAATAGCTAGAGAAAGAGTGTAACGACACAAACCGAGCAAGAGATTGTTTTACACAATAAAGATTCATCGATTAACGATTCCGTGTGTATACTTCGACAGAGTTTCGGTACAGATTTATACAAATAATAAGCACTCCAGAACTCTCTCTCTCTCTCAACGTGGATTCCGCACTCGTTACAACATCTGAAACAAGAAACAATCGTAGTAGTCTGACGACCCGTATTGGGACCTACAAAGTCCCACATCGGTTGAGGGGTAGAGAAAAGTCTTCCTCATAGGGGTGAGAACCTTTTCAACTAGGATATGTTTTGCCCGAGCGAGCAACTTGTTGGGTGAAAGAAACCGTGAGTTTCTGGATGGGTAATCAGGGAGAAAACAAACATTATCCTAACATGGCTTACTTGAGAGGCTACAAATGGTATCAAAGTCAGGGGCCAGGCCGGTGTGTTAGCGAGAAAGTTGAGCTCCCTAAGATGGTGGACACTTATAAAGGGTGAAAACCTTTTCTACTAGGACGCGCTTGGCCTTGGCGAGTAATTCGTTAGGTGAAAACAAACTGTGAGTTTCTGGATGGACAACCTATTGAAGACAAAGTAGAAAATATATTGACACGATTTACTTGGACTGTTACATGTGTTGGTTATGTGAACGCACTAGAAGGGTCCGTTGACTGTCCGACCACCCAAGTTTCTGTGTTAGCGAAGATTTCCGGCCGAGATTTTTTATTACCTTGACCCTCATTCCTTTAGCTATTATGTAGTTGTTAAACCGAAGAGAGAAGGCATAAGTGTGAAAGAGAAGAAACACTAAGATTTCATTTTATTTTTTCTAGCAACAATAACCTGGTTTTCTGTTGTTAAGTGAAGAAGATGTAAGGCTATAGGGTGTGGTCTTGACCCTTATGGTCACCATGACCCTTCACATCAACGCCATGTCACCCACTTCTAATCCATCATCCAAAACCACTACACTAAATCTTCAAATTGTGAAGATTGAGAATTAAGTAATGAATCAAAAGCAAAGAAGAAATCTATTTAGTTACTCGATTAGGAATCATGAAAGTAGGGGACTGTTTGAAGATGAAAATAAAATAAAAATGCACTATTGGTCATCTATAACCAATAAACTTATAATAAAATTTATTATTTCATGTATGTTTTCTACCTATAAAATTTATTACTTTTTTACAAAGCCTTTCTTCTTGATTGGCTCTGTATGCTCCACATCTATAAAACGTTACACAATCAACCCATCATAATATTTGGGTCAGAATTGTCTATTCTAATTAGTAACTTACTGTAAGTTAAAAAACGTAAACATTTTACTTCAAATAAAAAAACTTGACCGCGATCTACTATTTAAATCGATTGGTTGCATACCAAGCTCTCGGTGCTTGATGTAAATCGTAGAGAGCTTTGTTGAGCAACCAAACCCGATCGGGATGAATAGGATCTTCAAAACCCGGAGGCTGTTCGACATACGCCTCTTCTTCAACCACACCATATAGGAATGCACTTTTCACTTCCATTTGGTAAACCTTGAATCATTTAAAGGAAGAATAGGCTAGAAAAATCTGAATAGCTTCAAGACATGCAACTGGTGCATAAACTTCGTTGTAGTCATTCCCTTCAACCTGACAAAAACCTTGAACAACTAACCTCGCCTTGTTTCGAACGACTACTCCATGGTCATCCTTCTTTCATTTGAAAACCCGACGGGTGCCAATCTTCTTGTAGTTCTCAGGTTTCTCAATCAGTTTCCAAACACCAAGCTTCTGGAATTGTTGCAGTTCTTCCTGCATAGCTTCCACCCAAGAATTATCCTTTAATGCTTCTTTCCAAGACTTTGGTTCTTCTTGTGAAACATAACCCGCGAAAGACCAATCATTTTGTAAACCCGATTCTCTAATTGCTGCATACAAGCCAGCATTGTTGTTGTTTCTCAACTGATTCCTCGTCTGCACGACACTATGAACATTACCAATGATGTTTTATTGAGGATGGGTGTTATGAATTCTTGTCTCTGGATTATCCGGAACTGGAACATTTATACCAAGATTGTTAAAGTTGAGATCAACAACCAAATTAATACCCTGAACAAACGAAGAGGATGATGTAGTAGCTTCAGCTGTTTTAGGGCAGTCCTCATGGGGTGTAGCCTCAGAAGTACCATGCACAACAGTTGCAGGAGCTTCTTGGTCTGCATCGAGAAATTCATCATCCTCTGAAGATTCGTTCAATTCAGTAGCATCATGAAAATCCTCATTCTCGAGAGCATTATTGTTAACTGACGATGATTCTTGATTGTTGACAATAATAGGATGAACCAACGGTGAATCTGTTGCGTTGCCACTCTCGAAAAACATTTGTGCCGTAGCATCTACTACTTCTTCTTCAATATTGATCGAATTGAAAAAGTCATCATACTCGAACATCCATGGCTGACCTGGACATCTGACTGGCAAGGTGTGCCTTTGTACTCTGACTTCAGACCATTCCTCGATCCTTTTAGTCTCGAGATTCTAAACTCCTAAATTCGGGGTGGCATACCCAAGAAAGTATCCCTCAATTGCTTTTGCCCCAAATTTTCCATCCGGATCGATCATAGTGCGAGGAGCCCCAAACGGTTCAAGAAACTGTAAATTTGGTTTCCGTTTGTGAAGAAGCTCAAAGCAGGTCTTGTTGTGTCTTTTTTACTGTAAGGACTCTATTCATCGTGTAGCATGCAGAGGCCACAACTTCACTCCAAAAAGGGATGGGCAACTGTGACTCTACCAAGATAGTCTTAGCAGTTTCGATCAATGTTCTATTGTTACGCTCAGCGACGCCATTTTGTTGAGGAGTGTATCTTGCACTGAACTCATGAAGAATGCCTTTAGATCTACAAAACTCCTCCATAGCATGATTCTTAAATTCAGTTCGATTGTCGCTGCGCATGCGTCTTACTTTCAAAGTATACAAATTCTCAATCATTGTGATCAAGTTTTTGATAATTTCGAATGTTTCACTCTTGTGTGCCATAAACGCCACCAAAGAAAATCTGGAATAATCATCAGTCACCACGAGGCAGTACGAGTCATTACTGATGCTCTTATGCTTGACAGGACCAAACAGATCCTTGTGCAAACATTCAAGCGGCACTGCAACCGTGTTGATCTTATTTATCGGGTGCGATTTCTTACTTTGTTTTCCTTTCTGGCACGAAACACAGACGTCTTGTAGATGAAAGTTTTTGACGGGAACACCAGTTACTAACTCATTCTTCACCAGATGATTCATTTTTCTTAGGTGAATGTGTCCCATCCGCCTGTGCCAAGAGATTGTTTCCTTTTCTGTGGCTTTAGAAACGAAACATGTTACTTGTGCAGACGTTGTAATTGCTTGGCTCATATCAAGGACATACAAATCATTAATCCTTGGTGCAGATAAGAGAATCCAGTCTTTAGGGATCTTGAAACTGGGCTTCAGCACATAACATCCATTTGCATTAAAGTGCACTGAAAACTTCTTATCACAGATTTGAGAAACACTTAGAAAATTGTGATCAAGTTGTTGTACAAAGTTGATCTTATCAAAACTGACAACTCCATTGGATACCATTCCTTCACCAGTAATATACCCGCCTTTATCTCTAGCAAAAACAACATAACCTCCTCTAATAGATTTGACGTCGTAGAGAAGTCTCATGTCGCCGGTCATGTGCCTGGATTCCCCACTATCAACAATCCAAAGACTATTGATAGTTCCTCCTGGAACACCCTGCACATGTACTTAAATGATCAGTTGGAGATGGGGACCCAAGCCTTCATGGACTTGGGTCTTCCATTTTCATCGACAAAATTTATTTCAACTTCGCGATGATTTGGAAATGGTGATGTTCCCCCTGAGTTTGACATTTTAACTTCGTGATTGTTAGAAGTTTTTGAAAATTATGAAATTTATGGTTTGACTAAATAGATTGTTTTTGAACCACATCGGTTTTAAGAGCCTTTTCAATTACCTTGATTTGCTTGAGTTTCTGTTTCTTCTCCCTTTCTTTCACAAGAAGGGAATCTTGTTTTGAAAAAACAGATCGCTTTTGGTAAATTTTCTCACAAGGAACATCAGTGTCACCCCCCGGATTTCCACGTGTCACCGGTGGGCCCGGTGGGGGAGTATCGTGACGTGGTTGGCAACATAATAGTCAAACTACACAATATTTAAATGCACAACGGAAGCAAAGTATAGATTCATTTCAACCATACAATATTGTAATATTAAGTATCATAAATAGTCGAATATAAATCCACAGGTAAATCAAAATAAAAGGAAACAGTGTTCAACAGTCTATGACATCCAAGCTTGCGAGACTTATTGAGGATGCTAGGAGAAAAGCCAGCCTATTACGCGTAGTACCTGCACTTAACCTTTTTGAGGAAATACGTCAGTTTACACTGGTAAATACAATCAACCGACTCATTTTGAAAAGAGTTTAAGAAAATGAATTTAAGGCACAAGGCACAAATAATATTTTATAACTTGGGATAATTATTTGAATATAATACTCGTAAAAGATTTACATGTTTCTTATGCGTTCAGTAGCCCGGTTCGTGCCGGGTTAAAGATCAATAGACACACCACATTATGTATATGAGACACTGACAGGTGTACGCCTACACCTGTGTGCTAAGGTCGTGGCCATTTCGTAAAATGATGCCAGGGATATCCGGGACATGGTCATTAACCCCCCAAAGGCTTTAAGCAAACAAAACAATTTAAACGGTCATCTCGATAATACTTAACCCCCAAAACGATTAAGGTCGAATGCCCGACCAAGCGGTATTTTATATACCGTACCCCAAGCCCGTATAAGGGAAAATAAGTTAAAAGTATTTACCTGAGCAAGTATAAATCACAATCAGCGAGTGCAAGTAGCTTAAGCTTAGACCGGTTAGTTTTAAAGATACGGTTCGTACGCACGATTAAGCGAAGACCGGATAGAATGTGATTTAGACCCGACAAGTTTGAAGACTTTCTTAATATGGGTATATTATACACATTCTGGATTTTGAGATAAAACCGATAAGGTTTGACCCGTTTCGGCTAATTTATGTAAACTAGTTACATAAACCTAATCGAACGCGTATGAAGCGTAACGGGTAACCATAAGAGTCCTAAACAGGTTTCCTAAGTTAACATGCCTTAAATATGTTGTGATATCAGTAGGATATCTTCCATTATGCCCATAACGAGTTTAAATCTCATATTAAGCCCCGTAGGGGTATTTTGGTCATTTTAAAGGTTATAAAAGGGATTAATTTATCTTCTGTGATCCGGGTCTGAATAAATCAGTAAAATAGCTTATTTTAACAGGTTATAATATTTGGTTATAAGTCTTATATGCCAAAATAATTTTAAACCCAAACTATGCGTATAATACGCGTATAAAGCCGTTTTAAGCGACATACGGGTTAAAATAGGATTCTGAATTTTCTGATCAGTTAAACAGGTTCAAAACACTTCATTTATTATTTAAAATTAGTAGAAATTGGATTGGCATCAAAAGGATTTGTAAAACTCATTTTATGGCTTAAAAGGGCATATTCGGTATTTACCGAATTAAGGCACTAATCCTAGCTTATGATCAGTTTAAAAATAATTAAAAATCTTCAAAAATCCCAAAATATTATATTACATCAGTGGGTAAAAGGTTTGGTGTCAAAAATTGGGTTTAGATAGGCTTTACGCTAATGACGCCGTTTAAATACAAAGAAGCGTTCTAATTACGTCATTAAGCATAACTCCTAATCTAGACCTCCAATTGATGTAAAAATTTAGCGACAGGTTTAATAATCAGTAACTAAGATTTTTGTACTTTCACATTTCCAAAATTCTCGTTGCATGGCCATAAGGGCATTATGGTCCATATTTAAGCACTTAACGGAAACGTCGGACAATTAAGGATCTATGTGTTATAAACGCAGAGGGTTATACACACATGTAACTAGGTCCTAATGGAACTTTAAGGCATGTCTAAACCTATCAAAACCGGGTCAAAATCGAGGTCAAAGCAGAAAGTCAAACTATGCGACTTTCGGCTCCGAATCGGTTCAAAACAGAAAGTTGTCGAATCAAACAAGTTTAGACAAGTCCGTACACTTATTACCAAGTTATGTGAATGATAAAACATGTTACACGCCTTTTATATCGTTAATTACGCGTTTAATCAAAGTTTAGCATTTCTGTTGACTTTTTCGGACAACGTTTGACTCGACAAACGACCTAGTTAGGATTGGAATCAGTGAGTACCCTTATAAGGGTTTAATACCCATATAATTACCAACTTAACGGTACTTTTAAATCGAGATAAGACTGAGCCAAATATAAATAATATTGAAGTCAAACCGTAGTTACGACGGTTTGACTTTTAGCTAAATAACTAAGCTAAACTCAAAACAAGAAGGTTAAACATACTTACACTTATCTAATGGATGATTAGGAAGGCTTGAGAATTGTCCTTATGCTCCAGAAATGCTCAGTTGATGATAGGAAAGAATGAACACAATGTTGACAACTTGTAGGACTTTATATAAGTTTCAAAACTCATTTGATTGATGACATGCAAGGCTACTAGTGATATAAGATGCATCCAAGTGCCCCCTAGAGTCTCAAAACCATCATAGGCAGCCCATAGAATCGAAAACTTGAGTTTTAAGTCGGTTACAACATCAACAGGCAGCTGCCTGTTTGTTTTGTCGCTGGTAGCTGTCACGCGGCCCGCGTAAAGGTCTTCATGACCTTACGCGGCCCGCCTCAGTCTCCGGATCAGGTTTCCCAACTTTCTTTAATTGCACTTTTGGCCCTTGGTCCCCCGAAAGGTCATTTTCACATGGTTTCTTGCATTTTAAACCTTTATATTTGACATATGGGGGCTTTAAGGCTTATACCATCTTTGTCAAGTCCTTGGGTAACTTTGTGATCACCCGAAAAACCCTAATTTTCAATGTTGACGATTCTAACCCTCACACTCAAATTTTATCATAACTTTCTCATACGGTAACGAAACTTGGTGAAATTTTTATGGTGCATTCTAGTGAGCATAATTAATCGTTACAAGGCTTCGGGTTTGCTAAAAGGTCACTCAGAGGTATATCTTAACATGTTGACACATTTAACCCCTGTAGTTTGTAATCTCTCACTTTCTTTCACAATTCGCTACGTATGATCCATGATTTATTCGTTTATGGTTATAAACACCATGTAAGGTTATTGTGAAGTATATTTATTCATTGTTGACATTTTGAACCCTCAAATTCACATAGTTTCTATGTTTGTCAACTTTAGTCCTTAAAGAACATTCTTTCACACGTTCAAACCTATGACACGTGTCAATACATCATAGGACGTAAATTTTTGAGGTGTTACAATCAGCTTTAGCTTTTAACTTATGAAGATATGGACAATTTTGAATAATATGTCCAAATTCACCACACTCGAAACACGATCTTCGTTCAACAAACCCCGAAGTATCATGTTGATGTCTTGTTGATGTCTCGTTGATGAACTTTGTGATTTCGAAGTACTTGGTCCTGAATTGTTTTGACCATCTGTTTTCAAAATTTTAACTTGCTTAATATGATCTATGTTGGACTTGTTTTCAAAAGTTTCAAGTTTATCAGTTCCCCTCAACATCACAAAGTTCACTTTTTTGTTCTTTCTCCGATTTTTCTCCTTTCGACCTTGAGTTGTCGATTTTCCTTTTGTTTTAGTGTGATTTTGCTGAATTTTCTCTGTTGGTAATTTCTGATTTCCATATTGTTTTGGAACTTCGGCTTTTGGAATCGGAGGACATTATGTTACCACAAATCGTGAACTCGACTTTCCCAAAAACTTAATTGTCGAATCCTCAAAAAATTTACTGATTAAAGATTGATTTACATTTTTAATCGGAAAATCTTTGTTTGAATAAACTTTGTCATCACCAACTAGAGTGTATAGCAAATTCACACTCTTAGACTCTTGTGCAGAAGTGGACTCGACCCGAACAATCTTAGCAGGTTTGGCGGGAGGATCACATAGAATATGATTCTCAAGAGGTATGTCCTCTTCTTTGATAACTGCATCAGTCTGTGCAGAGTCAGTATCATCGGATTCATCATCTGAAGAATCAGCATCCTCAACAATGACTGGAGGATCCTGATTTTGTTCAGCAGTTGATACTTTCGTATCTGCTGACACATCCAAATCTGATGATGCTTCCTTTTTGTAACCAAGTCCCGCTGTGAATTCCTCAACATCTAAAGGAACAGATGGCTCAAATTGAGGTTTATCCTCCTCATCAGACATTGCGGTATAATTGTGTCTAACAGGTGGAGGACACTTCTTATATCCAATGCACGTGACATCATTCTTCTTTTTCTGTATGTCAATGATGTGATCCAACACGTACCTAGAGTTTGAGTAACTATCTAACCTAAGCTGGATCGCCTCATTTTCACACTTAACACAGGCCAACTCCTTTTGTGCTTCCTCGAGGCTAGTGATGTAATTATTTATAGCAGTTTGTTTTCTTAAAACTGTTTTTACTAGCTCGGTCTTATCTTCCCTTAATGTGTCAATTACTTTCTTAAATTCATTTTCATGATTTTTATGGAACAAGTTGGCTTCTGTGCATTTCGAAAGATCCATGATCAAACTTTGATGGTGGATAAATGTCACGTCATACTTGCTTTGTAAATCATCATATTTGCTTTGCAAGTCAGACAATCTAGCACCTAAATCAACACAATTATCACATTTATCAGATTTAGGTTCATCGACACGTACCTGACTTGACGAACCGCCAACATTAGCCATAAAGGCTGAATGATGAGAAGAAGAAGAATAATAAGCTGCTTGATCCACCAGAATTGATCTTCGATCATTCCTTGCTTTAGCTTCGCTCAAAAGCTCCTCAACATCTGCATCAATGGTCTCATGTGACACTTCATCCGTGCCGTCTTCATCTGAACTTGAGGTTTCCTCATATGAGCTTCCACCATAACCAGAACTGTCTTTATCTGGGGATTCATAACCACACGCTTGTTTTAGATCCTTGACAACTTCAGCGAAACAAGCTGTACCATCCTGATCACCGCTACCAGTTGAATCGACAAGTCACAACCTTCATCAACTTGTACCACAAGAGCTCGGTTGTTGTTTGACGGACCTGCTAAATGAGTATTGTTTGCAGGCATCAAGGCACATTCATTATTCCTGTTTTGATTCTGGTTCGGTTGGTTGCCTTGATTTCTGAACGGATTCTGGTTCCCATGCTGAGCTGGCTTCGTACATTCACGTTTGAAATGTCCCCGTTCACCACAGTTGAAACACTTGACCGCTTGCTTATCGAACCCATACTTGGTATCTTTCTTGCTTTCCAAGCTGGTTCTACCAGTTCTTTCCATGAAGTCTTTTGCTCGCCTCACAGCACTAGCAAATGCCCACTTGATATCCATCAAATCCATTTCATTCTTATCTATATGCTAATAATCTTCCTGAGTCAAATTGATGTTTCCAATTTGCCTTGCTACTAACCCACAGTAGGCGCTCACCAAAGTTTTTAGGAGCTCCGTATGTTCCTTTGCCATCTCAACACTTACTATTGAGAAACTTGAAGTGTCTAGCCGAACTGTGTTTGGATTAGTTGGTTGACCAGCATTGACTGTTGATGAAGAGTTTCCATAACAGGCTTGTTGTTGACCTTTGTAGTTTGGATCAAGAAATGATGGTACTCCAGTAGACTGATAGCTTTGCTCTGAGGATGCTGGTTGTCGTGTTCCATACATATCTGTACTCGAGACAAAATCTGGTTGTAGCTGAGCATGTTGAGCAGGTCTAGCAACTATGCAGGTACCTCCACAATTTCCATAGTACATCTCAGGATTTTGTGGTACCGGCACTCATTTTGCCTTCCTGATTTCCTCTTGAATTTTGTTTTCCTCTTGAGTTGGCAATGTGTCAGAAAACTTTGTGACAACCTCTTCAGGAGTTTCCGCGCCCTTAAAATTACCCATCTCACTCAGCAGATGATAAAATCTACTTTTCATTTCTCCCAGCGACTCCCTTTCCATACACATGAAGCCGTCGAACTCCTTTTTTGTGTAGATCAAGTCTCAGTTTGCGTGACGATGCATTTCCTTGACCTCTTACCTTTAGTGCATCCCACAGATTTTTTGTCGTTTTGAATCCCACAAACTGATGATAAATATCTTTGTTTAAGGCTTGACTTAGAATTAAGAATGCTTTCTTTTCCAAATCAGATGTTTTCTTATCATCGATAGAAAGATCCGCAAATGTCGCAGCAGTTGAACTGGCTTCTTCAAGTCCTTGATTGAATTCCTTGGTAAAAGACAACCACAACTCCGTGTCTTGCCATTCGGGATACTCGTTCATATGCATGAGCTTTGGTGGGCGGTTGTTACTACCGGTTTTGTTTTTGCTCAAAAGAAGACTTTGAAAACTTTGGTTTTGATTTGTAACAAAAGACCACTGATTTGCTGTAATTGATTTCAATTGTGCTGATGATGAAGATGTGGGAGTCTGAGCCCATGAAGGGACTAGACCGGAACCTTTGCTCTTATACATATCCGCATTAGGATCTGGTTTCCAACCCCACCAATCTGAACTCATGATTGAGAAAACAAACAACTTAAACACAATTGTGATCCTTCTGTGAAAAATAAGTGTTCGCGAAAAATAAGTGATCACGAAAAATGATAACGGCCTACGAACAACCAGCCTAATATTTCATGAAGCCCAAACAATGAATAACTGATCACTAATAATCTCCGGCCCAACTATAATACGGTCCACGAAGAATGTGTTATAGGCCCAATTCTCAAATGTGTTAAAAAAATAGTGACTAAATAAAAGCCCACTGATGTTTTGTGTAGTTTAACACTACAAATAGAAATATGGTCACCAAAAAAATACTTGTGAAGAAAAGTCTTTCGTGAGAATTTAGAACAGGCCCAAACAAGGATGTATTGGATGAAAAATGTTTAATAGGCCCAATTGAATTAAACTCAATGAAAAACTCTAAAATTTTAGATCCACAAATACATGGACTCACTAATACTGATGGAACACAAGTCCATGAAAGATAAGCCCAGTCCAACAGTTTGTACAAAATTTTGTGAGTAGTGGATTTTCTTTTTTTATATGTCAAAGCCCAATTAGTTCTTCGTGAGACAAAGACAAGAAGGAAGGTTTTGCTTGACCAGGGACAAATGTTCGTTGACTAAGGTTTTAAAATGGTTTTTTCGTGAGGAACAAGACAAAAACAACTGATTTTTCGTTGACCAGATTTTGAATATAGGTTCTTCGCTAAGATTGGAACCTGTGAAAGTTTGGTAAAAGTTGGTGAGAAAGTTGACAGATAACCTTATCTTCTAATAGGGAACAAGATGGTGAAGAGTATGGATAAACTAAATATATTTAAAAAAATCACCTTTTCAGCAGATTTTGAAAGTTTATCTCATCAACAATGAAGTTCCGGTGATTATTCCGGTCAACACAACTCACCGGTAAGTTTTCCGAACATAAAATTTCCAAAAATTTTAAGAAAAACCTAATCTTTTCATGAGATTAATAAGGTTTTTATGAAAAATATTAACAAACAAACCAGTTTTCAAAGATTTAACCCATTAAACATATAAAATAACCATACTTTTCTAAAAAACCTTCAAGAACAGAGTTTGAAAATTCGACACACGGCTCGGTTTTAAAAAGGATGAGAGCCTTGGCTCCGATACCACTTGTAGGTCCACTAGCGGAGGATCTAGTTAACCGTATCCTTGTTATACGACAAACCCGTAAGTGCGGAATCCAAACGGGTATGTAAAACCAAGCACATAACACAAACACAAGACAAGATTCAACATATAAAGATCACTTGCATTAAACCAGAAAAGTATCAGTACAAGATTATACAATAAACTCTCAACTCTCTGGTGTATGTGCTCTCACTGTGTTTTGTTTGCGTGACTGACCATATCTGTTCTGCAAGTGTGCTTTATATAGGCGACCATCTGAGAACCCTACGAAGAATGTCCTAGGCCCAGACATAATCCCACGAAGAACTGAGACCCACGAAACATGGGTTCTTCGTTGGGACCATATTCAGCGAAAACCTAGGCCATGAAACACATGAGTTCACGAAAAACACTTGGGTTTTTCATCCAAATCAAAACCCATGAATAATACAACATTTTTCGTTGATAAAGGGTTCTTCGTGGGGTCTACATTTGACTGGTTCTTCGTTAGTTGCATATGGACATGTGTGGTTCTTCGTGAAGACCTATATTAATAGCACAACTATACCACGAAGAAGGTTCTTTGTGGATGAAGCTGCAACAAACAACAACAACTTGCAGACCTTGCAGATCAATTTAACAAACAGCAAATAAACTATCAATCTGCTCATGCATAACTGATTTACATCAAACATGTAGTCTAATCATTGAACCGGGTCAAGATAGAAGGATATCTTGACCACGGGCTTCACTTCGAACTTTGTCGAACCGAACCGAGTCGCGTCCACATAAAATGTATCAACAATTACAATTTGGCGCCAAAAGGAAATCTACACCATCAAGAGGCGTGACGATCACGGGAGTCATGTTGGTTTAACCGTATTGGTTCATTATGTATACATAGGGCTATGCATTTTTTTGTTTGTATCATCACACTTTATCAATCAATGAAAGATTTGATTATTCAATTCTTGTTTCTCTATTTTTCGAATTCATAACATATTTAGAGTTAGTTTATGTTTTTGTTAGAACTAAAACATGTAAATTGTTAGACATATTAGTTTAAGATCAGGGTTGCGAATGTTGTGAAAAAAAAGTAGTGGTTATAGATTAATAAAATAAATTCAGTTATTAGGCACATCCCAATTTTCTTTGTTCTTGATTTATTTTCTTGTTTTATGGTTAAATCATGATCTTCTTGGAAAAATACTGAAAACTGAAAAATGGCGATTAGGCCAGAACCCTACCCATTGAAGGACGTATGCTTTAAGCTTTTCAGCTTTGAGGTTTTAGGGAATTTCATATATGGAAACTGGAGGCATATCTATTAATTGCAATTTGGGTTTGTCTGATTTGATCCATGTAGGATTAATCTTGACGTTTTCGGTTTGGGTCGGGTCGGGTCGGGTCGGGTCATGGATACGGGTTGGAAATGGAGCTTCGTAGGTCAAATGGGTTGGATAATTTTAGTTATTTAGTCACATGTTTTTATTATGTTTTGATTAAGTCAGGTAATATGTTAGTGGGTCAAGTCATGGGATTGTTTCCGGTTCTTTAGGCATACGTAAGTAGTGGTTTGTTAGTTGTTTTTTCCTATATAAGGTAAAGATTGTAATGAATAGAAGTGGGTATTCAAGCAGTAAAATTAGTTTGGTGCTCGTGAGTTTTTTTTGAGTGTAATTGAAGCTTGAAACCAAATAATTGGTATCATAGCTCAGGCTCATACCGTGGGTTTAGCGAGGTTTAGAAAGAGGGCAAGTTTGAGAGTCGATTTTCGGAAAAGAAGGGAGGAGCCCTCTAAACTGCAAGAATGAGAAGAGAGAATGAACTCACAGGAGAGTGTTGAGTTTTGAGACAGTAGCAGAGGTTCTGTGTGAACCGAACATGGTTCTAAGTATGCCATGTGGAGAAGAAATTGAGACTTGAGAAGGAGAGGTTCTTAGTGAACTGAATGCGGTTCTGAGTGAGCTGGGCGGAGGCGTCACGGTTCTGAGTGAGCCGGGCGGAGGCGTCGAACAAGACGACCTAAGTGATCGTAGAAGGGTTCTGTGTGAGCCGTATGAAGAAGATTACTGAGTGAACCGATCGGTTCTTAGTGAACCGGTAGAAGACGAGGAAAATGAAGAAGATGATCTATGTGATCAAGATTGTTCTATGTGAACCGAGATTAGCGAGATCTGTGTGATCGGAGAGGAAACGAAATCGAGCCAGAAAGGGTTATGGGTGAACCGGTAGGAGTAGTGATCTGTGTGATCAGGAAGAAATCTTTGTGAGTGGTGCAAAGGTTCTGCGTGAATCGATTGAGAAGAAGAATTCTGTGTGAATTATTCAAAAAAAAAGAGTGGTGTTCTGCGTGAATGTAAACATTTTCTGTGTGAACAAAAAGAGGAGATGAATCTTTGTGATTCATGGTGATAATGTAGCAAGAAGCGTGATTCTTTGAGAATCTAAAAAGCAAGAGTAGCGGATGATGATTGTCACGTCCCCAGATCCCACCCTGGACGGGAGCCGCGAACAATCAAGTGGTACCGGTGGTTATTTTAAAAATATTGCAGCGGAAATGTTCATCAGGAACGTGAGCTAGGAAAAATATCAGAGTTTAGAAAACACCGGATTTTATTTATTAAATAGATGGGATAAAACCCATGTTTCACAAAGGTAGCTTTAATAAGGGATAAACCCGAATATATGAAACCATGTTTTCTTAATTTAATTCAATTGATAAAATAAGACACTTCTTTAAGCTATTTGGTGCCGTATCATCACTCTTATTCCAATCTACTGTCATTTACCTGAAACGCGTTTTAAAAAGATTTGGTCAGCAGGAAATACTGGTGAGTTCATTCATTTTTGTATAAAATGACACATTGTTATAATATACAGTATTAAGGGTGATTATATTGTTTCTATCAACCAATTACCCAAAATCGGTATTTGTCACTCGACCGTATCTGTGACTATGGTCAGATCACCCATTGGCTAACCCGTTGTCCAATGGTGGCGGGTATCAAGTAACGAATACAAAACCCCACATACTGGCAGTAATTGAAGATTACAGAGACTTAATCCATGTAATTATAACTTTGAAAATAAATTGGGTTTTGGAAACAATTTGATAAAAAGAGAATGACTCACCTTGTTAGCATGTAGTCTTGATTAAACAAGCATCTTGATTCTAAGCATCTACTTTATAGTTCTGAATCTTCTGATGATTAAGCCTCTATTTTGACTGTAAGTGTATAGTGCAGAGTTTTGGGTAGTTAAACATTTAGTTTAATAGAGTGGAATACGTAGTAGTGTTATACCAAATCAAATCTAACGATGGTCACGAGATCAGAACCTTAACGAAATTCACAAAGTATAGTCTTGTTTAGACAGCACTTTGGCATTCGTTTCAGAACCTTAATGAAATTCACAAAGTATAGTCTTGTTTGGACAGCACCTTGGCATTCGTTAGTTGGTTCTCGAATTGATCGGACAGAATATCGCAAATCACATCGGTGATTGTTGGTTAGAACACCAACGTATAGAGAGAAGAATAGAAGAAATGAGCAAAGAAAAATGAATCCTAAGCTTCCTATTTATAGGTAGGAAATATGAAATTTCCAGGAAGTTTCCTATATAATTTTTTAGGAAGTTACCTATACATATTCTAGGAAGCTTCCTACCCACATATATATCCTCTTACACCTTCCTAGCACCTTCCTTTGATATTATCTATCTCATATATATATTTATTTTCATGTATATCTATTTAGGTGTTTAATTTTCTTAATTAATCTTGCTTAGCTTAATTAATCTTGCTTAGCTTAATTAATCTTGCTTAACTGATTAATTAATCATACTTAACTTGATTAATCTTAATTAGCTGATTAACTAATCTTACTTAACTGATTAATTTTCCTTAACGGTTTAATTAAGTAATTTACTTAGTCGATTAATTAAATAACGTAATTAGCTGATTAATTAACTTACTTAGCTTGCTTAACTGCTAAGTTTCCTTTCCTATTAAGTTTCCTTAGCTATTAAGTTTGCTTAATTACTAAGTTTACTTAACCATTAAGTTTTCTTAATTATTAAGGTTTCTTAACTACTAAGTTTAGTTAACTGTTAAGTTATTTTAACTACTATGTTTATTTAATCGCTAAGTATTCTAGTTTAACAGCTTCCTAGTTACGAATTCTAATTTCTAGATACAATGGAACTCGTATTAGTGTATTAACTTAATTCAACTTTAACGATAATCACGAGATCGAAACCCTCACAAGAATGACAAAGTATAGCCAGATATTGGCAGCACTTAAACATCAATTGGATCGGTTTTAATCGATCGGATAAAGTATCGTACTAGTAATTAGAGTTATTACCCTAATACGGGCAGAGTTTCGGGATTTAGAAGTTCTGACATTAGAATGACAGAACAAGAGAACAAGAGAAAGAAAAGAATTGAACGATTTGAAATGAAACTCGAACTCCTTATTTATAGGGCTGGAAATGGGGCGCGTCGCGGCCCGCGAAGCACATAAGCTTCTTCTACGCGGCCCGCGAGGGAGTCTAGATTGACACGTGTAACGACGCGTGTCCCTCATCCTTATCCGGTTACCCTTGAGCTGTCGCGCCCCGCGTAAGCTTTGGTTAACTCTTACGCGGCCCGCGAGTGATCCATAAAATTGAATTTCTTGATTTTTCACAAGGATTAGGGTTTTAGGGGTCCGGGTTTCCACTTACGGAGTGTTGTGGGACATTTTTGCAGGTCCTTACATCCTCCCCACCTTAATTAAAATCTCGTCCTCGAGCTTTACTGGAACAAGTAAGGATACTTTTGTCTTATTTTCGATACCCAAGTGTATTTTTGTCCACGCTTTAAGTCTTACTTTACCCTGACCAGAACTAATCTTGCATGTTTTTGGAATTCTCATGATTGACTGATACGGTCTTGCATTTACTTCTATATTTTGAGGAGGTATAACTAAAGATTTCTAAGTATTTCATGAAATGTATCATGTATACTTGCCATTTTAGCTGATAAGCTACTGGTCCACTTTGCTTAGTTACTTTAATGGTTTGACATTCCTCGGACTTAACTTTCCTTTCGAAATACAGAGAGACTTTTAGTGATATTCTTTCTCTGATTTAAATTTCAATGGTTTGCCAATCTCATGGCCTGATAGTTGCTTTCCTCATATGTATGTCTAACATACTGGATGATACTATCATCCATAAAGCGTTTTAAACAGTTAACACTAGTACTTGTAGACCGATTATTGGAGAATCTTATGAGTGACAAAATGATAGTTCTATTTATCGCCCATGCACTTAGCATGTCTTTCTATGTTTGTAGTGTTCCTTTATACTGCTCAAAATAGGTCGGGTTAAAATTTTCCCAAAAATGAGAAGTGAAATGACTATCTCTATTTAATACAGTAGATGATGGGATTCTATGTAATGAGACTATTTTGCTCCCACACCACTTAACTAAGCGTTTTAGGCTAAAGGGTTTTCTTCATTGGTTGTAATTGAGCTAACTTGTTTAGTTGATCCCCAATCACCCAGATTGTGTTGTTACAACTTATCGTTTTGGGGGAATTTGGTAATAACATTCATTTGTTATCAATCCTATTTACATACTAGCATTTCTAATCGTTGAGGTAAACCTAAAGGGTTCTAATGTTCAGCTTTAGCTTGCTAATCGATTAAATACTTAGGGACATAACTTGCTATATCCTTTTTCATTTTTATTTATCAGTAATTCAAACCTCGATACCTCATATTACTTACACGATGTATCAAATACTTAGTTCTATGGGCTTCTTCGAGAATCCTTTCTTGCAGGTTTCCTTGAATAGGTACCCGAATTCTTTATGGAATCACTAATTTCCATTAGTTCCCTTTTTTGATTCCTTCATTATTTCTTTATAATCCTTCAGCATCATCCTTGATTGCTGTTTCTTGGGTACTCTTTAATTATTTCATTAAATCTATCCGCAATTTAATCTAAGAGCACGTACTTGATTCGGCTTCCTATGAGACTTATGACTTAAAGCATTAACTACTACATTAGTTTTAACTTTGTGATATAACAATCGGTGTTGTTCCTAGTCCTGGATGAATTCTAAGTTTCTTCTCACGATCGGGTGATAGTCTAAGTAGATCCTCTGGGAAATGTCGGTCGGAATTTCTTTCAGTTCCATGCCTCTGGTGTTAATGAACTCCGAGACCATATATGCTATGTCTTACTTCCGTGCATAACTCGCAGCTTTCCTCACAGAGACGAACTTTGTCGGCTGGTCTGTCTTGCCTCCTTGTGGTCACTTCTCCGGTTGGCTTGCAAACCTAAACCTAAGTCAGCAATCACCTCTGGAATCATCGTTTCCATGCTATTTCTTTTTATGAAGCAGACATGATTTCCTTTCTGTCAGTTCTTTTCATTCCTTCCATTTCATGGCATATGTCTTGATCCTGTGTTTCGAAGATTGGGTTTCACTATCTAAATGTCTAAATTTTGAAGCATACCTTACTTTATTTTTCTTCATATATACTAGTGGTTAGGATAACTTTAGTCCTTTAAGCTCACGTATTATTGCAGCAATTCCTTTGTTACTGACAATCTTAGTAGGATTATAGGTGAAGAAAGTCTTTGTAAGTGCATCTAGTCTTGGTTACTGTTATCTTCGCAAGAGTTCTTAAAGAAAGCAGAATTACTCTCATTAGCATAGGTTTTGTGACGTTTTGTACCTAGCACGACTTTTCCTAATGCGTTAATAATCTAAGGTAACACAGAGGGAATTCTTATACTTTCGATGGCGTCCCAACTTTAAGGGTTCACATCGTTCATCTTGTCGCACGAGTTACGAGACGGATGATTAAATGAAATAATTTCGATATCGGAGTTATAGATGTATATGAGAGATTCCTAATAAGGAAATCTAAAAAATATGCTCGTGATTTATTCTAAATGGTCAATCGTTATGGCTTTTGGATTTCCTTATAGATATACTTATCTATAGAATCATATATTTCACATAATGTAATATACATACCATTCATAAGGTCAATGCATTTAACAGATTTATGTTTTTTTTTAAAATAAGTCAGACATCAGGTCATGATACTATTTATGGAATTCTTGTCACTTGTTTGACATATCATATACCCCATCTTACCCGGTTCTTGCCGGCGAGGTAACCCCATCTTACCCGGTTCTCGCCGGAGAGGTAATTTGTATTTCCCATAAATAGAATCTTCTCAATTCATGATTTAAAAATGAATCTTTTATTAGAGCTTTTATCAAAGAACAAGGTAATTAGTATTCACATGATGGATCATATTCTAGAACCCCGTAGTAACAATAAATAAGAAATAACAGTGGCCAAGTGTTATCGCTTATTTACCATACTTGCAACGTTCTAGTCATCATCCTCACGGCATACCAATGCCCATCACATTTTATTTATGCAAGTAATTAACTTATCTCGAAGCTAATACTAAAGTATCTTTCTTAAGTTCAAGTCTAAATACTATCCTTGTTGCTACCAAATAACAATTTCCTAACTTTTTCGTTTAAGCTTAGGTATTATTACAACACCTAATTGCTTAAACCAGTGGCTCTGATACCACCTTCTGTGACGTCCCCCGATCCCACCCTGGACGGGAGCCGCGAACAGTCAAGTGGTACCGGTGGTTATTTTAAAAATATTGCAGCAGAAATGTTCATTAGGACCGTGAGTTAGGAAAAATATCAGAGTTTAGAAAACACCGGATTTTATTTATTAAATAGATGGGATAAAACCCATGTTTTACAAAGGTAGCTTTAATAAGGGATAAACCCGAATATAGGAAACCATATTTTCTTAATTTAATTCAATTGATAAAATAAACCACTTCTTTAAGCCTTTTGGTGTCGTATCATCACTCTTATTCCAATCTACTGTCATTTACATGAAACGCGTTTTAAAAAGATTTGGTCAGCAGGAAATACTGGTGAGTTCATTCATTTTTGTATAAAATGACACATTGTTATAATATACAGTATTAAGGGTGATTATATTGTTTCTATCAACCAATTACCCCAAATCGGTATTTGTCACTCGACCGTATCTGTGACTATGGTCAGATCACCCATTGGCTAACCCGTTGTCCAATGGTGACGGGTATCAAGTAATGTATACAAAACCCCACATACCGGCAGTAATTGAAGATTACAAAGACTTAATCCCTGTAATTATAATTTTGAAAATAAATAGGGCTTTGGAAACAATTTGATTAAAAGAGAATGACTCACCTTGTTAGCATGTAGTCTTGATTAAACAAGCATCTTGATTCTAAGCATCTACTTTATAGTTCTGAATCTTCTGATGATTAAGCATCTATTTTGATTGTAAGTGTATAATGCAGAGTTTTGGGTAGTTAAACATTTAGTTTAACAGAGTGGAATACGTAGTAGTGTTATACCAAATCAAACCTAACGATGGTCACGTGATCAGAACCTTAACGGAATTCACAAAGTACAGTCTTGTTTAGACAGCACTTTGGCATTCGTTTTAGAACCTTAACGAAATTCACAAAGTATAGTCTTGTTTAGATAGCACATTGGCATTCGTTAGTTGGTTCACGAATCGATCGGACAGAATATCGCAAATCGCATCGGTGATTGTTGGTTAGAACACCAACGTATAGAGAGAAGAATAGAAGAAATGAGCAAAGAAAAATGAATCCTAAGCTTCCTATTTATAGGTAGGAAATATGAAATTTTCAGGAAGTTTCCTATATACTTTTCTACGAAGTTACCTATACATATTCTAGGAAGCTTCCTACCCACATATATATCCTCTTACACCTTCCTAGCACCTTCCTTTGATATTATCTATCTCATATATATATTTATTTTCATATATATCTATTTAGGTGTTTAATTTACTTAATTAATCTTGCTTAGCTTAATTAATCTTGCTTAGCTTAATTAATCTTGCTTAACTGATTAATTAATCATACTTAACTTGATTAATCTTACTTAGCCGATTAACTAATCTTACTTAACTGATTAATTTTCCTTAACGGTTTAATTAAGTAATTTACTTAGCCGATTAATTAAATAACGTAATTGGCTGATTAATTAACGTACTTAGCTTGCTAAACTGCTAAGTTTCCTTTCCTGTTAAGTTTCCTTAGCTATTAAGTTTACTTAATTACTAAGTTTACTTAACTATTATGTTTTCTTAATTATTAAGGTTTCTTAACTACTAAGTTTACTTAACTGTTAAGTTATTTTAACTACTATGTTTACTTAATCGCTAAGTATTCTAGTTTAACAGCTTCCTAGTTACGAATTCTAATTTCTAGATACAATGGAACTCGTATTAGTGTATTAACTTAATTCAACTTTAACGATAATCACGAGATCGAAACCCTCACAACAAATGACAAAGTATAGCCAGATATTGGCAGCACTTAAACATCCATTGGATTGGTTTTAATCGATCGGATAAAGTATCGTACTGGTGATTAGAGTTATTACCCTAATACGGGCAGAGTTTCGGGATTTAGAAGTTCTGACATTAGAATGACAGAACAAGAGAACAAGAGAAAGAAAAGAATTGACCGATTTGAAATGAAACTCGAACTCCTTATTTATAGGGCTGGAAATGGGGCGCGTTGCGGCCCGCGAAGCACGTAAACTTCTTCTACGCGGCCCGCGAGGGAGTCTAGGTTGACACGTGTAACGACGCGTGTCCCTCATCCTTATCCGGTTACCCTTGAGCTGTCGCGCCCCGCGTAAGCTTCGGTTAACTCTTACGCGGCCCGTGAGCGATCCATAAAATTGAATTTCTTGATTTTTTCACAAGGATTAGGGTTTTAGGGGTACGGGTTTCCACTTACGGAGTGTTGTGGGACATTTTTGTAGGTCCTTACAATGATGGCGATATCTTTCGGTGACCGGAAGGCATTTGTACAGGGTTGTTAGAGACGTTAGAGGATCAACGGTGACCGGTGACCAACCGGCACAGCTGCATTGACAGTGACAATAGCTTAAGACAGCCGAGAGCTATGTGAAGTTTGATCTTGTGAAGCCGATTAAAGGACAAGAAGGTGATTAGTATTTGTACATGTACAAAACCGGAGTGATCTGTGTGAGACAAACTAGCCACTGGCATAAAGCTCGAAACGAATTGGTGAGCGCAAAGGGTGATTTTATGTGAACTAAATGAAGGTGTATGTGTGGACTGATCTGGTCAAAATTAGACTTGTGGTAATCTATTCAAGAATGAAATCTGTGTGATTTTCTTGATCAGCCGAAAAAAATATTTTGTGTGGAGACGTGTGGTTAACAGAACCTGTGTGGTTCAGCGATTTCAAGAGAAAAAGGTGCATGGGTGGTTCAAGAAAGTTAGCAAGAAAAAAGAGAAAATAACGGGTCAAGATTAAGGGGGTGAGTGTAGGATTAATCTTGACGTTTTCGGTTCGGGTCATGGATACGGGTCAGAAATGGAGCTTCGTAGGTCAAATGGTTTGGATAATTTTAGTTATTTAGTCACATGTTTTTATTATGTTTTGATTAAGTCAATTAATACGTTAGTGGGTCAAGTCATGGGATTGTTTCCGGTTCTTTAGGCATACGTAAGTAGTGGTTTGTTAGTTGTTTCTTCTTATATAAGGTAAAGATTGTAATGAATAGAAGTGGGTATTCAAGCAGTAAAATAAGTTTGGTGTTCGTTTTGTTTTGAGTGTAATTGAAGCTTCAAACCCAACAATCCAGTCCTGGCTTCTCACCATAGTTTGGGCTAAAAAATAGGCTAAAACTTAAAAAGAAGCCATAGGATATTCCCAGAATTGGTTCCAAGAAAAAAATGATAGAAGCTTAACCCTGTGACTTTATATTTCGTCAACCCTTCACGTGCATGATTAAAGATTTAAAGTAGATTGCTTCAAGATAAACATACTTAACCCTTCGATCTGAAATTGAATTATATATACAATTCTACATTTGTTTAGTAATAGTAGGTACATCCCTACTACGCGACTAGATAACGACTTTTGTTACGTTATAGCTGGTTGTCCTTGAACAATTTTATATAGTAGTATAGATATAGATGAGCATATTTTATTGCTATATCTTTATCACTCATTTCGATTTATACAGTTTATAGTTTTTTATATTTCTCTAACAACCATGTGGTTTAGGTTTTAAATAATCCAATTGTTATCATAATAATGACACTTGCTGATTAAGATTCCGGATTATTCAATTACAAGTATTAATGTGCACGTTAACCTACTATAAAAAAAAAAAAAAAAAATACAAGTGCTAGTATAAATTAATCCCAGATGTAGTAGGTAGTATCATCCAACTCCAACTTTGTACTAATTCGCAAACTTCAATTTAATATAATTACTGGAGTTCCATAAGCATCAAACAAACAAAGTATTATTATTTTAAGTTTGTAACAACCACTACTACAAAATGTAGCATAAGACGGTGTTAAGGATTTGTTTTAGACGGTGTTAAAGTAATAACACCGTCTTAAAACCAATATCCATATGAACGTTGGCCTCTTTTTAATAAAATATTCAATAAAATTCAGAAGAACACCGTCTAATGCTTAAACACCGTCTTATACTAATTTCTCCAACCTTTAGACGGTGTTGTCTCTGAACACCGTCTTATAAATATTCAATAAAATTCAGAAGAACACCGTCTAATGCTTAAACACCGTCTTATACTAATTTCTCCAACCTTTAGACGGTGTTGTCTCTGAACACCGTCTTATAAATATTCAATAAAATTTAAAAGAACCCCGTTTAATGCTTAAACACCGTCTTATAAACTAATTTCTATCCTTTAGACGGTGTTGTTTGTGAACACCGTCTTATAAACTGAAAAAACCACCAAAACCTTATCTCTTTCCTTTCATCTTCCTCATAACAACTTTTTCATCTTCTTCATCTTCTTCATCTTCTTCTTCTTCACCGTTAACAACCTTACAAAGTTTCAAGGTTAGGATTATGGTTTCACCACCGTACCTGTGTTCAAATGTAAGTGGGTGAATAACAACAGAGGCGTTACAGTTGACAAATATGATATTTTTTTTTATGTTTTTTTTATCCCAAAATCCAAATCTATCTTGTAAAAGTTACATCAATATCGCAGGCAAGCGAGCAACAAGCTGCGCCGCTACCCCTTTCTGAATAGCAAACCCTAGCCTATTAAAGACAAACCCATGCCCCCCTGTTGATGAGCAACTGTTGTGGACAACCTTTTGGACCCTAGTCAACAAACGGATAGCTTCTGGAGCTAGGGAGCCAAAGGTGTCGAAGGCGAAGGGGATAAATGCATGTTGGTTATCAGCACAGGCTTTAGCGTGTTTATCCACCTTTTTTTATTCCACTTTCCTTATAGCTTGTCCTGCTACAAACCCGCTTTCCCTTAAACCAGCTAAGGGGGAGACTCCTGTGAGATCTACACAAGCATGTTTCCCTCCCGCCCAGCCAAAGACGAGCAGATCCGCTTGTCTCAATGTAGATCTCCCTTCCATGGGATCTGTAAGGAAATTCACAGGGGCCTCCTTCTTGGCAGAAATCCCCGCTCTCCTCAAGATGTCCCCCAAAACATCCCTCACCCAGTCATGCCGATATTTGAAACCAGGGAGCTCCTTACAATGTACAGCATGCATGTGCATTGTATGTGCATGTATGTGGATGTGTAAGTGTCAATGGACGTGTATGTGTATGTATTAGTGTATATGTTAGTGTGTATGTGTGCGGATGTGTATGTGTATGTAATTATATAGAGTGTGTATGTGTTAGTGTGCGTATGTGTGTACGTGTTAGTATATGTGTATGTACGTGTTATTGTGTTAGGATGCGTATATGTGTGCATGTGTTAGTATATGTGGATGTGGATATGTATGCATGTATACCTGTACGTATCTATATGTGTTTGTTTAGTATGTGTCTACGTGTTAGTATATGTGTATGTATGTGTTATTGTGTTAGTGTGCGTATGCATGTGTATACGTGTATGTATGTATGTA
Organism: Helianthus tuberosus; assembly: GCA_030545235.1. Classification (NCBI taxonomy): domain Eukaryota; kingdom Viridiplantae; phylum Streptophyta; class Magnoliopsida; order Asterales; family Asteraceae; genus Helianthus; species Helianthus tuberosus. The sequence goes on from CM060410.1 coordinate 14,929,921, forward strand.
TGTACGTATCTATGTGTGTTTGTGTATGTATATGGAATTGTGTATGTATGTGTGTACTGTGATATGTGTGAGCACGAAGCGGTTCGGTTCGGTTTTGGGTTTTTCATAACCGAATCTGAAAATTTTGGTTAATTGGTTAATAACTTAATTTCGACATAAACATAAAACACAATACATAAATTTGATTTAGTTTTTATAGGGTTTATAAATCTTCTTAATCAAAGCATAATATATGGACTAGTATTCTTTGAATAAACCTTCTTAATTTCGACATAAACATAAAACACAATACATAAATTTGATTTAGCAACTAATTTTATTTGTAACAATTTAAAATTATCATTATCAATCATTAGGGATGTAAACGAACCGAGTGTTCGTTTCGTTCGTTAAGGAAATAAATGTGTTCACGAACGGTTCACGAACACTTACCGAACGACATTTTATGTTCGTGTTCGTTCATTAAGGAAATGAGCGTGTTCGCGAACGGTTCACGAACACAAACGAACACCAATAAATTTGGCGAACGCGACAAAGGATAAAGATAGATGGCCAGAGAGTAGCACTCGAACTTGAATCCCTTATTGTGGAACGGAGGTCGATCGTATTCACCGATGTAAATAATGAGAAATCAAAGGGAAATGATGCATAAACAAGGTGAAAGTGGGTTTCCTAGTTTAATTCTTAGGGTAATAAAATAAATAAAAGTTTAATAATATAAAAAGTACAAATGAAATATAAGAAAGTACAACGATCTTCAACTAAAACACAAACATACGAACATAAACGAACGCAAATCAACGAATGTTCATGAACACGTTCACGAACACCTTACCGAACGTTCACGAACACAATCGAACGAACGAGACCTCTGTTCATGTTCGTTCATTTAACTAATCGAACGAAATTTCTTGTTCATGTTCGTTCGTTTATTAAACGAACTAACATAAACGAACTTCCCGCCGAACGGTTCACGAACTGTTCGCTGAACGTTCGGTTCGTTTACAGCCCTATCAATCATGTTTATATCACTACAAGAAATATGAGCATTAGCGACGACTTTTTAGCGGCGACACCAAGCATGTCGTCGCTAATGGTCACAATCCGAAGCGCTCACATAATACCCAGTCCTGACCGTTGATTAGTTGAAGGATCTGACGGCTAGTTTTTTTGTCGCCTCCACAGCCAAAGGAAAAACAAGCGCCAAGATTTCCCCCCTGCCTCAACCCTAAACCCTCACTTTCTCCCCCCAAATTCACTCTTTCTCTCCCAAAATTCCCTTCCTTCTCTACCTCCACCACACCGTCACACCACGCCGCCGCACCACACCGCAAACTGTTGGAGCACCTCCATCTCCATATGCCTCCATCTCCGACGCGACTCCGAAACTGGTACGTGCATTCCGACTTATTTTGTAATTTTAGTGGATTTGTTGGTAATTATAGCAGATCTGTGTCGTTTGACCATTTGAGGTTTTGATTTCAAGATGTTTAATCTTTTTTTTAGTCAAAGATAAGTGTGGTTAGGATTGTGGGTCTAGGTGTGGGTTGGGTTTTTTTCTTTAGATTATGCCTTTAAAACACTACGGCTGGGTTTCTTATGCAAATTGGAAGTAAGTGAAAAGTTGGTTTATCTATAATGTGAACTTTATTTGTTTAGAAAGTAGGTGAATGGTTGATTTAGAATAATGTTTAAAGGTGAATGGGAGCGGTTGTAGCTCCTGATTTGGCTCCGGTGGTTGTCCCTAAATCTTCTCATAAAAAAAACCACCCACTCTTCCCAAATTGAAGTTCCTTTGGCCTCCTCCTGAATGAATTCGAGTTTCAAGGTCATTTAATAATTTCAAATATTCATCACATTCATTTTACTCTTACTGACTTTTTGATTTTGATTACAGAATTCTTTGGTATATTCATCAATAATTTCAAGTAAGCCTTCTTGTGGTTTTCTTTGATGCCGGAGAAGATGACCATAACCCTCATGGGCATCATATATGTTCGATTTCTGTTAGACTTACATACATGTCTACGCATGCCCTTTGGTGTCTGTATGTTTTTTATTCCCTTTGTGATCAACCTTTTTTCTTTTTTTTTTTTACTTTGGATGGTTTTATGCAAACATACATGATTTTGTTGTTGAGTTTGTAGAATTAGAGTTAGGGTATTAATGTAACGTTGATGAAGTTTCCTTATACTTTGGTAAAATTAGTTGCTGATTTGTAATATGTTTTTGTGGATATAATTTTGACTTGGATATTAGAGGTTTGACTATTAATTTTCAGAATTGGTGTTGAGTTTTAGTGATTTTAAGAATGTAATTTTTTTTTTTTTGAGAATAGGTTGTAATTTCTTTGACAATCAACAAGTCAAATTTACATAAGAATGTAATTAACTTTGTAATGATTGCTTCAAGTTTATAATTGGCGACCCATTGTTTCTAATTGAGGGGTTTGCAACTTTTCACTTTGTGATTTCGATCCACTTTGAGATTTTGTATTACACAAGCCACTTTTAGCTTTGGGATTTCGTCAAAGTGGTTTGCAAGTTATTTTTTATATACCTTACATCAGTAAAAAGTTGCAAATTGACACTATGGGTTAAACTAATTGAATTTGTCGGTATATGGCTTATCTGAAATCTAGACGATTTTGTCGGTATGAACTGTTATCGAGGCGTATGAAATCTAGACGATTTTGTCGGTATGAATAACTAATTGAATGTGTGATTTATTAAACTGTAACAATGTATCGACTTCGTTACATGTTTAGAACCTATGTAGTCAAAGGCGCAAAGGTGAGCCTCTCGCTTAGGTGCAAGGCACTTAAAAAACGCGCGACCAAGAGAAGTAATGTGTAAAGCGTAAACAAACTATTTATTGCTGTTTTTGACATGTTTAATGCTGTTGCTGGTTTAAACTGTTTTTTGGCTTGTTTAGTTGGCAGTTGGTAGAGATTTGCTAGGAAAGAACAACCATGTAGTCGCAGTGATCGGGGATGGAGCCATGACTGCAGGACAAGCATACGAGGCCATGAATAATGCAGGCTACCTTGACTCCAATCTCATCATAGTCTTGAATGACAACCGCCAAGTCTCCCTACCCACAGCTACTCTTGATGGTCCTGCACCGCCAGTTAGGGCTCTCAGTCGATCCCTCACAAGGCTACAAACCAGCCGCCAGTTTCGCGAATTACGTGAAGCCGCAAAGGTCCAATTTCTTTTTTCTTATTTAATGTTTTCCACCTGTCAAATATGTAACACTCATTATTTACTTATACTAAACCAACAAGGATGTTGTAAAATTTGATTTATTTAGCATTTGTGAATAATAGAAAGATTAAGTCACCATAAAGTTTTTGTCATTGATAGGGAGTTACAAAGCAATTGGGAGATAAAACACATGAACTTGCAACAAAAATGGATACTGCCATAAAAGGAATGGTGGGTGGTCAAGGAGCTTCTATGTTTGAAGAGCTTGGGCTCTATTATGTTGGTCCAGTAGATGGACACAATCTTGAAGATCTCAACAAAGATGAGAGGCGAAAAGAATGCTTCTAATTATCGTCTTTCAAGCCTAATTCCTACCGCCTTAGGATCCGAGTTCAACTACACAATGGTCGATGTATGTGTGTTTGCTATTTCTAAATTGTTTGAATTTCGCTACTTTTAAATAATAATTTGTTAATTTATTACAGTGTAAGCAACAAAAGGGTGGATGGGAATGCGGCTACATGGTTCTCCAACATATGTTTGACTTTGTCAATTTGTATCAAAACCAATTTCCCGATGAAGTAAGTAAAATATACTTGTTTATTAATTTGTTACTTAACTGTTTATTTGTTTTTTTAAACTTAGAAGGTTTAGATGTATATAACATGTAAATATATACATAGCTTTATTGCCGATGTTGTTATCCGTTTTTCTCTTTGCCTTTAGATTTATTCTATAATATTTATAATAACTCTTTCTATCTACTTTTATTTTAGATGTGGCACGACACGAGAGAGGCTACGGATAATGAAATAGATGTTTTGTTGAGGACGTTGATGCCGGAGTTTTTTAGCGAGTTAGGTATTTCGTTAGTTTAGCTTATGTGTAGTTTGTTATGTATTCACAAATGATTGTAATTTGACGGGTTTATTTCCGAATTGGATGTCTACGGGTTTATTTTGGATTTGAATGTGTATTGTTTTAGTTTGATTTGAAAATGTTCCATTGGTGTATTTGATGTATTTTTTTTCCAGCAAATGTATTTTTGGGAAATACATATTCAGTAAATGTATTTTTTTCAGCACATTATAAGACGGTGTTAAAATGGTATTAAAAGACGGGGTTCACCTATAAATGTTTTGATATTAAAAGACGGGGTTCACAAAGTTTAAGCCGGTGTTCAAATAGAACACCGTCTAATAAGAGTTGATTTTAAGCCGGTGTTCAAATAGAACACCGTCTAATAAGAGTTGATTTTAAACCAGTGTAGTTTAAGACGGTGTTGAAAACACCGTCTTAAAACCTATTTCACCCCGTCTAAAGCTCAGTTTTGTAGTAGTGAACTACGTGTGTTTTGGGTATCATATGATGTATATTTCCATAATATAAATTTGCAACAAATTGTTGCATTATGTGTTGTACCCCAAGCATTGGGGTTCTCCAAAAAAAAATTGTGATTTTTTATTTTTAACCCAAAAGTTTTATTCATTTGTATTTTAACACTTTTAATTTGTTAAGTTTTAACCAAAACTTTTTTATTCCATAATATAAATTTGCAACAAATTGTTGCATTATGTGTTGTACTCCAAGCATTGGGGTTTTCCAAAAAAAATTGTGATATTTCATTTTTAACCCAAAAGTTTTATTCATTTGTATTTTAACACTTTTAATTTGTTTAGTTTTAACCAAAACTTTTTTATTCCATAATATAAATTTGCAACAAATTGTTGCATTATGTGTTGTACCCCAAGCATTGGGGTTTTCCAAAAAAAAAATGTGATTTTTCATTTTTAACCCAAAAGTTTTATTCATTTGTATTTTAACACTTTTAATTTGTTTAGTTTTAACCAAAACTTTTTTATTTACAACTTTAGTCCCCATACTTTTTATCTTTCGCAAGTTTTTCGTTTTATGTTTCGTTCTAAATTTTGCGAGCTAATGCGTCCCAACGTGCGTGTGTGGTTCAATGTTTTTCGTCTATTTTTTTCACATTTGACAGGTATGTCGCAATGTGTCTATTTTCCCCCTTTGGCAAATTCGCTGCAACGGGCGGATCCTACATTAACTTAGTTATTATTTTCTACGTTATTTTGCGAGTTAACACGGCGCAACGTGCGTGTGTGGTTCAATGTTTTTACGTCTATTTTTTTCCATGTAACAACTTCGTCGCAACGCGTGTGTCCTAAATCGACATAGTTATTTTTTTCATGTTATATGTTTCGGTCTTATATTTTTGCATTAACACGCCGCAACTTCAGGGTTGGTAGTCGCTACTAGCTGTGTGGCATTGATGTTACTTGCCATAGTTTTAGGCCCCCGTCGCAACGCGGGGGTGTTTAATTCTAGTTAATTTATAATTCACATGTTAATTAATATTGGCTGAAAGCTGAACCAATTCTTTAAACACCACGTAAATCATGTGTCACCAATCAAAGCCCATTTAAAGTCAAAACAAAGAAATTAGCAAAGATCAAAATTCAAATGCCTTCAATAAACCCCTTTGTTGCCCCAACCTCCGGCGACCAACCATGGGTAGATCAAATGAGAAAAACCTTAAAAACCCAACTTTCAGTTCCTATAGACACACCACCACTTTCCATATTCTCAGTTCCACAAATCCTTAAAAATGAGAAGCCCGAAGCGTATGCTCCTCAAAAAATTGGGCTTGGTCTGAAACACCATTTTCGGACCGAACTATATTCGAACATGCAACAAAACAAGCTCACCGCGGTCGAACGGGTAATAAAACCGTACCAGATTCCTGATCTGGAAGACCAAGTTGCAGAAAGAATCAAAAACATCATCCCTGTAGTTTCTCCTTGCTATGATTCATTCCCTGAAGCAGATGCGGATGCGTTTGCTTGGCTTTTTGCCATCGATGGTCTGCTTTTGCTGGATCAACTTCGCGTGTTTTTAGAAAAAGGTTTTGCGATTGATGAAAAGGATCTAATCATGTTGGAAAACCAGATTCCTATGGTCGTGCTGAAGGAGATTGAAAAGGCCCTTTCTGCTAATGGTGAACATGTTGAAGAATTATGGGAATCTAAGTTTCGGTATTTCGCAGAGTCAAACTCTCCGTTTCTTCTATCGAAAGAGACAATTGATTTCAATCGTGTTAACCATCTGCTTGATTATATGTACCATTCCATCGTCAACAATGAGGTTTCCAGAGATGTCGCTTACTTGAAACCTGGAAGTATTCCAGTTGGGAAGTCGGCCGCTGAAGAGTTACTGGAAGCAATAATCAAAGCGGCCGGATTGATTCCGGGCGTTAAACCTTTTCTCGGAATCATCGAATCTATCATAAAGATTCTATACCAAACTGATAAAGAAAAAATGATTCAAGAAATCAGGGTGCCTTCGGTTTCAGAACTCGGCGATATAGCCAGAGTGAAGTTCGCTTTGTCGACAAACGAAGAAGGGATCAGAAACATAAGCTTTGCAAATGGAACATGTTGTCTCCCTGTCATTACTCTAAATTATGATTCGGAGGTCATACTAAGAAACTTGATGGCATACGAGAAACTAATGGCGAAAAACAGTTTAATGGGCGGGTTCTCGAACTCACGGAGTACGTAGATTTCATGTGCGGGATTATTGACACCGCTAACGACGTGAAGGTGCTACGCGAACTGAAGATCATACAAGGCGATTTGCGAGATGAGGAGATCGTAAAATTGTTTAACGGGATCGGTAGATCACTTGGGAATATGAGTGGGCAGTCGATGTTGAGACAGACTGTGGCTGAATTAAACAAGGTCTATGACAACGTACTGAGTGTTCGGATCAAGAAAGAGGCAGAGAAGCAAGCTCGGGCTGTGGCTAAGGCTCTAACTTTCCTGGTTAGCATTTCAGGCACGTTGGTCTTGGCTCGTGAGGCGTTGGTGCAGGCCAGTGGTTCGAAAATGACCAAGTTGATTATTAATATTGTTACGAAGCAGATGGCCGTATTATTTCGTCTTTGATCTAATAGCATTTGTATCTTTCCTTATTTTTTAAGCTAATTGTGTGATCTTGTTACTCATTGATGCAAGTGGTTTACCTTTTACCCCATGAGTTGTTGCTATTTGAGTTATTATGAAGCATTAACCAATGGTATCTTATTTCTAAATAATAAACTTGGTTTTATATATTTAGCTTGAGCTTTGTGTTGAGTATGAAACCACTTGATCAAGTGGACATCAGAAATGCTTTTATGATCAAAGGATAAGAGGATGAGAAGATAGGGTTATCCAATCTTCTTTGTTTCCCATTATTCCCGAATAATGTTTGTGACTTTCTTTCTCTTCCTTCAATCTCTATATAAGAGATTCATTTGTAGTGTAATCTTTGTACCTCACCCAAGCTTAATATAAACTCCTAGTTACCCGTGGACGTAGGTCAGTTTAGACCGAACCACGTAAATGCTTGTGTTCTTAGTTGTGGCAGATTGTGTGAGAGCAGAGAGTGTGTGTGGCCCGAGTTCGTGTTTGAGAGCGTTCGATCCTAACAACTGGTATCAGAGCTCAGGGCTCTTGAATGACTCACACGAACAGAAGAAGGAGGTGTACAGGAAAGAGAAGATACTGACCTGTGACACCGGAACTAGGGTTCCGGTCAGAAGCCGCCGTCGTCAGAATCACGGCCACCGCCGCCAGAATCGCGGCCACCGCCATCAGAATAGCCTCCTCTGCCATCAGAACCGCCTCCACCGCCATCAGAAGCCGCCATCGCCACCAGAACCGCCACTGCCTCCGTTCTCTTCACCCTCACGACTAGGGTTTACTGACCCAGTAGCCGCCGTTACTTCGGGTTTTCGATCCTTGCCTTTTCTTGGTGTTGATTGCGTCCAGAAGAAAAGAGAAGAGAAGAAGGAGAGCAGATTTGTTTTGTTCTATGGGGAAGAAGAAGCTGTACGTGCTTTATGTCTTTTTTTTGGTGGAGAATTGAGTTTTCTCAATTTGACCAAGGAGGCCCCTCAACTTTAAACAAAGAAGAAAATTGGGTTTAGTTCTTTTTTATTTAATCCTTTGGCAGTAGTAGCCAAACTTTTATTTGTCAAAGAACTAAGTTTTTTTTGGGCATTGGGCATAAGGTTTATAACTAGCAGATCAGTTTTTGATCGGTTAAACCAGCAATTTTCAGAGTATCGTTTCGTTGAAGATCGAAGAAACAGAACCATAGAACAGTGCTTGGTTCGGTTGTTTCGGTTTGATTTTCTGTTTATTTTTCGATTTCAATTTCGTTTAGTCGTGTTTGAGTTATCATGGCAGAAGACGGGAAGGTGCAAATCGACAAGTTTAATGGTACATATTTTAGCTGGTGGAAGATGCAGATTGAGGCATTATTGGTTCAAAACGATCTTGATATTGTGTTATCAGGAGTTAGACCAGAAAGGGTGGAATGAGCAGATTGGGAATCAAAAGACAGGAAAGCCAGGGCAGTTATTACATTGGCGTTATCAAAGATTGTGGCATTCAACATCATGAAGAAAACCAAAACTAGTGGCATGATGTTAGCCCTATCTAACATGTACAAAAAGCCTTTGGCAGCTAATAAGGTCTTTCTGATTCGAGAGCTGGTGAATACTAGGATGAGGGAAGGCAGTTCAGTCACAGAGCACGTCAACAAGTTGAATTCGATTTTGGCCAGACTTGTGTCAGTGGACATCAAATTCGAAGATGAAGTTCAAGCTTTACTACCGTTATCTTCTTTGCCAGACAGTTGGTCCGGAACTGTTACAGCGATTTACAGTTCATCAGGTACCAGCGGATTTACTTTTGAAGGGATTCGTGATCTTATTCTGAGCGAGGACGTCAGAAGGAGAAGTTCGAGTGGATCATCGAGTGAATTACTGAATGTTGACAGAGGAAGGAAGAATAACAGAGATAGTCGGAGCAGGAACAAAAAGAGGAGGCAGTCTAGGGCTCGAGGTGATGTAACCTGTTAGAACTGTAAAGAGGTAGGACATTTTAGGAATCAATGTACAAATGAGAAGAAAGAAGTTAATGCTGCAGTAGACCACTCAGATGATGATGTTTTGATCTGTAGTGTGGAGAGCAGTGTGGATTCCTGGGTTATGGATTCGGGTGCTTCATTTCACGCTACCCACAACAGTGAAGCATTGCGAAATCTGAAAGAAGGTGATTTTGGTAAGGTAAGACTGACGAACGATGAGGTTCTTGATGTGACGAGCATGGGTTACTTAGATCTGAAGACTCCATTCGGTTCATGGACTTTGAAGGATGTCCGGGTAATTCCAAGTCTGAAGAAACACTTGATTTCTGTTGGGCAGTTGGATGAACAGGGGCACGAGGTTAAGTTCAGGAACGGACAGTGGAAGGTTCTGAAGGGAAATCTAGTCATAGCTCGAGGAAAGAAACAGGGTTCGCTCTATATGGTCAGTTTACCGTCTGAGGGAGTAACCGTCCCAGTTCAGAAGAAGACCAAGATCCGGTTCACAGAATCTCGTGGGCAGAAGAAGGTTTGCTTTGCAGATGGTAAACCCAGAGTCACATGTCAGATTCAGGATGAACGTGCTAGAAAAGGTTCAGTAAAACCAGTCAGGGGCATTCGTGGCAGTGGGTGCAAGGGAAGTGCTTCAGTCAGAGTGACCAGACGACAGTGGATTAAGAGAACTAGTATTCCAGCTGTCAAAGTCTCTCTAGTTGATAATCTGCTTTATTCGGAGAGTGTTTGTTCTCAGGTTGTTCTAGGATCAGGCAGTTCATGTCAGTGGGAGCCGATAGGAACAGAGAATGGGTCAGGGGCAGAATTAGCCATGACTGATGTCTTGGAGCTAACAGAAGCTTCAACGGGCCTTCAGGATAATTGAAGAGAAGGCCGGGTAACTAGGAAGGAGCTAAGATCAAAAGTTTTTACAGAAATACAGATGCACAGTTGAAGCTGTAGGTCCACCCGGAGGATCAAGTAACCTCTATTCCCTGTTTTCCGACAAACCCGAAAGTGCGGAATCCAAACGGGTAAGTTAAACCAAGTTACGAACACGTAAGACACAAGATTCAACGATTAACACTGAATGTATTAATGCTAGAAAAAGGTTACAATACGGTGTTTACAAATGGTCTCTGTAACTCTCAGTGTGTGTGTTACAATGTGTTCGCTCTTAAATCTATTCAGACTTATCTATGTGTTATGTCTGATGTCTGGCTATTTATACTAACAACATGACGAAATCCAGTCCCAGACGAAAACCCATCGACGAACACCAAAGGTCTCAACGAAATCATAGGACTTCAACGAAATCACATGTGATTTTGTCACACATGTGATTTCGCCAACATGTGTGTTTTCGCCATAATATCTTGACGAAATCAAAGTGATTTCGTCACTTTGATGTGCTGGTCTTCGTCCAAAGATGTAGCAGCCCAAAAAAAATGCAAGTGGCCCAAGTTTAGTCAAAGTCCAATTCAAGAATTACGGCCCAAATGAAGAGAATCGGCCCAAGTGATGAATCTGTTTACAACTTTCACAAATTCATGCATGAGACAAATCTGTGACATCATCATGACATCACAATGATGATGTCATCGTGATGTGTAAACGGGAATGGGTTTGCGGCGCTCCGTGCTTCGCGTATCGAACTCTGGGGCGCACGACTGAGGAATGTCGTGACGTCGGGCTTGAGCCGGACCTAACCGAGTCGACCCGAACCGAATCGAACCGAGTCGAGTCACGTCCACATAAAGTGTACCAACAAACTCCCCCTTGGACGCTTCTCGTGATGGTTCGTCTTCCGTGTCTTTCATGTCGGAGGATCTTCAAAGGTCTTCACGTGTCACAGTCAGGGAGTGTATCAACAAACTCCCCCTTGAATGATGCTCGTGAATCTTTTGATCTTCAATACTTTAGATCCTCAATACTTTAGATCCTTGTGGTGTTGAAAATTGATTAACTGCAACCCGATCATCTTGATCTTCTGATTGCATCAACGTCGTCTTCACTTTACGGCTTGTGATCTGACACGTTCTCTTCGCCTTTAGCTGATTCTGATGTCGCATTTGCACATACAAGAAAGCTAAACACGTAATGAGAACAACCATTTGGAATTTAGAGAAATTAAACAAACGACACATATGAGATTAAATCTCAATCAAACACCGACCAACAACAGTTTGAAAGTTTAGAATACGATCAATTTTAATCCCTTACTTTCAAAACTTGTTAACTTCGACAGTTTATGAAGGTGCAATTGTTTTCCGGCTTACGATCAGGATTTTGGGTAGGATAGACTCGAGTTCCAACATCGGTCAATCAACAATAAACTAGAAGCAAAATCTTTTTGGCTTTTATAAAGTTTATATTAAAACACACCTAAAATCTTTTTGGAATTTTTCATTTTTCAAATGTAAAGACGGAAAGCAATAAATAAATATATACAAAGATACAGAAACTAAAAGCAGTAAACAAATATTTACAGACATTTTTTTTTCGAGTTTCGAGGGTAAGAGAATCATATCAGTGTACGATCATGCCAAAACGCTCTTTTTGTTCAATTAGTTAAGATTAAGATAAGCATCCTATAATGATTATCGGTATTGTTATCCGCATAAGCTCAACTTATCAGATGTAATCATGGCGAGGGGATACGTTAAGGTATGATTTATACTTATCGACCGGTGTTCATCCACACACGACACATTCCCGTACCAAGGTATGCACGAGAGTTCATCTTACCGGTGAGTATACCATTTATCATCTGTTTGACCGTATATGAAAATGTGAGAAACTCACTTATTTGATTGAAAACAAGCCCTATGTGATAGAATCACTTATTGATGAGGAACTTGATTTTCGATGCATGAGGGCACATGAGCAAGTCCGTGAACAGGTCAGTACTTTCGTACAGCAAAGAGACGAACTTGACTCCCGGATAAATGTGATATATTATCACTTATTTGAGGGACATGTGATTGTTGATCACTTATTGAGGGACATGTGATTGTTGATCACTTATTGAGGTTGAATGCAATATGTACACGTATGTATAGTATCATGGAAGATCTTAGACTTCGTCTCCATTATTTTTTGGTAAAAGATACAACCATGATACCCAGATGATAAACAACATAAAGACCGAATATCTCAGAACCTCGGCAATCTCTCAAACGAAATTTCGGTACTAAGACTATATGCCAATGAGCGGTTCCCACTTGGTCTTCAGTCGATTTAGGATTTATATCACCCTACACACTTTAAAATGATTGTGAGCCTACCGATACATCTTATATAGAGCTGCTTATCAATTTTCATTTTGCATTTCAGTTCAAAGAGGTTTCGACAGACCACTGATTTACTATCATTTTCTCGCCAGGAAACTCATTTTTGTTTTTCTATTGTTTTTGAGTTTTGAAATTTTTCGATGTTTTTGAATTTTTCAAATTTGGATTTACTCCCCCTAAAATCAACAAACTATGACAAATTTTTTAAAAAACACAAGGGTATTTACAAAAACGATTTTCCGATGTCGGTTAACTCATGTTTTACCTCAATGCCGTTTACCAAAATAATTTTTAATCAGAAAAGATTTATCGAATTTTGGAAAAAAATCAGTTGGCACGTCGGTAAGCGGTGCGGACCATGACAACATTGACGAGTTTCATATTGAAACAATCACGTGTGAGGTGATATTCGAGATCAACGTGTCTGGCCAAAGAGTGCTGTACGAGATGATAATAATTCATAAAGCAGCTTAAATATCGACAAGTAAAGGAGAGATTAGAAATTTAAAACTGTATCCTGCAACTGCTTCGTGCATTGCAAGGAATCTGAGTACTCTCCCAAACTGGATATCCACCCGGTGTGGACTTCAAAGTCGATTTTTGTAGCTACTGAGAAATCTCTTCACAGCAACAAGATCAGAAACCTTTGGGTCCGGTTGGTCTTCCACATTGCACCAGCGTAGGTCTTTGTCTTTCTCTTGAGAAGTAGTGTGCGGTTGTTCAATCCATGCCAAGGCATCCGCACACCCGGTTGGTTTGTTCTACAAACACATTTTCTTCAATCACACCGCGAAGAAATGTACACCGCACATTCATCTTGTTGATTTTGAACATCAGACATGCTGCAGGTGCATACATTTTGATTGAATCTATCCTGGGGACCCGATTAAAGCCTTTAACAATCAAACTTTGGAATGATTTTTATTTTGTCGAAGCTTTCAATTTCTTTCGACAGACAATTCTGTCTTCTTATCTTTTTCTCTCCATCAAAGGCAACAATTTCTTTTGTCGCTGATCTTGTGCATGAACATTCCACTATCAATAATCCTATGACTATCGAAAGTTCCTCCTGGAACATCCTGCACACTCACTCGGATATTAGTTGGAGAGGGGGACCCAAGCCTTAATAGACTTTGGTCGTCCTTCATCATCGAGGATTATGACTTCGATTTCCTAACGATTCGGAATGGATTGAGCTTCCCCTGAAACAGTTACCGATTTTGGTTTCCAAATATGTTTTTGTTTTTCAATTTTAATTTCTAACTTAACAGATTTTGTTTAGACAACCTCCGGTTTTAACGCCTTTTCAATTTCTTTGACGTTTTGACGTCGTTGTTTTGTTTCTTGTTCTTTAACAGTGCGTTTATCATGTTTTGGAGAAACAGGACGACGTTGTGAGTGACCTTGTTCAGAGGGGGCTCTTTCAACAAAATTTGGTTTGGGCGAGTTTGTGCAGTCTTTAATGATGTGCCCAAACTTCCCACATTTGAAACAAGTTCTCCTTTCAACAAACTTAGGAGAACCGGTTCGACTTTCACGTGTTGAACCTGTAGACCCAGAGGTACTTGTTCCTTTATCACACCCGTTTGTGTGTTGGGTGTAATTGTTTTGAGCGTTACGTTTTAAAATCTTGACTTGTTGGACAAAATCGGTGTTTGATTTGTTTTCAAAAGTCTCAATTTTATCAGTACCATTGGATGCTACAAATTTAACATCATTGTTTTTCTTCTTGAAACGAGCTCCTTTGGTCTCAACCTTCGGTTGTGAACCTTTAGAATTTTGAGCTCGATGTTGTTGCTGTTTACCCTTAAAAGCGATAGGTTGTTGCTTCGTTGGTGATTTTTGATTTCCAAATTTTCTTCTAACTTCAGCTTTTGGAATCGGATCACACTGAGTTACTGAAACTCTCGGGATCCCTTTTTCCAAAAACTTACTGGTAGTATCTTCAAACACTTTATCAATCAAAGATTGATTGACATTTTTAATTGGAAAAGTTGTGTTTGAATAAATTTTATCATCACCAACAAAAGTGTACAACACGTTATTACTCTTAACGGTAGACATAGATTTCTTGTCATTCTTGACAGGATCTATCACTTGTTTGACAACTGGTTGAATAGCAGGAGTAGGAGGATCACAAAGAATATGATTCTCAATTGGAATTTCTACTCCTTTCATCTTGTCAAGTGATTTATCCTGATCACGCATATCTGATTCTGGTTCATCATCAGACGACTCATAGTCCTCAATGATTGGAGGACTTTGTTTCGTAGATGTTGAAGTTTCTGTTTGCTCAGATGATGTACTTGAAGAACTGTCCGATTTGAACCCTAGGCCAGTAGTAACTTCCTCATAATCAAGAGCCACACTGGGTTCAAAACGAGGCATATCCTCTTCATCGGGAGACTTGGTATAGTCGTGTCTCAAAGGGGGTGGACACTTCCTATAACCAACGCCTTTAACATTTCCGTTTAGTTTCTGAACGTCAATGATGTGATCAAGCACATATTGGGAGTTAGAATAACTCTCCAGTTTGAGCTTGATCGCTTCATATTCACACTTGGCCACGGCTAGCTCTTTCTTGGTTTCCTCAATGATATTAATGTAGTTATTAATACCAATTTGTTTGTTGAAAATAGTTTTTGTTAATTCGGAAACACTTTTCTTTTGGGTTTCAATAACTGTTTTAAACTCCTTTTCATTGCGAGCTAAGGCCATGTTTACCTCTTTGCACTTTGACAGTTCAATAACCAATTTCTGATTGTGACTATGAACCTTTTCAGATTCAAGCTTCACATTTGCACAAGCATTACAAACACTAGGAGTAGGAGGATCAGAATTTACCTGACTTGTCGAGCCTGAGACATTTGCCATAAAGGCAGTCTGATAAGAAAAAGATCCATCTTCAGAATGATAATCTCCCGCATTCGAGCTTTCTTCATCTGAACTCCCGCTATAACCCGAGCTGTCGTCACTTTCAGAAAATTCTTCCTTGTGAACGTGCTTGATGTGATTGATGATCTTCGCATAACATGCACTTCCTCCTCCCAACTATACGGACCAATCACATCCTTCATCAGCTTGAACAGTCAATGCTCGATTGGTGTTTGAAGGTCCAGACTGGTTCTGGTTCTGGTCCTGACTGTTGTTCACCGCTACTATCCTTCGTTCACGATTGTCTTGATTTGCATTAGAAGTACTCGTCTGATTTCTGAACGGATTCTGATTGCCTTGCTTGCTTGGTCGGGTGCACTCACGTTTGAAGTGACCCTTTTCGCCACAATTGAAACATGTAACTGTATCTTTATCAAACCCGTACTTCGTATCATCTTTGCCTTCCAAGCTTGTTCTTCCAGTTCGAGTCATGAAATCCTTTGCCCTTCTAACAGCACTTGGAAACGCCCACTTGATATCCATTAATTCCATTTCATCACGGTCTATCTGCTGATAATCTTCATTGGTCATATTGATGTTTCCAATTTGACCTGCTACCAATCCACAGTAGGAACTGAACATTGTGTTGAGAAGTTCCAAATGTTCCTTTGCAACTTCTACACTGACTTTTGAAAGATTGGAAGTATCAACTCTGACAGTGTTGGTGTTTTGGGGTGAAGGATTGTTGGTATAATGCGCTTGTTGTTGTTGTTGTGGTTGGGCTTGAGGTGGAGGTTGAGGTATGGATTGTGACATGTAAGCACTTTGATTCCACTGTGGAAACGGTGATGAGCTTGTATTGGACACAAACGCCGTTTGAAGCTTCGGTTGCTGAATGGAACTAGAACTAGCTGAAGGACCAAAACCAGGCAAATACATTTCTGTGTTTTGAGGAGGCGCAGTTGCAATCCTTTTAGCTTTCCGAATTTCCTCTTCGTTCTTGTGCTCCAACTTCTGAATGAATTCATAAAGACTGACATTGGCTGCATCCAGAGCGCCTGTATGCTTTAGAAGCTCAATGAATGGACTCCACTTAGGAGGTAGAGCATCAGCAAATCGTGCAACCATTTCCGGATGAGTTGCAGCA
This sequence comes from Helianthus tuberosus, assembly GCA_030545235.1. Classification (NCBI taxonomy): domain Eukaryota; kingdom Viridiplantae; phylum Streptophyta; class Magnoliopsida; order Asterales; family Asteraceae; genus Helianthus; species Helianthus tuberosus. Next base: position 14,946,369 of record CM060410.1, read on the forward strand.
ACACTATAAGAACTCATTTCACTAATCAAATGATAAAAACGAGAAGTCATATCATTTAGAGTTTCATTCTCCAAGAACTGAAATGATTCAAACTCTTTCTTCAATAGATCATGGCGTGTCTTTCTAGTAGCTGCATTTCCTTCTCCTCTCGCTACCAATGCATCCCATATACCTTTCGTGGTCTTACAATATGAGAATTGATGAAAGATGTCTCTGTGAAGTGCTTGAGTGAGAATAGCATACGCCTTCTTCTCCAGATCATATGCCTTTTTGTCGGCTTCTTGCATATTATTGAAAGTTGTCGCATTTGATCCTGCTTCTTCAAGAGCTTGACTAAATTCAGAGGTGAAGCACGTCCACAATTCTGTGTTTTGCCCTTGAACGTAATTATGGAAACGACCCTTCCATGATGGATAGTCGTTCATGTAATTTAACTTTGGCGGGCGATTGTTGCTACCCGTCTCATTCTCACTAAGCAAAAGCTTTTGAATGCTCTGATTTTGATTCGACACCATTGCCCATTGACTTGAACTAATAGTTTGTTGTTGTTTAGGTATGGTACTCGCTAAATATTCAGCCATCGACATCTATTTTTGAGCTGGTTGTGGATCCGTACTCCAATCCCAAGGACTTGTGCAGCTCATATTTGATGTATGTGAGTGAAAGCCTGATCAAATACTTGAAAACACAGTGTTAACCCACTTTTGCAAACCTTCTGTTTAAATTTGAGAAATAAGAATGTTTCACCAAATCCAATTGTGATTTCGTTGATGTTATGTTTGACGAAAACAGAAATTGTTTTCAAGTGTTTTCGTCAATTTTAAACAACAAGTGATTTCGTAAAAGATGGGATTTCGTTGACTATGATTTGGACAAAAACATAAGGATTTCGGCGACAAGTAGATTTTCGTTGAAATGGATTTCCTTGACAATATGGTTTTCGTCACACAAGATGACAAAATAAAAAGGATTTCGTCGCTGATGTATGTTTGACGAAGATGAAGGATGATTTCGTCCAGCCAATAAATAAGATTTCTTTGACTAAAATGATGACAGCCAATTTTAGATATTTTCACAAACAATATCAATATAATAATTTATCCTATAAAATCTTATCCATTGACACAAACTTTTCCTTTTGTCAAACACACATGCTTTCAACCATACTTTCCTGATGATTTCAAAGCTCCCTTTTCTCAAAAACCATCATCACACTTGTACACCTTTCTCAACATAATAGTATAATAATCAATAACAGTTCAATAATTTAACAATATAGGATCAAACTCAAATATTTGAAGAACACTTTGAAGACTCTTATGAACTGGATGAGTTTTCAGGTGACTGATAAATTTTCAAACAACAATTTTTGCTAAAACTTTCAATAAAAACCACAATAACATACAAGCATGTAATATAACAAGGTTTCCACTAAAACAAGAAGCAAAACATTATGATTTACACGATTTTAAAAAATGTTTTTCCAGAAAATGTATGATTTTAAACTCCAAAATACAAGAAAAACACTTTAAAAACTTTCAAATCACAATAAAAACACTTGGTTTTAACAAGGAATCGAGCCAATGCTCTGATACTAATTGTAGGTCCACCCGGAGGATCGAGTAACCTCTATTCCCTGTTTTCCGACAAACCCGAAAGTGTGGAATCCAAACGGGTAAGTTAAACCAGGTTACGAACACGTAAGACACAAGATATAACGATTAACACTCAATGTATTAATGCTAGAAAACGGTTACAATACGGTGTTTACAAATGGTCTCTGTAAACTCTCAGTGTGTGTGTTACAATGTGTTCGCTCTCAAATCTATTCAGACTTATCTATGTGTTATGTCTAATGTCTGGCTATTTATACTAACAACATGACGAAATCCAGTCCCAGACGAAAACCCATCGACGAACACCAAAGGTCTCAACGAAATCACAGGACTTCAACGAAATCATATGTGATTTCGTCACACATGTGATTTCGCCAACATGTGTGTTTTCGCCATAATATCTTGACGAAATCAAAGTGATTTCGTCACTTTGATGTGCTGGTCTTCGTCCAAAGATGTAGCAGCCCAAACCAAATGCAAGTGGCCCAAGTTTAGTCAAAGTCCAATTCAAGAATTACGGCCCAAATGAAGAGAATCGGCCCAAGGGATGAATCTGTTTACAACTTTCACAAATTCATGCATGAGACAAATCTGTGACATCATCATGACATCACAATGATGATGTCATCGTGATGTGTAAACGGGAATGGGTTTGCGGCGCTCCGTGCTTCGCGTATCGAACTCTGGGGCGCACGACTGAGGAATGTCGTGACGTCGGGCTTGAGCCGGACCTAACCGAGTCGACCCGAACCGAATCGAACCGAGTTGAGTCACGTCCACATAAAGTGTACCAATAGAAGCACATGTGAAGATTATCCCGTGGCTTCAAGTGGGAGATTGTTGAGTATGAAGCCACTTGATCAAGTGGACATCAGAAATGCTTTTCTAATCAAAGGATAAGAGGATAAGAAGATAGGGTTATCCAATCTTCTTTGTTCCCCATTATTCCCGGATCATGTATGTGACTTTCTTTCTCTTCCTTCAATCTCTATATAAGAGATTCATTTGTAGTGTAATCTTTGTACCTCACCCAAGCTTAATATAAACTCCTAGTTACCCGTGGACGTATGTCAGTTTAGACCGAACCACGTAAATCCTTGTGTTCTTGATTGTGGCAGATTGTGTGAGAGTAGAGAGTGTGTGTGGCCCGAGTTCGTGTGTGAGAGCGTTCGATCCTCACACTTTGAAGAATGAAATGATAATGATTAGAGAATGAATGGTGAGAAACAGGTGATCGATAAAGATTGTAAGACAAGCAGTTGGTTTCACTTTCTGAGATGAAGTCCAGTTTTGAGAATTGTTAGTTTTAAAAGTTAATAGTGTTGAATAAAATAATTCAAATCTTTTACCGTTGTTTTTCTCTGGCCGTTAATGCTTGTGTGGAAATTCAGCGCAACGTATAGGTTGCATGAAATTCAGCGCCTAACCCAGCAATCATAGGCACAAATAACTAGCGTTTATATACGCTGCGTATAGCACTAGAAAGAATCATTCATTTTTGCAAGCATAGAAAGCTGACCATTCAAGAAAACATCTAAAGTTGGAGGAGTTGCCTGTAGGTTTGAGTTACTAGAGGAGCTAAGTGAAATTCATCCTACCTTTCGTGTATCACATTTAAGAAGGTGTTTGGCTTACGAAAAGAGATATGTGCCACTTATTGATATCAAGATAGACGATAAGTTTAGTTATGTTGAGAAACTTGCGGTGATACTCGATCGAAAGGAGAAACAATTGCGATACGAAGTGATATAACATGTAAAGGTTCAATGATAACACCTAAAGTGATCGGAAGGTGATATAACATGGATTGGTTCTCACATTTTGAAAGAGCTAGAGAGAGAGAGTGTAGAGAGACATAGAGTTTAGAGGGTGAGAGAGAGAGAGAGAGAGAGAGTTCTGGAGTGCTTATTATTTGTATAAATCTGTACCGAAACTCTGTCGAAATATACATATGGAATCGTTAATCGATGAATCTTTATTGTGTAAAACAATCTCTTGCTCGGTTTGTGTCGTAACGTGGATTCCGCACTCGTTACAACATCCGAAACAAGAAACCATCGTAGTCCGACGACCCGTATTTGGACCTACAAAGTCCCACATCGGTTGAGGGGTAGAAAAAAGTGTTCCTCATAGGGTGAAAACCTTTTCAACTAGGATATGTTTTGCCCGAGCGAGCAATTAGTTGGGTGAAAGAAACCTTGAGTTTCTGGATGGGTAATCAGGGCTAAAGCGAACATTATCCTAACATGGCTTACTTGAGAGGCTACAACTGGTATCAAAGTGAGGGGCCACGCCGGTGTGTTAGCAAGAAAGTTGAGCTCCCTAAGATGGTGGACACTAATTACAAGGGGTGAAAACCCTTTCTACTAGGACGCGCTTGGCCTTGGCTAGTAATTCGTCAGGTGAAAACAAACTGTAAGTTCCTGGATGGACAACCCATTAAAGACAAAGTAGAAAATATATTGACATGATTTACTTGGACTGTTACATGTGTCGGTTATGTAAACGCACCAGGAGGGTCCCTCATTCCTTTTAGCTATTATGTAGTCAAACTGAACAGAGAAGGTATAAGTGTGAAAAGAGAAGAAACACTAAGAGTTTATTTTATTTTTTCTAGCAACAATAACATGGTTTCCAATTGTTAAGTGAAGAAGATGTAATTTAAAAGAAAAGTCTTGAAAAAATAAATACGATGCAAAGTGACAGCAGGCTAACGCATAGCTATTACTATGTATGATATTATATTTTTTTCCCTTAAGTTATTTTAATAATTGGTTTTTCTTACTTTATATAATGATCACTAGGTTTTTACCCGGGATTGCTTCCCGGGCTCGGGAAAGTTATTTAGATTAATTAATTACTATTTGTTATTAATACGACCGCATTACATCAACCATCTCATTCGATTCAACAAAAATGTCTTGAAATCACCGCATTATATCATGAAGTCATATTAGAGGACAAACAAAAGCACAACAGGACCATATGAATAACATCATTTCCACTTTTATATCAATGCACTTACATGATAGGGTGATTTGAGATTTTGAAAAAATCTTTGTTTTTGTACCTCTTTTACAAAATAAGATGTTGACCAAATTTGAAACAGATGTTAACCAAAAGTCAATAAGATATTGACAAATAGTCAAACAGATGTTGAGCTTAAACAAATGTTTGGTTTAAGACCAAACATCTGTTTATGGCGAAACATCTGTTTAAGGTCAAACATCTGTTTAAGTCCAAATATCTGATATAGAAGAAGAACATCTGTTTAAGGCAAAACATCTGTTTAAGGTTCAAACATGTGTTTAAGGTCAAACAACTGTTTAAGTCCAGACATTTGATATAAAAGGCCAAACATCTGTTAAAGGGCAAACATATGTTTAAGCCTTAACAGATGTTTAACTTGTTAAGATCTACTGTCTTCTAACACAGTTTTCCTCTTCAAAACATTGTTGAACCTAACATAGGTTTCCATTAACTATTGACCAAAAGGCAAACAGATGTTCAAACCACTATTTGTTATTGAAGTTCTTTAAAAAAATTAGATAGAATTCAAGAAAATGGAACAATGACTTAAAGAACTATAATTTAACACATAATCTAATTGGCCAAATATAAAACATAAAGTGCTAATAACAGTGTTTTATCATCTTAGCCATACATAGCAACAAAAACATCAAGTTAATAATTTAAGAAAAAAACCTACAACATCACCATAAAAAAATTCATAATTAGTATCTGATATCAGAACAGACTTAAAATGTGTTTGTTAAACTGATGTAACTTGATTTAATACTATCTTCTGTTGCGAAGACACGTATGTGAAATGCAACATATCACCAAACCTCAAGTTATTGTCAGTCATAAACTTTCGCCAACCTTCCAACGCATAACGTGGCTTCAATTCATTTAAATCCAACTTAACATCATAAACCTGCACAACTCCAACCACGTTTTGAACTTTCAAAGGATGAAGATCAGGAAAAAGACCTGCTCGTCTCGCAACTTCAGCAGGAAGACGCTACATGTATTGTGCGGAAAAAAATAATAGTCAGACAAATAAACGTAAATCATTAGTTTATTATAAAAAATGGTATACCAGCCTATAGTCTCCGTTGCGATCAAAATGAAAGAACTCAGGGTCAAGAGGATGTCCAGAATGTTTTTTTGCAGTCTTTGCAATCTTATTTCTACGGTTAAGCTTTTTTTGAACGTTGGCAGCTCTCTTCCCCTTGATGAAAAAGTAAACATATACATGTGAATTAAAGGAATGATCAATATATGCACAAAAAAAAAAAAAAAAAAAACAGTTTATATAACATATACTAATTAACTACCAAGTATAGATACCTTAACTTTATGAACAGACGAAGAACATCCAGTATGATCACTTGTGTCAACAGGTAAGGCAGCATTTCCCTTAGTCCTATTCTTGACGACCTCCTTTCTCTCAGAAGTAACTTTAGCTTTCTTCTTAACCTGTTGTCATAGAGTAAATTTAATAACAATAGTAATATAACAATCTTTAAGATGGTAAACTTACATCTTGGGTTTGGTTCAATCGTGAAGACATGCGTCTCTTGGACGTGCATTCGGCATTGGTTGGTAAGTTCTTGTAAATAATACATTATTGAATAAATATAACATCAGTAAACAGCATTACTAATAGTTGTAAAAACATTAAATTCATATATGTGTTAAATTAAAAATAAATAATTTTAATAATTTAGCAAGTACCTGAGTAACGGTTGTACCTTCACCTACAGAAACAACTTCTTCATCCTCATAGATGTCCTGGTCAACATTAATAAAATAATTAATATAAAGCTAAAAAAATAAAACTTTTATTGCTAATGCTAAATACTTACGTACCTTGAATGCATTTTTAACATAATCAGCCTTTAATATCTCAACTACACTATCATCATCAGATTCAGGTTTCTTCAAAAAGCAAATCTCAATCTCATCTCTATAAACTACTACTTCAAAAACAAAATCATCAATCCTGCTAAACACAAGCAAATCATCCTCAAGTATCCCAACATCGTTGCACATTTCCGGCCATCCTCTAGAAAATACAAAGTGGGTATCAACTTTAGACACCTCAACATTCCAGTAGGAACCTTTATAACAGATTTGAAATTTCTCACTTGGTGGACTGTTTACGTAAAATTGTTCAATGAAGGAGTCTTCAATTACCTGCATAAAATTAAAAATAATGAATACTAAACGTGAAGTATGCATCTTATGAGAATAAGTGTTAACACGTTAAAGATGCAAAAGAATTGAAGTTAAGATCAATACTCATACCGTAAAACCAAATCTTGCATAACGATTAAAGGTGAAATAAGATTCCCCACACATGCCATTAACATAACATGAAAGTTCAAGTCCAAAATCACCTAACGGTTTGAAAACCAACAAAGTATCCCTCGGCAAATTGAGATTTTTAACAACAATGTCCCAACCGTCAGTTATTATCGGCGTTGAATTTTCTGTTCTGACCCTAACAACCCATTTTTTACCAGACTCATGATATACTTGCAACCTACTTTTTTGCCAACATTCTCCCCACTTTTGATTAGCAAAGAATATAGGTACATCCTGTATATAATTTTTAAATAGTGTAAGAAAATATAAACCATAAAAGAACTGTTAAATATATATCTCAATACAAATAAATTATGTATGTAAAAACATGTCATACCAGTTTCAAAGATTCTGGGTTATGAAGAAACTTAACAAATGTAGTATACATCATAAAACCTGAATCAGTAAAGATGTTAAAAGACTGTAATTAAAAAGCTGGCTTCGAAAATTAACATTAACTTTTTGTATTAACAGAGTATATAGTGAAATTAATCATAGAAACAGAGTATGAGTTAAAATTATTCTGCAAATAATAATTATTTTAACATGTTCTCAACAAATGATTCAAACACATAAGTAAACCCTTCTTGAATCTTGAATGTATAGCAATAAACATTTAAAATCGTATTAGTAGCAAGATAGGATTTAAATTAACATAGATTAAACAATATAAAGTTCATTACAATAGGAATGTACATACCAGTTGCTGAAGAAAAAATAATCAAACCTCAGGTGATTGAAGTGTAGAAGACGGAGGAAAAGAAAATTGAAACCCTAGAAAATGACTGGGGAGAAGAGATTTTTGAAAGAAGAGATGATAGATGTTTGATGTGTAATGATGATGAAGAAATAGTGACGGTTGTGTTTTTCTCTTCCCATATTTTCAACTGATGAAAAATATTTACACATACACCCCTTTTTAAATTTGTTATTTACATTTACATTGACATACAAGAGTAAAGTACATGATTAGTTGAATTGATTTGGTATTCAAATTAACAAAGAAAAATAATTTTTCATATAGCAAAACCATTAACATAAGATAAAATTTGAATGCTTTGAATCATGTATTAATAGTAATTAGGTTTTAACATAAGTAAGTTTCATGACCTCAAGAAGCAATGCCGAGGGAAAATCTAGTTTTATCTATTATATGTACCTTTTAACATAAGTAGTTTGACTTTGGTCAAACAGGCTTTGGTCAAACAGTGTTTTATCAAGTAGCTTTTAACAAAAGTAGTTTGACTTTGGTCAAACAGACTTTAGTCAAACAACGTTTTAACATTGCTCAAATAGTGTTTTATCTATTATAATTAGCTTTTAACATAAGTAGTTTGACTTTGATCAAACAACGTTTTAACATTCCTCACAATGATTATAAGCTAGTAAAAACTTCTTTGTAAACAACATTAGAAGTCTTATTTGTTGGTTTTCCATCAGCATCGAATATTAGTATTTTAACGCCTTCTCTGGTCTTGACCCTTGATAATGCAACATACAACTGACCATGAGTGAAGACAGGATCTTTCAAATAAAGACCAACCTTTGATAACGATTGTCCTTGACTCTTGTTAATTGTCATAGCAAAACAAACTGATAACGGAAATTGTCTTCGTTGAAATTGAAAAGGTATTTTTTTGTCAGACGGGATCATATTAATCCTTGGAATATAAACTCTTGTGCCAATGTTCCCACCAGATATAACTTCAGCTTCTATAACTCGATTACCAAGAAAAGTAATTTGAAGCCTTGTACCGTTACATAACCCTTTCTGTTGATCAATGTTTCGAAGAAGCATCACAGGAACACCAACTTTAAGAACTAATCTGTGATTAGGCAAGCCAGAAATCTTAAGAGCATTCAAATTTTCTGTTGAGTATAAGCTTTCTTGAAAAGAATCAAGAATTTGTTCGGTTTGACATATACTATCAGAACTCAGATACTCTTTCGCATCACCAGGAAATAACAAAAGCAATCGATCATTAATTTCATGAACTACCTCATTTTTGGGTGCTAGAATTGCTCGCTCAGAAAAAAATCCAGCAATCCTAAATTGTTGAATAATTGAAGGATATACAAAGTGAATTAAACATTGTATTGGGTCACAAATATCGGTGATCAGTAAATCATCTGGTATCTCTATAATGGCGTCACCATCATTATCATCTCCAACGTTTCCTTCACCAATATCAATAAGCCATTTTGCAAATTCTCTGATAGACTTCGTATTCGAACTTTCAGCTCCAATAGTTAGACGCATGTTTTTAGTCAGCCGTAAGAGTCTGCATTTTGCCCATATGTATGAAGAGCTTAAAGACGCACTAACAATTTCTTGTCTAGTACCATTAGGAATAACATGTAGTATTTGTCTAAAGTCACCACCAAATACAATAACTTTACCACCAAAAGGAATATCCGAACGAATACTCCTACCTTCCGAAAATACGTCGGTCATGGTCCTATCTAAAGCTTCAAAGGCATGTTTGTGTACCATCGGTGCTTCGTCCCATATGATTAATTGGGTTTCCTTTAATAATCTCGCAATATCACTATTTGGCTTAATATTGCACATTGAATCTTCTGTTAGATTAATGGGAATATGGAACCGAGAATGAGCTGTCCTTCCACGGGAAAGTAATAACGAAGCAATACCACTTGAAGCCACATTTAAAACTATTCCATTTCTGCATCGAACAGCTGAAGCCAAAGTCTTCCATAAAAAGGTTTTTCCTGTTCCACCATAACCATAGACAAAAAAAAGGCCTCCTTTACGCCCTACAACTGCTTCCATTATTTCGTCAAAAACCGCTCGTTGTTCATCTGTAAGAGATTGATGCAACCTGTTAAACTCAGCTTGTTCTTCATCTAGGTCATGTGACAGCTCTTCATTGATCAGACGATTAGAAGCATCACGTAAGGAATCGTCATCAGGGTACGGCATAGTGGCAAACCTTCGTAATGATGAACCATTGGAAATTAAATAGTTTTCAATTTTCAACAAAGTAAGGTTCTTAATCTGATGTTCAGGAAGCACTAAACCTAGCAAATAAAAAAATTAACATTATTAAATAAAAAAATTAACATTATTAAATAAAAAATCAAAATGTAGTATGTAAAATAAAAGAAAATAGATCAGAACCTGAAATATTTGTTTCTTTTTGACGTCTATAAACAATATCATCAGCTAAGTATTTCCACGTATTCTCCCAAACAAATTCTGGCCGAGATAGAGTATTTGACAAAAGCAAGGTAGCAAATAACGCTCGAAGATACCCAGCATGTCCTTCAAAACTTGCTTCTTTAATGGCCTCAACGTATTCATTGTCATCATCTAAAAGTCCCATCGCATAGCAAGCATCTCTAAAAGTCGGGAATAATTGATCGTTAACTGTACGTATCTCCTCAAATGATCTAGGTCCTTTAACTTTATTCAGTAGTATCCTCAAAAAATAAGGTTCGCCCAAAGCAGGAGATACAGAATGAATCCGGCCAACACACTGGTACGACTTACGTACCTGCCAACATCTATCTTTAAGTATCCAAACAAATTTGGAAGGAAACTCAACATAAGTCAGCTTTCTAGCATCTTTATTTGACTCGTTCAACTTCATCCATTGCATAAATATTGAAGAAGCAACAGAAGGCTTGCTTAAAACATTATCAATATCGTCATCAGCACCATACACAACATTCTGTTGGCCAGGCAAATGAAAGGGAAGCCTCATAACAGCAGGATACCTATAATGAACCTCATTAGAGAATATTCTCCAGGATGCCTCACAAGCTGAAATATATCTACAATCATAATACTCCTTGATCTCATCTTTTGGCTTTTCTTTGATGGTTGAACTTGTATCACCAGAAACTACCGCAGTAGCCATATCAGGACCTTTGTTGATGTACTTGAACAAATATTTCACTGAACCGGCTTGATTACACCATTCAACATTAATGTGTGCTTGATATCTTTTCAAAAGCCTTTTGTTATAAGGAACAACATTTCTGTTGTCTAATCTAACACCAGATTTTATAACTGTATGACCTGAATCTCTTCTTCTGTATACAGGAAAACCATTTGAATCAATACTTATATGTGGTGTGAATTTCTTCGGAAAGTTTTTTGAACATCTTTTATCAACCATGCAAGGACAATTCAAATTAGTATTCCCACACGGACCATGAATCATATAATCAGTCACAAGAGAATAAAGTTCAGGATCTTCTTTTTTATCGAGAATCTCAGCAGAAATAAATGGATCTATGTGATCTATGGTTGGAAGTTTGTGATCGACCTTCATGAATAAGCATATATGTGCATGAGGAAGACCACGCTTTTGAAATTCTACAGTATAAACAACTAAATAAAAAGGAAAAATAAACAAAATTTATTAGTTAATAACCTTGATTAAAAAATATACATCAGAGGATAAGATGTGAAAAAAAATAACACACCAGCGTTAATCTCACCAAAATACTTTGGAATCCTTAAAATCTTTGATTAACGAATCAAGCTTCCTTTTAAACAATCGACACAATATGTCAGGCCTGTCTTCGGCTTTGATGGTTGAATCTTTTAGAAATCTTTTTACTTCAGGCCACTTAGGATTACATGTTATAGTTATGAAGAAATCAGGGTACCCATACCACTTACATAAGGCCATTGCATCGAGGTAATTTTGTTGCATGAATCTTGCACCACCAGTAAATGAAGAAGGAAGTATAACAGGCTTTCCAGTATCTGTTAAAACTTCCTTACCTTTCGATTTATACTTTTGAAGATTCTCAAATGTTTCAGAGCGAAGGTTCGCTTGTTTCCTACGAATGTACTTTAATCTTTCGCTCTCAATTATTGTGTACGCATCAACCAAAAACTGTTGTAACAACCTTCGCCCATTTAAAATTAAGGAAAAGCCATAAGTTCTATCTTGGATCCTATATGAAAAAAATTCTCTCATTGTGCACTTTGGTTTTATTTTCTTTTCTTTTGTGTGGACATAAAATCTCTATGAGGAATATCAACTCTATAACCATCATCACCATATGGAAAAGGTAACGGATATTGCAGAGCAAGATACGATGGGTGTAATTCGCTAATACGCTGCAGCATTCCCGACTGCGTCTGGACAACAATATCACGATGGTCTATAGCTTTATCTATGTCTCCGACAACCAAAGCAGCAACTTCAGATGTGGTGGGTAAGTTATATGTCCTGCCGTCTTTTTCTCTTCTATAAATTAGTCGCAGACTAAGGTTGGCATCTGGAGATTGGTGAAAATGGTTTCTGACCATCCTATATGTCTTAACCAACATATTTTGTGAATCTAATAAAGCCCTCAAATACTTTATCATTTCAACATCAAGTTCTTTATCAGCAGGCGATGAAGGTTTGGTTCTTTTGCTTTTAAAAGAAAAAAAAAACAACAAAACGTTAACATAACATAACTATTTTAATAAGCAGTGGATAGAGAATCAGTTATTAGTAATTAAGTGTTAAGGAAAAACAGATTAGTACTAAGTCAAACAGCTGATGTAAAACTTGTAAGCACTGATAGTAATTAAAACACTGATGATACTTAACAACTGATAGTGAACTACATAAGATTAACAACTGCTATTGTAATAAGCAGTGGATAGAGAATCAGTGATTAATAATTAAGTTTTAAGGAAGAACAGTTGTAAACAACTGTTGATACAGCTCAAAACTTTTAGAATATGTTGAGAAAAGTAACATTTCAGTGGTTTGGTCTTAAACAGTGGTTTGGTAGGCATGAGTGGTTTGGTCTTGAACATTGGATGGGGTTAGTTAGACTTTGTGTACAAATGTAATTATATCCAACAGTGTTTTGCCTTATTAAATTGTTATAATAAATGTCATTGTAGGAAACTTAACTGGGCAGAGCTTATTGTAGGAAACTTCAGTTTACCTACAACAGCTGATGAATTTAGAATTAATAACGCAAACTACTGTTAAGTCAAACAGCTGATGAAAAAAACTTTTAAGCACTGCTGGTGATTAAAACACTGATGGTTAACAACTGCTGTTGTAGCAATCTCTGGATAGAGAATCAGTGATTAAGGATTAAGTGATGGTACTTAACAACTGATATTGAACTACAAATGGTTAAATTTCTAGATGTTCTTTAATAGAATAAAAATGGAACTTAGAAATCACTCGTACCTGAATAATGCCTGTCTGTTTGTTATTTCATTTTCAGTATCATGTATGTATAGCTGACAAAACTTAGCTTCATTTCCAGCTGGAGGTTTGAGACTCCCCATGCAATGATAGTTTTGGCCACTAATACGATATATAAATGGAGCATTGCCCTTGTTGATATTAGAATCAAGCTTTCCACCCATAGATGTAAAAGAGAACATAGAGTTGTATCGCCTTATGTTCTTTAGGAAGAAGTTGCTTTTTAGATTTGAGGAAGAAAACAAATTTTGATAAGACGGATGTGCATCCTTTAAAGGCGGTAGCTGAACTTTACCATACCCACAACACATACCATAACATAGCTTATTTACAGTTAAACGACCTTTTCCACCTTCCGATGCCCATAACTTTGCACTACAAAGCTGACATGTAAGCACTTGGTCACCATGGTCCAAATAATTTGTTAACAAATGATTGAGAGTTATATTACAGGTAGAACACAACAAATGTCCTAAAAGAATAAAATAGATTAAAACCTTTAGATATCCCTTTATAAGGATCTTCATCAGTGCACAAGAACACATTTTCTTGATCGGAATCCAAAGAGAGCATATGTACAGGAGTATTATCACGCTTCTTGCGCTCAAGGTTACGTTTACCAGAAGACAGCCGTGTAAGCGTAGAGTTACTACCCAATATCGGCTGATTGTTACTGCTAATAATGCTAGAAGTAATGGAATATCGACGGTTGCTATCTGCTGGTGTACCTATGTTAATGCCATTATATGAACATCCAATATTAAAACATTGATGTTAAGACCGGTATGTGGTTTAGTAATGTGTTTATCAAAACAAATAATAAAGAAACAAAATACAAACCTGGTGTAGTTGAAATTAAAGAACCAGTAGCATTTCTAACTGCTCGACACGCAATGGAGTACATATGTTGATCCGTAGAATCAGAACATTCAACCATATTTGCATTCTCAGAAAAGATGCTACAAACATTCGTTGATGATGACGATGCATTTAACAATTTCTTATTATAAAGTATTAATTTTCAAAGCTTACGCCTTTCATTAGGTGGAGTAACTAAATAACAGAGAAAGTATAATATGTACGAAACACAACAATCAGTCCCCTTAGAAACATAAAACGGAAAAAAGTATACTTATAATCAAATTCAAGAGGTATTACAATTTGTGATATCTGAAAGTGGAGATCTGTTAGAGATATCTGAAACAGGAGTTCTCGTAAGAGGACCTACAAAAAAAGCAAGTAGAATTATGATTTCAATCTGAAACCTGATTTTGATTTGGGAAATGATGAGTTAAGAAGTTATAATTACACTTACTACGTAAATTTCGTTGAGATGAATTAGCAGCTGATGATAACCACGCATTCTTTAATTTCTTATTATCAAGTATTAATTTTCGAAGCTTACGCCTTTCATTCGGTGAAATAACTAAAAAACAGAGAAAGTATAATATGTTCAAAACACAAGAATCAGTCCACTTAGAAACATAAAACGGAAAAAAGAATACTTATAATCAAATTCAAGAGCTATTACCATTTGTGATATCTGAAAGAGGAGATCTGTTAGAGATATCTGAAACAGGAGTTCTCATAAGAGGACCTACAAAAAAACCAAGTAGAATTATGATTTGAATCTAAAAGCTGATTTTGATTTGGGAAATGATGAGTTAAGAAGTTATAATTTCACTTACTATGCAAATTTCATTGAGATGAATTAGCTGTTGTAGAAAATGAACGTGAATTCTTTGACATTGTTAATTCTGAAAGAAGGAGAAGCTTTCAAAAGAAGAAAGAGTATTAAGATCAGGAACATTAAAACAATAGAAGAAAACAGTGGTTTTTAAATTTTGAATTACAATATATAATACCTAGGGATTAAACATAACCTCAATAAATTATAATATTGCATTTTATCATTTTGTAATTAAAAATCATTTCCTAAAAAGCAAAATAAAATTGTTTCATATTATTGAATTAATTATTCCAAATAATGTATTACATTGATAAAAAACTTAACAACAAATTTTGTAATCTTTGTGGAATGTAAATCGGATGTTCATCGGTTAGGTTTATGGTTTATTTGTATATGATTTTTAAAATAAAATATTACTATCTTTATTTAATAACTATTTAAGTTAAACGGTATTTTCTTCAGTTATCCAAATAAACCAAAGAAAAAAATAAAATAAAACATGGATCAATAAAGCAAACAAAAAACCAAATAAAATGGGATTGAATTTACGCTTCATACTTGGTTACGATTTTTCTGAACAACATTCTGTGAATGACTTAGAGAAAATTTGAAGTATATAAAAAACCTATTGAATGAGATTACTTAAATAAGTAATGGGAGAAACATGCACAAATTAAATATTTTTTTTAAACTGTAACATATGACAGATACTTACTAAATCTTAGTGGGCAGGGATAATGGTAAAAACCAATAAAGAACAACCACATCCACGGATAATCCTATATAAATTATGAGATAAAATAATAACATTAAAATTGCTTAAAGATTAGAAATGTTTGTAGATAAAAAAGTTGTTAATTGGGTATATACAATATATATTATAAATTGTTGCTACTATTCATACACATAAGTTTTAAACATAAATATTGACTATTGAACATCTCAATATTTATTTAACAATATACATTATAATAAGCAGATAAGTTTTTAGGAATTCAAAACCACATAATCAGTCCAAAACATAACCCACCAAACACCCAAAAGCAACAAATCGAAAACCATAAGTTCAACATGGCAACAGCATATGAAATCAACACATAAATGTATTTGAAAATACAGAAGACACTATTTCTCAATCTTTGGAATCAAAAGCGTCGAAACACCAGCATCTTCATCCTGAGAGAGTTCATCACTGATGCGGCGCTTTGTCGAGGAGCAACCTAATGCATCATCCGCATCAAACACTTAACGAATATTACGTTTTGTTTCATCAGAAGACGGACTCTTAGTGCCTACAAGTGCTTGGGATGCAGGTGTAACATTCTCACCGCAGTATGACAACTCATCCTGATATAAAAAGACAATAAGTACTAACGTTTAAAAAAATTTACTACAAATAAGGAAATTCTCATATTACCTTCATAAGGTTAACAGGAGTAGACAAACTGCAGGATTCTGGAACATCCAACGATTCGGACTGCTCATGCTTTAAGTACATAATACATAATAACATAAAATACACACAATGGTATAAATATATTTTAAAAGGATATGTATATCAAATTAAAAGAATGACATAATGAAGATTTAGACCTGGTTAAGATTGAATTTGGTGCAGAGCGCGGCAAGGATCTCATCATCGTTAGTGGCCATTGAAATACCATAGTTTTCAACCTGATGCTCAATGTTATAGTCTTTAACACTTATGATGAAAGCATACCTCTTTCCAATCAATGTGTCAAAGATCTCAGGATATGGGTTCGGTATCTCTCCAGAATTAACAACCTATAATTTTATAAAAATTAATATAAATTACAATGAGCAGAATGATTCCATAATTAAGAACATACAATTTTATAAAAATTAATTTTAAATTATATATAGTACATGGCCAAATAACTGAATGCATGTATTTGTTACCTGATCTTGAATTGAAACTAAGTCTTTGGCAGTTTTCTTAAGAATCTTGTAAGCTTCAAAATCAAACAGTGTCAAAGACACAGTACCGGAAGAGTCTTGCACCCTAATAGGTATCTTGAACCTATCAAAGTTAAAAACAAATGAAAACATTAGTATTACTAAAAACAAAAGTGTCGTTCATATTAGTATTTAGTATAAGGAAATAAAACTGTAATCTCAAACCGCAGAATAGAATAGATGTCGACTCCTTCACATTTATCATTTGTACACACCAACGATTTTTCATGATCAACATCAGATAAACCATCCGGATTTTCTCTCGTTACAAATCTTTCCTCCACACCTGACTTACAGTGGTAACAACCATTGTAATACCAAAGTTTATCAGTGCATATAGCTGTGATTGTGCCAACAACCAAAACCTTCTTTGTCTATCAACATCAAACAAAAATAATAACACTTAGAAAAGACTTTTAAAAAACTCAGCATGTAGAGTACTTATAAGAAAATACACACCGTTGATATGGTTCCCAGGAAACCAATAAGCATGAAATCAGGGTTATTAAGAAACTCATCTTCAACACTTGAGATGACGTTTGAACCAACATGATCATTTGATGAAGATGAAGCAGAAATTTTCTCTACATATCTAAACAGATTCATGTGATCAAATTAAAACGTAAAAAATAAATGTAGGTACAAAATAATACTGTTCAATGTTTATATGCATATTACTAACTATACCTCTTCCTAAAAGAGGATATCTCTTCAATGTCAGTGTCAATAAAAAGTCTGCTTAGCTCAAAGCCGTTTGCAACGCCACGCTTGCCTGAATTTAAAATTAAAACCAAATGTAGATCAATATAAATAGTGTCAAATTTAAAACATATAAGTAAATCTAAAGATAAATCTATAACAATAAAAAAATTAAACTAATTAAGTTTAAATTGTACCTTTGTAAAGGTTGACCATACCAAAATGACAAAGGATAACAACATATTTCTCTCGTTTCTTATCATTCATGTAAGCAAACATGTCAATAGCAAAACCATCCCACAAAGTAACCGGACACTTTTGGCCTCTAAAATATTAACATAAAACATAATAACATCAAGCAACCTTATAATGGTTTAAACGTCAAAATGCAACAACTTAATAAAAAGAACGCACTCAAGGTCTTCAAGTCTAAGATTAAGTCTCTTGCCCTTGCTCCCATCCTTCTTTGACGTATCCTCTAAATTGAAACATACATCCACATAACCAATCCAATCTATAAACAAAAATATATTGTGAAAAGAAAACAGCATTAAGAAGTGATAAGAATAAAAAAACAATAAGACAAAACAATAGATATATATCATGTAGTGATTTACATACCAATAACTGTATTAACTTCAAATTTATTTTTAACAACATCCTTGAGGTTAACGAAATTAAAACGGTATTTCGGTCCAGACCAGTCAAAGCATTTCTCAACAGAAGTATAGAAATAAAGTGATATTTTGTCATTTCTCTTGGTATACTTAGCAGAGGACTTATTAGTAGCAAGAGAAGGTTTGGTGATAAGAAGACATTCATCCAACTGAAGAAAGTGTTTGAATTTTCCTAGCATCTTATGCAAACAAATGGCTTGTATCATAGTTCCCTAAGAATATGAAACATCCGATTAAATAAAAAAGGTGTTATATTCATTTGGATATTCATATGTCCAAAAAAAATTATAACACAACTATATATGGTACCATCTCATCCATGAAGATCATATCAAGACGATATATTTCATTTTTGTTATCATTCATCATCTTCTTCGAAATGCTAACAATCTTCACTCTAATCGAATAGTTGTTTGAGAATGTATTAAGATCGTTAAGCATGCTAACCTTTGCAACCTCCATTTGAAGACTGTACATATTGATCAATCAAGAACATTCCGTCAATAGCGAATAACCATGCCAGCGTACTATCATCAGCATCATTGTAAAAATCATAACAATCACGAATGAAGGGGACAATCCTTTTTACCTTTTGTACAAATTCTTGTTCAAAGTCTTCCATTTGATGAAGCTTTAGTACCCTTTTCACGGCAGTGAACTTCTTCTGCTCCATCCTATGATAGAGCTCCAGCTGAAAATGGTGATTTGGCCCCAGCCCGATTTGTTGAGGGATGTATGCTTCAAGCTTTTCTGCTTTGAGGTTTTTGGGGATTTCAAATATGGAAACTGTAGGTGTATCTATTGTGACTGCAATTTGGGTTTTTAAGGTTTTGCTGATTTGTTCCACCCATGGTTTCTCACCATAGTTTGGGCTCAAAAACTGGTTAAGAGAAGCCATAGGATACCCCAAAGTTGGTTCCAAGAGTAAAATGATAGAAGCTTAGCACCATGACTTTATATTATCACCTCAAGTGACTCTGTTATCAAGCCTTCACGTGCATGACTAAGCAATAAACGCCCGCCCACCTTGAGTTGGGCTTGGGTCCGCCCTTGTTTCCCAAACGGTATTTCCTTTTTGATTATACGCGATGCTCTTTTAAAAATGTAGTTCTTGCAATGACATTTGCGTAGTTTTAACAACCATTGAAATGGCTAACAAGGAACGTTTTTAACTTTTCAATAAATATATATGTTTTTTTTTTCTATTAATAAGAACAACAAAAAATTGAAATGTATGCATGTGTTTGTAAGCAGAGATCAACTTTACATGCAAGTTAGTGGCGCAATATAGTAGGATGACAACATCATGTTCAGTTGATTGCTTTCGGTCCTCTTGGACCAAAGAAGAAAATGAGTAAATGATTCAATTTGGCCTGAAAAGAACGAGCCAACATCATTGGCACTGAGTTCAAACCATAGACCTTCAAATACACCTCACGAATCAAGATCAGTGCGGTCGAAATGCTAATCAAGAACGTGATAAACTTGGCAGAAGCCAGAAACTGCTTCTCAATCGTCCTTTGAACCCAAATCCTTGGAGTGCTTTCGTATACCATGTTCAATTGAGCCACTGTCTTCCTCAACTCAGATTCACCGGTCATTCTCAAATCTGATTTCCCTATCCCGTTAAACAATTTAACAATCTCCTCATCACTCAAATCGCCTTCAATGATCTTCTGCTCTCGTAGCAACTTCACGTCCTTCGCGCTGTCTATTATCCCACACATGAAATCCACATATTCCGTGAGCTCAAGACCATATCCACCCATAAAACTGTTATTTGCCATTAGCTTCTCATAAGCCACCAAGTTTCTCAGTACAACCTCTGACTCACTATTAAGAGTCATCAGAGGGAGAGAACAATACCGCACTTTCCCTTGGACAAAGTTTATGTTTCTGATGCCTTCATTTTTAGGCGACAATCTGAACTCTAAACCTACAACTTTGCAAAGTTCTGAAACTGAAGGCACCTTAATCTCTTCAGCTGTCGTTCTTCTCTCCATGATTTGAGGGAACTTTTGCCTTATGAATTCAATGATTTGTAGAATAGGTTGAGCCCCAGGTATCACTCCTGCAAATCTGATAACAGCTTCTAGTAGTTCCAGCTTCGCCTCTTTTTTACGATCAAGTCCACTGTTTGTAAAGTCGACCTTTCTTGGGACCAATGTTTCATTGTTCACGATGGAGTTATACATATAATCAAGTAGGTGGTTAACTCGATTAAAATCAATATGCTCTTCGGAAAGTACAAACAATGAGTTTGACTTACAGAAAAATCGAAAATTGGATTCCAAGAAATCTTCTTGTCCCAATAAGGCCCTCTGGATTTCCTTCAAAACAATAAGTGGAATCTGGTTCTCTAACATGATCAAATCATTAGCTTTCGTAGCAAAACCATGATTTGAATAAGCATACAATTGATCAATCAAGAACATTCCGTCAATAGCGAATAACCATGCCAGCGTACTATCATCAGCATCATTGTAAAAATCATAACAATCACGAATGAAGGGGACAATCCTTTTTACCTTTTGTACAAATTCTTGTTCAAAGTCTTCCATTTGATGAAGCTTTAGTACCCTTTTCACGGCAGTGAACTTCTTCTGCTCCATCCTATGATAGAGCTCCAGCTGAAAATGGTGATTTGGCCCCAGCCCGATTTGTTGAGGGATGTATGCTTCAAGCTTTTCTGCTTTGAGGTTTTTGGGGATTTCAAATATGGAAACTGTAGGTGTATCTATTGTGACTGCAATTTGGGTTTTTAAGGTTTTGCTGATTTGTTCCACCCATGGTTTCTCACCATAGTTTGGGCTCAAAAACTGGTTAAGAGAAGCCATAGGATACCCCAAAGTTGGTTCCAAGAGTAAAATGATAGAAGCTTAGCACCATGACTTTATATTATCACCTCAAGTGACTCTGTTATCAAGCCTTCACCATGACTTTTTGTCATTTATTTAATATTATTTAAAAAAAATAAAACAATTATTATTATTATTATTATTAAAAATTAAATTGTTGGTGATATAAGATCAAAGTTGAGACGCAGCAAGTTGAAAAGGGGGTCAGAACTCAGAAGAGAAAGGAAACAAGTTGTCACCACCATGCCTGACCGCCTCCCTCTGCAACCACCGTCCACCATCGCCTCCCCTGCACCTGCCGTCCACCACCGCCTCTCACTGCAACCACCGCCCCCTATTGCAACCACCATCCACCACCGCCTCCCGTTGCAAGCACCGCCTCCTGTTGCAACCACTGTCCACCACCGCCTCACGTTGCAACCGCCATCCAAGAAATCGGCGCTGCAACCACTGTCTCCTTATTGAACCGCCGACAAAGTAGAAGCAGATCTGGTTTCAAGATGTACAGATCGGAACCCTAGCCCCTTTAAGAATCGGGCCTACTTGTGGTTCAAGAACCAGCTGTTGGTTCAAGATCGGTAAAAATGGGGTCCGATGGTGTGGCTGGTGTTTTTATTCATTTCTTGTTGGTTCAAGTTGGTAGTAGCTATCAACCAAGGTATTCATTTCGGTTCCCTCAGACATTCCGACCCCCACCAAGGTTCGTCTTCTGTTTCGTCATCCTCTGGTCGGCTGGTGGTGGTGGCTGGTTGTAAGGGGTGGGTTGTGGTGGTGGCTGTGGTAGTAGCTGGTTGTGGTGGTGCTTGAGAGGGAGAGGAAGATAGGTGAACAGACTTTTAGTTTTTGTTCTGTATATATATTTTATATCAATTAATATTAGATTTTACACAATAGTCACTTATAGAAGATTAAAAGAAAATAATGCCCTCATGCGTAAGGCACATTACCAGATTTAACTAAAAAATCTAACTGGGTTTGGCCTAAAGGACATAATGTGTAAGATTTTGAAACATTAAGTACAAAACTTGTCAACTTTTACGCTAAAAAACAGCGCCTGCAATTTGATGTAAACATAAAAGACAAAACTTGTAACTTACTCTAATATTTAAGTACATATAAATGTTTATAATGTTTTTAAGTACATATAAATTTACACATATGGGCATATAATAGTTCACGTTAGGGATCGAACCAAGACAGTTTAAGCTCGAGCTCGAATTTTAACAAGCTAACTTGACTTGTTTATTTTCTTGAACTGAAAAAGGCAAGCTCGTGCTCGGCTTGTAAAAAGTTTAAGGCAGCTCGAACCCCATCAAGTAGGCTCGTTATTTTTTTTTTAAATTTTGTTTACACATTGAAAATATGGAAAAAATAACAAACATATGTATTGTTTACACATTAAAAATGTTATTTGTATTATTTTTGTTTTTTCTTTCAATAATTGATATCTTATTGGTTCATAAAACTTAAAACCTTAATAATTTAATCCCTTTCACTTTTATATGTTATATGTATTTTTACGAGTAAATTACAATCGTCATTTATGTATGTCACTTATTGCAAACCGTGTCCTTCATCTTCAATAATTACAGAAAACGTAATCGATGTTTACAAACCCTTGCAAGTTATGTCCTTTAGCCCTAACTCAGTTAATTTTTTGTGGTTAAATCTGACCAAATGAACCCCACATGAGGGTATTTTGGTCATTTTACTCTCAAGTGGGGTCCATTTGGTTAGATTTAACCACAAAAATACCCTTATGTGAAGTCCATTTGGTCAGATTTAACATAAAAAATTAACTGAGTTAGGGCTAAAGGACATAACTTGCAAGAGTTTGCAAACATCGAGTACGTTTTCTGTAATTATTGAAGATAAATGACACAGTTTGCAATATGTGACATACATAAAGGACGATTTGTGTAATTTACTCTATTTAATATATATATATATATATATACACACACTACTTTAATAAGCATATAGGAAGGGCAAGAATGGTCATTTGCCATTGTACAACCATTTGAAGCCCATTGTACAAGCATTTAAGCACAAGGTGTTGAAAACTTCTTTTCAACACATGCTGTATAGCCGGATGGATCTTACCCGGATCAACTTGACCCGTTTTACTTTGATGGATCCAATATAAACTTTCTATCACTCTATCTAAACCACAAAATTCGTTTCATCCATCCAGACGCTCCACCTTTCTCTACAAACCCTAACCCTAACCTTCATTTCATCCATCGATCCTCCACCGCTCCTCCATCGAACCAGTCGTCGCTATCACTGTCTTCTCCCCTTCTCCACTCCAACAGTCGCTTCATGGCTTCTTTCCTGGTGGCTTCAAGATCCGACACTATCTCAGCAGATCCGACACCAGATCGATTTCTATGGCTTCTTTCCCGGTGGCTTCAAGATCCGACACTATCTCAGTAGATCCGACACCAGATCTACTGGTTTGACTGTAGGGTACCTTTCTTTTTACCATATCTTCTTATTTTTTTTTGTTATTTGAATCTAATCTGGGTAATGTTTCAGATCTTCCGTTTGGTTGTGGGTTCGTCAACGATGGTGCTTGTGGGTGGAAGATCTGGCCAGATCTATGGTTTATTTGTAGTAGATTTCTCTCTAGAATAGCACAACAAACACTCTGTTCTTTGTAAGTAGATTTCTAGGGTTCATTTACAAGTCTAGGGTTTATTTACAAGATTTCTTGATTTTTGTTTAAATTTATAGGCTTTTTTATGTGTTTTGTGTTTTTTAGGGAGATTTCGTTTGGTTTTTGGTTTCTTTGACTGTGGTTTTTTTGCTAGGGTTTCGAACAGTGCGAGGTTATGGCGTCTGCAGATGCTGAGCTGGAGCGACTGCTTAAGGAGACAGGGAAACATTTATCGCTTCCTCATGATTATGTACAGTTTGCTTCTTTTGTTGAATCAATACTTTTGACTGTTAATGAAATATTATGGTTACACTTGAAGATTTGTGGAATTGTATGAGTTTGGAAGGACATTTATTGCTGTTTGATTGATTATTTTCTTGATGTTGCGAGAACGGAACTTGCTCTAGCTGTTTTGTATTTGAACAAGTGGTACATCATACATGGCCATAGCTCTGTTTTTCGTTCAATTACTCATAAAATAAGGTAATGGATTAATATATTTTTGTGGTTTATTTTGGTTATGTATCACTTCAACTGATGTTCAGGGTGTCATCGTGTTGTATAGCGTACGATAATGGGTTTACTTGTGAGGAATTTGATTCTGTTCATCTTTATTACCAGGTTTGATTTAGCATTTTGTTCATTGTGATGTTTAATTTTTAGATCTGTTTATTGTTCTTTATTTTCAACTTTGTAGAATGCAGTGTAGCCATTTGTCTACGCCACTAACAGGTTGTTCAATATTGTTGTGGTTTCATTATGTTGACAATTTGGAGTGAGACGGTGTTATTTGGCACGCCTTCTAGGGTTTTTTTCATGTCTTTCAATACTATGATACTAATTGATGTTTAGGGATAATAGCTATTCAAAGGTAATTTGTTTTTATTTGTTAGTTTTCATAATGACTGTAGTGGATATTTTGATATTTATGAATCAACTTTTTATTGTTTCATATTTGATGAAAACCAAGTACCTTTAAAGATCGAGTCATTTGTCGCTTCGTTCCCTCTATGCTTCGCAAACTCATGTCATATACCTCCCAAGGTAAACCCCCTTTCTTATCCTTTTAGTTTTCTATAAATATTCTCTGTTTTCTTTGGGTTCTAATGTTTGGTTCTTTGAACATTGATTTTAGGGTTTGGTGAATGGATGGTGAAGAGAATAAAAGTTGTGGTGGCTCAAATGCTGGTAACTAATTATTGGTTGAGAAATCTGTCATTTCCCTTTATATGAAACTTTCAAATCTTTTGAGATTAGACTTACAAAAGTTGCATTTTTAATGAGTTTCTTGATCTTTACCGGGTTTCTTGTTTTAATCTCTTTGGGCAATTTTGAAGGCTTTTGAAAAGATCCAACGAAAGGTGAGATTTGACGGCTATGATGAACACTTTAACTTTAATATGTGCAACGTGTCCCCAATTTGGTTGATTCCTTCTGCAGTGTGCAGTGAGGTATTGTTTTCCCTCTTTATGGTTGTTGAGTATGAGCATATATCGACCTCAAGAAACAAACCCCTATTGGATTTTGGTGAAATTTAGTTATTTATCTACTTTAATCTAATTGAGGGTTTTTAAAATTTACTCAACTTATCATTCTTAGGGTTTGATGGTTGAATTTTGTGCTGATTATGTCTTATTTTTTGGAAAATTGTTTTATTATAGTGCTTGAGTTTTTGAAAGAATTTGTTCAAAAGTGAAGTGATTTTGTTTGTTAATTCGATTTGGGTTATTTACAGATCAGTCAACTGATCTGGGTTTCACATGTACAAGCCTTTAAAGCTTTGCATTTGAAGTAGAGATGGGTGAAAAGCTCTTGAAGCCACAAATAAAAGCTAAAATCGAGCGCCTGAGATTTCCAGATGAAATTCAAACCCGTCCCGCTATCCGTCTCTCCTGAAATCTCCTCCACAGCACAACCAACAGGAGAAAACAAAAAACCTGCATATGTAAATTAGGTTTTTTGGTTATGGGTTGGTGAATTTGCAGGTTGTAAAGTAGGAATCTTGCTCTTCCCATTCAACTTCAATCCCAAATTTCAAGAAACCCTGGTTGACAACCTTCTGTGCTAAAAAAGGATTCGGTTTGGCAAGAATTTTCTTTTTGGGACTTTCAGGCCAAGAAGAATCTGCAGCTGATGAGACTGAGATATTGTTGTGCTGCAAAAGCACGTGAGTTAAGTTGCCCTTCTAATTTCTTATTTGATATTACAACTTATGATTATGGAGTAGTTAAAGATCTGATTTATTAAACCAAAATGTGGTATTGGTTGCTGTTAGATTAAGCCATTGGTGTTTAGTGTTTATGTATTTATTTTAACTATAGCATGGATAGATGGCACATACTTTGTTTATTAGGTTTTAATATTTAAATGTATTTCATAATTTAGGTTGGGAGTTTGAAGAGAAAGAAGGCGATGAACAACATTTTTATGCAGTAAACGCCTAAATTACATGAGGCGCGCTCCACAGACCAAAAATCCCCCAAAAAAAACATCAATAAATGCGCTTTTTGGTCGCTTCCTGTAATTACACAAGGCGAGAAGCAAAAAAGCCCCAAGCCCTGCGCCTAGGCGCGCCTAGGGCGCGTTTTTTAAAACCAAGCATACAGTATGGTTCGATGTTTTGTTTTTGGGTATTTTTACTTGGGGGTCAGGTTTAGTATAGATTTGGGCTTTGGCAAAAATAAAGGATCTCAATAAATTTAATATGTTTATGGGTCGGAATTGTTGGACACCTACAATAACATCAGAATTAAACAAAACCATTACATATTGGTTGGTTTTAGGTTATAACATAGACCATAACCGAAAACAAACTATAAATTCGTTTTTAGGAAACAACTAACTGAACCATTGGTATGGTACTGTCGGTTAATTCGATTATCGTTATTATAAAAAATTAAGAATTTTTAGTCAATTTGACTTTTGTACAAAAGGTCAAACTATTTGCTTTGACTTCCATGCTACTAAAAAGGAAAGTTATAGTTTCATTAAATTGAATGAGTGTAATCCTGTTTTCTTTTTTCAGAATTGTATCTTGGTTCACCATGTTATATGATCCAAGGATTTGACATCAACGAGAATATTCATTGAGGTAACTTTTTGGTCCATTAAATTCTAAAATTTTAAATTTTATTGTTTAAATTTGATTTTCATTCAGAAATGATGTCGCGAGGCGTCCCATGTCGACAAATGATCTCTTTGGTGTAGATTCGGGCTAATTTTTCTACCTTGTAGTCTTCCCGTATTGGCAGAAAGTGGGCAGATTTAGTCAAACGGTCAACGACAACCCAGATGCTGTCATGACCTGATGGCGTACGCGGAAGTTTCGTTATGAAGTCCATAGCTATACTCTCCCACTTCCACACAGGTATCTCAGGTTGAACGAGTAAGCCAGAGGGTCTTTGGTGCTCAGCCTTGACTTTCGAGCAAGTCAGGCACTTCGAAACATAAAGGGCGATATCTCTCTTTATACCCGGCCACCAGTACTTGTAGCGCAGGTCCTGGTACATCTTGTCGGCACCGGGATGAATAGAATATCGGGACTTGTGGGCTTTGTCCATCAAAATCTGTCGTAAGGTGGTCCGTTTAGGGATCCAGACTCGGTCCAGATAGTGGAATATCCTATTCGACTTGTTTTCTAGCTGGGCTCCATCGTTGAGAATCCTTTCCTTCTTCAAAGTGTGTTCATTAAAGCAAGCATGTTGGGCGTCGCGGATGAGGGTTTCGAGATCATATTGGGTTTGCACATTACGGGCGATGTGCAAATAACTTCGTCTGCTGAGAGCGTCGGCAACGACATTTGTTTTGCCAGGATGGTAACGAATCTCACAGTCATAATCGTTGAGAAGTTCTACCCACCGCCATTGACGCATATTTAGCTCCTTCGAGTCAAAGATATGTTGTAGGCTCCTACGATCGGTGAATATCGTACACTTTGTACCATAAAGGTAGTGTCGCCAAATCTTTAACGCAAAAACAACTGCCGCCTAGCTCGAGATCGTGGGTTGTATAGTTCTTCTCGTGGATCTTGAGCTGACGAGATGCGTAAGCAATGACTTTGTCTCGTTGCATGAGAACACAACCAAGACCAAGGTTCGAGGCATCACAATAGACGATAAAGTCGTCATTTCCGTCGGGTAGAGTGAGAACAGGAGCATTGCAAAGCATATACTTGAGGGTTTGAAAGGCAGTCTCTTGTCCGGTTCCCCAAACAAAAGGCTTGTCTTTTTGCATGAGAGAAGTGAGCGGCACAACGATTTTTGGGAATCCTTCGATAAATCGGCGATAATAGCCCACTAATCCGAGAAAAGAACGGATTTCAGGCTGGTTCTTAGGTGTAACCCAACTCTTGACAGCTTCGATCTTCGCAGGGTCGACGTGGATACCTTGGCTATTGACAATGTGACCGAGGAATCGAACCTCCTCTAACCAGAATTCACACTTGGAGAACTTGGCATAGAGTCGATTCCCCTGGAGTAGCTCGAGAACCAAACGTAGATGCTGCGCGTGTTCGGTTTTCGACTAGGAATAGATCAGGATATCATCGATGAACACGATGACGAAGCGGCCGAGAAAAGGTTTACACACGCGATTCATCAGATCCATAAAAACCGCGGGTGCGTTAGTTAAACCAAAAGGCATAACAATGAACTTATAGTGACCGCATCGAGTGCGAAAAGTGGTTTTGGGGATGTCTTCTTCTTGTATGCGTAATTGGTAGTAGCCTGAGCGTAGATCGATCTTGGAGAAGCACGTAGCACCTTGTAACTGGTCAAACAAATCATCGATGCGGGACAAGGGATAGCGATTATTGATAGTTAACTTATTCAATTCCCGGTAGTCGATGCACATCCGAAACGACCCATCCTTCTTTTTGACGAAAAGGAGTGGTGCGCCCCAAGGAGAGGTGCTAGGGCGAATGAAGCCTTTATCAAGAAGTTCCTGGAGCTGACTCGAGAGTTCGCGCATTTCGGACGGAGCGAGTCGATAAGGAGATCTTGCGACAGGATTTGCTCCAGGAATGAGGTCGATGCGAAAGTCGATATCACGACTTGGTGGTAAACCTGGAAGATCTTTAGGAAAAATGTTAGGGAATTCACAAACAACGGGGACGTCTTTCACCTCCTTAACTTCCTTTTTCTCCGCTACTACGATGTGTGCCAAGAAAGCTTGGTATTCCTTGTGGAGATACTTGCTAGCCTGAACACACGACATGAGTCGTAGTTTCTTCGATGCGACTTCACCATAAACACATAATTGATCACCATTAGCGAGCGAGAATCGAATCATCTTGTCGAAGCACACAACTTCAGCATGGTTTTCACGAAGAAAATCCATGCCTACTATGACATCAAAACTTCCGAGCTGCATTGGAATAAGATCGATAGGGAAGATGTGATTGTTGAGTTCGAGAGTACAATCACGAAGAACAGAGTTGACGGCGACAGTTCTTCCGATGGCAACTTCAGCATCGAACGTCGAGGGGAGATGGGCGCGCTTACGATTAAGAAGCTTTTCGAACTCAAACGATACAAAACCGTTATCGGCTCCAGTATCAAACAAACATGAAGCATAAATACCATTCACAAGGAACGTACCATTGACCACGTTGTTGTCAGCCTGAGCCTGGCGCACGTTAATGTTGAAAGTTCGAGCACGAGCGGCGTGTTGCTGTTGCTGCTGAGGCTGCTGCTGCTCCTATTGCTGAGGCTGCTGTTGTGGCGGATCTTGCTTCACAACCCGATTGGGGCACATGTTTGCGAAGTGGTTAGGATAACCACACGTAAAGCATACTCTAGCGTTGACAACGGGTGCTTGAGCTGCTTGTTGGCCTTGCGGGGCAGGGAGCAGAGTTTGATGAGCAGGAGCTGGGGCTGGAGCTTGTCGAGGACCTGTACGGCAGTTGGCGGTGAAATGGCCATACATGTTGCAATGTACAGAAAATCTGCAGGCGATCCCCACTGGATGATGATAGGTGCATGTCGGGAAGGAAGGGTGAGGACCAGTATAAGCACGTTTTGCCAGCGGTGTTTGGGTTACCGGTGCCGCAACCTGGCGGTGTTGAGTCTGCTGCTGAACTGGTACAGCTTGGAGTGGGGCAGCAGTGGTGACAACACAGTTCTTGTTGCTGGAGTTGCTGTTCTTCTTCCTCTTGCGACGAGAGGCCTTCAAAGACTGAGGGGCGGTGGCGGTTTCAGCGGTTGGTGCGGTGGTAGCTTGATGGAGATTCTTGGCGGTTTCATCCCAGAAGCCAGACTTAACTCGCTTTTCGTTTATTTCAGCGGCAAGCAGGTAAGTCTCTTCGATTGTTGCTAGCTTTGAAGCTTGCACAAAATCTGCGACACAGTCGGGTAGAGCTCGAATATACTTCTTTATTGCCACATCAGAAGTCTTGACTTGATCAGGACAGATTATGCTAAGCTGCTTGAAGCGAGCAGTTAAAGCGGCATTGTCACCCTCCTTCTGCTTGATATGCCAGAATTCGTCCTCCAACTTTTGGCGCTCTCGGCCGTCCACCAGTCTAAAGCGCGGGACTGGAAAACGCCGATCGCGTTGAGAGTGCGGAGATCATCAGGACAGCCACTCTGGCACAGGGTGACCTCGATCGAATCAAACCATTGAAATAAGGCCGTAGGACCATCTTCGCCATTAAATTCTTTCGTTCCGCAAGCTTTAAACTGCTTGAAGCTAAAGGCAGCTTTAGGAGTCTCAGTCCTGGACTCTTCAGACTATTTTCTCTCATTCTCGTACAGTTCACTGACGATCTGAGGAACAACCTTCGCCATTTGTTTAGTGATCATAGAGGCGAGGCGTTTGTCTGCCTGTTATCGGCGTGCATCGCGTGAATGACGGGATCCAGATGACGACATTGTCTGCAACAGACATCATCATGGGACTCAGACACAATATAATCGAATCTCACCTCACACGCCTAATACTACTAAAGCTCAGGAACACAATCATGTAACTAGGCACATAATCACATATTCACTTAGTCATGTAGGGCACAGAAACACATAGGCACGTAAGGCACAGAAGCACATAAGCACGTAAGGCATAGAGACACATGAGGCAGTCAGAATACAAAAACCTAGCTATATGTTGCACGTATTCCCTATCCTTCATAGCGTGCATAACGGTTAATTACAGCGATTGCGAGTGTCGAGCAGCGATTGCGAACGATGACCAGCGATTTGTGAGCGTTTTGAGATAGATGTGTAGTGTGGTTCGTGTGTGTCGATCAAAGCGATAGCGAAAAGCGAGTGGATCACCAAAAAATCGTAGCACATAAACAGATAAAACACATAAAGTCCACATAAAAGTGACGAATATCAGAGTCAGCAGTTGCGAGCTCAGAATCGAAATACATAAAAATCGAGAATGGATTCTCTCGGCTAGATAGACGTTGACTTTCCAAAGTGATTCGGCTATTCACAAGGACCCTTGGTACACATTTTGACTTTTGGGACTATGCTCTCGCCTCGATTTGGGCGAACGGCACGCATCCTTCCAGTTTCTGTGTGACTTCAGGTCGTTGGAGAGTTGTAAAGGTTCGGGTTTCACCCATAACTTAGCGACTTTGTTCCTGTTTTAGTGTAAACAGAGGGAAAATGTGCGTCAAAGTACGGATTTCACTCCTGATTTAACGCAGATTTTCATGTTTACGGATACAAATGTGGGTCGAACAAGTAATTTAGTCGAGAGTTTGCGGTTTTCACACCTAATCTCATCCTAACCACTCGTTCATTCTAGAGTGCAGTGATAGTGTAGGCGAGAATAGCGAGATATAGCAAGTAAGCTCGTACAAGACCCCTAAGGGTATGCACAAGTCGGTCTGTTGGTATTTAACTATAAACTAGGTCGTTTCTAAGACATCGACCCGGACTAGGTCGAGTCTTGCCTAATTCCCTATAGTTATGGCTCTGATACCAATCTGTCACACCCCAACCAATGGCGAAAACATCAGGGCGCGGCACTGAGCGAAACAAATTGTCCAAAAGTTTCCATAACAACTACGGTTACCAATTATTTAAAGCATCACGTCCCATACCATGACATAATAAGTAGCATAGTTATTACAGACAAAAATCAAGACAAGTAGTTCTGTTCCAACAACTCAGATTTCAAATAAATATAAATTGTTTATTTGTTTCTAGACTCTTTCCTAGCCTTGATTTCATCACACAGCAAACAAGGCGTCCTAGCATCTTAAGCACCAACCACATACGTTAAAGTAAAAGTCAATACACATAGTGTAAAGGTGAGCATACAAGTTTGATAATAGCATATAGAGTTAGAAATCGTTTACGCATAACCAGCACGTACAACGTGTGATGTGAAGCATCTAAGTTATCGACATGATCCTATCAATACCAATGACTGCGGGTTGACTGCCCGAGGTAGTTCGTAACATATATTCACCACTGTGAACCATGTGATTAGTTGTCCTTAACAACCCCTGAGTGAACAGGTGTTGAGTCCAAACTATAGTACTATCGTTGCTAAGGCAGGTAGACAACAATCTATATGTAAACATAACAAACAAGCATTCATCGAGTCACGTATAACATGCAGTAGAGGTTAGTGTTAAAATATTGCGTGGTGTGTTCGATGTGATTTAGAATAAGTAACGTATGTAACACCCAAAAGTGTGTAAAGCAAAAAGGGTTCGAGTATACTCACAACGGTAGAGTTAATGGATTGAAGGAAGCGCTAGAGCGGAATTAGCCTGAATAGTTAACGATTGCATAAGCGAAAGTAGACGCGTAAAACGGTGCAGGTGAACCAAGGATCGGATGGCAATCCGATCGGATGGCCAGTCGATCGGGTGACCATCCGTTCGGATGGTCATCCGATCGGGTGACCATTCGATTGGATTGACACCTCGTTTGGTGAGGATGATTTTGTGTATGATGGTTTGTACTTTGAAGTTTTCGTTGCAACATTTTAAAAATAGATAAGTATCTCTACCCTTCAGGTCGGTCGATCGAACGGTCGGTCGATCGATCGAACGGTCGTTCGACCGGACAGCAATCCAATTGGTGAGGCTTCTTAGTCTGAGAACAAGTTCATAGCAGGACGGTCACTCGATCGGATGGCTATCCGATCGGATGGTAATCCGTTTGTCTTGAACATGTTAAAAATTGTTTAAGTTTACAAGTCCCAAACGTCACACGATCGGACGGTCACTCGATTGGATGGCAACCCGATCGGGTGGTAATCCGTTTCAACGTTCAGATCCTTGAATAGTTTGAAAAATAGTTCAAGTATGGAACCAAGTGCAACCCGATCGGATGGCCGGTCGATCGGGTGGCAATCCGATCGGGTGGCAATCCGATCGGATGGCAATCCGTCCCGACGTTCCGTTCGTCTTGACACTTGATTCGTTTGAAGTTTTGTAGTGTTTGAACGAGATGTTTCGATAACTTGTTTGAACAACAGAACCCTTATCTCGGCCCAAGTGACCAGTCCGAACAGGAATCACCCTATTCCGACCGGTTCACGGTTCGAGTCGGTAGTTCATGTTCAAACCTGAAGTCAATATCTCTTGGATGG
Organism: Helianthus tuberosus; assembly: GCA_030545235.1. Lineage (NCBI taxonomy): Eukaryota > Viridiplantae > Streptophyta > Magnoliopsida > Asterales > Asteraceae > Helianthus > Helianthus tuberosus. The sequence continues at coordinate 14,979,670 of CM060410.1, forward strand.
AATTTGGATTTGGAACTAATACATCACCAAGAATGGGTAGAAGATTAGAACGAGCTCCGATTCCATCGGGTTTGAGTGCATTGAGTGTAAAAGAGTTGAAAGAAAGTTAGAAAACCATCTTTCAATCTTTTTCACCATGAATTCATGTAGATCTAAGTGAAATCACTGATAAATGTTGTGGAAATCCTTCAGATCTGAGTTGCTCTTGGTGCAATGAAGCCAAACATTGAAGTTCATAAGAACTCCTTGATGACATCACCCTAGAACACCTCAAATCCGGTGATTTCACGGTTAAAAGTTAAGATTCAAAAGATAGAAATGTGTAGGAGTGCGTGTAGATCAAGAAAGTACAAGGTTTAGGTCGAAAACTTACAAGAATTGAGAGGAATCGGGAGAAATAAGCTTGAGTGTGGCTGAGTCGAACAAGGGAGCTGTCACCATCAAGGAGATGACAAATGGGGGGTATTTATAGGGTTTACTAAAATGGAAAGTGGGAAACTGGCTGGTAGATCAGGTGGCAGTCCGATCGGGTGGCAACCCGATCGGGTGGTAACTCGGTCGGGTGGCAATCCAATCGGATGGCAATCCAATCGGATGGCCACTCGGTCAGTTGGCCACTCGATCCACTTGTTCGGCGCGATGAGTTTTGTCGTTTCGATTCGCGTGTAAAGCTTTGCGATTCGATTCGAGCGAGCGATACGATAGAATTGCTTATCAAATTACTTTTAATCCCAACCACCATATCTAACATACAATCACTATAATCACTGGGTTTAGCGTTTCGATTCGATTGCGATGCGATAGATTGCGATTATTACCTCAACATAAATATAACATGCACAAGTAACACATAAGTAGCACACACACGTAAAACAACTTTCAGAACACATAATTCGAGTTGCGAATGTGATTGCGATTAGCGATAAATCGATTAAACATGCGATTAATATGCGATTATTAACAAGTACTCCACATAATACAACTAATGCGATAACATAAATAGATTATCTACAAGTTAAAGAAGTCGAAACAGGAGTTGACCAAGGAGAGACAGATCACAATTAGAAATCTTTTCTTCCTTTGACTTCAATCTTGACTTTGACTTTGCTTTCGAAACACGAGGTGTTACAAAAACCTAAGCTAAACCGTAAAATCTAAACTATAAACCCTAAAAGCTAAACCCTAAAGGCTAAACCTAGTTGCCTTTAAACAAAGTTACTTAGTTTGTATTTTGTTTTGAGATATTAATAAAATTTACCCGGGGATTCCCCGTTTCCCAAAAAAAAAGGCTAAACCTAAAGCTAAACCCTAAAGCTAAACCCTAAAGCTAAACCCTAAACCCTAAAGCTAAACCTTAAATCTAAACCCTAAGGCTAAACCCTAAAAGCCAAACCCTAATATATTTAGGGTTTAGGGGTTATGATTTAGGGTTTAGGGTTAAGAGATTCTAGTTAGGGTTCGACGAGCCGGTTCCAACGCCGCTGGAATGAGTCCAATCGGAGTTCGTTTGAGTCGGTTCCTCACTGTTCCCCACTTTTTTAGTGTTCCCCAATGAACCTCACACTATATATATATATATATATAGAAACGAGACCAGAAGAAAACGACAAAAAGTGTGAGAACGGTGATAACGCATCCTGGCCGAACACGTGGCGCGAGGCATGATCAGGGTCCGAGGGGTTTTTTTTGTCTTTTTATTATTCTTCTTCTTTCACGATTTTCGCGTTTGACATCCTTCTTTATTTTTTGTGTGCAAGATAATTTTGGCGTTATGTAGAATTATTAATTATTTGGCGTTTTACTGTTTTTCTTAGATTTCTTCTCGTTGAATTAATTTTTTTTGTGTCACATAGCTAATTTTTTTGGCGTTATGGCTTTTTCCATGTCATTTTTTGCGTTTTGTACCTTTTGTTGATAATTGATTACCATACATTAATATTTTATAAAACTACAATAACACGAAATTCAAAATAAACTAATAGTCTTCCGTAGGTGGGATTATATCAGAGATGTACCCATCGCTTTGTTCATCACTTTCTTCAGATTCTTCATCGTCAAATTTCATTTTTGCGTATAACGCCATTAGCTCATCTCTTCTTTGCTGCAGCCTATTCTTGAATATCACTGCATTCTTGGATTTTGGATCGTTTGAAGGTGTTAAATCACAGAGTTGTTCAATGATAGATGGCAACCCTGTCTTCAACATTTCTTCCATTGGCCTTTAAAATTGCACCCCGTTTTTATAAGTCACTTCAAGTGTTCCTTCTTACTCATGCAATACCCAACTACTAAGTTTTGGTATAAGAGTATCTTCAATATCATCATCATCTTCATCATCTTCTGCTAGAAATTTTCACTCTAGTCTTTTTATTATAGTTCTCGTTTTTTCACAATCCTTGTCTTTTTGAACCCCAAGGGCCAGGATATCCTTCTGAACATTTTCATTCATTCCCAGCATGACTTTGATTGTCCTTACATTTACCCTTATCCTGTCAGAGAACTTTATGATGAATCGTTTCTCTTTCCTTTCAAACCTCCATGCAATAACCTTAGCCATTTTTAATTTTTTTTGGCGTTTTGGAGAATATGTGGCGTTTTAGTCAAAATTTTTGGCGTGTTTGAGCTTGGGTTCTCATGGTCTTCTTTTATATTGACTTTTTCCCGCGTATGACATGTAATTATGACGTTTTGAAAAAGATAAATAAATATAATAAATGTTAGTAATTATGTTTTCCGTCGTTTCATTTTACTGTTTTTTGACGGCTGTTTTAATCGTGTAACACGTTAAATCTTTTGACGGCTGTAATTATAGCGTTTTGTTTTCCAATTGAGGTTAGACAACTATTGGACTTCTTTAGTTTTATATTAGTTGTTCAAATTAATTTTATTATAGTTTGATAAATAAATATAGTTTTTTGGGTGGTGTTTTTATGTCATTATGGCGTTTTACACGTATTTGCTAATTTTGGCGTTTTATTATATTTTTCGTTATAGCATTAATATTCTTTTGTTGTTTATTAACTGACATTGGAAAACAAACAATAGATAAAGAAAATTAAAAAAAAAAAACAAAGTAGAAGCAATTTATGATTTTAAATCTTCAGTGTCATCAGTCTCTTTTTTCTTTTGAAACTACAAGAAATGTGACAAATAAATGGCGTTTTGGGTTTGACATTGTTTATTTTCTTTGTTCATGTGTTGAAGTGTCTTTCTGGATGTTGGAGACATAGATCGACCCCGTGTGGGTGGATGCTAACTGCCTGTCGTTTTCATTAAAATCATCGAGGCCAAAGTAGAATTTACACTAGTATAAGTCTCTTCTTATCATCCAAACCTTCTTCAGGAACAAAGATGACAGTATGACATATGAGTGTCATCAGTCCCTCTTTTGTCAATTTTGTCCATCTTATGCAGCAAAATCTTACTACACTCACGTAACAAATCATTAAATGAAGCTTCATGCAGAACATTACTGAGGATAGAAGAAAAGATGTTTGCTGTCATTGTATTTTTTGGCGTTTTACATTGAGTTGTAAATTTTTTTAGCAACCACTGTGTGTTTTTTTGTGTGATAAACGGAATGTGGTGAGAAGTTTCTATTTATAGATTTTTTTTGGTGCGTAGTTTAGGCGGGATGTTATTTTTATAACAAAAAATGTAATTAACATTTATCCTGATGTAAGCTTTGACGTTATATATAATGGCGTTTCATATTTTTTGGCGTTTTTGTAGCCATATAGCTTAAATAAAAACACTATAAAAGTACGTAGTGATAAAATTGGCGTTTTGTATGTATTTGGCGTTTTATTTTTCAATGGCGTTTTATGTGAGAAATGGTTTTTTACTTTTTTACCCTTAACGAAGCGCGTCCACGTAATAAACTTGGTGTTATTTACTAAAATGCCACCGCGCCAATCTAGTCCATAGATTGTTTTGATCGGACGATCAATAAGCGTTCTCACCGTTCTTACACGTTCTACCATTTTCTCTAAATCCTGACCCTATATATATATATATATATATATAATAAAATAAAATAAGAGTGTACCTATTGGCACACTAAAGTGCCTATTGGCACACCAAACCCTAGCAAAATTAGGGTTTATCTACGCTGCGTATTGGTCAATACGCAGCGTATAGGGTTAAACCAATACGCTACATATTGACCAATACGCAGCGTAGATAGCCCATAGATCTCAGTGCCTGATAACCAATCATTGCACAGAAAACAATGTGTGTCTATGCTGCGTATTGACCAATACGCAGCGTATTGAATTTTACACTAATGGTCCCTAGAGTTTCAAAAATTGACACAAATGGTCCCTTATTTTTGATATATTTACACTTTGGTCCCTGGTTTTTCATATATTGACACAAATGGTACCTGGTGTTTCATATATTGACACAAATGGTCCCTATCAGGGACTATTTTTGTAAAAACTGAAACTTCAGGGACCAAAATGTAAATATATCAAAAATGGGTAAAAAGGGGGTCTTCTTTAAAGAACCGGCCTTTGCAAGACTCGAACTCATGACCTCTCGTTTAGAACCGCAACGCCTTAACCAGTTTATCCTCTGTCCAGAGTTGTTAGAATATGAAACTTTATTCCTTATATACCCTAGCTATCCAATACGCTGCGTATTGGTCAATACGCATCGTATATAAAACATCTGGAAAAATGGGGTCATTTAGGTGGGTTTGAAGTATCAAAAGTTTACCAGTTTTTTATACGCTGCGTATTGGTCAATACGCAACGTATATGACCTTCCTTATACGCTGCGTATTGACCAATACGCAGCGTATTTGTTAACTGGTGTACAAAATTAGTCCCTCAATTTCAGTTTTTACAAAAATAGTCCCTGACAGGGACCATTTGTGCCAATCTATACCTATATATATTTTCGACGCTCGTTAGGACCGTACGCGCCTTACGTACGTCGAAACTAAGTTCGTCGTTAAAATATATATTTTTTTATTATTTAGTCGAAGTCGAACCGTAAGGCACGTAGGTCCCTAACGAGCGTCGAAACTAAGTTCGTCGTTAAAATATAAAACGACGAACTTAGTTTCGACGCTCGTTAGGGACCTACGCGCCTTACGGTTCGACTTCGACTAAATAATAAAAAAAATATATATTTTAACGACGAACTTAGTTTCGACGCTCGTTAGGACCGTACGCGCCTTACGAGCGTCGAAACTAAGTTCGTCGTTAAAATATATAATTTTTTTTTATTATTTAGTCGAAGTCGAACCGTAAGGCGCGTAGGTCCCTAACGAGCGTCGAAACTAAGTTCGTCGTTTTATATTTTAACGACGAACTTAGTTTCGACGCTCGTTAGGGACCTACGCACCTTACGGTTCGACTTCGACTAAATAATAAAAAAAATATATATTTTAACGACGAACTTAGTTTCGACGCACGTTAGGGCCGTACGCGCCTTACGAGAGTCGAAACTAAGTTCGTCGTTAAAATATTTTTTTTTTATTATTTAGTCGAAGTCGAACCGTAAGGCGCGTAGGTCCCTAACGAGCGTCGAAACTAAGTTCGTCGTTTTATATTTTAACGACGAACTTAGTTTCGACGCTCGTTAGGGACCTACGCGCCTTACGATACGACTTCCAGAAGTTTATCTATACAACAAAACACTTTAAATAACCTGCCAGAATTTTATATAACCTGCCTGAATTTCAAAATATAACATTTCAAAATATGTGAAACTATTTACACCGAAGTTTGATATATACATAGCAAAATACATAACAAAGTTTGTCCGTACATAACAAAATGATAAAATACTACTGCTGCTGCTCCTGATGCTGCTGCTGCTGCTCCTGATGCTGCTGCTGCTGATGCTGATCCCAGTCCGCATCCGCAATGAAGGGTAGTGGAGGTAACCCGTCATGCTGTCGCTGCTGCTGCAGCGCCGCAGCCACCCACTCTAACAAATAGTTGTTTCTTTCAACGTTTCGAAGCAGCCGCTGATGTGACGGGTCAGGACCGGGCCAAACATGGCGTGGGAACTGGGGCGCCCCGGGTGGTCCACGCGGCTGTGGTGGCTGCGGAAGAACGGCGGCCGGCTCATGCGGCTCCGGCGGCTCCGGATCGTGCGGGGGATAAAACAGAGGGAACTCTTCTGGCAGTTGTGTAAGCTCGTATTGCGTGCCGTCCAGTTTCTTTAACCGCTTCCCGCATGGAAAGTCTTTGGTAATATGCATCCCGTTTACTGTGTTCATCCCCATCCGCTTTGGCTGTGTCGCCGGGCCTACACGGCCGCGGTCGTTCTCCGGATGATAGCCCAACGAATGGGCTATCTTGGTCACGTAGGCGCCGCCGAATAGCATTCCGCGCTCCTGTCGATGATAGGCGGAGGCGAAATACGGCGCCAACCCGTTGGCGAGAGCGCACGGCCTCTTGTATAAGAGGCAATATAAAAAGAACAAGTCACCACTCGTACACCACTCCCGGCTTTTGTTTCGAGCAGTGATCGAAGTGGAAATCATCTTGTGCAAATACCTGCATAAATAGAAACCAGTCAGTAAATAATAATCAGCCATAAACGGGCGTTTAAACGGCTGCAAACGCAGCCGCAAACGGCTGCGATTTCGCTGCCGTTTACGGCTGCGTTTGCAGTCGTAAACGGGCGTTTAAACGGCTGCAAACACAGCCCCAAACGGCTGCGAAATCGCTGCCCTTTGGGGCTGTGTTTGCAGCCCTTTAAACGCCGGTTTACGGCTGCAAACGCAGCCCCAAACGGCTGCCGGTTTAAACGTCGTTCAAACGCCGGTTACGGTTCGACTTCGACTAAATAATTAAAAAAAATATGTTTAAAAAAAAATTCTGTTTAAAAGGAAATTTGGTTTAAATGGTCCTTGGAGTTTCAAAAATTAACACAAATGGTCCCTTTTTTGATATATTTACACTTTGGTCCCTGAAGTTTCAATTTTTTACAAAAATGGTCCCTGATGTTTCAAAAATTGACACAAATGGTCCCTAACGATCGTCGTAATAAGTTCGTCGTTAAAATATAAAACGACGAACTTAGTTTCGACGCTCGTTAGGGACCTACGCGCCTTACGGTTCGACTTCGACTAAATAATAAAAAAATATATATTTTAACGGCGAACTTAGTTTCGACGCTCGTTAGGACCGTACGGTCCTAACGAGCGTCGAAACTAAGATCGTCGTTAAATTATATTTTTTTTATTATTTAGTCGAAGTCGAACCGTAAGGCGCGTAGGTCCCTAACGAGCGTCGAAACTAAGTTCGTCGTTAAAATATAAAACGACGAACTTAGTTTCGACGCTCGTTAGGGACCTACGCGCCTTACGGTTCGACTTCGACTAAATAATAAAAAAATATATATTTTAACGACGAACTTAGTTTCGACGCTCGTTAGGACCGTACGCGCCTTACGAGCGTCGAAACTAAGATCGTCGTCGTTAAATTATATTTTTTTTATTATTTAGTCGAAGTCTAACCGTAAGTCGCGTAGGCTCCTAACGGGCGTTTAAACGGCTGCAAACGCAGCCGCAAACGGCTGCGAAATCGCTGCCCTTTGGGGCTGTGTTTGCAGCCGTTTAAACGCCGGTTTACGGCTGCAGACGCAGCCCCAAACGGCTGCCGGTTTAAACGTCGTTCAAACGCCGGTTACGGTTCGACTTCGACTAAATAATTAAAAAAAAATATGTTTAAAAAAAAATTCTGTTTAAAAAGAAATTGGGTTTAAATGGTCCTTGGAGTTTCAAAAATTAACACAAATGGTCCCTTTTTTGATATATTTACACTTTGGTCCCTGAAGTTTCAATTTTTTACAAAAATGGTCCCTGATGTTTCAAAAATTGACACAAATGGTCCCTAACGAGCGTCATAATAAGTTCGTCGTTAAAATAAAAAACGACGAACTTAGTTTCGACGCTCGTTAGGACCGTACGCGCCTTACGAGCGTCAAAACTAAGATCGTCGTCGTTAAATTATATTTTTTTTATTATTTAGTCGAAGTCGAACCGTAAGTCGCGTAGGTCCCTAACGGGCGTTTAAACGGCTGCAAACGCAGCCGCAAATGGCTGCGATTTCGCTGCCGTTTGCGGCTGCGTTTGCAGTCGTAAACGGACGTTTAAACGGCTGCAAACGCAGCCGCAAACGGCTGCGAAATCGCTGCCCTTTGGGGCTGTGTTTGCAGCCGTTTAAACGCCGCTTTACGGCTGCAAACGCAGCCCCAAACGGCTGCCGGTTTAAACGTCGTTCAAACGCCGCTTTACGGCTGCAAACGCAGCCCCGTCGTTTAAACGGTCCCTGAAGTTTCAATTTTTTACAAAAATGGTCCCTGATGTTTCAAAAATTGACAAAAATCAACTAAATAAGGGTACCTAAATAATTAAAAAAAGAAATTTTGTTTTAAAAAAATCTGTTTAAAAAAAAGCTGTTTAATAACTAACGTACCTGAAGAGCGGATCCTCAATCAGCGTACTCCTCCCCTTGGATTGGTGGTGGTCCCAATGAGCGATGTCCGCGATCAGATCCCAAAACCCTAATAGCGTGGGTTTATCGACCATCACGAGCCCCTGTTTACACGAATGTTTATTAAACGTTAAATTAATGTTAAATCTTAAATGTTATATATTAAAAATAATAATAATAACAATACAAAATTTGCGTTAAACGTACCTTCGTATAAAGATCCGTAGCGATCTCAGCCTCCGTATACAAACCGCTATGCACCGCAAACTGTGCAAGTGACATTTCGCGCGCCTGGCCAGCCATGCGAAAAGAAACCTCGGGCGGGGGAGGGGGCTGCGCGGGGTCCACAACCTCATTTGGCCGACGAGGATGAAACTCGAACGACGACATAAACTCGACCAGTATCTCCCTGTAGGTCGGCGTAAACGATAGCTCAAACAGACGATCCCACGGTGAATCAGCGGGAACAAACCCCCGCGCCCAATCTTCAACCTCGAGCTTCCGGAGGGTTTTCCAAGAAACTGCAAAATGTTCACCAATATGCATCTTCCGAAGCTTCTCGCAACGGAGAGCAGCGTCGGACTCCGGAGGAAACTCCAAATACGGGTGATTCTCGAGAGGATCCGGCGGTGGACGCGCCCGCCGTTTCCGCTGCGGCTGCTCCGGAATATCTCCTTCTAAATCCATTTCCTCCATTTTTCTGTTTTAAAAAAAAAAAAACAATTTAAGTTTAAGTTTAAAAAAATATATATTTTCTGTTTAAAAATATGTATTTTCTGTTTACAAAAGGCGTTTAAACGCTATACGCTGCGTATTGGTCAATACGCAGCGTATGTAAACCCTAAGTGTGCAAATAGACAAGTTCTTAATCTTTCACAGACGTCATTTATCTGGTCCCTTGCTGAAAGCATGATTCTTTGAATCTTTGATGTATTTTTGTGGGGTATAGACATTTTGTTTCCTTTGTGTTACTGTCAATAAACATTTTTCAGTGATTATTTATTACTTCCTTTATTTATTGATTGTATACATGTTAAGTTGGCAATCTCTCTCAGATATATTGTACTAGTAAAAATAAAACAAGAGAAATTAATGTATCAGAAAGATAATTTGTTTTTTATTTTAATATTTGTGTTAAAGTAGCATATATATTGTGGCCTTAGTTTGAAGGTCAATAAAAACTAGAGTTCCTATTATTAAAGAAGGCCAGTGAGTGCAATTTTGACACTTTACCAATCATATGCCACACTAAATTATGTAATATTATTATAATAATAATAATAATAACAGTAATAGCAATAATAATAATAATAAATATAATGATATTTAAGTGTCTTAAATTACATTTGAATTGTTTTTGTCAGCTTAATGCAACCATGAAACCTCGTATACTGTCATTATACAAATTTATATCTTAGTTTTGAATAAGTAGACATTGGATTAAGTCATTATTTGCATACTGTAAAAAGTATTTAGTGAAATATTATCATTCTGACCGTTGAATACATAATAATAACATATACAATTTTAGTTTTGAACTAGTATGAGGGTGATTCACATATGCTTTGGTCAATGTTGCCCAGGCTTACACCAATGAAGCAGTCACCCTCTAATTGAAGCAGTCACCCTCTAATTCACTGTAAACCCTAACTGAAGCAGTCACCCTCTAATTCACTGTAAACCCTAATTAAACAAATCAAACAAACACCCCTAATTCACTGTAAACCCTAATCAAACAAATCAAACAAACACCCCTAATTCACTGTAAACCCTAATTTACCTATGATACAACCCTAATTTACGGATAAAATACTAAAAAAATCAAAATTAGTTAAATAGGTTGAGTATATACCTCGTTTATACTTCGAATTCGCGTGTATACGGTCGGAAATATGTAGTCGCCTTCGTAGGGGTTCGTAGAGGTTTTGTGTGTGTAATTTGGGGAAGAACAGAGATGCGTAGGGGTTTTCCTGATTTAAATCAGAACCTATACGCATCGTAGAGGTCCATACGAAGCGTATGCAAAAGTCTTTTTCTAGTGAAATTACCATTTCGCCCTTCTGTTAGTGCTATACATGGGCTGAATATAAGGGCAAAAAGGTCATTGTCGACCTTTATCTACGCTCCGTATTGCTCTCTACGCCGCCTACATAAAGGTCAGGAGAATGACCTATATACCCTTCTGTATAGCCTATACGAAGCATGGATAGAAGGGTATAAAGGTCATTGTGATGACCTTTATATACGTATCGTAGAGCTCCATACGGAGCGTATATAAAGGTCCGAAAATGACCTTTTTGCCCTTATATTCAGCCCCGTATAGCCCTAACAGAAGGGCAAAATGGTAATTTAACATATTTATATTTTCAAACTTTACTTTGGGGGGAAAATTGTCCGCCTTTGTCATACGATGCGTATTGATCAATACGCTGCCTTGGTTTTGGTCATTTTACCTTTTTACCCTTATTCTGAGGCTAAAGGAAGCCAAAAACAGGGGCTTTATTGTCATTTGGTAATCATACGATGCGTAGGGATCCCTACGCAACTTATAGGTCCATTTTTTTTTTGTGTTTTCCTTGGTTTGTATTTAGAGAAGCTAAAAATAATACAAAAATTATGTTTATAAAAATTTGAATTATAAATTAAAAATTAATTAAAAATGATATTATTTGAATTATTAAAATTGAAAATGATACAAACTTTATAAATTAAAAAAATTCTACAATTTACAAAAATACAAGTTTCCGGTTAATCTTCGATTTCATTTATACTCGGTTCTCTGTCTTTGTCTGCGTTAGGATTGATTAACTCGTAGTAGTGCTGTAACCGCGGTCTATACATTTCTTCCCACTGTTCCGCAGCAATTGAATGATGTGTCGACCACAACGGGGTCGTTAAAGGCATGGGGTAGTCTCCTTCCAACTTAGCATGTATGAAGTGTCCCCCGTCAACATGTACGAGCGTTATCGCTTGAGGTCGTGGATCTAGTGGGGCATCCCTTAATGGGAAGATGGTAGTGCTCCATTCGATGCTTAGCACGTGGACGACAATATTATACCTTTGCGCTACGAGAAGCCCTACGTGGGGCATTTCCATCCAGTGACTTGGACCGCACGCTTTCAATGAATGCCATTCGATGCTCTTACGTATTCGTTCAAAGTCTCCTTTGTTATATGTTTCGAATACATGTTTCCAACGCGCCTTGTTATGGTCAATCTCCAGTAGTAAATCTCTTCGAATATTGGACCATGCGTGTTCCGTAAAACCTAACCCGACAGCCACAGACCTGTACCCACAATGACCGTCTGGGGTCACATCTTGTATACGCGATATGTAAGAGTGAAACTCTGAGGGAATTTGATCCTTAAACCTCTCAATGCTTAACAAGTGCTCGTCCCCCTTCATTAATGGAAAACCGTTATCATCCCGCGTCTCCTTCTTTTTATAACTCGTTGAACTGTTTCGTTGCGTTTTAGGTTTTTCAGACTTTCTAACCGAACCAGTTCCACGAGAGCCCTCTGACGGTACGTATGAGCTGTGTCGGGGTAAATCGTACCTATGTTTGGGGGAAGCGGTATATACGTTGCTGTCCTCGCCATAGGAGCTGTGTCTCGCAGCTTCGTCTAACCTCGCAGCTTCATCTAGCCTTTCTTGTACTTTCTTTAATGTAGGCCAATCGCGAGTATTTTGCTGGACGATCGGTGGTTTCTTGGTTGACGATTTCGGGTTGAAGACCGCTTTTATCTTTGAAAGCAAACTCTTTTGCTGAACGGGGGACTGCGCCTCTAAATGTTGCCGCACATTATTTAGCTCTGCTACAACATCGACCTCCTCGTCTACCAGTTTACACGGGAGCAAGTCAAGCTTACGCCAGAATACATCTATGTCGTCGAGTTGTATAATACGCCCTGCACAGTTAAGTTAACACGGTGTGAGAAACAGCTAAATCGTACAAAATAACAAAAGGTTTGTAGTTTTAATATTTTTTACCTGTACATTTGTAGTTTTCCAGCCTACAAGCACACGGCAATCCATTGCTAAGCCACATATGGCAACCACATGATGCGTTAAGTTTACGCAACACCTCCATCTTCCTCAGTAGCTCTTTTGCCAGCAAATCAAGTGCTTCATGGGAAACCTTTCCACGTAGGTTGTCCAACAGTCGGTGTCTGTGGTGGTTCATCGTTTTTTCAATGCTCTCAGTGAAACTTTTTTGTATTTCATCGTACTGAGTTTCAACTATATCAATGACGCATCTTGCTATTCGCTCCAATGAACTCCCGCGCGTAATGTATCTTTTTAAATTTGCGTGCTGGCTCTCAACTCTGTTGGTGGTGCGCTGACCAAAGTTGCGACACTTATCGGTCCACGCATAAACGAACATTTCTTTATAGTCTTTGAGCCAGTTTTCGTAGACGTAATCATAGACACCTGCAAAAATAAAATAATGAAATGTAAAAGCGTGTGTAAAATATAATAGATTGGGTGAGTCGTTTGTTGAAGGAACACTTACTTTCTCGGTTGGCAACCACGAGTCGGTTATACATTTTCTCCAAGTTGTACTTGTACATGGGCTCTGATGAAGATTCGCACAATCTATTCCAGTACGACATAAATTTCCCCCAATCTTCTTTATCGAACCCTTTCTTGCAATTTCTAGCTATATTTTGTTGGATGTGAAAGTGGCATAGAAGCCTGGTTGCGTTCGGGAATACTTTAGAACACGCTTTAATTAGGGCAAGCTCCCTATCCGTGACTATCAGACGCGGCATCATACATTCATGCAATATTGACTTGATCCGCTCAAGCACCCACACGTAGTTACCCCTTCGTTCTTTACAAATAACGGCATGTGCTATACAAAAAGACTTCGCAGTCGACGTCATACCCACAACCTGGACAAATGGCATGTTGTAGAGGTTTGCTTTGTAGGTCGCGTCGATCAACATCACGTGCGGGAATGCACGCCACATAGTGATTGAATAAGGATGAACAAAGAAAATCTCTGTTACGACATCTGTTTTGGGTTCCTGTCGGGTGTCGTAAATGAATCGGTGGTCATGCAGCAGGCTTTCCAGTGCCTGAATAGGATTCCTTCCGTCCATTATTGTCGCTCTAATTTTTTGTACCGCATTTTGCACGTCTTTCTGAACGTGCAGGCTGTCGGGGAACTGCTTTCTTAGGGTTTGAAATATGATACGTGGCTCCATGTTTTGAGCAGTTAGCTGCTCCACTAGCTTGTATTCGGCTTTAGTAAATCTTCGCACAAAAGCGTGGCCCAACAGACTCGTCGTAGGTTCGTGGTTATGGTTCGCACAGTCCACTTTTAACTCCCACGTGTCATTCGTCACGTCCCGGATGGCGAGTAATGAAAATGGGCAACCGATTTTTTTGCTACCAGCTTTCCTAACTGTTGCTTTACTACGGTGCTCACCACTACGGTCGCACACAAGCCATACCATCCCAGTAGTACCGCCAATATTTTTTGATCGGCGGGTAACAATTACGTAACCACACTCCTTTCCCGTTTCTTGTACCCAATTCTTCAAATCAGTTAGAGACATGAAACGCTAAAAAAAGTTACGTTAATAATAATAATAATAATAATAATAATAATAATAATAATAATAATAATAATAATAATAATAATAATAATAATTATAATATAATTGAAACTCATACTTCAGGGACTAATATGGTCATTATTGAAACTATTTTAACTGAATGGTTTAACCAGGTTAACTTTCATATAAAGATTTCTTCTTTAAACACTAACTCAGTTAGCATACTTAACTGAACAGTACAGGGACCATTTGTGTCAATTTTTGAAACTTCAGGGACCATTTGTGACAATTTTTGAAACCTCAGGGACCATTTGTGTCAATTTTCGAAACCTCAGGGACCATTTGTGTCAATTTTCGAAACCTCAGGGACCATTTGTGTCAATTTTCGAAACCTCAGGGACCATTTGTGTCAATTTTCGAAACCTCAGGGACAATAATAATAACAATAATAATAATAATAATAATAATAATAATAACAATAATAACAATAATAAACAATAATAATAATAACAATAATAACAATAATAACAATAATAACAATAACAATAACAATAATAACAATAATAAACAATAATAATAATAATAACAATAATAACAATAATAAACAATAATAATAATAATAATAATAATAATAATAATAACAATAATAACAATAATAACAATAATAACAATAACAATAATAACAATAATAATAATAATGTGATACCTCCGTTATTTGAAACGGATTGCCCGGGGTAGATGGTTCATAAAGTGATGTATCGTATCCACTGTATCCACCTTCACCCACGTATCCACTGTAACCACCTTCACCCCATATCTATCGTATCCACTGTGTCCACCTTCACCCATGTATCCACTGTAACCACCTTCACCCCCATATCTATCGTATCCACTGTGTCCACTTTCACCCCCGTATCCACTGTAACCACCATCACCCCCGTATCCACCTTCACCACCGTATCCACTGTAACTTCCGTATCCACCTTCATCCCCGTATACCCCGTAACCCGGATACGATTGCTGGATCGGGTAATATGGTTCATCAACAGGTGCATTCTCAGCACCGTATCCACTTTGTTGCACGTATGGAGATTCATACCCGTATCTGTAATCTGGATACACTTGATGCGCCGGGTAATTTGGTTCATCAACAGGTGGAGTGGGAGTCTTGTTCAAGTCTGGCAACTGTGTTTTTTGATCAACAGGGACTCCAGACACAACCTCCTCCTCCTCGTTGGCAGCATTTGCTCCCCATATGTCGTTAGAATAGCGATTACCGAAATAATTATCGTTCCAAAATGATGACATTTTAACAAGGTTGAAGAAAAAACAGAACAAATAATGTTGGATCAAGGGTGTAAATTGTTTACTGAAAGAGGAAGATGAAAAAGAAAGCAGAGGATTGAGAATTCGAATTGTGAACAGATGGATAAATAGACTTTCATGTGACACTTCAATAGGCAGCGTATTGCTCTCTACTCCCCGTATTACTTTATTCACGTGCCTGGACAACATCGTATCGATGTCAAATCAGTCTGACATACGCTGCGTATTGACCACTACGCAGCGTATAAAGTTACCATTATACGATGCGTATTGATCACTACGCACCCTATGTCAGACTGATTTGTCATAGTACTAGGTTTGACTGTCTGGTTGTATACCTACCCCTTACATACGATGCGTATTGATCAATACGCAGCGTATAACCTTAGTAGTGTATATAAGGAATTAAGTTTCATATTCTAACAGCTTTGGACAGAGGATAAACCGGTTAAGGCGTTGCGGTTCTAATCGATAGGTCACGAGTTCGAGTCTTGCTAGGGCCGGTTCTTTAAAGAAGACCCCCTTTTTACCCATTTTTAATATATTTACACTTTGGTCCCTCAAGTTTCAGTTTTTACAAGAATGGTCCCTAGAGTTTCGAAAATTGAAAAAAAGTGGTCCCTGAAATTTCGTAAATGAACAAAAAAGGTCCCTGGTTTTTCGAAAATTAACAAAAAAGGTCCCTGAAGTTTCCAGAACTGACAAAAATGGTCTATTATATACGCTGCGTATTGACCAATACGTAGCCTATGTAAACCTTGTTTTCTGTGCAATGATTGGTTATCAGGCACTGAGATCTATGGTCTATCTACGCTGCGTATTGGTCAATACGCAGCGTATAGGGTTACCCCTATACGCTGCGTATTGACCAATACGCAGCGTATTTAAACCCTAAGTGTGCAGATAGGCAAACTGAGTGTGTAGATAGTGAGAGCCTAAAATAATTCAAGCCGGTCACGAGCTCACGAGGGGAGCCACACCTAGCTCGGGCTAGGCTCGTTTACAATTGAACCGATTTTGAACCCCTGGTTCAGGTACCTGCCACTCTATTGTAAACTTGTAATGGTTTGGAATGATATAATAAAGGACATAGATATGTATGATATATTCTAATTTTCATAAAAAAAAATCATAGATGATAATAATACATATATCAGTGACTATTATAGAGTGGTTCTTGCATGCTGGCATGTTCCACTGGTGTTGATTTACATGTGAAGACACTGTCTTCATATATTGTTGTTGTATCAATACTTGTCAAGAAAGTGTTTGAAAGAATATTCTTTTCACAGTTGTTATAGGAATATGTTAAAATAGGCTTTGTCAAAAGTAAAAAAACATGCAATATTCATATGATATTTTCGATCTGTCAAAAGAATCAAGCACGTTTTCTCTGTTTCAGCAACCCGTTATAACCCTAGTTTCCTTTCTCATCTGCCCGTCATAACCTGTTGGGTTTTTTTTCCAAACCAACCCACTTTGACCTGTTGAATTTTTTGGACTTTTTATATAAAACCCATATAGACCTTTAAACTTTTTTTATGACCCAAAAGAGCCCACCAGTAAAAAAAAGGACGCCCATACAGACCCAAAAAGGGGAACACGGGTTCAAGTCTAAAGAACATACTAAAATGCTCCAAAGTCCAAATCAATAGAGCATAACCTATTGATGACACGATCAACCACCACAAGAACAGTAAATTGAAATGTTTGCATGTGTTTCTAAGCATGGACTTTCTATACAACTTAGTGGCATATTATAGCAAGATAGCACAATGGGTAAAAATTAAACAACAATGGTTATAAATGGCTAATGTTCGATGACTGGATCCGGTCCCCTTGGACCAAAGAAGAAACGGTGTAAACGACTCAATCTTTCGCGAAGAAAACGAGCTAACATCATGTGCAATGTATTGAAACCATTAACCATCAAATACACCTCCCAAATCAAGACCAGTGTGCTCGAAATGACAATGAAGAACGTGATAAACTTAGCTGAAGACAGAAACTGCTTTTCAATCCTCCTTTGAACCCAAATCCTCGGTGTGCTTTCATAAACCATGTTCAATTGAGCCACTGTCTTCCTCAACTTAGATTCACCACTCATTTCCAAACGCGATTTCTCAACCCCATTAAACAAATTAACAATCTCCTCATCACTCAAATCACCTTGGATGATTTTCTGCTTACGTAGCAACTTCACGTCCTTCACATTGTCGATTATCCCACACATGAAATCAACATATTCTGTGAGGACAAGGTCATATCCACCCATAAAACT
Organism: Helianthus tuberosus; assembly: GCA_030545235.1. Lineage (NCBI taxonomy): Eukaryota > Viridiplantae > Streptophyta > Magnoliopsida > Asterales > Asteraceae > Helianthus > Helianthus tuberosus. Next base: position 14,997,300 of record CM060410.1, read on the forward strand.
GTTATTTGCAATTAGTTTCTCATAAGCCACCAAGTTTCTCAGTACAACCTCTGAGTCACTATTAAGAGTCATTAGAGGGAGATAACAATACCGCACTTTCCCTTGGACAAAGTTTACATTTTTGATGCCCCCATTTTTAGGTGACAAACGGAACTCCACACCCGCAACTTTATGAAGTTCTGAAACTGAAGGCACCTGAATCTCTTCAGCAATCCTTCTTTTCTCCAAGATATCAAAAAACTTTTCACTCAAGTATTCAATGAGTTGATAAAAAGGTTCAACCCCAGGTATCACTCCTGCAAATCTGATACCAGCTTCTAGTAGTTCCAACTTGGCATCTTTTTCACATGGATCATGTTCAGGGTTTGTGAAGCAAACTTTTCTTGGGATCATTGTTTCATTGTTCACAATGGAATTATACATATAATCAAGTAGGTGTGTAACTCGACTAAAATCAATACTCTCTTCAGAAAGGACTAATGATGAGTTCAACTTACAGAAATATCGGAACTTGGATTCCAAAGAATCTTCTTGCGCATGAACATTTTGGCCCAATAGGGCCTTCTGGATTTCCTTCAACACAATAAGTGGAATCTGGTTCTCCAGCATGACCAAATCATTTGCTTCAATCGAAAAACCACCATTTGAATATGCATTTAATTGATCAATCAAGAACATTCCGTCAATAGTGAATAACCATGCCAGCGTAGTATCATCAGCATCATAGTACAATTCATAGCAATCACGAATTAAGGGGACAATCTTTTTTACCTTTTGTACTATTTCTTTCTCATAGTCAAGAATTTGATGAGACTTTAGTACCCTTTTCACCGTCGTGAGCTTCTTCCGCTCCATCTTGTGATAGAGGTCAGGCCGAAAATGGTGATTCGGCCCAAGCCCGACTCGTAGAGGGACGTATGCTTCCAGCTTTTCTGCTTTGAGGTATTTGGGAATTTCAAATATGGAAACTGGAGGCGTATCTATTGTGACTGCAATCTGGGTTTTTAAGGTTTCATTGATTTGATCCACCCATGGTTTCTCACCATAGTTTGGGCTAAAAATCGGGTTAGAAGAAGCCATGCGATACTCCTAAAATGGTTTTCACGAAAAGATGCAAGCTATAACACTATGACTTCATATTCCAAGCTCAAATGATTGGGTTAGTAAACCCATCACTTGGACCATTAGATATATTAAAGTTGATTGCCTCAGAATGATCATTTTCTATACATTTGAATATTAGATCTTGTCAGTTATCAAATACAAATTATTAGTAATTAACATGTCCAGGTATGAAAAATGTGCTGCAAATATATAGGGATAATTATTTGTACAGATATCATCGGTTTGCAAGAAGAAAAATAGAGAAGATAAGGGTCAAGCTAGCATGGCCACAATAAACAAGACTATATTTAAATAACTATTTATTATAAACCATCCAATTATTACTGGTTTATGTCCTTTGAGTAATCTGTCGTATCCCTTCTGTTGTTTACCTGCAAAACAAGACGAACTCGTCCCTAGCTAGCTAGCAAAAAGCGACTGGTCCCAATATTCATACGAAATCTATTAATTTCCCATTCTTAATTAAAACAATGTTTACCATCTGTAGTTTTAGTTTAACAAACTAGCTATCAGTGGCGGACCCAGGAAAATTTTTCAAGGGGTGCGGAAATTTTTAGGTCTCGATTGCCATCATAAAATATTAGAAAAAAATCGATACGATTCGGGTCGGGTCAGATGATAAAAGGATAATACACGATACAAAAACAATATATATATATATAGGGGCTGGTTATCGTACAAATGTGCTTATCGTACATTACGTACGCTACAATCTCAGCCGTCAGATCATCTTCCCGCATTGAAAATCGCATGTTGTTTTTTTGTAACAATTTCGCATGTTGGTTTTTTAACATGCGATTTCATCAAAATTACCACATGCGAAATTGTTACAAAAACCAACATGCTATTTCATCAAAATTATCACATGCGAAATTGAATTATCACATGCGAAATTGTTACAAAAAAACAACCTGCTATTTTATCAAAATTATCAAATGCGAAATTGTTACAAAAAAAACAACCTGCTATTTAATCAAAATTATCACATGCGAAATTGAATTACCACATGCGAAATTGTTACAAAAAAACAACCTGCTATTTCATCAAAATTATCACATGTGAAATTATTACAAAAAAAACAACATGCGATTTTCATTGCGGGAAGATGATCTGACGGCTGAGATTATAGCGTACGTAATGTACGATAAGGGAATTTGTACAGTACCCTTTACCTATATATATATATATATATATATATGGGAAGGTTAACGTTCAATAATGCGTTGCTTAACGAGCGAAGCATATGCGAGTAAATTACGCATGTTCATTGTAAAATTACGCATGTAATAATTTACAAACCTAATTATGCATGATCACAAAAATCACGCATGGCAAACACAAAATCACACATGGTCAGAAACCCTAATTACGCATGTCGTGACATAATCACGCACGTTATAACACTGCTCACATACGCTTCGCACGTTAAAAACTTTTGTATTTTAAATTTTTTCTATTGCGCATATAAAATATTCTTATTTATATATCTGTATAAAAAATAATAGGATGATGAATAAGAAATAAAATAACTAAAAACAAAAGTTAGTTTAAATTAAAAAGAAAATTTAAATGTTACGGACAATAGAATGATATGTCAATATTAGTGTATATAATTTTCTTTTACTAATTCAAATGTTATGGACAATAGAATTGAATGATATGTCCATATTTGTGAAAAAAATAACTAAAGAAGCTAAGGTAAAATAAATAAAGAAAAATAGATTCAAAGTCACCAAACCCAATGTGGGTCACTGTCAAGTACAAGTTAAATTGAAAAAAGATTAAAATAATGGCTCATGCTCTTCTTCATCACATAACTTTTAACAAAAGTTTTTAATTTGCAGAGATTGAGTTTCCGGTTGCCGAAAGAGAATTTTCTAGCCAAGTCATCTTCTTCTTTTTTTCTTTGTTTTCTTTATCTTTCGAGTTCAAGGGGTGCGATTACAAAATTTTAAGGGGTGCGCTCAAGATTTTAGAGCGTCTATAACACTAATTTTGTTTATTTTAAGGGGTGCGCCCGCCCCCCTTAAGGACACTGTAGGTCCGCCCATGCTAGCTATATACCCGTCCGTAGGCCGGTTTTTTTATTGTCATAATGCGATAATTTTTTCCTTTCCACTAATTTTTTTTTTCAAATTAATGTTATTTGCTATAGTCAAGCATCAATCAAGATCAGGTAATCGCCAAAAAAATAAAAAATTAGTGGATCCCTGTTTAACAAAAATACAAACAAAATTTTTTGGACTTATTATGGAAATAAGAAAAAGATATATATGATATAACATACCAGCTAATATAGAAAGCCAGACCCTGTTAGCAGCTTCTTGAGCAAGAACGTTATCATCTCTGAAAGGCTCATAGTGTAAACAATCCATATCATCATTTTTCTTTTGATTTATGTTGTTTTTTACGCAAAATATATAATAAGAATCGATGTTATTTATTACAAAGGAACTCACACTTTGGCATCAAAATTAAAACTTACATATCTCATAACACTAAGCATAGTGGCTTCATTAACATCCATCAAAAACTGATCTAACCAATACAATTGACACTGGTCCAAGTGTGGAGGAGCGGACCATCTTGTATTTGTAGGACCAAGATCGTGTAACAAAAGGGGCCTCACTAAAATGACTCTAACTTGGGCTACGGGTGTCCGTTTTGGGTGTGCGACCAGGCGAAACGAACGTGAGAACGAGCTCCATCATGCTACAAATGCCTATGGCGGTTTGGGTCATCGTCCGGGCCAAAAAACGCTTATTTCTATTATTTATTTACATTTTTATGTTTTTTGAAGTGTTTTAGGCATTTTGTTTTTAGGATTGTGTTTGGCCCATTGTCTTTTTGATGCCCATTTCGAATTTCTGTTACTATTTATATGTTTCTCTAGTAATTTGAAAGATCATAGTTGAACTCTGAATTAACTCAATTTTCACTTCAAATTATGTGTCCTTTGGGTTAAATTTTGGGGGTTGGATAAGAACTACACGGATATTCGTAGAATCAACGTGTCAGATCTTCATTTTCGTAACACACGCTACATCAACAATGCCCAAGGGTTTTGGCACTTTTTGTTGATACATATTATGTGGATACGGCTCGGCTCGACTCGGCTACGAAGTGAAGGCCGTAGTCAAGATATCCTCCTATCTTGACTTGGTATGCTATTTACTTTGTATCGTACGATGTTCATGCAACTGCGTGTGTGCAGTATGCATGTTAGATTAAGCTTATGTGTTGTCTGTTTGTGTAACCCAATGACAAAGCCCAACATGTCGAAGCCCAAGTCCAGGTCCATCATGTGACGAAGACCCTTGTGGCGAAATCCCTTGTGGCGAAATCCCTTGTGACGCAAATCACCTTGTGATGAAGACCCCATATGGGACGAAATCTCTTGATTTCGTCGAGACCTTGAATGTTTGTCGCTGGGATTTCGTTGGCCACTTGAAAATCTCGTTATTTTGCTGTTAGTTCTTTCAAAAACCTTGTTAAAATCTCATTTATACACGTTTTGTTAAGGTTTTTGTTGAAGTTTCTTGCAAAATTTGTTGTTCGAAAACTTTCCGGCACCGGAAAACTCATCAAGTTCATCAGATCTTCATAAAGTTCTTTGTGGCCTTCAAACTGTTCTTGAATATTATCTATGTTTGATCTGATGTGTGATTGAATTCTTGTTGTGATTATAATATAGTTAACTTGTTTTAATTTTGTGTACATTTGATGATGGTTTGTTGAAAAGGAAGAAGAAAAGTAAAGTGTGTTTGACTTATTTGCCAATAAAACATACTGTGTCAGAGAAGATTTGGTTTGATAATATCTTTTTGTCTGGTCAAACTTGTCAACGAAATCACCAACGACGAACATTCCTGATTTCGTCAAACTTATTCTCGACGAACACTCCTGACTTCGTCATATCAGTCTTCGACGAACTCTCAAGACTTCGTCGCCACCTGACCTCGACGAAAACCCAATAAACTTGTCACTGGTGCTCGACGAAAACCCCAACATTTGTCACCTTGTGCAGCAACGAACACTCCATCTTCGTCGACATTTGTCCTCGACGAACACTACTGTTTTCGTCACACGAGTCCTCGACGAACACCTTATAGATTTCATTGCTTTCACTTAAAATTTTTAAACAGAAGCTTTCCATTTCACACTTAACTGTTTTGTTTGAAGTGTGTTCAGGTTTTCATCAATAGACATCCAACATGAATCCGAATTGGTGGGGTACTCCGTCAAATTCAGAGAGCAAATATAGAAACACGCGTTTATCTCCATCATGGGCCGAATCTCCCGCACCCACATCTAATACAAAAAGCAAGTATAGAAGCACGTGTTTGTCACCATCATGGGCCGAATCTCCCGCACCCGCATCTTCGCAAGTGAATCCAATGTCGACAGGTCAATGGGCGTTTGTTTCAAATTAAACTCCAAGTGTTCAAAGTATACTCCTAAGCAAAAGCGAGACCGGAAGTCTAAATCGCCCACCGAAACTGATGCACATAAATGAATATCATGGATGGGTAGATATATTTCATACGTATGTCCTTGGGAAAAACACGGAATTGTGGTTATGTTTTACTACAGATTTCGATCAAGCTATTGAGGTTGCCGCTTCAACTGCCGCTACATTTGCAGATCTTACGGAAGACGAGAAAAAGGGATATGATTTGGAAAAGAAAGCATATGCTATTCTGACTCAGGCGTTGAGCAAGGATATATATCATCAGTTTGTCAGTTTCAAGACATCAAAGCGATTATGGGATGCATTGAAGACAAGGGGTCTAGAAAATGAAAAGTCACGTCAATTGCGACATGATTTACTTAAGAAGGAGTTTGATGGCTTCACTTGTATGGGAAATGAATCTTTGGGAGATATGACAAGTTGATTTCATCACTTGCTAACTGAATTGAGTAATTATGGGGTAGAAACAACTCCAACAGAGGTTGTCACAAAGTTTACCGATGCACTGCCACCTCAATGGAATGGTTTCTTGGAAATCCTGAAATACAATGGCACATTGGCTACGACAAACATCAATGACTTCGGTCAGCTCTTGGAGAACAAAGATCAGGAAGAAACCTTAAAGGCAAAAAGGGTTCCAGTGCGACAAAATCCTGATATGTATTATGGAACTTCTAGCACTTCTGCAAGACCTTCTTCACACGCTCCACTTCAAACGACGTATGTCACAATCACAGATTTATATGGCAATCCGATACAAGTTCCTGTAAAGCCAACTCCAACCACAGACTTGTATGGAAATCCACTACAACCAGCTCCACAACAGCAAAGCTATCGACCATCTACCGTAGCAACTGATTTGTATGGGAATCCACTTCCTGTTCAACAACAAGCTTGTTATGGAAGCACATCATCTGCTGGTCAGCCATCAAAGTAAAATCCAGTACGCCTTGACACGTCAAACTTCTCCAAAGTTAGCGTTGAAGTAGCTAAAGATCATATGGATATACTAAACATATTTGTGAGCTCGTATTGTGGGTTGATTGCATGGCAGATCGGAAACATCAATCTAACTCAAGAAGATTATCAGCAGATCGATAAAGAAGAGATGGATATGATGGACATCAAATGGGCTTTCGCCAGTGCTGTAAGGCGAGCTAAAGACTTCATGGAATGGACGGGTAGAACCAGCTTGGAAAGCAAGAAAGATACCAAGTATGGGTTCGACAAGCAATCCGTCAAGTGCTTTAACTGTGGTGAACGTGGTCATTTCAAGCGTGAATGTACAAAGCCAGCTCAGCATGGGAACCAGAATCCTTTCAGAGGTCAAGGCAACCAATTGAATCAGAATCAAACCAGGAATGATGATCGCACCTTGGTCCCTGCAAACAATCAAGCAGGACCATCGAACACCAATCAAGCTCTTGTGGTGCAAATAGATGAAGGTTGCGACTGGTCAATGCAATTAGGCATTGGTGATCAGGGAGGAGCAGCTTGTTTTGCTGAAACTGCTAAGGATTTGAAGCACGCTAGTGGTGGAGAATCTTCCGCCAGTGGTGGTGAATCTTCAGATGAAGAGAGTTCTAGTGATTCAAGGAGTTCAGATGAGGAAATCTCAACCTCAGGCGAAGATTATTCTGATGATGTATCTAGTGGGAGAATCGATGCAGATATCGATGAATTGTTAGGAGAAGCTGCAGCAAGGAATGATAGAAGATCTATTCTGGTGGATCAAGCTGCTTATTCTTCTTCTTCTCTTCATTCAGCCTTTATGGCTAATGGCGGCAGTTCATCAAGCCAGGTATGTGTCGATGAACCAACTGTTGTTAATTGTGATAATTGTGCTAGCTTAAGTGATAAATGTGCTGATTTAGATGCTAATATGTTTGAGTTGCAAAGCAAACATGATGCTTTAAATGCTAAATTGTTTGACTTGCAAAACAAACATGTTTCTTTAGATGCTAAGTGGTGTGATTTGCAAAGCAAACATGAGGCTTTGCAAAACAAATATGAAGTGACAAATATCCACAATCAAAAGTTGATAGTGGATCTTTCGAAATGCAAAGAGGCTAACATGTTCTATGAAAACCATGAAAAGGAGTTTAAAATGGTGGTTGCAAATTTAAGAAAAGATAAAACCGAGCTGACAAAAATGGTCTCAAGAAAAAAAACTGACATAAACTGTTATAACAATCTTCTTGAGATCATGCAAAAAGAATTAGCCTGTACAAAGTGTGAAAGTGAGGCGATCCGGCTTAATCTAGACAGTTATTCAAACTCTAGATACGTGCTGGATCACATCATTGACACACAAAAAGAGAAAAAGGATGTCATGTGCATTGGATATAAGAAATGTCCACAACCTGTTAGACAAAATTATGATGCAATGCCTGATGAGGAGAATATAACTTATTATGAGGAATCTGTTCCTTTAGACAAAATTATGATGCAATGCCTGAGAAAGATTTTCCGATTAAAAATGTTAATCAATTTTTAATCAGTAAAACTTTTGAAGAATCGACAAGTAAGTTCTTGGGAAAGACAGGATCACACGTTGTGGTAACACAGTGTCCTCCTATCCCAAAGGCCGAAGTTCGAAAACAATGTGGCAATCAGAAATTACCAATAGTGAAAAAGCAGCAAAATCATACCAAACTAAATGGTAAATCAACGACTCAAGGTCGAAAGGAACAGAACCAAAAGAAGAACAAGAAAGTGAACTTTGTGAAGTCGAAGGGAACAGATAAACTTGAAACATGTGCCAATAAATCTTACTTAGATCATGTTAATCAAGTTAAAATGTTGAAAAGAAATGAACCAAATAGTTCAAAACCAAGTACATCGGGATCACAAAGTTCATCATCATCAAGACAATCACATGATACTTTGGGGTTTGTAGAACGAAGATCATGTTTTTCATGTGGTACATTTGGACATATTATTCGCAATTGTCCATATCTTCATAAACAAAAAGCCAAAGTTGATGATCCCCGTGACCAAATTGACCGCAAGCGATCTGTTTCATCAAAACCAGATCCCCGTCTTGTAAAAGAAAGGGAAAAGAAACAGAAACACCAACAGGTCAAGAAAATTGAAAAGGCAATTAAAACCGACGTGGTTAACAAAACATTTGTTTCTGTCAAACCAGACAATTCAAAAACTTTAGACAATCATGAAGTTAAGATTTTAAAGAATAAAACTGGTAAAACAAAACAGACCTGGAAACCAAAAACGGTTACTGAATCAGGGGGAACATCACAATTTCCACAACATCGAGAAGTTCAAGTAACTTACGTTGATGAAAATTGAAGACCCAAGACCACAAAGGCTTGGGTCCCCATCTCCAACTAATCATGTGAGTACATGTGCAGGGTGTTCCAGGAGGAACTTTCAGCAGTCATTAGATTGTTGATAGTGGGGCATCCAGGCACATGACAGGCGACATGAAGCTTCTCTACGACGTTAAATCTATTAGCGGAGGTTATGTTGCTTTTGCTGGAGATAAGGGTGGTTATATAATAGGAGAAGGAATGGTATCCAACGGGGTTGTAAGTTTTGACAAGATCAAGTTTGTACAACAACTTGATCACAATCTTCTCAGTGTTTCATAAATCTGTGATAAGCAATTTTCAGTACACTTTGACGCAAATGGATGTTATGTGCTGAAACACGGCTTCAAGATTCCAAAAGAATGGATTTTCTTATCAGCTCCAAGGATAAATGATTTATATGTACTTGATATGAGCCAAGCAATAACAACGACTGCACAAGCAACTTGTTTTATTACCAAAGCCACAGAAAAAGACTCAATCTCTTGGCACAGACGTATGGGTCACATTCACTTACGGAAAATGAATCATTTGGTGTCGAATGAATTCGTGAATGGTGTTCTTCTTAAAAATTTCCATCTTCAAGACGTCTGTGTTTCATGCCAAAAAGGAAAGCAAATGAAGAAGCCACATCCGACAAAGAAGATCAACACGGTGGCAGTTCCTCTTGAACGTTTGCACATGGATTTGTTCGGTCCTATCAAGCACAAAAGCATCAGGAATGATCAATACTGCCTCGTGATAACTGATGATTATTCAAGATTTTCTTGGGTGGCGTTTATGGCTCACAAGAGTGAAACTTTCGGTATTATCAAAAACTTGATCATTCAGATTGCGAATTTGTATAAGTTGAAGGTTAGGCGGATACGCAGCGACAATGGTACAGAATATAAAAATCATGCCATGGCGGAGTTTGGCACATCAAAAGGTATTCTTCACGAATTTAGTGCGGCTTACACTCCTCAACAGAACGGCGTCGCTGAACGTAAAAACCCTACATTGATCGAGACTGCTAGGACGATGTTGGTAGAGTCACAATTGCCGATTCCCTTCTGGACTAAAGCTGTGTCCTCTGCTTGTAATACATTGAACCGAGTCCTTACAGTCAAAAGGCACAACAAGACCTGCTTCGAGCTTCTTCACAAACGGAAAAAAGATTTGTCATATCTTGAACCGTTTGGAGCTCCTTGCACAATGATCGATCCCAATGGAAAGTTTGGGGCAAAAGCTATTGAAGGTCACTTTCTTGGTTATGCCACCCCGAACTTAAGAGTCTGGAATCTAGAGACTAAAAGGGTTGAGGAATGGTCTGAAGTCAGAGTACAAAGGCACACTTTACCAGTCAAAAATCCAGGTCAACCATGGATGTTTGAGTACGACGACTTTTTCAATTCGATCAATGTTGAAGCAGTTGAAGAAAATGTTGCGGCAAGGGTGTTTTTCGAGAGTGACAACGCAACAGAATCACCGTTGGTTCGTCCAATTATTGTCAATCAAGAACCATCTTCAGTAAACAATAATGCTCTCGACAATGAGGATTTTCATGATGCAACCGAACTGAACGGATCTTCAGAGGATGAAGAATTTATAGATGCAGATCAAGAAGCTCCAACAACAGTTGTACATGGTACTTCGGAAGCTACAGCTTCAGTTGATAACCCTAAAACAGCTGAAGCTACTGCATCATCCTCTTCGCCAGTTCCGGGTATTGAATTGGTTGTTGATCTCAATCTCAACAATCTGGGTACAAACATTCCAGTTCCGGAAAACCCTGAAACAAGGATTCACAATACCCATCCTTAACAAAACATCATCGGTAATGTACAGAGTGGCATTTAAACAAGAAACACGTTGCGAAACAACAACAATGCAGGCTTGTATGCGGCAATTCGAGAATCTGGTCAACAAAACGATTGGTCTTTCGCATGTTATGTCTCACAGGAAGAGCCAAGAACTTGGAAAGATGCTTTGAAAGATAATTCTTGGGTTGAAGCAATGTAGGAAGAACTGCAACAATTCCAGAAACTTGGTGTCTGGAAGCTTGTAGAGAAACCTGCTGATTACAAGAAGATTGGTACCCGTTGGGTGTATAAATGCAAAAAGAACGACCGTGGAATCGTTATTCGAAACAAAGCAAGATTGGTCGTTCAAGGTTTTCATCAGATTGAAGGTATAGACTACAACGAAGTGTATGCGCCTGTTGCACGTCTGGAAGCAATTCGGATCTTTCTGGCTTATGCCTCATTCAAAGGATTCAAGGTTTACCAGATAGACGTCAAAAGTGCATTCTTACATGGTCTAGTCCAAGAAGAGGTGTATGTCGAACAGCCTCCAGGTTTTGAAGATCCTATCCATCCCGATCGGGTTTGGTTGCTGAACAAAGCTCTCTATGGTCTACATCATGCACCACGAGCTTGGTACGCAACCTTATCTAATTATCTGCTGGAGAATGGATTTCGCCGAGGTCTTATCGATTGCACTCTCTTCATAAAATAACAAGATGGAGATCTTCTACTGGTTCAGGTAAATGTAGATGACATTATATTTGGTTCTACAAACAATATTATGTGTAGGGATTTCGAGCGTGTAATGCAGGATAAATTCGTGATGATCGTTATGGGGGAGATGACTTTCTTTTTGGGCTTGCAAGTGCAACAAATGAAGTATGGGATTTTCATCCATCAGACTAAGTATGTTCAAGACATTCTGAACCGATTCCAGATGTCCGACACATTGCCCATTGGTACCCCACTACAGCAAAATCATGGAATCAATCCAGACTTGAAGGGTGATGTTGTTAGCTCTTCATATTACCGCTTGATGATTGGATCCTTTATGTACCTCACAGCATCAAGACCAGATATAATGTATCCAACATGCCTGCTAGCCAGATATCAAGTGAACCCGAAGGCCTCACATCTTGCAGCTGTAAAAAGGATTTTTCGTTATTTGAAGGGTTGCCCTGACACCGGTCTATGGTACCCTAAGGATGATAACTTTGATTTAGTCACTTTCAGTGATTCTGATTTTGGCGGATGCAAAATCGACGGCAAATCCACAACGGCTGGATGCCAGTTTTTAGGAAATCGCCTCGTAACATGGCGGTGCAAGAAGCAGACTTGTGTCGCTACATCAACTTGTGAAGCTGAATACATTGCTGCCTCAAGTTGTTGCTCCCAAGTCCTGTGGATACAACAGCAAATGCGTGATTACGGTTTTGAATTCCTAACTACTCATATTTTAGTCGATAATTCTGCTGCCTTATCTATCACTAGAAATCCTGTGCAGCATTCAAAGACCAAACACATTGAAATTAAGTATCACTTCATACGTGATTGCTTTGATAAAAGGCTTATCGATGTTGTTAAGGTCCATACTGATGACCAACGTGCCAACCTTTTTACCAAAGCATTTGATAAATCAAGATTTTACTTTTTATTATTGGTAAACGGCATTAAGGTCAAGAAAGAGTAATCCACATCGGAAAATCGTTTTTGTAAACATCTTTGTGTTTTTAAAATCATTGTAAGTTTGTTGATTTTAGGGGGAGTAAATCCAAAATTTGAAAAATTCAAAAACATCGAAAAATTTCTAAAACTCAAAAACAATAAAAAAAAATGAGTTTCCTGGCGAGCAAAAGAGAAAATGATAGTACATCAGTGGTCTGTCCAAACCTCTTTAAACTGAAATGCAAAATGAAAAACGATAAGCAGCTCTATATAAGATGTATCGGTTGGCTCATAATCATCATAAAGTGTGCAGGGTGATATAAACTTAAATCGACTGAAGACTGTGTGGGAACCACTCATTGGTATATGGTCTTAGTACAAAAATTTCATTTGAGAGATTGCCGAGGTTCTGAGATATGTGGTCTTTATGCTGTGTATCATCTGGGTATCATGGTTGTTTCTTTTACCGAAACAAACGGAGACGAAGTCTAGATCTTCCATGATATCATACATACGTGTACATAATGCATACGACCTCAATAAGTGATCAACAATCACATGTCCAAACAAAATAAGTGATAATATATCACATTTATCCGGGAGTCAAGTTCGTCTCTTTGCTGTACGTTTGTACTGACCTGTTCACAAACTTGCTCATGTGCCCTTCATGCATCTGCAAATCAAGTTCCTCATCAATAAGTGATTCTATCACATAGGGCTTGTTTTCAATTCAAAATAAGTGAGTTTCTCACATTTTTAATATACGTCAAAACAGATGATAAATGGTATACTCACCAGTAAGATGAACTCTCGTGCATACCTTGATACAGGAATGTGTCGTGATGTGGATGAACACCGGTCGGTAAGTATAAATCATACACTTAACGTATCCCCTCGCCATGATTACATATGATAAGTTGAGCTTACGTGGACAACAATACCGATAATTGTTATAGGATGCTTATCTTAATGTTAACAAAAAGAACAACAAGAGCGTTTTGGCATGACCGTACACTGATATGATTCTCTTACCCTCGAAACTCGCAAAAAGAATGTTTGTATATATTTACTTTTCTTAGTTTCTGCAACTCTGTATATATTTATTTACTGCTTTCAGTATTTAAGTCTGAAATATTCAAAATGCTAAAAAGATTTTAGGTGTGTTTTTATATAAACTTTATAAAAGTCAAAAAGATTTTATTTCTGCTTTAGTTTTGATTAACCGATGTTGGAACTCAAGTCTTCGTTGCCTGAAATCTGATGAAAACCAAAACGACTGAATCTTCATAAACGGTCAGAGTTTGCAAGTTTTGAAAGTTAATAATCAAAATTGAAAAATCTGTTAACTTTTCAAACCAAATTATCGGACGGTAGTTGATAGAACTATGGTCACATGGTGTCATTTGTTTGTGTTAACTATATTCCAAGCGTTTGTTCTCATTACGCGTTTAGCTTTCTTGCATGTGCAGATACTAAAGGCAATGAGAACATGTTCGATGACAAGCTTCGGAATGAAGACACGACGTGAAGGCACTCAAATGATAAAGATGATCGAGTTGCCGCTGATCAATCATCAACACCACAAGGATCTAAAGTATCGAAAATCAAAAGATTCACGAGCATAATCAAAGGGGGAGTTTATTGATACACTTCCTAGATAAAAGCGGAAGTTTGTTAATACACTTTCTACTTACAACAAGTGAAGTCTTTTAAGATCCTTTCCGAGAATGAAAGAACCATCAAGAGATGGAGAACGAGATTACGAACCTCGCGAGCAGCATCCAAGGGGAGTTTGTTGATACATATTATGTGGATACGGCTCGGCTCGGCTCGGTTCGACTCGGCTACGAAGTGAAGGCCGTAGTCAAGATATCCTCCTATCTTGACTCGGTATGCTATTTACTTTGTATCGTACGCTGTTCATGCAACTGCGTGTGTGCAGTATGCATGTAAGATTAAGCTTATGTGTTGTCTGTTTGTGTAACCCATTGACAAAGCCCAACATGTCGAAGCCCAGGTCCAGGTCCATCATGTGACGAAGACCCTTGTGGCGAAATCCCTTGTGGCGAAATCCCTTGTGGCGAAATCCCTTGTGGCGAAATCCCTTGTGACGAAATCACCTTGTGACGAAGACCCCAAATGGGATGAAATCACTTAATTTCGTCGAGACCTTGAATGTTCGTCGCTGGGATTTCGTTGGCCACTTGATTTCGTCTATGTGTTAGTATATAATACACAGACAACAGACAGAACCTAAGAGAGAAGTCTGAATAGATTTCAGAGCAAACACACTGTAAACACACACACACTGAGAGTTTATAAGGATATCTTGTAAACACCGCATTGTAATTGTTTCATAACATTAATACATTGAGTGTTAATCATTGAATCCTGTATCTTATGGATTTCGTAACTTGGTTTAACTTACCCATTTGGATTCCGCACTCTCGGGTTCGTCGGAAAACATGGAATAGAGGTTGACTCGATCCTCCGGGTGGACCTACACTTTTAAATCCTTCATAAATAATTTGTGTGTCAGCAAGACTACGAAAGTTATACTATTGCAATACTTTTTTAAAATTTTAATAAACTTGAGGAGGTACTATAAATTAAACTACACTGTAGTTCAAACCACACAAACTTTCTGAAAGATTCTTCAATAAAGGGGTTCGAAAACAGGACACAGATCTCGGTTTCAACAAGGATGAGAGCCTCGGCTCTGATACCACTTGTAGGTCCACTAGCGGAGGATCTGGGAACCTTATCCTTGTGATACGAACAAACCCAGTTGTGCGGAATCCAACCGGGTAAGCAAACCGAGATCAAGACACAAGAACAAACACAGATTTAATGTTTAAATATAAACAGTATTAGCACCAGAAAGTTTGTTTACAACGATTACGGAGGATAATACTCTAACAATCTCACTAGTTCTCTCATGACTGTGTCTCTCGTGTCTCTCAGTGTGTCTCCAATTCTATTGTTCAGCAACCTGCTATATATAGGCTAAGCTAAACAGCACATCCACAAACATTCAACAGGCCGATGAAGAATCAAGTCTTCGTCACATTGATTCTTTGCCGCATGAGAATTTGGACAAACATAAAGTCTTCGACGAACATTAGCATACCAGCAAACCTTCAAACATTTGACGAACCTTTAGACTTCGTGAGGTGTAGTCTTAGTCACAATAGAGTCTTCGTGGAAAGCATCATCGACGAACATTGAGGATTCTTCATCGGTATCATCATGGACGAACAATGATAAGTCTTTGTGACACATACAATCATCACGAACTTTCAATTCTTCGTGTGTAGCCATTGTTCGTCAGTGAACAGTTAATCTTTGTTTATATGGAGTCTTCGTCTCACATGCATACTTCGTGACAACATTCACAAACAAATTCCATTCAAATATTTTATGGTGTAATGTGACATCATCATGACATCATCATAATGATGTCATGGTGATGTTAGCTTGCGGCGTTTAGTGCTTCATGTGTTGAACTCTGGGGCGCACGACGGAGGAATGTCGCGATGTCGGTCTTGAGCCGAACCTAACCGAGTCGAACCGAACCGAGCTGCATCCACAAAGTGCATCAACAAACTCCCCCTTGGATGCTGCTCGTGATGGTTTGATCTTCACATGTTATCGGATCTTCAGATGTCTTCACGTGTCATAAACTGGGAGTGTATCAACAAACTCCCCCTTGAAAGATGCTCGTGAATCTTTTGATCTTCAATACTTCAGATCCTTTCAGTGTTGGTGAGTGGTCAGCTGCAACTCGATCATCTTGATCCTCTGATTGCATTAATGTCGTGTCTTCATTACACAGCTTGTCATATAACACGTTCTCTTCGCCTTTAGCTGGTTCAGATGCTGCATCTGCACATAAAAGAAAGCTAAGCATGTAATGAGAACAACCGCTTGGAATATAATTAACGTAAGCAAACGATACACATGTGACCATCTCTCAATCAACTACCGACCGACAACAGTTTGAAAGTTGTAAAAATTTGATCAATTTAGATTTTAACTTTCAAAACATTCTAATTTCGACTGTTTATGAAGATGCAATTGTTTTAGGTTTATATCAAGTTTCAGGAGGAAAAGACTTGAGATCCAACATCGGGTAATCAAAAATAAGATAGAAATAAAATCTTTTTGGCTTTTATAAAGTTTATATTAAAACACACCTAAAATCTTTTTGGTATTTTTGAATATTTGAAATGTAAAGACGGAAAGCAGTAAATAAATATTTACAGAGATGCATAAACTGAGAGCAGTAAATAAATATTTACAAACATTCTTTTTGCAAGTTTTGAGGGTAAGAGAATCATATCAGTGTACGGTCACGCCAAAACGCTCTTGTTGTTCAAATAGTTAATATTAAGATAAGTATCCTATAACAATTATCGGTATTGTTGTCCACTTAAGCTCAACTTATAAGATGTACTCGCGGTTAGGGGATACGTTAAGGTATGATTTATACTTACCGACCGGTGTTCATCCACACACGACACATTCCCGTATCAAGGTATGCATGAGAGTTCATCTTACTGGTGAGTATACCGTTTATCATCTGTTTTCAACGTATATGATGTGAGATACTCACTTATTTTTGGATGAATACAAGCCCTATGTGATTAAATCACTTATTGATGAGGAACTTGATACTCGATGCATGCAGGGCACAAGAGCAAGTCCGTGAACAGGTTACTTCCATCGTACCGACAAAGAGACGAACTTGACTCCTGGATAAATGTGATATATTATCACTTATTGATTGGGACATGTGATTGTTTATCACTTATTGAGGTCGGATGCATCATGTATTATATACACGTTTGTATGATATGTACATGTTTGTATGGTATAATGGAAGATCTAGACTTGCGTCCCCGTTATTTTCGGTAAAAGAAACAACCATGATACCCAGATGATAAACAACATAAAGACCACGTATCTCAGAACCTCGGCAATCTATCAAACAAAATTTCGGTACCAAGACCAGATGCCAATGAGCGGTTCCCACACAGTCTTCAGTTGATTTAGGTTTATATCACCCTGCACTCTTTAAAATGATTGTGAGCCTACCGATACATCTTATATAGAGCTGCTTATCGTTTTTCATTTTAAGTTTAAAGAGGTTTTTACAGACCACTGATGTACTATCATTTTCTCTTTTTCTCGCCAGGAAACTCATTTTTGTTTTTCTATTGTTTTTGTGTTTTTGAAATTTTTCGATGTTTTAGTATTTTTAAAAATTTTCAATGTTTTTGTATTTTTTGTTTTTACTTCCCCTAAAATGCAAAAAGTATGAGAAACTAAGAAAACACAAACAACTATTTACAAAAATGATTTTCCGATGTTGGTTTTACTCTGGCTTGACCTTAATGCCATTTACCATTAGTAAATAGTCAAATCCTGATTTGTCAAATGCTTTGGTAAAAAGGTCGGCACGTTGGTCATCGGTGTGGACCTTAACAACATCTATAAGTCTTTTATCAAAACAATCACGTATAAAGTGATATTTGATTTTGATGTGTTTTGTCTTTGAATGCTGCACATGATTTCTAGTGATCTGTAGGGCAGCAAAATTACCAACGAAAATAGGAGTAGATAGGAATTCAAAACCGTAGTCGCGCATTTGTTGTTGTATCCACAAGACTTGGGAGCAACAACTTGAGGCAGCAATGTATTCAGCTTCACAGGTTGATGTATCGACACAATTCTGCTTCTTGCACTGCCATATGACCAGGCGATTTCCTAAAAACTGACATCCAGCTGTTGTGGATTTAACGTCGATTTTGCAACCACCAAAATCAGAATCACTGAACGCGATCAAGTCGAAGCTATCATCCCTAGGGTACCAGAGACCGGTGTCCGGGCAACCCTTCAAATAGCGGAAAATCCTTTTTACAGCTGTTAGATGTGAGGCCTTCGGGTTGGCTTGATAGCGAGCGAGCAGGCACGTAGGATACATTATGTCGGGCCTCGAGGCTGTGAGATACATAAGAGATCCAATCATTGCGCGATAGAATGAAGAGTTAACGCTTCCACCCTTCAAGTCCGGAGTAATCCCGTGATTCTGCGGAAGTGGGGTACCAATGGGCGTCGCTTCGGACATCTAGAACCGGCTCAAGATGTCTCCGACATATTTAGTCTGATGGATGAATATCCCAGACTCTGTTTGTTGAACTTGTAGGCCCAAAAAGACGTTCATTTCCCCCATGGCGCTCATCTCGAATTTCTCCTGCATAACACGCTCGAAGTCCCTACACAAAACATCGTTAGTTGAACCAAAGATAATATCATCTACGTATACCTGAACCAATAGAAGATCTCCATCTTTTTCTTTGATGAAAAGCGTGCAATCGAAAAGACCCCGGTGAAAACCGTTCTCCAGCAGATAGTTAGATAAGGGTGCGTACCAAGCTCTCGGTGCTTGATGTAATCCGTAGAGAGCTTTGTTGAGCAACCAAACCCGATCAGGATGAATAGGATCTTCAAAACCCGGAGGCTGTTCGACAGACACCTCTTCTTCAACCACACCATGTAAGAATGCACTTTTCATGTCCATTTGGTAAACCTTGAATCCCTTGAGGAAGCATAGGCTAGAAAAAGCCGAATAGCTTCAAGACGTGCAACCGGTGCATAAACTTCGTTGTAGTCTATCCCTTCAATCTGACAAAAACCTTGGACAACTAATCTTGCCTTGTTCCGGACAAATACTCCACGGTCATCTTTCTTGCATTTGAAAACCCAACGGTTGCCAATCTTCTTGTAGTTTTTAGGCTTCTCAACCAGTTTCCAGACACCAAGCTTCTGGAATTGTTGCAGTTCCTCCTGCATAGCTTCCACCCAAGAATTATCCTTTAACGTTTCTTTCCAAGACTTTGGTTCTTCTTGTGAAACATAACATGCGAAGGACCAATCATTCTGCAAACCCGATTCTCTAAACGTTGCATACAAGCCAGCATTGTTTTTGTTTCTCAACTGATTCCTCGTCTGCATGCCACTGTGAACATTACCAATGATGTTTTGTTGACGATGGGTATTATGGATTCTTGTTTCCGGATTATCTGGAACTGGAATATTTATACCCAGATTGTTGAAGTTGAGATCAACAACCAAATTAATAACCTGAACTAGCGAAGAGGATGATGCAGTAACTTCAGCTGTTTTAGGGCAGTCCTTAGGGGGCGTAGCCTCAGAAGTACCATGCACAACAGTTGTTGGA
This sequence comes from Helianthus tuberosus, assembly GCA_030545235.1. Taxonomy (NCBI): domain Eukaryota; kingdom Viridiplantae; phylum Streptophyta; class Magnoliopsida; order Asterales; family Asteraceae; genus Helianthus; species Helianthus tuberosus. The sequence goes on from CM060410.1 coordinate 15,016,917, forward strand.
GCTTCTTGGTCTACATCGAGAAATTCATCATCCTCTGAAGATTCATTCAGTTCAGTAGCATCGTGAAAATCCTCATTCTCAAGAGAATTATTGTTAACTGATGATGATTCTGAATTGTTGACAATAATTGGACGACCCAATGGTGAATCTGTTGCGTTGTCACTCTCGAAAAACATCTGTGCCGCAGCATCTACTACTTCTTCTTCAATATTGATCGAATTGAAAAATTCATCGTACTCAAACATCCATGGCTGACCTGGACATCTCACTAGCAAGGTGTTCCTTTGTACTCTGACTTCAGACCATTCCTCGATCCTTTTCGTTTCAAGATTCAAAACTCTTAAATTTGGGGTGGCATACCCAAGAAAGTATCCCTCGATTGCGTTTGCCCCAAACTTTCCATCTGGATCGATCATAGTGCAAGGAGCCCCAAACGGTTTAAGAAATTGCAAATCTGGTTTTCGTTTGTGAAGAAGCTCAAAGCAGGTCTTGTTGTGTCTTTTTACTGTAAGGACTCGGTTCAACGTGTAGCATGTAGAGGCCACAGCTTCACTCCAGAAGGGAATAGGCAACTGTGACTCTACCAACATAGTCCTTGCAGTTTCGATCAATGTTCTATTCTTACGCTCAGTGACGCCATTTTGTTGAGGAGTGTATCTAGCACTGAATTCGTGAAGAATACCTTTGGATCTACAGAACTCCTCCTTGGCATGATTCTTAAACTCGGTTCCATTGTCGCTGCGTATGCGTTTAACTTTTAAAGTATACAAATTCTCAATCGTGGTGATCAAGTTTTTAATAATTTCGAAAGTTTCACCCTTGTGTGCCATAAACACCACCCAAGAAAATCTTGAATAATCATCCGTCACAACTAGGCAGTACAAGTCATTGCTGATACTTTTGCGATTGACAGGACCGAATAAATCCATGTGCAAGCGTTCAAGCGCCACTACAACTGTGTTGATCTTCTTTATTGGGTGCGATTTCTTACTTTGTTTTCCTTTCTGGCACGAAACACAGACGTCTTGCAAGTGAAAGTTTTAGACGGGAACACCATTTACTAATTCATTCTTCACCAGATGATTCATTTTCCTTAGGTGAATGTGACCCATCCGTCTATGCCAAGAGATTGTTTCCTTTTCCGTGGCTTTAGAAACAAAACATGTTACTTGTGTAGACGTTGTGATTGCTTGGCTCATATCAAGGACATACAAATCATTAACCCTTGGAGCAGATAAGAGAATCCAGTCTTTGGGGATCTTAAAACCGGGCTTCAGCACATAACATACATTAGCATCAAAGAGTACTGAAAACTTCTTATCACAGATTTGAGAAATGTTAGGACCAGAGGCTCTAATGATTATGCTTGTTTGTATAATTTGAACAAATTAATAGAGATGAACAAAATTTATGTGCAGCGGAAATGAACTACAAACTTTGTAAACACAATCAAAGTGAAAGATAGTTTTGTTAAACATTTGCTTTTCATTAAGTCGAATGATTACAAATCAAAGCAAAAGATTACAGTGCAAACTTACAAACTAAACTCCCCCTCAGCCTGATACTCCATGGTTGGTTGCATAAGATGAAAGGATTGAATTGAGGAGAAGAACTCACTCAAAATGATCAAATGTAACAGTACAGAGTACTGTTCCATTTATAGACAATCCAAACCACTGAGGCATCTCAGCTGAATTCACCATGAAAGCGACATCTCACAACCTAACAACTTGTAACTACTGTTCCTATACAAACACTGCTAATCTTAACCACTGACTATATATAAAACAGATGACACACTAAACTACTGCTTTCTCTTTAAATCAGTGCTTTCCTCAAGGTTGATCAGTCCTCGATTGGGCAGTGCTTTGTCATCAGTAGATTGAAGCAGCAGTGTTTACTTCTTAGTAGTCTTCAGGGCTTCATCAGTAGTTAGAAGAACAGCAGCTGTTGTATATGGACAGCGGATAGAGGACTATCAGATGTTATAATCACTTTCAAGGGAGAAGTCTAGTACAAACAGCTGCTTATTATGAATCCACTGTTGTGAACCAGTTTTGGCTTTCATTATCTGTTCCTCTAGTAGGGTTCAATCCCAACAATCTCCCCCTGGAACAGATAATGCCAAAACACTTCATTATTTTGGATCTTTATTCCTCATCAGAAGTTCACTAGCTTGTCTTTTAAATTCTGCTTCAAAGTCTTTGGAACTTAAGTCATCCTCATCCCTGCACAATGAAAGTTCAAGGAGATCTTGTAGATCTTCAACACCAAGGCTTAGTGATTGTTTCCTTGATATGTACTTCATTTCACCATTGGATCTGATCAGGGTTAATACATGGGTCTTTTGATCAGAGAGCCACTTTAGTATTTTTGAACCCAATGGGTTTCTTGGGAGAGATTTATTTACAGATGAGCTTGGAGATTTTGGCCTTGTGAAAATTTGTAAAGCAGTATCCTAAGCTTCAGACATTCGTTTGAAAGCCTTTTCTATGACTTCATTTGCTGCAGCTATGTCTTTTGCAATTTCTTTTTCAATCTGCTCTTGTTTCTTTTGTTGATCTAGCTCATTATCTGAGATATCTGCTGATGTGTTTGGTGATGATGATTGGTTCAAAACCTTTTTGGCAAGGTCTTGAAGCTTTGCTGATTTGTCTTTATCTAAAGCCATTTTCTTGATGGCTTCTTCAAAATACTAAGCTTCTTTTTCTTTTTCCTCTGCTTTAGTCAGCTGTTTCTTCTTTTCTTGGTTTATCACAATGATTGAGGTATCTGTTGTTGTGATCAGTGGTTTAAAAACACTAATATGCTGTTCTGGCTTTTTGTAGTCAGGCTTCTTTGGAGTGTCAGAATCTGTCATCCTCCTTTTCTTCAGCCTTTCATAAGCCTCATCGGTATACTGCTTTGTCCATTTTGCTATGGCTGTAGCAGTATCCACCTTTGCATCCACTAGCTCTTGCTTCTTTCTTTTGTATTCAGAACTCAGATCAGCAATGAGCTTCTTGTATTTATTCCAGTTTGGAACTGTTTTCTTCTTTCTTGAATCATTCTTGATCCTTTCAATTCTGTTTACCTCATGCTTTAATGCAATGATTGGCCATTCTTCAAACTGTTTTTCTTCAGCTGGATAGAATTTTTCTTTCATGATGTATGCAAGATATTCTTTTCTAATTTCTTTTCGTAGATCTGCTTTGGGTGGTAAATCTGACATTTCTTTGCTCAGATCTCTTGCATAATCTTCCATCTGTTTGACTTTAGTGAGCAAGAATTCCATTTTTTCTGAAATGGCTTCGTCACCTTGGTCTTTGCACTCAAGCTTAGCTCTTATCTTAGCTTGCCTTGCTTTGAGCTCGAGATATTCATCCATATTTTCTGGGACTATGAAGCCTATGAGAGAAGGAAATCTTCTTTTTGAAGGATCATCCTCAGTGTAGAATTATCTCATCTCATTTTTTACAGCTTCAGGTTCCAGTGGATATTTTGCAGCCATAGGATCATATTTTTCATCACCTGCCTGAGTTGTTTTTCTTTTTCTGGTGTAAAGATTTATGGGTGATTTATTGATTGTAGTGAAGATGGTTTGAAGTGAAGTGAGGGTAGTGGTGGATGGTGACTGACTAACAGTTGTTGAAGCAACTGGTGTTTCAACTTCTGTTGTCATCTGATGTCTTCTGCTTTTTCGCAGGAGGTGATGGTGGTGATGTGACATTGATGAGAGCAGTGGTGGATGACTGGCAAACAGCTGTTGAAACAACTGTTGTTTCAACCTCTGTTATCATTACAACTACTGATGTGTCAGTAGATGTCTTCTGCTTTTGAGCAGGTGATAATTTGGTGGGTGGTGGTGTAGTTTTAGGTTGTGATAATAGGGCAGTGGTTGTAGTGTGTCTTGTAGTGGTGTGTGTTGAAGAAATGGCAGCTGTTTGGCTAGCAGTTTTTGAAACCACTGACATATCAACTGTTTGGATGGAAGTTTGAGATTTTGTGATTTGAGGTTTGGAGCCTTTGGGAGGTGGTTTAGATGTCTGTTTTTCTTGTTCTGGTTCAACATACAGGCTATCTTCAATTCCCTTCTTCTTCAACTGCTTGATTTTCTCCCCCTTTTTGGCATTATCTGGAAGGGGGTTATCCATGAAGAGGATAGTGGGAGGAATGTTTCCAGTGGTGCTTTGGATATGAGTCTTGATAGCTTTGATGTCTGCTTGAGTATCTTTAAATCTTGACTCCACCATGTTTGTCAACATTTGTACATGTATTGCATGCTGCTGATCAGCCATTTGTTTTTGTTTTTCAAGCAGAGGTTGGAATAAGTTCCACAACTCATTTTCAGCAGGTGTAGGTTGTGCAGGTGCTTGAGCTGGAACAGCAGTGGATTGAGCTTTTTGAGCTTTTAACAGCTGTTGCACCATATCCTTTATTTCAGCAACTGATGTTTCAAGTTTCTCAACTCTGCCCATCAATTCCTGATATTTTAAATCATCACCCACATTAATGGGATCATCTGATTCCCCACCAGTAGTGGTTGTACCAATGTGTGACTTAGGAACTGAGTCCCAAAAATCACCCATTGATGCCCCTTGTTCTTGGTTCTGGGGTCTTCTCTCTTCAACACTTGATAACCTTTTGAGGGTACCAGTGGTTAAAACAAACTCACTGGTGGTTACCAGAGGTGCTATAGAAGAGATTGCATTCAAGGGAGTCTTACTAATGAAACAACTGTCCAAATGTAGATCTGTTGATCCATCACTTGTAGTTGCTGCTCCACTCGAACTACCACCAAGAGTTACTTGTAACTCAAGGGGTGTAACCCCTCAATTGTTGCTGGGATAACAGGGGTAGTAGCATCGGACCCAGTCACTTGTGGGAGTGTACTCTCAGTGATAGGTGATAGAGAGGAACTGGTTTGTGTCTGAGCTATAGCAACTGCATGCAACAAGGGTATTATGGATTGTGGTAATGTGATTGGTGAGGGTATGGGTGTTGAAAGAGACATGTCCTTGGGATTAGGACTGAGGAAGATGGAACCGATTGGGTCCAGAGCTTCATATTGTGGGGTCCATGTGTTTACAACCTGATCCTTTTGTGAGGATGCAGGAGGAGTTTGAGGCAAAGGTGGAGATCTTTCTTCCATCTGCTGTGAGGAAGTAGCTGCAGTGGTTGTTGGTGGGTTTTGTGAGAAGACCCAAATAATTGTGAGGGGATTTGTAAGGGATTTCAATGGGTTCAGCGGCCGTTTGAGCGACCTCTTTGGAAGATGGTGATGATTTTGACTTTGATTTTGATTTCGTCATTTTGATGAAGAAAGACGAAGAATGGTTTGAAATGAAAGGTTGGAAACTGCTTTGAGAAGAGAATTTTTAGAATTCAATTCGACTGTGTAAAACCCTGTTTGGGGTTTTGATCAGGGTTTTATTTAGAGAAAAAGGTGAACGCTGATGTGGCAGCGGTTACCAAGATCTGAAGGCTAAAAACTGACCACGTGTCAACCTCTGATGAAATGTATGAATAGTGGAGAACAGTTGTTTTGATAGCCACTGATGAAGCAAGCATCAGTGGTTACAACGTTAATAATGTTTTAACAGTGGATGATTTTCATTATCAGTAGATAACACATCAGTGGATATAACACTGATTTTGTATAACAGTGCTTATCAGGAAAATGAGAAAACAGGGGTTGACTTTCAGCAGTGGACAGTGTTTAGGAAACAGATGTTTGAACAAAACAGTGGTTAGGGGTAATGGTAAAAATTTGAAAGACTAGTATATCAGCAATTGTTAGTGCATCAGTGGATAAGGTTTTGACAAGTATTTTGAGCATCTGCTGTTCTGATGAAAGGAATGATTTTATCTTGTGAAAACACAATATCATCTCTAACATCTGTTGATGTTTATTCTGAAATGTCTGCAAGATTGCTAACTTCAACAAAATACATTTTAGATGCAAATTGTCAAGTTCAACATGTCAGCAGCTTTTATAAGAATTTTCATTCAAGGTTTTGCCACATGTCAAATACACATTTTGAAGCTTTTATAGAATCCTGACAGTGGTTTAGTATCCCAGTGTATTAAAAAAAACTATTAGCAATCAATCTTTGATCAGTGTTAAAACCAAATTTGAGCTTGACCTGACCTTGACCTTGACACATACACCATTTCCTTTTGATCCATTTTTCGAGGATAATATCACCAAAAAAATAAATGGTTCTATATCCTGTCAGGAGAAAGAAACTTTTACTATCAAAAACCAGTAAAAGTACAAAATATATTATTCTTAAAGAAAAAAATAAAGAATAATATATCCTTCTTTATTTGAGAAAATCCTTTTTCAGAAAACATAATTAAAGGATTTTTTGAAAACAACATCAAAAGGATCTGGTATAATTTTCCAATAAAGCTCCTAATCATATCATTCTCAAGTTTATGAAAATGGTCAGTGATTTGACAAAAGTGGTATGAAATTGTAAATACATTTTGACCACTGTTTAGTACCATTTTCTTATCTGTTGATTGCAAAAATGAGGACTCATGAACACATAAGTTTTTGAAAACCCTGTTCTAGATTTTGTTACCATGTGATGATTCTGATAGCTTGTCTAGTCCTCTTTTAAGTTTAGTCACTGGAGATACTACTTTTACCTGAACTTTCTTGACCCAATGAATGCGCACAGTTGCTTGATGACCATTTTTTTTACCCCAATTTTTGACTCTTAAGTGTTTTATATTTATACTCTTTTTTTTATTTCAAAAGTTTTGAGATAAACACACTTCTGAGTTTTTGTGATTTTCCTTCTTCCCCTTTTACCCTTCCCAGTCATAAGTAATGAAATACTTACTGGGAGGTTCTTATTGAAGAAATACTTAATCCAAAATCATTTTGCAGTAATGTTTTTGAGAGATCTGATCATATTTTGTACATGCATATGTCAAAACTCACATTACATATGAATTGGATTATCTTAACACCTGATTTTCTTAATATGTTTATAACAGAGTTGATTTGGTCCTTTTCAACAGGATTCCCAACCTGTTTTTCAACACATAAGATCTTGTAACTAAAGTTTTAATATCCCTCTTTTAATGTTAACAAAAACACTAATGTTATTTAATCAAACATAGGTTTTGTTGACATGAGGTACACACTTTAGCAACAAACATGATGGAAACAACACGAACTTCAAAACAACAATTGAAATCAACTTTCGTAACTAATTATACCACAGTTATCAGATATATTTCCAGATCTGAGAACTATAGGTAATTTATGCATGACATCACTTGTTGTATGAAATTTGTGTGTCTTATGACATCTTGGTTGTTTTACAGAGTTTTTGAATAGCCACTTTAAATGTGATTGCTCGTTACTCTGTTTTTCAACTGAATACAATCAACCTTAGTATCAATGAATTTTGAGCTGAACTGTTATGTCAAATTGACTGTTAGATCGAATTTAACTGTCCTGGCTCTGATACCAATTGTTAGGACCACAGGCTCTAATGATTATGCTTGTTTGTATAATTTGAACAAATTAATAGAGATGAACAAAATTTAAGTGCAGCGGAAATGAACTACAAACTTTGTAAACACAATCAAAGTGAAAGAAAGTTTTGTTAAACATTTGCTTTTCATTAAGTCGAATGATTACAAATCAAAGCAAAAGATTACAGTGCAAACTTACAAACTAAACTCCCCCTCAGCCTGATACTCCATGGTTGGTTGCACAAGATGAAAGGATTGAATTGAGGAGAAGAACTCACTGAAAATGATCAAATGTAACAGTACAGAGTACTGTTCCATTTATAGACAATCCAAACCACTGAGGCATCTCAGCTGACGTCACCATGAAAGCGACATCTAACAACCTAACAACTTGTAACTACTGTTCCTATACAAACACTGCTAATCTTAACCACTGACTATATATAAAACAGATGACATACTAAACTACTGCTTTCTCTTTACATCAGTGCTTTCCTCAAGGTTGATCAGTCCTTGATTGGGCAGTGCTTTGTCATCAGTAGATTGAAGCAGCAGTGTTTACTTCTTAGCAGTCTTTAGGGCTTCATCAGTAGTTAGAAGAACAGCAGCTGTTGTATACGGACAGTGGATAGAGGACCATCAGATGTTATAATCACTTTCAAGGGAGAAGTCTAGTACAAACAGCTGCTTATTATGAATCCACTGTTGTGAACAAGTTTTGGCTTTCATTATTTGTTCCTCTGGTAGGGTTCAATCCCAACAAGAAACAATGAGAAGATTGTGATCAAGTTGTTGCACAAAGTTGATTTTATCAAAACTAAGAACCCCGTTGGATACCATTCCTGCACCAGTAATATATCCGCCTTTATCTCTAGCAAAAGCAGCATAACCTCCTCTAATAGATTTGACGTCGTAGAGAAGTCTCATGTCGCCTGTCATGTGCCTGGATGCCCCACTATCAACAATCCAAAGACTACTGATAGTTCCTCCTGGAACACCCTGCATATGAACTCAAATGATCAGTTGGAGATAGGGACCCAAGCCTTCGTGGACTTGGGTCTTCCATTTTCATCGACAAAAGTTATATCGACTTCGCGATGATTTGGAAATGGTGATGCTCCCCATGAGTTTGTGACCAACTTAGGTTTCCATCTCTGTTGAGTTTTACCAGTTTGATTGTTTGAAATTTTAACTTCATGATTGTTTGAAGTTTTTGAGATTTTAGAAATTCCTGGTTTGACTGAAACAGATTGTTTTTGAACCACATCGGTTTTAAGAGCTTTTTTCGATTACCTTGATTTGCTTGCATTTCTGTTTCTTCTCCATTTCTTTAACAAGACGGGGATCTTGTTTTGAAGAAACAAATCGCTTTTGGTAATTTTTCTCACGGGGAACATCAACTTTAGCCTTTAACTTATGAAGATATGGACAATTTCGAATGATATGTCCAATTTCACCACACTCAAAACATGACCTTCGTTCAACAAACCCCAACGTATCATGTTGATGTCTCGTTGATGAACTTTGTGATTTCGAGGTACTTGGTCCTGAATTGTTTTGATCATTTCTTTTCAAAATTTTAACTTGCTTCACAAAATCTATGTTAGATTTGTTTTCAAATGTTTCAATTTTATCAGTTCCCTTCGACTTCTCAAAGTTCACCTTTTTGTTCTTCCTTTGGTTTTGCTTCTTTCGACCTTGAGTTGTCGATTTTTCTTTTGGTTTAGTGTGATTTTGCTGAATTTTCTTTGTTGGTAATTTCTGATTGCCATATTGTTTTCGAATTTCAGCCTTTGGAATCGGAGGACATTGTGTTACCACAACTCGTGAGCTCGACACTCCCAAAAACTTACTTGTCGAATCTTCAAAAACTTTGCTGATTAAAGATTGATTTAAATTTTTAATCAGAAAATATTTGTTTGAATAAACTTTATCATCACCAACTAGAGTGTACAGCAAATTCACACTCTCAGACCCTTGTGCAGAAGTGGACTCAACCTGAACAGTCTTAGCCGGTTTTGCGGGAGGATCACATAGAATGTGATTCTCTAGAGGTATGTCCTCTTCTTTTATAACTGCTTTAGATTGTGCAGAGTCAATATCATCGGATTCATCATCTGAAGAATCAGCATGCTCAACAACGACTGGAGGATCCTAATTTTCTCCAGCAGTTGATAGTTCCGTATCTGCTGAAACATCCGAGTCTGATGACACTTCCTTTTTTATAACCAAGTCCAGCTGCAAAATCCTCAACATTTAAAGGAACAGATGGCTCAAATTAAGGTTTATCCTCCTCATCGGGCATTGCGGTATAATTGTGTCTGTACGGTGGAGGACACTTCTTATATCCAATGCACGTGACATCCTTTTTCTCCTTCTGTATGTCAATGATGTGATCCGGCACATACGTAGAGTTTGTGTAACTATTTAACCTAAGCTGGATCGCCTCATTTTCACACTTGACACTGGCCAACTCCTTTTGCGCTTCCTCGAGCCTAGTGATGTAATTATTTATAGTAGTTTGTTTTCTTGAAACTGTTTTTACTAGCTCGGTTTTATCTTCCCTTAATGTGTCAATTACTTTCTTAAATTCTTTTTCATGATTTTTATGGAACAGGTTGGCCTCTGTGCATTTTGCTAGATCTACCATCAAACTTTGGTTGTGGATAAATGTCACGTCATACTTGCTTTGCAAATCATCATATTTGCTTTGCAAGTCAGACAATTTCCTACCAAAATCAACACAATTATCACATTTATCAGATTTAGATTCATCGACACATACCTGATTTGACGAACTGCCATCCCTTTTTCTTGAGTAATAATTACCTTCCATAAACAAAACAGTTAGCAGAAGAGTAATCTTTTTTTTTAATAGCAAACGGGACTTTATTCCGATCAAAATAAAACCGATAACTCCCAGCCAGGAACTGAGAGCCAACGATTACAGATACAGCAAAGAAAAAACAATTACAACATGACTATTACATAATAAAATTAAAATCCAACCATTGTTGCCTCAAAATTGATTTGAATTCTGATCTTTGTTTCACACGTATTGGTAAGATTCTTCCTTTATATCTCCCGTCGCCTTTTGAATGACACCCGATTTGCCTTTAAAAATGTTCTCATTTCTGATTTTCCATAGGCTCCATATTGTTTGTAAGGTAATTGCATGTATAACCTTTCTTTTATTCCGGCTCCTTTGTAGATCGTTTAACTCCTGTAACAACTGTTTTAAAGATCCTTCTATACTTATTGATCGACATTTGACCCAATGAAGGATTGTTTTCCACACCTGCTTCGCAAAGCTGCATTGTAGTAAAACAAGGTTTACCGATTCTTCCGCTGCATCGCACATGCTGCAATTATAGTTTGGTAACGTCAAGCCCCTTCCTCTTAAAGTTGTTGCCGTTGGTATCTTGTTATCTATAGCAAGCCAGGAAAACATGTTGCTTTTTTTGGATGCCCACTTATTCCATACAAACTCACCGATTTGTGTATTCAGATCAATCTGTTGTGATAGCAATTCTCTTACCGTTTTTACAGTAAAACTCAGCTGGTCGCTATATTTCCAGTACCATGTATTGCTGTTTAGGGAGATCGGGTATTGCATCAGTAGTGCATTCAGTCCATCCATCTCCTGTTTTTCCCTTTCAGTTTCAGGGGCTTTCGACCATGCCCAGTCCCATATAAGACCCCCACTGTTTACCTTAAAACAATCTATCACAAGCGCACTTTTTTCCATTGCTAGTTGGTACAAATCCTGATATCGAGTCTTCAATGGTTCGTTTCTGAGCCATGTATCTTCCCAAAACATAGTTTTATCCCCAACTTCTACTTTGCTTTTTAGGTACGTATTTACATTGATGTAATTTTTTGTAAACTCAGTGTCGATTTCTCTTATATTTTTCCATACACCCGTAAATGTTTTTTTCACCGGGATTGACCTGGTCTTTCTTTTATTGCAATGAATAACTTTTACGACTCTAACACATATTTGGTTTGGCTCCATTTTTAGACGCCACCACCACTTTAACAATAGTGCCAAGTTCAAATCCTTAATATTTCTGATTCCAAGCCCCCCGAAATCCTTTGATGCAATAACTCTTTCCCATTTTAGCCATCTGATTCCACCCCATAGGAACTTTCTTCTAATCCCTTATAGAATTTTAATAATGGCTTTCAGATATTTGTACAACGACAAATAGTAGTTTGGTAGACTACCCAAGACTGACTTTACTAGTATTACCCTTCCGGCAAAGGATATGTTTTTGCTTTCCAGTTTGATAACCTTTTATTAAATGTATCGATCACTTCTCTCTAATTTACTATCTTATTAATATTTGCACCAACTTTTAATCTAAGATAGATAAACGGAAACTTACCTGCTATACATTTGAAAACTAAAGCCATATTCCCCACTTCTATTTCAGAACGGCACACACCAAATAGTTAACTCTTTCGTGGATTTACTTTCAAGCCCGGCATGAGGTAAAAAATTCGGAGTATTCTTTTGAGATCCTTAATGTTGTCTTCCATCCATTCACCAATAAAAATCAAGTCATCTGCAAATAGCATATGGGTTATATATGGACTGTCACCCAGTAGTTTAACCCGTGAGAATATATTTGCATTCTTTGCCCTTTCCATCATAATATGTAAAGCTTCCATTATCACAATGAATAAGAAGGGTGACAAAGGATCTCCTTGTCGTAAGCCTCTTTTGTATTGAAATTCCCCCGTTGGGGATCCGTTTACGAGTATCGAACCTCTATATGCAAAAAGAATCCCCATAACCCAATTCCTCCACTTCGATGGAAAGCCCATATGTGTTAATATGGAGATTAAAAACTTCCAGTTAAGTGTATCATACACCTTTTCGATGTCAGCTTTAAACATGAAAATGCTTTTCTTTGTCTTTTTCGCCCACCCCACTACTTCGTTTTTAACTAGTGGACCATCAATAATGTTTCTATCTGACACAAATGCGGATTGTACATTCGATACGACACATTTTATTACCCCTTTAATTTTGTTTGCTAGTAACTTAGAAATCATTTTATTTACCACACCTATCAACGAAATAGGTCTAAGATCGGAAAGCATCATGGGATCTGTTACCTTTGGGATGAGGGCAATGAAGGAGGCACTGCATGTATGGTGGAGAGACCCGTGAGTGTGGAACTGTGTCATAACTTCCATTACCACCTCATTTAATTCCTCCCAGTACGTCTTAATGAGCTTGAAAGTGATACCATCCGGACCCGGTGCTTTAGAAATACCACAATCCCAAACTGCTGAACGCACTTCTTCATACGAGAACGGTACAACTAGACCTTCAGCTTGGCTTTGAGTTAACTTTAGGAACCCCTCCAATCTGAAGCGAGGTCTCGATATTACTAGTTCATTAAACTTATCTTTAAAAGCTTTCTGGAAATGACTTTTTATATCCACAGGATCTGAAACCCATTATCCATCAATCCATAGGCCATTGACCCTGTTTCTTGATATGTGATTATTCACTACCGCATGAAAATAACTTGTACTTTCGTCACCTAATCCAACCCATCTCACCCTCGCTTTTTGTTGTAAATCCAGAAGTTGTGCCTGGTGCCATTCTCTTAGAGTCGCCTTACACTCTTGCCAAGTACTAATCTCCTCCTCCGTAAGCCTCCTATTTTCAGCTAAGTCATCTAGGATTATCAGTTTGTTTCGTGCCACTTTAAACTGTTTCCCATCTTCCTCTTTTTTATTTTTGCGCCATAACTTTAATTCATCTCTAATCGTTTTCAGTTTGATTGCCATTACTTAATCTTTGAAGGAGGATTCACACGTTTTTGCAATATCTTTTTTGACTGCCTCCTCGAAACTCGGCTTCCCGAACCAACTATTGAACAATCTGAAAGGGGACGGTCCAAAGTTGTTATTTACCGTGATGAGAATGAGCAGACTATGGTCAGATATATCTCGGTTTAAGGCCAGTAACATTGCAATGGGCCATTTTGACATGAATTCTGTAGGAATCCGTTCGTGCAAAAATAATTAAAATACTTTATTAACTTGTAATACAGGAACAATTAGAATGAAAAAAAAAATACAGTACAATTACAACTGAAAAAGGAAAAACAAGAACTGAAACACGAACAGAAAAAATTGTTCTTGGCTGAGGATCGTGTTAGACACGGGTCCCTTAAAACAAATTTCGTGTCTCCCAGGAGAACACGTTTGTTTCCAGGATACAACAGCCGCAGTTGCACTGCCGGTCTTGACTCCAACCCGAAGGTGTACCTGATGCTTGAAGAAGATGAATAATTCTGTAGAGAGGAAGATTGTATTACTGTGTTTATACTAGCTGGACTTGAAGAAACTGAAAAACGAATTTAATGGGAGAATTAAACTGCATTAAACGTCTTCAATGCACTTTAATTTGTCATTAAATTCTCAGTCAAACGCATTAACTACGTCAATTTCGAATGCTGAAACGTAACTGCACTGTATTAACTGCTGCTGGAAGCTTCTGCGCGCACGCAAGACACACTGGTGCGCGCGCGTAGGTCTGCACCCTCATGTGCGGTGCGTCCTTTTGGCTCACTGCCATGCGCGCGTGCGCCACATCACCTGTGAACCTATACAAGCACGCCACACAGTCACGCCGTATTGGCTCACTTTGCTGCGCTGCGCACGTCACATCAGGCCCCATGCTCCATGCGCAATCGCGCGCCTCCATGCCATGTGTACTCGCGCGCGTATGCACATGACTGCCACGTCATGCGCCACATCACCAACCACTTGGTCCTTGCAACCCTTGTGTTCCACCATGCGCACGCGGTAAAAAATACAAAGGCGGCTCTCAAGCGATGATGCGAAGTGCAAAGTGCGCCATCAAAGCGCCACATTGCGCCTCATCGCCCAAGCCACGCGCGCGCGTGTGCGAGTTCGAGTTAGGGTGCCCCGCACCCTTCGCGAGTACACTAGTGAGTGCTTCCATGAAACAATAAAGATGGAGAGTTCCCACTTAAATACCCCTTTAACTTTCATCTCTCATCCGATGTGGGACAAGGTGCCACTTTCCCACTTTTTTCGGCATTCAAGTTTCAAACACCAAACTTTGAGCATCAATATCTCATTCATCTTAGCTCCGTTTTGGACGTGGTTTAGTTCGTTGCGAAGCTCTTCCAACATAGAACACAGACCCAAAAATAAATATATAAAACCCGCTCATTTTATTATATTTATTTCTAGTCCAAAATAGAAAAAAATCATTTTCCTATATTTGTGAAAAGTCTTATTTTCACATATTTCCAACAATCCCCCACATGAATAGAAATCGATCTATCAAGTTTCAACGATACATGTTCAACAGTTGAGTATTGCAAGATAGGTAGGTGTAACCTTTGAACCTACTTTTGTGAAGCATACTTAGCCTCCTAGGGTCTTGTAGACGAGGTGTCTTTGAACAATCCCCCATTTATGTAGGCGACAATATACATTCACACAATACTCTCCCTAGTCGAGTCAAGTCCTCATGGTTGTGTCCGTTTATGGTCATGGAACACGTTCCTGGTTCTGCGAGAGCTCTAGGATTTGCGCCTCCCCACAAATCCATTTGAAGCGACCCCACTTCCCTCTAACATAGGTGATTCCTCTGAATCATTAAAAACATCATGGTTAATTTGGATTTCCTCAAAATCCTTTAACCTCAACATGTTTAACCTTTCCTTCATGTCACTGATTGGAATGGACTAGGAAGTATACAACTCCCTTTATTGATTTTGGGGCACCCCCCACAGTGACTCCCTTTGGGTTTTTGATTAAGTTTGCCTATTGAACCTAGATCTTGGGATCTCCAGTCAACTAGGTTAGGTTTCCCTCATATTCCCTTCGTCTATGGGCTTTAGTCCCATTCCTCTTGCCAACCTATACACCTTATCTGTGCTTAAGCCTTTTGTTAACGGGTCCGCAATGTTCTCCTTTGACCTCACATAGTCAACTGAGATAACACCCGTTGAGATAAGTTGTCGTACCGTGTTGTGTCTACGGCGAATGTGCCTTGATCTACCATTGTACATTGCGCTTTGTGCTCTAACAAGCACGGGTTGATTGTCACAATGTATGCAGATCGCCGTCAACGGCTTTGGCCATCTTGGAATATCTTCCACAAATTGACGTAGCCACTCCGCCTCTTCCCCGCTTTTATCTAAAGCGACGAATTCGGATTCCATCGGGGATCTAGCTATAACCGTTTGATTGGACGACTTCCAAGCTATAGCTGGGGCCAGCAAGTTTAAACACGTAACCACTTGTGGATCTGTGATCCTTTATATCCGATATCCAATTCACGTTAGTGTATCCTTCGATCACTGCTGGATGACGGGTATAATGCAATCCATAGTCTCTTGTGTATCTTTTGTATCTAAGTACCCTCGTGATAGCTTTCCAATGATCCTCGCTCGGATTACTGGTGTATCTACTTAGCCTGCTCACAGCATATGCTAAGTCGGGTCTAGTACATGTCATTAGATACATGAGACTACCAATGATCCTTGAGTACTCTAACTGAGAAACACTCTCGCCTCTATTCTTCCTTAGGCATTGGGTATTATCAATTGGAGTGCGAGCTATACTCGTATCGTCTGAATTGAATTTCCCAAGGATCTTGTCCACATAGTGAGATTGACTTAACACAAGACCATTTTGGGTTCTAGTGATTTTTACTCCAAGAATCACATCCGCGATACCCATGTCTTTCATGTCAAACCTCGATTTCAACATGTCTTTTGTTGAGTTGATCATGTTATCATCACTTCCAATGATAAGCATATCATCTACATAAAGACATAAGATCACATAACCTCTTGGTGTGTCTTTATAATAAACACACTTGTCGCACTCATTTATTTTGAAACCATTGTCAATCATGACATGATCAAACTTTTGGTGCCATTGTTTTGGAGTTTGCTTCAAGCCATACAAAGACTTGACCAACTTACATACTTTACCCTCGTTTCCTGGGGCGGAAAAACCCTCAGGTTGTTCCATGTAAATTTCTTTTTCTAAATCGCCATTTAGAAATGCGGTCTTTACATCCATTTGGTGAACTTCCAAATTTCTTAGAGCGGCAATTGCAAGAACCAATCTTATAGAGGTTATTCACGTTACTGGCGAGTAAGTATCAAAATAATCTAGACCTTCCTTTTGTCTAAATCCTTTGATTACTAACCTTGCCTTGTATTTATCAATACTTCCATCGGCTTTCATCTTCCTTTTGAATATCCAACAATATCCAAGTGGTTTACAACCAGGTAGAATATCTACTAACTCCCAAGTATGATTTTGCAATATAGAATCAATTTCATTCTTAATTGCTTCTTGCCATTGAGGTCCTTCTGTGGAGGTAACCGCCTCGCGGTAGGTATTGGGCTCACCCTCAACCATGTAGCTCATGAAGTCTGGACCAAAGGATTTTTTAAACCCTTTGTCGTTTACTTCGTCTAAGCTCACCCTCCTCGACCTCGTGTCGTTCATGTCTTTCATCTAACCGCGTAGATGAACTTGGTCCTACTTCATCTAACCATGTAGATGAACTTGGACCTGCTTCATCAACCGCTCTTGATGAAGGCGCATGTGTTTGTCCTAACAAAGGAAACACATTCTCAAAATATGAGACGGTGTTAGAATTTGCCTCTATGATAGTGTGTTTGTGTACATCGGGATTCTTGGACTCATGTACAAGAAAACGATGTGCACTACTTTGATGTGCATATCCTATGAAAATGCAATCAATCGTTTTGGGTCCTATCCTAAGAGCCTTAGGAGGTGGTACAATCACCTTGGCTAGGCACCCCCACACTTTCAAGTATTTGTACGAAGGCTTCCTTTTTCTCCATAACTCATATGGAGTTTCGTCCCTATTTTTCAAAGGTATCTTGTTCAAAAGATAGTTTGCTGAGAGAATCGCGTCCCCCCACATTTCTCGGTTCACTCCCGAGCTTATCAACATGGCGTTCATCATTTCTTTCAATGTGCGGTTCTTTCGTTCCGCAACGCCATTTGATTGTGGAGAATACGGAGGTGTACAATCATGTACAATGCCACTTTTTGCGCATAAATCCGCAAAAGGTGCAACATATTCACCTCCTCGATCGCTTCTCAAAGCTTTTATCTACTTTTTAAGTTGATTTTCAACTTCATTTTTGTACAAGATAAACTTTTCTATTGCTTCGTCTTTACTCTTAAGTAAATACACATAGCAATATTTCGTACAATCATCAATAAACGTGATGAAGTACTTAATTCCTCCACGCGTGGGAATCGCTTTTAAATCACACACATCGGTATAAATTAAATCAAGGGGTTTGGTTATTCGTTCAATCGATTTAAACGATGATCTCCTAAGTTTGGGTTCAACACATGTCTCGCATTTGTGATTGGACTCGATATGGAATGTTGGTAGCAAGTATAATTTAATTAAACGTCGTAATGAATTAAAATTTACATGCCCTAGTCTACCATGCCAAACATTAAAAGACTCAATCATGTAAGTAGAAGTAGAAATTTCATTCAAACTTTTATTTTGGTTTACAACCATTACATTCATTTTAAACATACCATTAAGGGCATAGCCCTTTCCAACAAACATTCCACGTCTAGACAAGACAAAATTGTCCGATTCAAACACTAGATGAAATCCATACTTGTTGAGCATCCATCCCGACACGAGATTCTTCCGTATCTCTGGCACATAAAGCGCATTTGTCAAGGTAAGCTCCTTGCCCGAAGTCATCTTCAAAACGACCATGCCTTCCCCATTGATGCTTGCGGTAGCTTTATTCCCCATATAAAGCTTTTCTTCACCTGACGCTTCTTTGAATGTATGGAAAAGAGCCTTGTCTCCACAAACATGACGGGTTGCACCCGTGTCAACGAACCATCCTTTTGGGTTTTCACCCATCGCGTTGACTTCTTCAATCATAGCCGCGTCCTCAATTATCATTGCAATGAGAGGCATACCATCCTCATCAACCATGTGCGCACGCTCACGCTTAGGTTTCTTGCATTGATTAGCACGGTGCCCCGTCTGGTTACAATTGTAACAAGTACCTTGGAAAGGTGCAGGCTTCTTTTTCACAGCCCCCTTTTTCGGTCCAAGGTTGTTAACCTTTGCTTTCCCTTTGTTGTCCTTTTTACCCTTGCCTTTCTTGCCCTTTGAGGACTCCCCAACTTCCACCATGTTTGCTTTAGCCGAAGCTTGCAAAATGGTGCCTTTTTAGGCCACCCTGTTGCAGTCTTCTATATGAAGACGAACAACAAGTTCCTCCACCGACATTTCCTTTCGCTTGTGTTTAAGATAATTCTTAAAATCCACCCAAGCAGGAGGTAATTTCTCGATCATGGCTGCCACTTGAAATGTCTCGCTGAGTACCATACCCTCAGCGTGGATGTGATGAAGTATAATATGTAACTCTTGGACTTGGTTCATAACAGACTTGGTTCATAACAGTCTTGTTAATCATCAATAAACGTGATGAAGTACTTAATTCCTCCACGCGTGGGAATCGCTTTTAAATCACACACATCGGTATAAATTAAATCAAGGGGTTTGGTTATTCGTTCAATCGATTTAAACGATGATCTCCTAAGTTTGGGTTCAACACATGTCTCGCATTTGTGATTGGACTCGATATGGAATGTTGGTAGCAAGTATAATTTAATTAAACGTCGTAATGAATTAAAATTTACATGCCCTAGTCTACCATGCCAAACATTAGAAGACTCAATCATGTAAGTAGAAGTAGAAATTTCATTCAAACTTTTATTTTGGTTTACAACCATTACATTCATTTTAAACATACCATTAAGGGCATAGCCCTTTCCAACAAACATTCCACGTCTAGACAAGACAAAATTGTCCGATTCAAACACTAGATGAAATCCATACTTGTTGAGCATCCATCCCGACACGAGATTCTTCCGTATCTCTGGGACATAAAGCGCATTTGTCAAGGTAAGCTCCTTGCCCGAAGTCATCTTCAAAACGACCATGCCTTCCCCATTGATGCTTGCGGTAGCTTTATTCCCCATATAAAGCTTTTCTTCACCTGACGCTTCTTTGAATGTATGGAAAAGAGCCTTGTCTCCACAAACATGACGGGTTGCACCCGTGTCAACGAACCATCCTTTTGGGTTTTCACCCATCGCGTTGACTTCTTCAATCATAGCCGCGTCCTCAATTATCATTGCAATGAGAGGCATACCATCCTCATCAACCATGTGCGCACGCTCACGCTTAGGTTTCTTGCATTGATTAGCACGGTGCCCCGTCTGGTTACAATTGTAACAAGTACCTTGGAAAGGTGCAGGCTTCTTTTTCACAGCCCCCTTTTTCGGTCCAAGGTTGTTAACCTTTGCTTTCCCTTTGTTGTCCTTTTTACCCTTGCCTTTCTTGCCCTTTGAGGACTCCCCAACTTCCACCATGTTTGCTTTAGCCGAAGCTTGCAAAATGGTGCCTTTTTAGGCCACCCTGTTGCAGTCTTCTATATGAAGACGAACAACAAGTTCCTCCACCGACATTTCCTTTCGCTTGTGTTTAAGATAATTCTTAAAATCCACCCAAGCAGGAGGTAATTTCTCGATCATGGCTGCCACTTGAAATGTCTCGCTGAGTACCATACCCTCAGCGTGGATGTGATGAAGTATAATATGTAACTCTTGGACTTGGTTCATAACAGACTTGGTTCATAACAGTCTTGTTAATCATCAATAAACGTGATGAAGTACTTAATTCCTCCACGCGTGGGAATCGCTTTTAAATCACACACATCGGTATAAATTAAATCAAGGGGTTTGGTTATTCGTTCAATCGATTTAAACGATGATCTCCTAAGTTTGGGTTCAACACATGTCTCGCATTTGTGATTGGACTCGATATGGAATGTTGGTAGCAAGTATAATTTAATTAAACGTCGTAATGAATTAAAATTTACATGCCCTAGTCTACCATGCCAAACATTAGAAGACTCAATCATGTAAGTAGAAGTAGAAATTTCATTCAAACTTTTATTTTGGTTTACAACCATTACATTCATTTTAAACATACCATTAAGGGCATAGCCCTTTCCAACAAACATTCCACGTCTAGACAAGACAAAATTGTCCGATTCAAACACTAGATGAAATCCATACTTGTTGAGCATCCATCCCGACACGAGATTCTTCCGTATCTCTGGGACATAAAGCGCATTTGTCAAGGTAAGCTCCTTGCCCGAAGTCATCTTCAAAACGACCATGCCTTCCCCATTGATGCTTGCGGTAGCTTTATTCCCCATATAAAGCTTTTCTTCACCTGACGCTTCTTTGAATGTATGGAAAAGAGCCTTGTCTCCACAAACATGACGGGTTGCACCCGTGTCAACGAACCATCCTTTTGGGTTTTCACCCATCGCGTTGACTTCTTCAATCATAGCCGCGTCCTCAATTATCATTGCAATGAGAGGCATACCATCCTCATCAACCATGTGCGCACGCTCACGCTTAGGTTTCTTGCATTGATTAGCACGGTTCCCCGTCTGGTTACAATTGTAACAAGTACCTTGGAAAGGTGCAGGCTTCTTTTTCACAGCCCCCTTTTTCGGTCCAAGGTTGTTAACCTTTGCTTTCCCTTTGTTGTCCTTTTTACCCTTGCCTTTCTTGCCCTTTGAGGACTCCCCAACTTCCACCATGTTTGCTTTAGCCGAAGCTTGCAAAATGGTGCCTTTTTAGGCCACCCTGTTGCAGTCTTCTATATGAAGACGAACAACAAGTTCCTCCACCGACATTTCCTTTCGCTTGTGTTTAAGATAATTCTTAAAATCCACCCAAGCAGGAGGTAATTTCTCGATCATGGCTGCCACTTGAAATGTCTCGCTGAGTACCATACCCTCAGCGTGGATGTGATGAAGTATAATATGTAACTCTTGGACTTGGTTCATAACAGTCTTGTTATCAACCATTTTGTAGTCCAAGAAATGGGCTACCATAAATTTCTTTGTGCCAGCATCCTCCGTTTTGTACTTCTTGTCCAAGGCATCCCATAATTCTTTGGAAGTCTTGACGTTGTAGTACACATTATACAAAGCATCCGAGAGACCATTAAGAATATAGCCTCGATATATAAAGTCCGAGTGCTTCCAAGCCTCTATCGCGCTCAGAGTCTGAGCATCGGTCTCCCCTTCCGCAGGTTGGGGAACGGTCTCATTCAAGAACCTCGCAAGGTTCATGGTGGTCAGATAGAAAAACATTTTATGTTGCCACCTTTTGAAGTGGAGACCCAAGAACTTCTCGAGTCGTTCAGCATGATTTGCCACTGTGGACGCTCCCACAGTGTTGGCAGAGGTACCGACAACAACGTTGGTATTTCTCGTGTTCACATTTTCAGTCGACATTCTGAAAAAGTTTCAAGAAAACAAGTTAAATTCTGTTTTCAAAATAATAAAGACGCTACTTTATTATTATTTGGAGTTCAAAAAACCAGCCTTGTAGCTTCTAAGTACAACTTTGAAGACTACGACAGGAGATTTTTAGGACTTAGGTACAGAAAGGAGTAGAAGCAGAGTTCTGTTTTGACAAAGGCGCAACTTTGAGTCAAAACAGAGAAAAAACCTTTTTAAAACACAACCTGCTGTGAAAAAAAATTTAATCACAGCAGAATTTTTTGTGATTTACACGAACGGTGTTTTAAAAATTTGTTTTAAGACTGTAGGAATTCGTTCGTGCAAAAATAAATAAAATACTTTATTAACTTGTAATACAGAAACAATCAGAATGAAAAAAAAAATACAGTACAATTACAACTGAAAAAGGAAAAACAAGAACAGAAAAAACGGTTCTTGGCTGAGGATCGTGTTAGACACGGGTCCCATAAAACAAATTTCGTGTCAACCGGGAGAACACGTTTGTTTCCAGGATACAACAGCCGCATGCAGTTGCACTGCCAGTCTTGACTCCAACCCGAAAGTGTACCTGAAGCTTGAAGAAGATGAGTAATTCTGTAGAGAGGAAGATTGTATTACTGTGATTTTTTTTGGTATCTCCTTCAACAGGGGTACCACCCTATTTATACAAGCTGGACTTGAAGAAACTGAAAAACTAATTTAATGGAGAATTAAATTGCATTAAACGTCTTCAATGCACTTTAATTCGTCATTAAATTCTCAGTCAAACACATTAACTACGTCAGTTTCGAATGCTGAAACCTGCACTGCATTAACTGCTGCTAGAAGCTTCTACGCGCGCGCAAGACACACTGGTGCGCATGCATAGGTCTGAACGCTCATGCGCAGTGCGTCCTTTTGGCTCACTGCCATGCGCGCGTGCGCCACGTCACCTGTGAACCTATACAAGCACGCCACACAGTCGCGCCGTATAGGCTCACTTTGGTGCGCCGCGCACGTCACATCAGGCCCCATATTCCATGCGCAACCGCGCGCCTCCATGCCATGTGTACTCGCGCGTGTATGCGCATGACTACCACGTCATGCGCCACATCACCAACCACTTCGTCCTTGCAACCCTTGTGTTCCACCACGCGCACGCGGTCAAAAATACAAAGGCGGCTCTTAAGCGGCGATGCGAGCGTGCGAAGTGAAAAGTGTGCCATCAAAGCGCCACATTGCGCCTCATTGCCCACGCCACGCGCGCGCGTGTGTGAGTGCGAGTTAGGGTGCTCCGCACCCTTCGCGAGTACACTAGTGAGTGCTTCCATGAAACAATAAGGATGGAGAGTTCCCACTTCAATACCCCTTTAAGTTTCATCTCTTATCTGATTTGGGACAAGGTGCCACTTTCCCACTTTTTTTAAAATTCAAGTTTCAAACACCAAACTTTGAGCATCGATATCTCATTCATCTTAGCTTCGATTTGGACGTGGTTTAGTTCGTTGCGAAGCTCTTCCAACATAGAACACAAACCCACAAATAAATATATAAAGCCCGCTCATTTTATTATATTTATTTCTAGTCCAAAATAGGAAAAAAATCATTTTCCTATATTTGTGAAAAGTCATATTTTCACATATTTCCAACAAATTCATCACACACTAGTACACGATCAATCTTACTTAGGTTCGTACCATCGCCAGACATGAACGTAAATTTCTTTCCTCCCATATTATATTCTTGAAACCCACCATTGTTTATGAAGTTATTGAAGCATATTGCACCATTTACGTCAAAATGTGAGTTGTATCGATCTTTCGGTATTCGTACCTCATTAAAATTTCCTAGTATTATCCAATGTCCATTGATGCTGTTTCTCGCTGCTAATAACTCGTCCCATAGCCGTCTTTTATTTGCTTGAATCATTGACCCATAGACATTCACAATAACTATCTCCTCTTCATAACCCATAACTTGCCCTTTTATTAGCAGAAAGTTTTGATTTTTAATTTCAAGGCTCTTTTTGAACACACCTTTATTCCAGATTGATAATAGGCGTCCTGATCTTCCTTCTGCATCCACTTTCAAATACATGAACTCTAAGTTAGTCCAGAATCTTCTGATTATATTGACTGGTATATCCCTAAATCGTGTTTCCTGTATTGCAAGAAAAGTCATATTATATTTTGTTATTAGTTCTCTGGTCCTTACGCCCTTGCCCGCCCCCCGGCTCCTTTTATGTCTAGGGATCCATAATTCATGGTAACCCAACTTCCACTTGATCTTCGGCTATTACGTCCCTGAAAATCGTCTCTTTTCGTGATAGAACAACTCCCAATTCCAGTCCTACCTTCTCCGTCTCATTGATTTCCTTATGAAGCTCTGTAGCATCAAAATTCTTTTCAAGCACCTGTGTTTCTGGAACGACCTCTTCTAATTCCTCCGAACATAAATCCTCCACCCAGTCAGATTCATATTATTCATCAATCCCAATTCCTAGTTGATTGAAATTGTTAATATCTTCTTCAGAGATTCTTATTTTAGCCCTATTTCTCCTTTTATTGACTTTGTCTTTCCTGCCTAGAGCGCTCTTCTTGGGTCGCAGTCTAGATTCATCTGATAATTCAACATTCAGATCAGGAATTTTTCTTTTAGCAATGGTGTGATTGGGCTTTAAGCTTCATATACGAGTTTTCACTAGGCTTGATCTTTTCCTTTTATTTTGGGCTTTCCTTGCCGGCCCAACATAAGTATCTTTGTTCAGCCCACTTAGTCCGAATAATGGTATGTCATGGGTCCTACCACCTCCTGGGTCCTTTAAAATCGGCTGATTCTCTTGACCTCCTTTTTTACCAGGTGTCTTTATGTTTACTGCCTGGTTATCCTCCTGTCCAATAAATGTCTCCTTATTTAATACATTGTCTCTCACTTCATTAAATGCCGGCTGTTCCTATACCTCGTTCACATCATTCGATGCATCCCCCCGTCTCTTGGATTACCTTCCCCGTCCACGTTCATCGGAGTTTCATTTTCTGGCTTTGATTCCTCATTTTTCAACGATTGTTGATCATTTCAGGACCTTGGTTTCTCCTGTTCGTCCGTTGTCCTATCCTCTGCTTGATTGCCATCCATCTTAGTTGGGAACTCCGGTGTCGTTTGGCTTAGCTTCGTTTTGTCCGGTATGAGCGTTGGTTGCCACAGGTAAGCTGTCTCTGACACCCAGACCTCAAACATCATCCTTTTCCAACAAATTTTTATCTTTTCATTTATAAATGAACCATCATTCACAATTACTCCGACCACATCGAATTTAAGGTTAAGTCCCTATCATCAGCCCCTGACTGTTCTATAATCTTTCAGAACCTTTCCGCGATACATTTAAAGATGCCTTCACCCCACATCTAAATCGGAACCCCCCTGATTACCAGCCATGCCACTCTTTGGAATGAGATGTGATCTCCATTCCACTGTTGGATGTTTTCCAGCCATTGTTTCCATTCATTTACATCTTTATTAAGCAGACCCATCATACTCTTTTTTTTCTTGAAAGTAATTAAAACTTTCAGTCCTCCCACATACCTAATTTCCGTATCTAATAGTCCGAGTTCTTTCTTCATCATCCTCACCTTTCGGAGGTGGCTGATTGCTTTTGAGTTCCCCTAAGATTGCATTTTCTTTCCATTGTTGGTACGCTTTCGATTCGTGTGCAACGTTTAACGCATTCTCTTCTGGTTGTTGTGGTTTTCCCCCTTGCTATGTCAGCCCATGTCAACTTGTTTCCGTAGTACATCGGCCTATGGGATTCCTGTTGTGTACTGAAGCTTGTTTTCCTTGGTCCTTGTTATGGTTTTTTCTTTATATTCACAAATTTCGCCACGTTTGCCCTAATCTTCCAGCTGGAGAAGCACAATTGATTCAACGCCTTGACCATTTTTGTGTCGTCTTTAACCTTAGCAAATCTTAGGAAAACAAAACGCATACCACGTTTATCGAGCTTTTTGGAAATATAAGCATTGACGAGGTGCCCATAGCTCCTGCATTCCATCCAAAGCTCTCAATTGGATAGCCTTGGATGTATGTTGGATATGTAAAATGTTGTTGCGTGTTCAGCTTTCAGTTCCTCTATGTTACCGTCACCTGGTTGGTTCTCGTTTTGGTACCCGGAACCTTCGCCGGAGTGTTGTCCTGGCTTTTCGTATATTTCTCCCTCCTCTCTCTCCACATCACGGATCTTTAAGAGGTTAATAGGATTCGAATCAATCTAGCTAAACTATTAAAGATAGCCGCGATCGATATCAGACCTACTATGCAGTCAAGAAAACCGGATATAATCTAAGAAACTCGCCAAAAGTTGAAATCAAATGCAGCCTAAACCGACATGGCCCAAATCCGCTAACAATGCTCGTAACGCACAGCGTGGAAGAGAAACCACGGTACAATCACAGGATTGTTACACAGAAACGGGAACAACTCGATTAGGAAGACAGTGAAGAAGGCGACTGTTCATCTTCTTAAGAGCTTTTGGTAACAGAGCGTTACATTAACAGAAGAGTAATCACCTTCCATAACCATCCATAAACAAAACAATTGAATTTATTTAGTGCTAATCAGTTTAGTTTATTATACTAGTATTCATATTAGAGTGGGATTAGTTTCATATTTAATGTAAACTAGCATTAAGCCCTCCCGCGTTGTGGTGAGGGCGTAAAACTGTGGCAAGTAGCACCAATGTTATACCACTGTCAAAGACAAGCAACACCGTTCAACTCGTAAAACCAAAATAAATGAAAAGGAAAAAAATAACATCGAACAAAAAACAAATGCAAAATCATTGAACCACGCACGTCCGTTGTGACGTGTTAATGCGAAGAAATTTGAACTAAACATAAAACATAGAAAACAATAACTAAGTCAATCTAGGACCCACGTGTTATGACGAACCTGTCAAACAGGGATAACAAACGCGCTGAGACGACCTTGTTAAACTCGAAAAAATAGATGAAAAAACGTTGAAGCCCACGCGTATGTTGCGACGTGTTAACCCACAATATTTAAAATGAAACGTAAAATGAAAAACTTGCTTTAGAAGAAAAGTTCAAGGGAACAAAGTTGAAAATAAAAAAATGTTAAGGTTAAATTGTAAAAGATTAAAAGAGATGGATTAAAAGTAAAAAAAAACAAAAGTATTAAAAGGCAAAAGATGAAAACCTTTGGTTATTAAGTGAAAAATCAAAAAAAAAAAAAAAAAATTAAAAAAAAAAAAATTGAAAAACTCCCCGTCCTTGAGGAACAACTCTATAAATGTACGCTATGTAATTTATTTAGTTGTGTTGACTTTTGCTAATAAGAAAGGTTGTGACGGGTGTCTTCAAAATCCGAGGATTGTGTTTTCTTTGTTCCGATTATTTCTAACAAATGCTATTTTTTTTCAGTTGGATCTCAAATAGATATAGGAAGTTTTTTCTTCAATTCATTCATGACATGTATCCTAACCACTTCTTGTAGATATTAATTAATTCCTTGTAATATGTTTCCTTTTTTCACGTACTACTAGTCCTTTGCTAATGTTCATTCTTTATAAGATTTACGTTGTATAAGCCATGAAATGTATACCTATTTTAGGTCTTTATATAGGTCCACCCGGAGGATCGAGTCAACCTCTATTCCTGTTTTCCGACGAACCCGAGAGTGCGGAATCCAAACCGGTAAGTTAAACCAAGTTCGAACACGTAAACGACAAACACGAGACTCAACGATTAACACTCAATGTATTAATGCTATGAAACGGTTACACAATAATGTTTACAAAATATTCTTATAAACTCTCAGTATGTGTGTGTTTACAGTGTGTTCTCTCAATGAAATCTATTCAGACTTCTACACCCTGTTTGCCTTTTGTTTGCAGTTTAAATAACATACAGTTTGCCTTCTGTTTGCAGTTTAAATAACATACAGGTCGACGAAAACCTGTTGTCGACGAAATCTGCTCGGCGAACTTCCAATGTCTTCGACGAAATCCAACAACTTCGACGAAATCCATTGATTTCGTCACATGAGGTGTCTTCCACATGTGATTTCGTCACATGTGAGATTATTGTCAACATCCATTTCGCCACTTTCACACATGACGAAGTCTAAGACTTCGACACATGGAGACTTCGCCATATTGAGACTTCGTCATATATAAAATGAATCTTCGTCATGCGCATGATGTTCTAAATAGAAAATGAATTCATTAAAAATGAATTCACGTTCAATATGTTGCAAGGAATGATCACATGACATCATCATGACTTCAAGATGGTGATGTCATCGTGATGTGGCGTCGGGAACGTTCGCGGCTACTCGTGCTTCGCGTGTCAAACTCTGGGGCGCACGATGGAGGAATGTCGCGACGTCAGACTTGAGTCGAACCTAACCGAGTCGAACCGAACCGAATCGAACCGAGTCGAGTCGCGTCCACATAAAGTGTACCAACAAACTCCCCCTTGGACGCTACTCGTGATGGTTCGTCTTCCATGTCTTTCATATTGGAGGATCTTGAAAAGTCTTCACGCGTCGTAAGTAGAAAGTGTATCAACAAACTCCATTTTCATTTAGGAAGTGTGTTAACAAACCCCCCCTTAAGATAAGCTATCATTTGAGTTATGCTCCTGAATCAGTTGATCTTCAATTCTTTTAGATCCGTGTGGCATTGATGATAGGCCAGTGGCAATTCGATCATCTTTATCTTTTGAGTGCCTTCACGTCGTGTCTTCATTCCGAAGCTTATCATCGAACATGTTCTCCTTGCCTTTAGCATCTGCACATGCAAGAAAGCTAAACGCGTAATGAGAACAACTGCTTGGGATATAGTTAACATTAAACAAATGACACACATGTGACCATATTTCTATCAACTACCGTCCGACAATTTGTTTGAAAAGTTAATAGATTTTTCAATTTTGATTATTAACTTTCAAAACTTGCAAACTCTGACCGTTTATGAAGATTCAGTCGTTTTGATTTTCATCAGATTCCAGGCAACGAAGACTTGAGTTCCAACATCGGTTAATCAAAACTAATACAGAAATAATTTTTTTTTACTTTTATAAAGTTTATATAAAAACACACCTAAAATCTTTTTGGAATTTTGAATATTTCAAACTTAAAGACTGAAAGCAGTAAATAAATATATACAGAGATGCAGAAACTAAGAAAAGTGAATATACACAAACATTCTTTTTGCGAGTTTCGAGGGTAAGAGAATCATATCAGTGTACGGTCATGCCAAAACACTCTTGTTGTTCTTTTTGTTAACATTTAGATAAACATCCTATAACGATTATCGGTATTATTATCCACATAAGCTCAACTTATCAGATGTAATATTGGCGAGGATATACGATTAGTGTATGATTTATACTTACCGACCGGTGTTCATCCACACCCGACACATTCCCGTATCAAGGTATGCACGAGAGTTCATCTTACTGGTGAGTATACCATTTATCATCTGCTTGACCGTATAAAAAGATGTGAGATACTCACTTATTTTGATTGAAAACAAGTCATATGTGATAGAATCACTTATTGATGAGGAACTTGATTTTCAGATGCATGAAGGGCACAGGAGCAAGTCTGTGAACATGTCAGTACAAACGTACAACAAAGAGACGAACTTGACTCCCGGATAAATGTGATATATTATCACTTATTTTGTGGGGCATATGATTGTTGATCACTTATTGAGGTCGTATGCAGCATGTACACGTATGTATGGTGTAAGAACCCTCAGTAAAACCGACACCCTCATAATATTGTTGATATCTTATTATATGTTAAAATGTTCCAATATGTCTTATATTACACCCCGTATGTGAAAACCGAGCCCGATATGTGTTATAGTTTATAAAATAAATTAAAAATCTGAAAATGTAAGTTGAGGCGGGCCGCGTAGGACCTCACCTCAAGCTCACGCGGGCCGTATGAGAGCATTGACCGGACTCCGCTGAATTCTTTAGTTCAAGCGGGCCGCGTAAGCTTAAGCTTACATTAACGTGGGCCGCGCGGACTCATAAAACGCGGATACATCCGGTGCTGACACGTGTCGACATCGTGTCAAGCCTAGTGGTGATCCGGACGAGCTATAGGTTGACCGCATGTTGACGCGGGCCGCGTAAGGCTTAGCCTTACCTTACGCGGGCCGCCTGGAAGTCTGATATCACAACTATAAATAGCAGGCATCAGTTTTCGATTTCCGTCGCTCATTCACACTTCTCAATCTCGAATTCTGAAAGTATTAAGCATTATAGTCGGGTACTATACCCCTAATTACCGAGGTTCTGCTCCGTTGTAAGTATTATAACCCCAGTTTCATAATAGTTACGTGTAACGCCCCAAAACCCGAATGTTTATATATTCACCATATGTTCCTGTATGTTATAATATGAAACAAATAACTAGGCTAATTAACCTAGTTAAGTGTAGGGTAAAAACTATTAAAGGTTTAAAAGTTTGTGCCAATTATATTTAAAAGGGTGAACACGAGGGGCTAAATCGTAACATGGAAACTTATGTTTTATAAAACAACAATTTAACACACAACACACATTAAGTGTGTGTGTGTGTGTGTGTCGAACGTTCAGGAGAAGAACAAGGGGTTCAAACCCTAGTTCTTCAAGAAGCTTCAAGTTGGATGATGAATTAAAGCTCAAACTCAGAACCGAACACGAATTTGTGATCACCTACACTAGGGGATCATAAGGTATGTCTTAGATTCTAGATTGGTGATTACCCACGAAGTGGGTTATGTTGTAAATCATGAAATTGTATGAAATTAAGCATGTAGAGGTGTTAGAAACACCAAATAGAACTTGTGTTATAAATAATTTCAAGTAATTGGGTGATTTAGAATGAAACCCATTGCATGAGTGTGAAGAAGATGATCATGATGAACTTGTAGATGTTATAGTGTGATTTTTGATGTATAAGGTGTTGTATGATAGGCTAGGATAGATAAACTTGATGTGGAATTTATGATTATGAGATTTTGCTTGAATGTAATGGTTCATAAGATGAAATAAGGAAGAACATGCTTTAAGCACTTGTACATTATGCTTAGAAAGTGTTATGCACACCAAGTGTTTGATGAAATGCTTAGGAGAAAATGATAAGTGAGATTGTATGCTAATAATGAATGTGATGACATGTACGGATAGGAGTCATGTCAACATGGACACAAGCATGGAAGGGCAACGGGCCAAGGATAAACACGGAAGCTATGCTTGAACTCGGACGCATGAGGTAAGTGCACTCCGAACTTACCCTTTTGTTTGGTACAGTAATTATGATATATGGTATTTATTGAATGTAGTGTGAGAAGATATGAATCGAGGTTATTACTAAGTTAAGTTCAAGTACAGATGAGTTGGGAGTGGTTAAGAAAAGAGATTCGATTAAGTTTGGGGTAAGAAAGGGAACTTACATAATGAATTAGGCATAAAGATGAGTTATGGGTAAATCGAGAATATGTTTATACGAAGGGAAGTTAATGATACTAACCGTTTCTATTGAGAGTTAATGTAAAGTATAGGCATGTTAACAATGAAAGTGAAGGTTAGCTGCGCAATCCGATGCTAGTGAAGGAATGGATGCATGAAGGGGCTGGTATAAGAGAAAGCAGGATATGTTGACGCCTTACTATGCATGTGTTAAGATTTATTTTTATTATGTCACCTGTTGCTATTGATTTGATTGAATGTGGTGACTGCAGGCCGTACAGGGTTTTGGATGTTTCATCAAGAAGTGTACGCGGTTGAAGATCGAGTCAATACATGGATTGTACGGGGGTGTGTTTATTGTCACTTAATTTGATATAAGTATGTTAGTTTTTGATTTATTTATAAAAAGGGATTAATGTATTTATTTGAAAGAAAGATTATTATGAAAGAAATTTTAGGTATGTACTTTCCGCTGCGATAAATTGGGTTAAAACGTTTTAGGGCGTCACATTACGCTTCCCGATTGATTTAGGGTTCCGTAACAACTGTCGTGGTTCTGCCCGACGTAGTTGTTGGAATGCCGTCTCGGGGAGGGTATTATTAATATTTTCAAAGGGTTATGGTACTAACCAATGTACATTTGTATAAATTATAGATTATATCCAGGAAACCCTTATGAAAAGCCTAAGACAGCAATGTGAGTTTATCCTCTTTTTGTTAATGTTTTTGGAATGTTTTACAAAACCTTAAATGTTTACAATATGATTAAGCGGTGATTGAGTCTTTGTAGTTCTTCAATTACTGCCGGTATTATGGGGTTTTGTATACAAAATTTACTACGAGTAGTAGTAAGTCTGAATGACAGTGCATTACCATTGGACAACGAGTTACCCAATGGGTAATTTGACCATGGCCATAGATCCGGTCGAGTGGCAAATACTGAATGAGTAATTGTGTAGAAATAAACAATGTGATCGCTCTCAATATTGTCTTAATTGATAAAATGTTCTTGATTAAACTGGGATTCACTCACCAGTATTTCCGACTGACAAATGTTTTTAAAACGCGTTACAGGTAACATAATGTGAACAGCCAATTAGTGAAAAGCCAGCTGGAAAGCACTGAAGGCTTGGGAAAATGTGGCTATAAAAGTTACCAAATAAACGATGTTTTAAATTCAATAAAATAGGGTTTGTCTCTATAAATGTATTGTAATACGAAACTTGGGTTTTGCCCATGTTATTATTAATATAAAAGAAGGTGGTTTTACTCTGATAAACATTTCCTAACTACGGTCCTGATGAAAAATTCCGCTGCGAGATTAAACAAACTGATACCACCAAACTCTGTGCTCGCGTCCGCCCGTTCCCGGGAATCAGGGATCGGGGGTTGCGACAGAAGGTGGTATCAGAGCCTAGCCACTGGTCTAAGCCAAAGAAATGTTCTACTGACACTTAAATATTAAAATTTATGTTAGGAAATAAAATACGGAAATATGTGCGTAACTGTATTTTTTTGTTATGTGTTATTTGACTATTTGTTAGTTTTCAGTATGAGTGATCAAGAACCATCAGACGTGAATCGTCAGTTAGCTGATTCACCTAGGGGTGAAGGTACATCATCACAGCTTGCCCTTTTAGGGTATTCTGCTGATTAGGAGGAGGGAATATTTGCCTTTAGAGCTCAATCTGAAGAACCATTTCCTACTAAGAAACGAGGATGGTTCAGTAAAGAAGCTTTTGCTCGTATGAAGAGAATGCGAAAATTGCAACAGCAAAGGGCTTTAGCAGCCATTAAGTGAGAGACAGATGCCCATACTCAAGATATGCTAAATAGAAGCCTAGCTAATTTCCATATCTTAGCTACAACTGCTGCCGACCCGAGTCTGGAACAATTAGTAGCTCCACAACCACAAAATCCAGAACAACCCATGGAAATAGAAAATCCGGAAAACCAAGTAGAAATGCATGATTTTAACCCAGAAGAAATCCCTAGGGTGCCTGAACCAAACCCACTAGACCCGAATTACGACCCCTGGTGGGTCAATAATAGGGACTTTGTGCAACGTTACCCTATTCAAGACTATCCACCCATACAGAACACAGAAGCCTACCCAGGTATGGACCCTTTAGATCCCTATTACCAAGATGAATATATTAGGGAAATTTTAGAGGATCCTTACCGATTTCAGGAACTATCACCCCCATATCAGGAACATGTACCTCAGATTCCAAACCTAGTCCGAGAACCTGCACCCCCAATGAGTGCAGAAAACGTCCAAGAACTTAGGACTTTTGGGGAGGAAATTTTAGAAAGCAGTGAAAGGATGCGTCAGGTGGGAGAGCGTCTCGTATGGAAATACGATGAGCGCAATATGGATTTTTTGATGAATCCATATCCGTGAATGTTAGAATGGAGAAAGCGGTAGTAATAATAATATAATAAAATAAAATAAGATATGTGTGTACGGATGCATATTACTATTTTATTTCTGTTGGTATTGTAATCTTTATTTCTGTACTAGTGTGTAATAGACGCATAGTATATGAAAAAGAGTAAGTAGCAATGATCTACGTTTTTTGCTAGATTGAGTGTCATGTGAATTGTGATATTACTTATTATCTTGCGATATAAATATGGGATAAATGTTTAAAATTCAGATGGCCGATGAAGGAAATCAAGGAAATCTGAATAACGATAACCAAAGTAACATTAACGTGGTTAATGAGAATCCAAGCATCAATAACAATAACAATCAAGTGGATAATAGTGCTATCCAACACATAGTAGCACAAGGAATTATAGATGCAATGCCATTTATACTTCAAACTGTTAAAGATGCTGATAATAAAAGTAAACATAGCAGTAAGCGACCGATTGAACCAGAAAATAGCGTGAACAATGGACCTATACTTCAAATGCCTATTCCCAAAAGAAGAAGAACCGTGCCTAACGGTTGTTCTTATAAAGAATTCTGGTATTGTAAACCAATGGAATTCTCGGGCAACGAAGGGGCCATTGCAACCTTACGTTGGATAGAAAAGACTGAGGCAGTCTTAAGGATAAGCAAGTGTGCTGAAGAAGATAAAATACTGTTTGCTTCTAATTTGTTTAAGAATGCAGCAATAGAATGGTGGAACACTATCCTCAAGACAAGAGGAAGTGATCAAACCTATAATATGGAATGGGAAGAATTTAAGAACAAGGTAGAAAGGAAATTCTGCCCACCCAATGAGAAGGAACAAATAGCAAAAAAATTCCTAAATCTTAGGATGACTGGTGTGGATAGCAAAGGGTACACAAAGTTATTCTTCGAATATGCTAGAATAGTGCCAACTCTTGCTTCACCATAACCAATGTTAATATCTCGTTATATTTGGGGATTAATTGGGGAAATAAGACACGTAGTCAAGGCAGCTAGACCTCAAACCATAGAAGAAGTTGTAGAACTAGCCAATACCTTGACTAATGAATTAGTCCGTACCAGAGAAGAGGATCAAAGGAGGAACCTAACCCAGAAGTTGACCCAAGAATTTCATTCTGGAAATTCTAACCGTGGGAAAAATATAGGTTCTACCTCTGCACCCTACTGTAGGTATTGCAAAAGAAAGCATTCTGGAAGATGCTCCCTATATTGTAACTTTTGCAAACTATCGGGACACAAAGAAGAAAACTGCAGGAAGAAAGCTAACAGCAGGGTATGTTACAATTGCGGAGAACAAGGTTATATCAAGTTAAATTGTCTGAAATTAGCTCCAGCTCCAGACAACAAGAATACTAAAAATGCTAAAGCATTTGTTCTAACTGCAGAAGAAGCCAAGATGATTCCAGATGTCATAGCTGGTACGTTTTTAGTTAATGATGTCTTTGCTAAGGTATTACTTGACTCTGGTGAAAACCAAAGTTTTATAAATACATCGTTTTGCGAATTTCTAAATCAGTCATTAACTAAACTACCACTAGAATGCTTAGTAGAGACAGCTAATGGAGAAACCGTTAGGATTTCTGAAATCTTGCAGGGAGCAAGAATAGAAATTTCAAATCAGAAATTTATTGCAAATCTTTATCCCATGAATCTGGTAGGATTTGATGTTGTTTTAGGAATGGATTGGTTAATAGCCAATAAAGCTAGTATTTTATGTGATCAAAAGTTAATTCAAGTAAATTCACCAAAAGGTAAAATGATCACAATTAAAGGAGATAAAACCTCTAAGTCCAATAAATTTATCTCTGTGATGAAAACTGCAAGTTGTATAAGAAAAGGTTCTATAGTGTATTTGATTTCCATAATCACTAACACTAAAGGAAAGGATTTAACAAATATACCAGTAGTATCTCAGTTTTCAGATGTCTTTCCAGAAGAATTGCCAGGGCAACCTCCAGACAGAGAAGTTGACTTCAGAATCCACCTACTACCAGGAACATCACCAATTGCCAAAGCACCTTACCGGTTGGCACCCGCTGAAATGCAAGAATTGAAGAAACAATTAGATGAATTGTTGGAAAAAGGATTTATACAGCCAAGTTCATCGCCATGGGGAGCGCCGATACTGTTTGTTAAAAAGAAAGACGGATCAATGCGTATGTGCATTGACTACCATGAATTAAACAAAGTCACAATTAAGAATTGGTACCCATTACCGAGAATCGATGATCTGTTTGATCAGCTGCAAGGAGCTCGATTTTTCTCTAAAATCGATTTAAGGTCAGGATATCATCAATTAAAGGTACAGTCAGAGGATATTCCTAATACCACTTTTAGAACAAGGTATGGACATTATGAATTTACTGTCATGCCATTTGGTTTAACCAATGCCCCAGCTGCATTTATGGACATGATGAACCGAATATGTAAGCCATATTTGGATAAATTCATAATTGTTTTCATAGATGATATTCTAATATATTCTAAGAATAAAGAGGATCATGCAAAACATTTGCACGCACTTTTAAGTTTGTTAAGAAAGGAAAAACTTTATGCTAAATTCAATAAGTGCGAATTTTGGTTAGAACACGTACAATTCCTTGGACACCTAGTCAACCATGAAGGAATTCATGTAGATCCAACAAAGATTGAAGCAATTACGAAATGGAAAACCCCTGAGTCACCAACCGAGGTTAGAAGTTTCTTAGGATTAGCCGGTTATTATAGAAGATTTATTAAAGATTTTTCTAGAATAGCCATTCCCTTAACTAAGCTAACCTGTAAATCTGTTAAGTTTGAATGGGGATTAAAACAAGAAGAAGCCTTTAGAATCCTTAAGCGAAGATTAACCCATACACCTATACTAGCATTACCAGAAGGAACTAAGGACTTCGTAGTCTATTGTGGTGCTTCTAAGTTAGGTTATGGATGTGTGTTGATGCAACGCCAAAAGGTTATAGCTTACGCATCTAGACAACTTAAGAATCATGAAGAAAATTATTCAACCCATGATTTAGAATTATGAGCTATAATTTTTGCTCTTAAGATTTGGAGACATTACCTTTATGGTAGTAAGTTTACCATATTTACTGATCACAAAAGTTTAAGATATGTTTTCGGACAGAAATAGTTGAATATGAGGCAAAGACGCTGGATGGAATTTCTTAGTGATTATGATTGTGATATCCAGTATCATGAAGGAAAAGAAAATGTAGTGGCAGATGCTTTAAGTCGAAAGTATCATGAAAAGCCAAGAAGGGTACGTTCTCTTAAATTAAATCTGCAAGTAGATCTAAATGAACAAATAAGAGAAGCACAAGAATCAGTAATCAAGGATGATACTGAAAAATTAAAAGGTATGCTAAATGAATTGAAACAAGGAATAGTTGGAATTTGGAGATTCCATGAAAAGAGAATGTGGATACCTAAATTAGGAAACCTACGTAATCGTATATTAGAAGAAGCCCATAAATCTAAGTATACGATGCATCCAGGAAGTGATAAAATGTACCAGGATTTAAGGAAAAATTTCTGGTGGATAGGAATGAAAAAGGACATAGCAGCCTATGTTTCTAAATGTTTGACCTGTTCACAAGTCAAAGCTGAACATCAAAAGCCCTCAGGTTTGTTACAACAATTAGAAATGCCAGTTTGGAAATGGGAATTTATAACAATGGATTTTGTTACTAAATTACCCAAAACAAGGAAAGGTAATGATACAATCTGGGTGATTGTAGACAGACTAACTAAGTCAGCTCATTTTCTACCAATGAAGGAAACAATTAGTATGGAACAATTATCTAAATTGTTTGTAAATGAAATTGTTTCTTTACATGGCATTCCTTTATCAATTGTTTCTGATAGGGATAGTCGATTTACATCTCATTTTTGGTCAAGTTTCCAAAAGGCAATGGGAACCAAGTTAAAGCTAAGTACAACTTATCATCCTCAAACAGATGGACAAAGTGAAAGAACAATTAAAACAATGGAAGACATGCTTAGAGCTTGTGTAATTGATTTTGGAGGTAATTGGGATGATCACTTACCTTTAATAGAATTTTCTTACAATAATAGCTATCGCACAAGTATCAATGCTGCACCATTTGAAGCACTTTATGGACGAAAGTGCCGAACCCCAGTCTGTTGGGCAGAAATTGGGGAAAAGCAACTATCTGGACCTGAGATAGTACAAGAAACAACTGATAAAATTATTCAAGTCAAGGAACGACTGAAAGCAGCACGTGATCGACATAAAAGTTATGCTAATAACCGACGCAAACCATTGGAATTTCAAGTAGGAGATAAAGAATTATTAAAAGTCTCTCCTTGGAAAGGAGTGGTAAGATTCATCAAACGGGGAAAGCTAAGTCCCAGGTATGTTGGACCTTTTAAGATTATTAGAAGAATAGGACCAGTAGCCTATCAGCTACAACTGCCAGAGGAAATGGCAGGAATACATGATGTGTTTCATGTATCAAATCTTAAAAAGTGTTTAGCTGATGAATCATTGATAGTACCTCTTAAGGATATAGAGGTAAATGAACAACTCAAGTTTGTAGAGAGGCCTCTACAGATTGAAGACAGGAAAGTCAAGAATCTCAAACACAAAAGACTAGTTCTAGTCAAAGTGAAGTGGGACTCCAAAAGAGGACCAGAGTACACATGGGAACTAGAATCAGAAATGCAAAGGAAATACCCGCATTTATTTCAGTAGATCTCGAGGACGAGCTCTAAAACAAGGTGGGGAGAATGTAACAACCCTCGGTAAAACTGACACCCTCATAATATTGTTGATATCTTATTATATGTTAAAATGTTCCAATATGTCTTATATTACACCCCGTATGTGAAAACCGAGCCCGATATATGTTATAGTTTATAAAATAAATTAAAAATCTGAAAATGTATGTTGAGGCGGGCGCGTAGGACCACCCCTCAAGCTCACGCGGGCCGTATGAGAGCATTGACCGGACTCCGCTGAATTCTTTAGTTCAAGCGGGCCGCGTAAGCTTAAGCTTACATTAACGCGGGTCGCGCGGACTCATAAAACGCGGATACATCCGGTGCTGACACGTGTCGACATCGTATCAAGCCTAGTGGTGATCCGGACGAGCTATAGGTTGACCGCATGTTGACGCGGGCCGCGTAAGGCTTAGCCTTACCTTACGCGGGCCGCCTGGAAGTCTGATATCACAACTATAAATAGCAGGCATCAGTTTTCGATTTCTGTCGCTCATTCACACTTCTCAATCTCGAATTCTGAAAGTATTAAGCATTATAGTCGGGTACTATACCCCTAATTAGCGAGGTTCTGCTCCGTTGTATGTATTATAACCCCAGTTTCATAATAGTTACGCTGCCCGATTGATTTAGGGTTCCGTAACAACTATCATGGTTCTGCCCGACGTAGTTGTTGGAATACCGTCTCGGGGAAGGTATTATTAATATTTTCAAAGGGTTATGGTACTAACCAATGTACATTTGTATAAATTATAGATTATATCCAGGAAACCCTTACGAAAAGCCTAAGACAGCAATGTGAGTTTATCCTCTTTTTGTTAATGTTTTTGGAATATTTTACAAAACCTTAAATGTTTACAATATGATTAAGCGGTGATTGAGTCTTTGTAGTTCTTCAATTACTGCCGGTATTATGGGGTTTTGTATACAAAATTTACTACGAGTAGTAGTAAGTCTGAATGACAGTGCATTACCATTGGACAACGAGTTAGCCAATGGGTAATTTGACCATAGCCATAGATCCGGTCGAGTGGCAAATACTGAATGAGTAATTGTGTAGAAATAAACAATGTGATCTCTCTCAATACTGTCTTAATTGATAAAATGTTCTTGATTAAACTGGGATTCACTCACCAGTATTTCCGACTGACAAATGTTTTTAAAACGGGTTACAGGTAACACAATGTGAACAGCCAATTAGTGAAAAGCCAGCTGGAAAGCACTGAAGGATTGGGAAAATGTGGCTATAAAAGTTACCTAATAAACGATGTTTTAAATTCAATAAAATAGGGTTTGTCCCTATAAATGTATTGTAATAAGAAACTTGGGTTTTGCCCATGTTATTATTAATATAAAAGAAGGTGGTTTTACTCTGATAAACATTTCCTAACTACGGTCCGGATAAAAAATTCCGCTGCGAGATTAAACAAACTGATACCACCAAACTCTGTGCTCGCGTCCGCTCGTTTCCGGGAATCAGGGATCGGGGGTTGCGACATATGGTATCATGGAAGATCTAGACTTCGTCTCCGTTTGTTTCGGTAAAAGAAACAACCATGATACCCAGATGATAAACAGCATAAAGACCACATATCCCAGAACCTCGACAATCTCTCAAACGAAATTTCGGTACTAAGACCATATGCCAATGAGTGGTTCCCACCTGGTCTTCAGCCGAGTTAAGTTTATATCAACCTGTACACTTTAAGATGATTGTGAGCCTACCGATACATCTTATATAGAGCTGCTTAACATTTTTCATTTTGCATTTCAGTTTAAAGAGGTTTAGACAGACCACTGATGTACTATCATTTTCTCTTTTGCTCGCCAGGAGACTCATTTTTGTTTTTCTATTGTTTTTGAGTTTTGAAATTTTTCGATGTTTTTGAATTTTCAAATTTTGGATTTACTCCCCCTAAAATCAATAAACTAACATTAATTTTAAAAACACAAAGATATTTACAAAACCGATTTTCCGATGAGGATTACTCTTGCTTGACCTTAATGTCGTTTACCAAAATTAATTTAATCAGAAATGATTTATCTAATTTTGGAAAAATCAGTTGGCATGTCGGTAATCGGTGTGGACCAAAACAACATTGACGAGTTTCATATTGAAGCAATCACGTGTGAAGTGATATTCGAGATCAATGTGTTTGGTCAAGGAGTGCTGTACGAGATGATAATAATTCATAAAGCAGCATAAATATCGACAAGTATAGGAGAGATTAGAAATTCAAAACCGTATCTTGCAACTGCTTCGTGAATTGCCAGGAATCTGAGTGCTCTCCCAGACTAGATATCCACCTGGTGTGGACTTCAAAGTCTAATTTTGCAGCTACTTCGAAATCTCTTCACAGCAACAAGATCATAGACCTCTGGGTCCGGCTAGCCTTACATATTGCACCAGCGAAGGTCTTCGTCTTACTCTTTCAGAAGTAGTATGCGGTTGTTCAATCCACGCCAAGGCATCCGCACACCCGATGTAGTTTGATCAACAAACACATTTTCTTCAATCACACCGTGGAGAAAAGTACCCTACACGTTCGTCTTTTGGACTTTAAACTTCTTGTGGAAGAAAAATCCATGAATCTTCAGAAAGCTTCAGACGTGCTGCAGGCGCGTACTTTCCATTGGAACCTTTCCTGTTGACCCGATAAAAAACCATAACAACCAAATTTTGGCATTTTTTTTTCATCTTGTTGAATTTTTCAACTTCATTCAACACATTCGTTCATCAGACATTTTTGTCTTCTTTTCTCCTCCCTCCATCAAAGGCAACAATATTCTCCTAGATGTAACAATATTACGGAGCCTTATGTCGCCGATCTTGTGCATGGACGCTCCACTATCAACAATCCTAACACTATCAATAGTTCCTCCTGAAACATCCTGCACACTCATTCAGAGATTAGTTGGAGAGGGGGACCAAGCCTTCACAGACTTGGGTCGTCCGTCATCATCGAGGATTGTGACATCCATTTCCCGATGATTTGGAATTGATGTAGCTCCCCTGAAATAGTTTCCGATTTTGGTTTCCAAATCTGTTTTTGTTTTTCATTTTTAACTTCTAACTTAACAGACTGTTTTTGGATAACCTCTGGTTTTAAAACCTTTTCAATTTCTTTTCTTTGTTGCTTTTTCTGTTTCTTTTCTCATTGTTTAACAAGACGAGGGTCATGTCTTGGTGAAAAAGATCTTTTATGGTAACTGTTACCATGGGGGGCATCAACCTTTGCCTTTCCTTTCGTGAGATATGGACAATTTCTGACAATGTGGCCATACTCATCGCATTCAAAGCATGATCTCCGCTCAACAAATCTCGGAGTATCATAACTGTAAGAATTTGATGATGAACTTCGTGATCTTGAGGTACTTGGTCCTACATCACAACCGTTTGTGTGTTGTGTATAGTTGTTTTGACTGTTTGTTTTCAAAATTTTACTTTGTTTAACAAAATCCGTGTTGGATTTGTTTTCGAAAGTTTCAATTTTATCAGTCCCTCTGGATTTCACGAAGTTCACCTTCTGAATCGTCTTCTTGTTTTGGCTTTGTTTACCTTTTCCCTTTCCTTGGTGAACGTGACTTTGCTTTTGTTGATTGTTTTGTGGTTGCAAATTTTGATTCCCATATCTCTTTCTAACTTTGGATTTTGGGATAGGAGCACACTGAGTTACTACAACTCCTAGGCTCGACTTTCCCAAAAACTTACTGGTAGAATCTTTGAAAACTTTATCAATCAAAGAGTGATTGACATTCTTGATTGGAAAATCATTGTCTGAGTATATTTTACCAGATCCAATCAACGTGTAAAGCAAGTTCACGCTTTCACAGCTTCCAGATGAGGATTCAACAGACTTAGCTGTAGCAGTCACAAACGGTTTTGCAGGTGGATCACAAAGAATGTAATTTTCGAGAGGTATGTTTTCCTCTTTTGTTACCGTTTCTGACTGTTCAGAGTTAGTATCCTTGGATTCATCATCTGACGAATCAGCATCCTCAACAATGACTGGAGGATCCTGATTTCGTTCAGCTGTTGACACTTTCGCATCTGCTGATTCATCCGAATCTGAGGATACTTCCTTTTTGTAACCTAGCCCAAATGTGAATTCCTCAAGGCTCAATGAAACTGAGGGCTCAAAATGAGGTTTATTTTCCTCATCAGGCATCGAAGAATAATCGTGTTTAATAGGTGGTAGACACTTCTTATAACCTATGCATGTGACATCAGTTTTCTTTTTCTGAACATCAATGATGTGATCCAGCACATAGCTAGAGCTTAAATAGCTGTCTAACTTGAGTCGGATCGCCTCACTTTCAGATTTAACACAAGCCATTTCTTTTTGCATTAACTCGAGCCTATTGATGTAAAGGTTAATTTCAGTTTGTTTTCTTGAAACCATTTTTGTTAGCTCGGTCTTATCTTCTTTTAATGTTTCAATTATGTTTTTAAATTCCTTTTCATAATTTTCACGAAACATGTTGGCCTCTGTGCATTTCAAAAGATCCACGATCAAATGTTGATTGTGGATAAATGTCACATCATATTTGCTTTGCAAATCGTCATATTTTCTTTGTAAATCAGACAATTTAACATTTAATCCAACACACATATCACAC
Organism: Helianthus tuberosus; assembly: GCA_030545235.1. NCBI lineage: Eukaryota > Viridiplantae > Streptophyta > Magnoliopsida > Asterales > Asteraceae > Helianthus > Helianthus tuberosus. Next base: position 15,060,074 of record CM060410.1, read on the forward strand.
CTATCACAACTATCAGATTTTGATTCATCGACACGTACCTGACTGGAATCACTTTCAGATGTTGACCTATCTGCATCAGAATCAACAATCTCCCTTGATGATTCACATTCAGATCCATCCTCGCTTGAACTTGAACTTGAAGTTGTAACATCTTCAACTGAAGTTGAAACGTCTTCAACTGAACTACTGTCATGTTCAGAACTGTCATCTTTTCCCGAGGATTCACCATTGCTGGCATCTTTGACAATTTTAGCATAAAAAGCTGTTTTTGTTTGACTATAGTTCCTTGGATCAAAAGATGATGGTGCTACAGTAGAACGATGGCGCTGTGAAGCAACTGGTGGTAATGGATTTCCATACAAATCCGTGGTTGGGACACAGATTGCTGGTAACTGAGCAACCGGTACTAGATCACCATACAAATTTCTTGCCATTTTTGGTTCACTTTGATGTTGGTTAGTAGCCGAAGCCCATATTTCTGCCGTAATTTTCGGTGCGGAGGATTCGGACCAAGACCAAACTGAATTCATATTGGATGTCTATGATGAAAAACTTGATTTTTTTTTTGAAAATATAAACTTGACGAAGACACCCTTGGCGAAGAGCCTTGACGAAGACGGGTAGAGTTCGTCGTGTACACAAGGTGACAAAATAAGGGGTGTTCGTCGATGAACAAGTTTGATGAAAATAGGGGTGTTCGACGATGATATGTTTGACGAAGATAGGAGTGTTTTCGTCCGAATCAGAAGTGACGAAGTCTAGGTGTTTTCGTCGATGAACAAATGTGACGAAAATGGATGATTTCGTCAAGGATACTGATGACGAAAATGGGAACAAGTGTTGACGAAAGTTGATGTTTCGTTGACAATATGGTACACACAATTTAGATTTTTTTGAAAAAACAATATTATCTTTCTGACACAGTATGCTCAATTGTCAAAAGCCTTATCCTTAAACACTCCGTTTTCAAAGTTCAATCATTCTTGTGTGTCAACATTTTCAAACAATCATATTATATTAATAACAACACAATAATTGAACAAATCAGATTCAACTCAAATATCCCAGAAAATATGAACAACCTTAAGAATAATGAAGAACAATATGAGTTTTTGAAGATTCTGGACAATATTTTCACCGGAATAATTTTCCGAACACAAGTTTTTGCACAAAAGTTCACTAAAAATCCTTTCTTAACATGTAAAAATGAAAACTAACAAGATTTTTATAAGAACAATCAGCAAAAACACAAGATTTTCAAAGATTTAAACCTGATTTTTCTGAAAATATAAACTTTCTGTTTCAAAAATGAAGAACAAATCTGGAAACACATGAAAATCTACTTGGTTTTAACAAGGAATCGAGCCAATGCTCTGATACCAATTGTAGGTCCACCCGGAGGTTCGAGTCAACCTCTATTCCTGTTTTCCGACGAACCCGAGAGTGCGGAATCCAAACGGGTAACTTAAACCAAGTTCGAACACGTAAACGACAAACACGAGACTCAACGATTAACACTCAATGTATTAATGCTATGAAACGGTTACAAAACAATGTTTACAAGATGTTCTTATAAACTCCCAGTGTGTGTGTTTACAGTGTGTTCTCTCAATGAAATATATTCAGACTTCTACACCTTGTTTGCCTTCTGTTTGCAGTTTAAATAGCATACAGGTCGACGAAAACCTGTTGTCGACGAAATCTGCTCGGCGAACTTCCAATGTCTTCGACGAAATCCAACAACTTTGACGAAATCCATTGATTTCGTCACATGAGGTGTCTTCCACATGTCATTTCGTCACATGTGAGATTCTTGTCAACATCCATTTCGCCACTTTCACACATGACGAAGTCTAAGACTTCGTCACATGGAGACTTCGCCATATTGAGACTTCGTCATATATAAAATGAATCTTCGTCATATATAAAATGAATCTTCGTCATGTGCATGATGTTCTAAATAGAAATTAATGAATTCCTTAAAAATGAATTCACGTTCAATATGTTGCATGGAATGATCACATGACATCATCATGACTTCAACATGGTGATGTCATGGTGATGTGGCGTCGGGAACGTTCGCGGCTACTCGTGCTTCGCGTGTCGAACTCTGGGGCGCACGATGGAGGAATGTCGCGACGTCGGACTTGAGCCGAACCTAACCGAGTCGAACCGAACCGAACCGAGTCGAGTCGCGTCCACATAAAGTGTACCAACACTTTAACCATTTCACATTATTTGTACCAATTTCTTAGGTCTCCCTTTGCCCACTAACAATCACTTCTGTAAATTATTAAGTAACATAAAAACCAATCATATATATGAGTCGTGGTATACTAAGGCAATAAAGAAAGTGAATCCAAAGATTCTTCAAACCGCATCATATACCGAATACTGACGGACCACATGTAACTGGTAAAAATTACAAGCTAAAAAACTAGAAAAGAGTAAAAATTATGAGAACCAAGGACTTGGTCAACGGCCTTTCTGGATGCTAATTGTGCAAATTAACTTCTTAAAGGAGCATATTCGACCGTCCTGATGACTTTGAGAAGTAATGGTGTTTGCCTGTGAAAATCATATTAGCTTCACATTAGTTCATATTCAAGTGTTATAGATATAATTATCTGCATACTGAAGGAGGAAATCTAAAGGGGAAAACAATAAAATAAACTTACTTTATTGCCTGAAGGAACGAAAACGTTTTTTAAGGAATCAGGGATTCCCTTAAATAAGCACGCCATTTATCAAGATATGGCATGTCACTTGGATCCATGTTTGGAATATCATGATCATCTTGAAGAATTTCGATTATTTTTGTAGTCTCACCTAGAAGTTGGGCGGCATCTTTGACACTTGCCTCCCTTTCCTCTATTGCACAAGTGTGGCATTTCATGGTTATAATACACACAATTCATTTCATAAACTAAGAAGTTCTAAATAATAATAATAATAATAATAATAATAATAATAATAATAATAATAATAATAATAATAATAATAATAATAATAATAATAATAATAATACTTAATAAAAAAACACATGCACATATTTTTTAAAAACAATGATATTTTCTTATAATAAAAACATGACGTTTTATAATATTAACACATGTTTAATAACAATATTTCAACATTTAAGAAATGGTGTTTGCCAAACTCATTTCCCGATGTTCGATGATCCGGAGGTTTACCCGAACCATTCCATTTTGTCGATCGCTTATGTCGAAGGTGTCCATTTCATCATGGTTAAGTTAACAGTTGATTGCCCGATGACAGTACCAAATGGACTTTGAAATATACACCGAAATATACAAGCTATGGAATGAAAGACAATGTACATGTCTCGTATTACACAGGGTAGGGCGTTACTAGGTAGTAATATAACTTCACGAAAAGAATTTGTTTACTTGCCAAAGGTGTAACATCCATGAAATATAGTGTACGCAACAGTTTTTTATAAAAAAACGTTAATTAGAGTGTTTTATAATATAAAAACCCTTAATTACATCACACGATTTTTTTAAAAAATTAAAACCATATGAATCGTATAAGGCACGGAGACGCGTATACAACACCTATAAGGAGTTCATTGCCCAATACAACTCCTCTGGTTGACACTCCATACGATCCTCATTAACCCATACGCCCATGTTGTATAATATGTTTATTGAAGGGGTATGGTCCCAAAAACTTTGCGTCAGCACAGTGGACCATACTATTAGTATACTAGAATATCATCTTTGGCAGGTCTTGCGCCCCCAGCGCAGTCGGTCTAAAACAAGTCTGGGAGGATCAATCCTTAATGATCATACGCCGAATATAAGAGAACGCAAATATTCATTTAACACCCTTGCGCGGGCCCGCGTAAGGGTACAGTTAAGCTTGAAAAGTGTAACGACTAAAGGACAAGTCTCAAACATATCTGCGCGTATAAAGGAATAAGAACTTAAGCAAAAGAAATCTTTTCTGTTATAACAAACTGGACACGTGGCAACTGATCCAGGGCTCACAGCTGTAGATCTTCTAGAAGTATTAAATTGCCATCGTGCATGGCCTCATTCGGTTATAACTGAATATGACGTGGCAGCATCTAAAGCATTCATCTAAATTCAAGATGATAGCACAATTAACATGCAGATCTAGATTAAGTCACTCTCCACGTGGCACCTCCCCAGCCGTTGATCAACTCACGATCCGTGTGCATGGATGGGGAGATAACCACAAACGGAAAAGAAGATTCCGTTAACTTCTCTGTTACATTTTGAGCGCCAAAACCTTCGGCTATAAATAAGAGAATTCTAGTACAAGTCTTTCATTCACTTTCACTTACTTTCACTCTTTCTACTTCATTTTCTTCAGATCACTGTACTGATTCTCACGCCAGACTTGTGGGTCATATTACTCATTGGCTATCTCATTGTCCAATGGTAACGTCTTTCACATTTTGTATTCAAAACTCCAACATACCGGCAACAATTGTAGAATCACAAATACTCAATTAGTGTTAAGTTTAATTTACAACATTTGAGGTTTTGGTAAAGTATTTTGACTCACGAAAGTAATTTACAAAAAGGTGACAAAAAGAGAATGTACTCACTTTGTTTACTTAGTTAAAAAACTAAGGCTTCCTGGTGTATCTCCTGTTTATTATCTATTAAAATTAAACAATGCACAGGTGTTAGTAAAATAACCCAAATCACTTTAACCGTACAACTCGAGACAGAACTACAATGACTGAGTCAGGCAGAGCCTTGACATGCATTACGGAGTCCTAGATCAATCGGGTGTAACATGAGATAGAACTCCAAAGACTGAGTCAGGCAGAGCCTTGACATGCGTTACAGAGCCCTAGATCGATCTTGTAGCGTAACTAATAGGGTTATAATACTTACAACGAGGCAGAGCTTCGCTTTTTAAAGGTATTATTTCCCGAGTATAATTGCCCACTAGTGATCAGAGAAAAAGAAAAGAATTGAACAGTTTCAAATGAAGCCGATCGCCCCTATTTATAGCCTGACGAAGGGCGGCTCGCGCCCCGCGACGCTCCACCCCCTCTCCCCTCGCGGCCCGCGAGAGGCTAGGCTAGGTCTTATCCTTGGTTAGTCAGGTAGTATAGCTTTGACACATGGCGACATGTGGCGCAAGGGGTGCCCCGCAAGCAACTGGGCTCGCGCCCCGCGAAAGATAAAGGGGTACCGGGTCGCGGCCCGCGAGACCCTGGTGTCTTTGTTTTTATTTGATTTTTATAAATATTAAGGTATTTGGAGCTCGTTTCTCGTATACGGGGTATATTAGAAACGTTTAGGGGTCATGTTAAGGGTTCTAGGAGGGTTGTTATACCAATTATGTGAATGATCTTGTCACTCCAAGAGTTCAGCCGGAAATTTCGATCAGTTCAATACTACCTCCTGGCGAAACTCCAATCTCGTGGTATGTCAAATGTCAAGGTGCTTTAGATGTCGTTTATGCACAAATTTGTGCACAAACTGCTAGAGCAGCATCGCAGGTACAAAAACCTGCAGCTCAGGTGCGGGCCCCAACTTCACCTCGAGTGTTACATTATAATTCACCATCATACATGTCTGTAGAAGACACGGAGGTTTATTCTCAGCCAAGAACCAAATATGAGTCTACTCATTCCAGCAATAGGCGTTGGGATTATCGGGAAGAGCAACACTCTCAGAAACGTGCATCTGTTAGTTCAAGGCTGGGCCCGCGCTTGTCGCAAAAGCGGGACATCCAGTACGATGAATATGATAAAACGTATGAGGAGAGTGATAGCACGAGTATTTTTAATCGATTGTAGAAGGATCATGCTGATTACAAACCAAAGAAACGTGCGGAGTATAACCCAGAGGTTGAGCATAATTACAATTTGATCTATCGACCGGCTGAAGCAACAGAGAATTCTAATTTGTCAATGAAATCGCGTTAGCTCCCCTTGAGCGCGCAAAGTTACCATCCAACATTGGGAAGTTTAATGGCATGACTAGTCCAGACGATCATCTGCGTTTGTTCACCAGCGCAGGGCTTATTGGCAGATGGATGTTACCTATGTGGTGTCACCTGTTTGTTCAAACTCTCACTGGTGTTGCATGCCTCTGGTTTGACAACTTGTCAACAGGTAAACTAACTTCCTAGAATGATCTTAAGGAAAAATTCTTAGTTCATTTTAGTCAACAACAGTGTTCTATTAGAGACTCCGCAGATGTCATGAACATCTGGCAGAGAGATAACGAGAGTCTGGAGGATTTTATTACGCGATATAACAAAGAGGTCCTTGAGATTGGTGATTTGCACGAGCTTCTAATTCACGCACAGTTCAAGTATACTGTACGGTGTGATGATATGATCAAGGTCTTATCAGGAACGGAAGGGTTACCAAAAAGTTGGGAAAAAATTATGGCAGCAGCTAAAGTTTACGCTCAAACGGAGCGCAACTTAAGTTCTAACCGACCTCCGTTGCCTTAGAATCGTTCGCAAGATATGAGCAAAAATAATGGTCAAAAATTCAAAAAGAATTGGAAGGATTCAAGTTCGAGCGCGTACCCTTCAGAAGACGCTCGCGCAACGATCAACAAGATTGCTGCTCAAAAAGCAATTAAGCAGTAAAATCACGAAAGGCAGTGGACGCCTCTAACAAAAACTGCCGCGGAGGTTCTCAGTACGGAAAATCATCAGTTTAAACAGCCTCAACAAATGAAAAGCAAAAAGGGTCAGGATCCAAATCTCTATTATGATTATCACAAAGATACGGGTCATACAACTGACAACTGTATTAGCTTGCGCACCGATATTGAAAAGGCACTTAAAAGCAAAAAACCTCACTCACTTAGTGCAAAATGTGCGCAATGAAGTTCGCCAAATCACCCGTGGTGATGAAGGTCCAAGTAATAAGAAAGCGAAGCAAACATGCATGATTCAAGGTGGTCCGTCGCGCAGGCGTAACCACAAACAAAGTCACAATGAGCGCTGGTGTGAGCAGCAAGTTATTTTTCCTGTTGTACCAAGAGGTCCTCAAGAAGAACGACCGATCATGATAACTGGAATTTTTGGTCATTACTGCACTAATTATATGTTTATTGACCCGGGAAGTTCTATGGATATCATTTATGAGCAATGTTTCAAGCAGTTAGACCTAGAGGACAAGGCGCGCTTAGAGCCAGTTGATTTCCCATTAACTGGTTTCTGCAACGAAGCCGTCTTTCCATTGGGTCAGATTTCTTTCCCTGATACGCTCTTGGATGGCAAACACACGCGCACCGTTCTAGTTAATTTTATGGTAATGCCAGCTACTTCTCATCATGACGTTTTGCTTGGTAGGCACGCACAAAGAAATTTTAGTATGACCACTTCCATACCACATGTTGCTTGTGGTTTTCCAACAGAAACTGGCGTAGCAATTCTGTATTCAAGGAAGGAAGTCATGTATGTTGATGATGAACCTCCAATAAAAGTTGTGAAGCCATCTTCTTCCAATGAACCAGAGAAGTGGGTACTTAACAGCAAATATCTTGAGCAAACTGTTTTGCTAGGACCTGCCATATCTCCAGCAATTCGCGCACGACTTAACAGCTTTTATTCCAGAATATGGATATTTTTGCATCGTCTCTAGCGGATATGACTGGTGTACCAAGGGATGTGGCGGAACACTAGTTAAACACTCGTCCTTCTGTTGAACCAGTGGTATAAGCGAAGCGCAGTCTAGGTCTAGAAAAGAATCGTGCAATGAATGAACAAGTACTTGAACTGCTTCAAGCAGGTATATTACGAGAGTTCCGATATCAAACATGGGTGGCTAACCCAGTGATGGTGTAAAAACACAATGGCGGATGGCGCATGTGTGTTGACTTTAAGGACCTTAACAAAACATGTCCAAAGGATTGTTATTCTCTTGCGGAGATTGACAAGAAAGTAGATTCTTTGGCTTCTTTTCGCTGGAATTTTTTTTTAGATTGTTACAAGGGCTATCATCAAGTTCAGATGAAAAAGGAAGACGAGGATAAAACAGCTTTTCTCACGGAGAAAGGTTTTTCTGTTATAGAAAGATGCCTTTTGGTCTCCGCAATGCGGGAGCCATGTATCAACGTCTAATGGATAAAGTTTTCAGAGATGATATGAGTGTCACAGTCGAAGTTTATATTGATGATCTAGTTATTATGAGCCCTGATGAAGATTTGATGCTCAAGAATATTGAGTGCACCTTTGCTTCTTTGCGCTAGGTCAATTTAAAGCTAAACCCAGGAAAATGTTCTTTCGGTATGGAGGAGGGAAAATTTTTGGGTTTCATTGTAACTAAAGATGGTTTTAAAGTTAACCCGGAGAAAGTGGAAGCTATCCAGCGCATGCCATTACTAGCAACTATCAAGGAGATGCAACGATTAGCTGGTCGACTTGCTGCGCTCAATCAATTTTTGGCAAATCATGCTGCTATGTCTTTCCCTTTCATAAGCACGTTGCGCAATTGTGTAAAAGAGAGTCAATTCCAGTGCACTCCAGAAGCTGAAAAAGATTTTCAATATATGAAAGAGTGCTTAATCCAGTTACCAACTTTAACAGCTCCACGGAAGGAAGAACCGTTGATTTTGTATCTCTCTGCATCAAACATCGCTGTCGGCGCAGTGTTGTTAGTAGAATGAGAAGGAGTCCAAACGCTGATCTATTATATTAGTAAGATGTCGACTGATCCTGAAACTCGGAACTCAATAATGGAGAAGCTCGTTCTGGCATTAGTTCACGCTTCACGCAGGCTACGCATGTATTTTTCTAGTCATGTCATAATTGTTCTTACAAATTATCACCTGGGCCAAATTGTGCCCAAACCTGATGTTGCGGGCTGATTGGCGAAATGGGCTATTGAACTAGGAGGACACAACATTATGTATAAACCCGCCCAACTATCAAAGGTCAAGTCTTGGCCGATTTTGTTACTGAATTTCCGGTAGACAAGATTCCAGAGTGTGAAGCTATTCAAAACCTAGTACCAATGTTCGACGATATTGTTTGGGTCTTACACACGGATGGTGCATCTAAGGACGATGGCGCAGAGGCTGGTCTTCATTTAATCAGTCCCGATAATCATGAATTTACTTATGACATCACATTAGATTTCAAAAGCCCCAATAATGAAGCGGAATACGAAGCTTTCCTTGCAGGACTTCGTTTAGCAATAAAAATGGGAGCAAAAAATCTGGAGGTGCACGTTGATTCCTTGTTAGTCGCTGGACAGATCAACGGTCTCTACATGCAAAGGGTGAAACAATGGATCTGTACCTCGAACATGCCAAATCTCTAATTGCTAGGTTTCAAACCTTCAAAGTAATTCATATCAATCGAAGTGAAAACAAACATGAGGATGCGCTTAGCAAGTTGGCAGCCACAAGCTTCAAGCATTTAGCTAAAGAAGTGCGCATTGAGATCCTCACGAACCCGTCAGTGTCTTTACGCCATGTGAATCTAGTAGAAATTGGGAATCCATCTTGGATGTCCCCAATTATCAAGTTCCTACAACATGGTTCCCTTCCAGAAGGAAAGGCGGAAGCAAGGAAAATTCAAAACAAGGCCTTGAATTATGAAATGTCAGATGGATTTCTGTACAGGAAGTCATATCTGGGTCCTCTCTTACGCTGTGTTGATAAACAAGATGCTCAATACTTGGTTCGAGAAATACATGAGGGGTTGTGTGGGATACATGTTAGCCCACGCATGGTTGTTGCTAAAATCATGAGTGCGGGGTATTATTGGCCTGGTATGCACTTAGATGCTGTGGAAACTCTACGTAAATTCGCATCATGCCAGCGCCATGCCCCAAAAACCTTGCGCCCGAAAAATCCGTTGGTCCTAGTAACGATAGCTTGGCCTTTTCAGTAGTGGGCAATTGATTTTGTGGGTCCATTTCCTGATGCGCCTGGCGCTGTGAAATTCATTATAGTGGCTGTGGATTACTTTACCAAGTGGGTAGAGGCTAAACCCCTAGCTTCAACCACTACAATGGTCATCCGAAAGTTTATTTGAGAGCATATTATTTGTCGTTTTGGCCTGCCACTACGCATCATCACGAATAATGGTACTAATTTCGCATCTGAAGACTTACAGAAGTGGATGAAAGAGATGCGCATAGAGCACTCTTTTGCCTCTGTGGCGCATCCATAAGCCAATGGCAAAGTCGAAAGTATCAATAAACAAATCGTTGATGGAATCAAAGCATGGCTGGGAACAACGCGAAGAGGCTGGGTGGACGAGTTACCTAGTATTCTCTGGGCTCATCGCACTATGCCAAATACCAGCACTGGTGAAACTCCTTTCAGTCTTGTTTACAGAATGGAAGCCATAATTCCCGCTGAAATCGGCCTTCCTTCACCGCGCATGCTGGCATTGGAAAAACAGAATAACGAGCAAGAACGAAGACTTGATTTAGACCTCTTAGAAGAAAGACGTGAAAATGCTGCTATAAACGAGGCCAAGTACAAGTCGAAATTAGAAAAGTATAACAATGCGCGGGTCCGCGTATGTACTTTCCAGCCAGGGGATTTCGTGTTAAGAGATAATGAAGCTTCAAATGTTGAGCGCCCAGGGAAGCTTGCGCCTAAGTGGGAAGGGCCGTATGTGATCAATGAAGTCCTTAGGAAAGGAGCTTATTCACTACGAAGGTTAGATGGAACCGACGTCCCTCGGACATGGAATGCGCAGCAACTGCGCTGATGCTATATGTAATCTTAACATCCTTTATACTTGTCAGGTTCATGCGCCTTATCAAAGTATAATGCAAGGATCGTTACTTACATGCGCAACAACATTAATTATCTTATTTATTCTCTAGTGTAATCTTAACATCTTTGTATTCCTTGGTCTCTGTGCCCTATAAATTATAATACAAAGATTGTTACTTACATTGTGCCTTTTTTATGCTTTGTTACAAATGCATGCAATTACTTTTGGTGAGCATAAAAACATTATGGTAATTCTAAATAAGTCACATGAACAGCCTGCAGTCATAAGTCACTGTCCTACGTCTTCTCCTATGTTCACACATCAGCTTTATACTATCTTTATTTGTCTAACCTACACAAAGCAATTGTACTCAGGCGGATATTGTAACCAAAACATAAGATATATTGACAAAAGTTGGATGCGCACAAGCACATTAACAAGTTGTCACAAAAGGGAATCAACGTCCTAAAAAGTTCAATACAAAAGCAACTTTCACTTGTTGCAACTACTTAATCTATATCTTCATTGTCTGAGATCTCCGCTTCATCTGAAAAGATCTCCTTCAACCGGTCCACATAGTTTTCTTGCTGCAGCGCATCGGTCACCAGGTCCATCACAGGCACCCGAATATTATTATATTCTTTTTTAGCAGCAGCAATTTGGTGGTACCATGGCTTCTCACCGGTTTCCAACTGAACAGTCGTCATTTTTCCTTTCTCCCTTTTATTCGCCACCACATACAAGGCAACCCCTGCAAGAGAGCAACTGTTAACAAAAATTTCATACAGCATAAACAAGAGATTTTTATAACTTACTGGCTTTCTCTTTCACATATACTACCTTGTCAAAACGATCTGCTTTCCACAACAAGCTCATCTTCGCAACAACCAACGCTCTTTCTGGCAGTTGGATGGAGGGGATTTCTTTGATATCTTGATACCATATTTCATCAACCGGAGCTTCCATGTTCTCTAGTGGAATCTCATCCATACCTCGAAACTCCATCTTCATAGGTATCACTCCCGATTTGATGAAGAAAAATAGGAGTTGTAAGCAGAATTTTCTTTGCCGATGAGCGTTGCTGGAATGAGTAAAAGCTCAATGAACAATGCAGTTGATAAAACACCCGAAACCGATCAACCATTGGTTGGATACCCATCGATTGGCAAAGAAATTCGAAATGACGTATACGAACCATGCCCATCGGGTGTAACTGTGATAAGTGGAACCGATAATGGCTAAGCACCTCAAGCAAAAACTTTGTGACCGGTAACCGGAAGTTACCATTGACGAAATATTCCCAAAATAGAGTGATGTAACCGGCCTGCGCTTGTGCCGCCGTCTACCCTTCTTGAGGGTAGGGAGCACCCCAACTTGCTGGAAACTTGAAACCCGTAACAAGCCCATTAAGGGTCTCTTCTGACCATTTTAATGGTGGTAAGGATGAAGACATTTCTTCTGCAAGAGTTTCTGGTTTTTCACTAGTTGACTGATCGGTGCATTTTAGGTACACATTATTGAAAATTAATTTTGATAAAAATGCATTGATATTGGTATAAAATTAACTGCATTGATTTGTTTTTGTATCATGTAGGTTATGATGTAAATGGGCCTAAAACGATAAATTTATAAATAAAATATAAAAGCAAATGCGACCAAGTTTAGAATATTAGAAAATCGGTTTTATACTGACGTTTAAATTAAATGGTTGTAAATTGCTTATGAGAAAATGAGGAAAATAATAAATAAACTTGAAAGTTGTAATTGAATTATTAATGTATTTAATTATTATAATGAAGTTAATAATTCATGTCTTTAATTGTTGCTCAACGTACAGGAAGGAAAAAATGCATTAGAATTTTGAGTGCAATCAAGTTTTGTAACCTTATTATTTAATGGACTGCCTATGGGCCTTAACTAATTAAATGGAAGATATGAAGTGATAAGAATCAAGTGGGCTGCACGTTGGAAAAAAAGTGGGTCAAAGGGCTATAAAGGAGGCAGCGCAGAGGAGTTGACGGCAGCCTTCTTGGCTGTTGTTACATTCGACAACAATTTTGGGGGAGGACGCAATTTTTGAAGGGAACGGCTGAGTGTGATCGCAAGGCAGGGGACGCACGGAAGGGCAGCCGCCTTTTGGCGGCTGCATGATCGTCTAGGTGGCATTCTCCAAGCGTACGGTTTGTAGGGTTGACACTTTTCTCAGTTTTATTCATGTTTGGATTTGTTTTTGACATTGACAACGTCGTATAAACAATTTGATGAGTTGGTTTATTTATACTATTTGCGTGTGTTTGAGTTCTTGCTTTACAACTTGCTCGGTTGATGACAAAACCTTGTAGCTTGTTGGGTGACATAGAGTAAGCTGACTCACATTAGTAAATGGGGTATTAAATTGTAAAAAATATGATGACAAAGACCTGTTTTTTATTTCCACTTAAATTAACCGACTTTTAGCATCATGTCTATGTGGTGTCCAATTAATGATTAAGTTGAGTTTTGAGTAAACCTAGAATCTGAAACTTGGAGGACATTACCTTTATCTTTTTGCTTGTGGCTTCCGCCCGGATGAACGATTACGTTGTTTTTCATTAAACTTTGTTTACGGATTCTTTTTAACTGGTAAAGCTTGGCCACTTGTGTTGAATTCTTGGTAAACGTTTTTTATATTTGAATTATTTATCGTTTATCAAGTGTGTTGGCGATATACTTGCATCGTTAGCGGGTTGGTAAATTGGTGGGTAGTTGATATAAATAAATGGATTATTAGGTTGTATGGTGAATCTTAAAAACTATCCCTAATAATTAATCAAATTCATTAATTCCGAGGTCATGTCTATGTGGTGTTTTGAATCGGTAAACATGTTTTCGTGTTAAACTTGCAATCGGGATTCTGGGTGGGAGTTACTTTTCTTTTATATATAATAATTCTCTAGTTAAACACTAACCACAAATTCTTCGTGGATACGATACCCTACTTACGCTATCTACGTAGTTTAATTAGGTTTTTGATTGACTCTGACGACAGTCATCAAAATGGCGTCGTTGCCGGGGAATTAGTGCGCTTAGTGTTTTTCTAGTTTTCTAAAAAAATAAAAAATAAATAAAAACATACAGAAAAATACAAAACAAAAACCCAAAAATAATTTTCTTTTATTTTGTATTATTTATTTTTGTTTAGTTCGGTATTACGCTTGGGTATCCTTGTTTGAGTTTGTACAGGTGAATTCTTCGAAACATGGATAGAGCATATCAGATCAAGATTCAGTCAGAACTGTCCATACTCAAACTCCATTTGGATGGCAATGATTTGAACATCACTTGTAGAGAGCAACCCGAGTTTTTACTGAATGCGGCCGCGAAAGAAATGCTATACGGTCGCATTGGAATATTCACGAGGATCCTACTTCTTTAAACAGGGGAGTTTGTTCCAATCTTCTGTACATATATTTTTTCTTTTATCTTTGAGTCGTAGTTTCCTTCCACATTGAGGACAATGTAGAATTTAAGTGTGGGGAGGGGGAACTAGTGTTTTATTTAGGTCTTATAAAAAAAATCAAAAAAAAATTAAAAAATTTGAAAAAAAATCCAAAAAATCAAAAATCCAAAAAAATTGAAAAAATAGAAAATGTCTTGAGAAAGTTTTCTGCAATAAATGGAAGATGATATGTATAATCAGTTCAGTTCGTTGGCATGTGATTAATATATATATATATATATATATGAGATAACGGACAAGCGGTCACGCGTCTAACTTAGGATATGTGGGTAGGCCCAGCCAGTTGAAAGGTTTCTTAGGAATGATGTAATATACTTAAATTAGGAGTCTTGTGGGTTCTCGCCTTAAAAGCTGTGACAAAGTTGAAACTGTGGAGAATATAAGAGGTACGTTATAAGTAAAAAGCTTATAAGTTTTTCCGATTAAATTGGCACACGTATTTCTTTTTGTGAAAACAAATCCGAAAAAGTGTGGCGCCCCAAAAAAAAACATTCCATCGATTCATTCCATTCATTTGAGCACATGTTAAAAAAAACGAAGCCTATGGTATTGCCGCGGGGATAGCGGCTCATGCGGTACATACCCTCTAGGTGGAGTTAAAAAAATATGTGAAGTTTATAGCATTAACCATGGGGATTGTGACTCGTGTGGGGTATGTCCGCTAAACTGATCATAAGAAAAGCATGTAAAGCTCACAATATCATCCACCTATCCATCATAAATTTAATCGGATTTGCTTAAGAGTTTTTTATATAAGACGGTAGATTATAAATCTTTTAACCTTATAAGCTTGAAACGGGATTAGGTGGCGTTGTAGTTTTTTGAGTGTGAGATCCATAGATGACTATAATCAATTGAACTTAATAAATCGTGAATAAGGGCTTGTAAGCTGGCAGTTGGGTTTAGGTGGATCATATACCTGCAATCTTGGTTAACGTGTGGTTTGATCTGTTAATAAATTAATTGAATATATTGATTGCCAATGTTCTGATTGTGATTCCATTGCAAGTAATTTTTCCGGGAAGAAAAAAGACAAGTGTGGGGATTCATTGTAACACCTCGAAAATTCACGTCCTATAATGTATTGACACGTGTCATAAGCTTGAACGTGTGAAAGAATACTCTAGAGGGACTAAAGTTGACAAACATGAAAAGTATGTGAATATAAGGGTTCAAATTGTCAACAATGGATAAATATACTTTACAATAACCCTACATAATGTTTATACCTTCAAACGAATAAATCATGGATCATACGAAGCTAAATATGAAAGAAAGTGAGAGATTACAAACCACATGGGTTAAATGTGTCAACGTGTTTAAAGTATACCTCTGAGTGACCTTTTAGCAAAGCCGAAGCTTTGTAACGATTAATTATGCTCACTAGAATGCACGATAAAAATTTCATAAAGTTTCGTTATCGTATGAGAAAGTT
Organism: Helianthus tuberosus; assembly: GCA_030545235.1. Classification (NCBI taxonomy): domain Eukaryota; kingdom Viridiplantae; phylum Streptophyta; class Magnoliopsida; order Asterales; family Asteraceae; genus Helianthus; species Helianthus tuberosus. The sequence continues at coordinate 15,075,721 of CM060410.1, forward strand.
ATGATCAAATTCGTATAAGAGGGGTTAAAGCGTCAACGTTAAAAATTATGACTTTTCGGGTGATAACCAAGTTAACCAACGACTTAACAAAGTGGGTATAAGTATTGAAGCCCTTATAAGTAAATTTAGAGGCCCCATACTGAAAATAATGGCCCAAAATTCGTAATACATGGTTACCCATTCGAAGCTTGAAAGGCCAACAACATTTTGCCTTCTGGAACAAGCTTACGGACCGTAAGGGCCAGGCCTTACGGTCCGTAAGGCCTGCACAGCGACAGAAAACGGGACAGACTTCTGTTATGCGTATGAAACCGACTTAAAACCGATTTTCCTCATCCAAGGGCGACCCCTACATGCCTTTTAGACCTTAGGAACACTTGTTGATGATCTGGATCATCCCTTAGACTTAGTTGTCAACAATCTATGAGATTTTAAGCACTATATAAAGTGCCAAAGTTGCAACCATTTGATCACTCACTTCTTCTGCAATTCTGGAACTTCCTGGAGCTTAAGAGCAGACCCTAAGCCTTCCTAATAGTGCATTAGGCTTTGGTAAGTATGCTTAACCTTTCTTAGTTGAGTTTTTACTTATTTTAGCTTAAAAGTCAAACCATCGTAATTAACGTGTAACAACTCTCATCAAAAGTCATATTTATTTAATTAAATTGACCAATAGGAAACCCTAATTGAGAAACCCAAGTGATTCTGAACAAACCCTAAAATTTTCAGAACAATCGGAATCAGGATCAGGGCCCCTAAAACTCAGGGGGGGGGGGGGGGGGGCAACCCTAGTTGGTATTATCTAAACAGTTTTACGTGTAAAATGAAAATGGACGCAAGACCAACTCAGCAAGGCTACTATGACACGGGGCTACCCTATAGTGGGTAGGCACCCCTCGCGCCACGCGAGGGGGACGGTTTTTCAGATATAAATATGAGGCAGTGGGACTTGATTCTGGGAGTTGAAACGACGTAAATTCTCAAATTATACGCTGAGATATTGTCTGTTTATCACAATTAACACACACGGATCACTAATCGACGCCGCAATCAGGGTATTAACTCGATCACTGATATGATTCAATGTCCGATTGATCAAAATATCCAATGGATGTTTAAGTGCTGCCCACATTAGGGTTTATGCTTTGTCATTCGTTGATTAAATTCAATGGATGTTTAAGTATCGCACTTTGTCATTCGATGTGAGGATTTGATCTCGTGAGTTATCGTAAAAGCTGTATTAAGTTACTAACTGAATTGTGTGCCTATTATTAATTTAGGTTAAAAGGCTAATCAGTAGGCTAAACTCTGCCCGTATAAATCTGCAATGTGAGTCATTCTCTTTTTATCAACTATTTACAATACCTCAAATTATTTTCAAAGTTATAATTACGGGGACTAAGTCGTGGATATCTTGAATTACTGGTTAGTGGGGTATTGTGCACATTACTAATTTTCTCCCAGTTAGGTTCACTGACCTACTCGGGAAAATCACTGTTAGGTTCATTGACCTACAGGGATAATCATCACTATTTAGGTTCATTGATCTAATAGTGGTATGACCATCGTCACCATTGTGACATGTCACCATTGTGACAATTCGCCAGATAAAAATAAGATAGAAGCCATTGTAATCGCTCTTATGCTGTAATTGATAACTATGCATCATTATGCAAAATAGGATGATTCACTCAGTATTTCCCGCTGACAAAATCTTTTTAAAACATGTTTCAGGTAATCTGTTATGATCCAGGAAAAGTGCCATATAGCACTACAAGTTCAAAGAAGTGGCTCAGTATAAAATAAAGAAACATGTTTTGTAAAATAAAAGATTTCTTCGTGAAATCAAATGATTGTAAATTACCGGGTTTTATCCCGCGTTGTGAAATAAAAATAATCGGGAAATACTTCAGTTTTAAAAGATCCTGATAAAAACTTCCGCTGTAAAACTCAATTAATTAAATTCCACGGGATTTTCTGTCCCGCGGCTCCTGAAACGGGTCAAACCGGGTCGGGGGCCGTGACAGAAATAAGGTGGTATCAGAGCCACTGATTTAAGCCAATTAAGTATTTAGAAATACTTAATTAATTTCTATTTTGTGATTATGTGTCTTATTATCTGACTAATTTTGTACAGTATGGGCAGATCTTTATATGTTAACTACTGTAGCAGTAAATACAAATCTTTAAATATTCTGACTCAAAGTTTTAGCATCTTTATTATCTACAGTCTATAAACCATATTTAGTAAATAAATAAATTCATAAATAAAACCTAGTAAGTTTTCATATTTAGTTATTTCATAGTTACCCAATATAAAATAATATTTAAAAGTTTTCTATAAAATTTTGTTATGATTTTAACTTAGTAATTGTGTGTATTTTACTAAACAACATGAGTGACTTGTCTGACGCCCTTCAGAATTTAAATCTCTATCCAGTAAGAATAGAAGTTTCCAGAGATTTCAATAGGTATATACCAGACATAGAAGAACCTATAGAATTCAACGCTTTACCTCTCGAGAAACCCAAGCCTAAGAAAATGGAAATTGGGGAAAGCTCTAGACAAATTGAGGAGTTACCATCTCAAGAAGAACTAGATTTTATAATGGCAAACGATGATACTATTGAGCCTATTAATGAAAATGATTTTATTCATTCTCTTGAAACACAACTATCAATGAATTTAGAACCAGCTATTCCAAAACCTTCAATCCACTTGCAAATAGACGAATGGTTGAATAATGAAATACTGTTACAAAACCATCCCTATAAGCTTTTTCCTAAGTTCAATCCAGAACCTTTACCAAATCCACCAATAAGTAACAAGAATATGGCTGAATTCCGTTATTTTAACAAAGAATTAATGGATGCTGGGAATAGAATCCAAGAGATTTTGGGACAGATCTCCTGGAAATACGATGAGAAGGAACGCCGTTACTAGAATATCACCTAACAAAGGATAGGGGATTATGAAACTGTGGTTGTGTAATAGTAATAGTAAAATCAGTATGTGTAAAATAAATAATAAAACGGTGGTATATAGAAGCATGATATAATCTATAAAACAAATGAAATTTTAGAAAATTTACAAATTTGTTGTATATTTGTCTACATGATGATGTGCAATTAATTGTGACCTTGGATTATTTCTTTTATACTAATTATTTATCTATAAATTAGTTATCAGATGGAAAACGCTAATAATGAACCAGTTAATGAGGTTAATCAATCTGAGCAACAACCGGGGGATCAATTTATGACTAGGCAGGATATAGAAAATATAGTTGCTCAAGGGATAGCCAACGCTTTTCCAGCAATAGTTACTCAAGGGATAGCCAACGCTATTCCAGCAATTGTTGCTGCTATTAAAAATCCAATCGAACCCCAACAAATCGTTCCTAGCAAACGCATTTCTGAAGATAACTTCAGTAATAGCGTAAATGGAGGCGGTAATCATGTTAATCATGATAATGAACCACGGCAAGCTCCGCTTCCTAAGAAAATGAAAGCTGCAACGCCTGGTTGCACTTATAAAGAATTTCTTGCTTGTAAACCCACTGAGTTTGCAGGCAATGAAGGAGCGACTGCGGCACTGCGTTGGTTAGAGAAAACCGAGGCAGTAATTGCCATAAGTAAATGTGCTCAGGATGATCAGGTCATGTATGCATCAAACCTTTTCAAAGAAGGGGCGTTAGAATGGTGGAACACGGTGTTACAGGCTAAAGGAAGAAATAGGGCTTATGCCATGAAATGGGAAGAATTTAAGAGTCTTGTAGAAAGAAAAATTTGTCCCGAATATGAAAAAGATCAAATGGCAAATAAGTTTCTAAACCACCGGATGATGGATGTAGATTGTCGAGGGTATACTTCTACATTCTTTGAATATGCTAAAGTAGTACCAACGCTGGCTTCGCCAGAGCCGGTACTCATTTCTCGTTATATTTGGGGATTGATTTCCGAAATCCATAATATCGTCAAGGTTGCGAAACCTCGCACGATTGATGATGCGGTAGATTTAGCCAATACTCTGACTGACGAGCTAATACGGACAAGAGAAGAAAATAGAAGGAAGGAAGTAGCCCAAAAGATTACCCAAGAATTCCGTCCGGGTAACCATAACAATTTCAAGAAAAGAGAAAATGGGCAATCTACCACTAGTCCATTTTGCAATTCTTGCAAAAGGAAGCATTTTGGAAGATGCAAAGGATATTGCAATTTTTGCAAAATTCCGGGGCATCAAGAAGAAGACTGCAGGAGGAAGAAATTTTTAGTCTGCTACAACTATGGAGAAGCTGGACATCTTAGGCCAGATTGTCCAAAACTGAACAAACCATCTGACAATAAAGCCAAACCTGCAGAAGGAGTAAAAAGGAATGTAAGAACATTCCAGCTGACTACTCAAGAAGCCGAGATGATTCCAGATGTGATAGCCGGTACGTTCTTAATTCACAAACGTTTACACAAAAGTATTATTTGACTCTGGTGCAAACCAAAGTACTTTATTCTGCCAAATTCTTAAATTACCTTTAACCAGTATTAGGCAAATTTTTACAGTTGAAACGGAAAACGGAAATTCAGTTAAAATAAATAAAGTTTTGCAATAAGAAAATATAGAACTTTTAGGACATAAATTCTCTGCAAAACTATTGCCAATTAAATTAGTTGAATTCAATGTTGTATGAGGAATGGATTGGTTGGTAGCCAACCATGCTTGAATCCTTTGTGATCAGAATTCCATAGAAAATTTGTGTACCCACTGGAGAAGTAATAATGATTATAGAAGATAAACTATGTAAACCTATAAAGTTCATATCAGTAATGTAAGTTGCCAATTATGAAAGAAAGCAATGAATAGTATATATGATTTCAGTAATCATTAATACTAAAGATAAAGAACTTAAGGAATTTATGTAGTTTTAGAATACCCAGATGTATTCACAGAAAAGTTCCCAGTATTACCATCAGATAGGAAGGTAGAATTTAGGATTCATCTAATTCCAGGAATTATACCGATAAGTCAAGGCACCTTATCGGTTAGCACTCACAGAAATGTTAGAACTAAAAACGCAATTAGATAAATTACTAAATAAAGGTTTCATACAACCTAGTTTATCCTCGCGGGAGGCACCATTATTATTTGTTAAGAAAAAGGATAGGTTCGATGAGAAAGTGTATTGATTATAGGGAATTGTATAAGGTTACAATTAAGAATCAATACCCATTACTTGATGATTTATTCGATCAATTACAGGGAAATAGATATTTTCTAAAGATCGACTTATGTTCTGGATATCATCAATTGAAAGTACAAGAGGAAGACATACTTAAAATTGTTTTCAGAACTAGGTATGGTCATTACAAGTTTACAGTCATGCCTTGGGATTAACGAATGCACCTACAGTATTCATGGACATGATGAATAGGATCTGTAAACCATATTTGGATAAATTTGTAATTGTCTTCATAGACGATATACTTATTTATTCCAAAAAGTCAGGAAGGACATTGTCAGTACTTGCATGCACTTTTAACTTTGTTAAGAAAAGAGAAGCTTTACACCAAATTCTCGAAGTGTGAATTTTGGCTACCAGAAGTGCAATTTCTAGGTCATATGATGAATCATGAAGGTATTCAAGTAGATCTTGATAAGATAGAAGCAATTACCAATATGAAAGGTTCCACAATCCGCAATGGAAATTAGGAGTTTTATAGGTTTAGCTGGATACTATAGACAGTTTATTAAGGATTTTTCCAAAATAGCTATAGCATTAACTAAGCTAACCTGTAAAACAATTAAGTTTGATTAGAGATCTAAACAAGAAAAAGCCTTTAGGATCTTAAAGAAAAAAATTAACCAATGCTCCAATCCTAGCCTTACAAGAAGGAACAGAAGATTTTAAAGTATATGATGATGCTTCCAAAGCTAGGATTTGGATATGTATTAATGCAACGCAAAAAGGTAATTGCGTATGCATCAAGGTAATTGAAAAAGAACGAAGAAACTATACCACTCATGACTTAAAATTAGGAGCCATAATTTTGCCCTTAAGATTTGGAGACATTATCTGTATGGAAGTAAGTTTACTATCTATACAGATCATAAGAAATTAAGATATATATATTTGGGCAAAAAGAATTAAACATGAGATAAAAGAGATGGATGAAAATCCTAAGTGACTACAACTGTATCACGAAGGAAAGGCTGAAGACGAATAGAGATCGTCAGAAGAGTTATACAGATAATAGACGAAAGCCATTGGAGTTGCAAGTTGGAGACAAAATGCTATTGAAAGTATTTACTTGGAAAGAAGTTGTTAGATTCGGTAAGAAAGGAAAGCTAAATCCAAGGTAAGAAGGACCATTTCCAGTGATCCAACGTATAGGACCAGTTGTTTATCGTTTACAACTACTAGGAGAATTAGCTGGAGTACATGATGTATTTCATGTATCCAATCTCAAGAAATGTCTATCAGACGAATCTTTGGTAGTACCTCTCCAAGATATAGAGGTAAACAAAAAGTTAAAATTTGTTGAGAAACCTCTTCAGATAGAAGATAGAAAGATTAAATGATTAGTGTTAGTTCAAGTAAAATGGGATTCAAAGATAGGACCTTAATATACTTGGGAACTAGAATCCGAAATAAAGAGAAAGTATCCTCAATTATTCCAGTAAATCTCGAGGACGAGATTTTTATTAAAGTGGGGAGAATGTAACAACTCTCATCAAAAGTCATATTTATTTAATTAAATTGACCAATAGGAAACCCTAATTGAGAAACCCAAGTGATTCTGAACAAACCCTAAAATTTTCAGAACAATCGGAATCAGGGCCCCTAAAACTCAGGGGGGGGGGGGGCAAACCCTAGTTGGTATTATCTAAACAGTTTTACGTGTAAAATGAAAATGGACGCAAGACCAACTCAGCAAGGCTACTATGACACGGGGCTACCCAATAGTGGGTAGGCACCCCTCGCGCCACGCGACACCCCCTCGCGCCACGCGAGGGGGACAGTTTTTCAGATATAAATATGAGGCAGTGGGACTTGATTCTGGGAGTTGAAACGGCGTAAATTCTCAAATTATACGCTGAGATATTGTCTGTTTATCACAATTAACACACACGGATCACTAATCGACGCCGCAATCAGGGTATTAACTCGATCACTGATACGATTCAATATCCGATTGATCAAAATATCCAATGGATGTTTAAGTGCTGCCCACATTAGGGTTTATGCTTTGTCATTCGTTGATTAAATTCAATGGATGTTTAAGTATCGCACTTTGTCATTCGATGTGAGGATTTGATCTCGTGAGTTATCGTAAAAGCTGTATTAAGTTACTGACTGAATTGTGTGCCTGTTATTAATTTAGGTTAAAAGGCTAATCAGTAGGCTAAACTCTGCCCGTATAAATCTGCAATGTGAGTCATTCTCTTTTTATCAACTATTTACAATACCTCAAATTATTTTCAAAGTTATAATTACAGGGACTAAGTCGTGGATATCTTGAATTACTGGTTAGTGGGGTATTGTGCACATCACTAATTTTCTCCCAGTTAGGTTCATTGACCTACTCGGGAAAATCACTGTTAGGTTCATTGACCTACAGGGATAATCATTACTATTTAGGTTCATTGATCTAATAGTGGTATGACCATCGTCACCATTGTGACATGTCACCATTGTGATAATTCGCCAGATAAAAATAAGATAGAAGCCATTGTAGTTGCTCTTACGCTGTAATTAATAACTATGCATCATTATGCAAAATAGGATGATTCACTCAGTATTTCCCGCTGACAAAATCTTTTTAAAACATGTTTCAGGTAATCTGTTATGATCCAGGAAAAGTGCCATATAGCACTACAAGCTCAAAGAAGTGGCTCAGTATAAAATAAAGAAACATGTTTTGTAAAATAAAAGATTTCTTTGTGAAATCAAATGATTGTAAATTACCGGGTTTTATCCCGCGTTGTGAAATAAAAATAATCGGGAAATACTTCAGTTTTAAAAGATCCTAATGAAAACTTCCGCTGTAAAACTCAATTAATTAAATACCACGGGATTTTCTGTCCCGCGGCTCCTGAAACGGGTCAAACCGGGTCGGGGGCCGTGACATAACGGTTGACTTAGCGATTAACCATTAATGGTCCAGTGATTAGTCGAATTGAAGGAAGTTATAAGTTGGTGATTATGAGGGCAATGAACCCTTAAAAGGGCACCCTCTGATTCCCGTTCTAACTAGATCAAATGTCGGGTCAAAGTTGTTTATAAAAAGTCAACAGGATCCTAATTTGCGATTTAAAACATAATTAACAATGTAGAAGCTTTGCAACCTGTTTTATTACTCTTATAACTTAGTAATTAATGTAAGAACATGTCTAAGCATGTTCGACCCGACAATTTTCTATTTAGACCCGTTTCGGAACCGAAAGTCGCAAAACTTTGACTTTTGCTTTGACTTCAGTTCTGACCCGATTTAGTATGGTTTGGAAATGTCTTAGAGCTTCCTTAGAACCAGGTTACATGATAGTATAACCCTCTGTGGTTGGATCATTGATTGTCCGATTCGTTTACACGTTTCCGTTAAATGCTTAATGTTGACCATAATGCCCTTTTGACCATAAAACGAGAATTTTGGAAATATGAAAGGACAATAATCTTTACTACTGATTTATAAACATGTCCCTAAAATTTCACATCAGTTGGAGGTCTAGATTAGGAGTTATGCTCATTAGCATAATTATAACGCCTTTTAGAAATTAAACGGCGCAATTAGCATAAAGCCTATCTAAACCCAATTTTTGACACCAAACCTTTTACCCACTGATGTAATATAATATTTTGAGATTTTTAATTATTTTTAAACTGATCAAAACCTAGGGTTATCGCCTTAATTCGGTAAATACCGATTATTCCCTTTTAGGCCATAAAATGAGTTTTACAAGCCCTTTTGATACCAATCCAATTGCTACTGATTTTACATAATAAATAAAGTATTTTGAACTTTATAACCTGATCAGAAAACTCAGATTTTCTGTATAACCCGGAAATCGCTTAAAATAGCTTTTTACGCGTATTAAACGCATAGTTTGGGTTTAAAACATTTTTGTCACATAAGACTTAATACCAACTGATATGACCTATTAAAATAAGTTATTTTACTGATGTATTCAGACCCGAACATCAGAAGTTCATTAAATCTATTTTATAATCTTTAAAATGACCAAAATACCCCTACGGGGCTTATTTTGAGATTAAACTCGTTTTAGGCATAATGGAAGATATCCTACTGATATCACAACATATTAAAGGCATATTAACTTAGGAAACCTGTATATGACTCTTTTGGTTACTCGTTACGCACTTGTCGCGTTCGGATCGGCTTATGTAACTAGTTTGCATAATTTAGCCGAAACGGGTCAAACCATATCGTTTTCATCTCAAAATCCAGAATGTGTTTATGTTGCCCATATTAAAGAAGCATACAAGCTTGCCGGGTCAAAACCACATTCTAAACCGGTCTTCGCCTTATAATGCGTTTGAACCGTATCTTTCTTTATAACTAACCGGTCTAAGCTTAGGGTTGGTTAATTAAAGACCCGTTAGCATTCTAATTAGTTTTTTATACCATCATTCCAGACTAGAGCCTTCCAGTAAATTGTACCTACGCTTACTTAAGTGAATACGACTGAGTTATTATAATTCTTGCTATTTAAGACAAGAGTTAGCTCAGGTAAATACTCTTAACTTATTTTCCCTATACGGGCTTGGGATACGTTATAATAATACCACTTGGTCGGGTATTGAATGTTTAGTTGTATTGTGATTAAATTATTGAGGTAACCCGCTTTAATCTGTATTGTTTGAAATAAAAGTCTTTAGGGGTTAATGACCATGTCCCGGATATCCTTGACATCATTGTATTATAAAATGGCCACGACTTATGCACGGGATGTAGGCATACACCTGACAGTGCATAAGGGAAACGGTATCCCACTCTGTTGTGGGCCTATACTGTGGTGTGTCTGTTAACTTTGACTCGGTTTCTACATCGGGCCCTGAACGTACAACGAACATGTAAATCTGTATACAAGATTATAAATATAATTGTCCCAAGTTATAAAAGATTAATTTTCCTTATGCATTTTAATCAAAGTGTCAAAATATTTTGTGCCTGGTGCATCTAAATCAATTTTCTTAAACTCTTTTCAAATGAGTCGGTTGAGTGTATTTACCAGTGAAAACTGACGTATTTTCCAAAGTCTAAGTGACAGGTACAAGTACGTAATTGGCTGGAAGCTCAGGGCGTTAATAAGGAATCTTGCAAGTTCTAGGCCTAAAGTCTGTTGAATAATGTTTATGTTTTAAGATCCGAGTGGATCCTTTACTTTCTGTTGTAATACTTGGATATTACTTTATATTCGGATTGTAATATATTTATCTTTTGCTTCCGCTGTGCATTTATATATTGTGTTGTTTGACTATGATGATATCAACTACGTCACGATACTCCCCACCGGGCCCACCGGTGAAACGTGGAAATATCGGGGTGTGACAGGTTGGTATCAGAGCCAACACTGAGTGAATTAAACACTAGTCTTTTGTGTTTAATCTCAGTTACACAGTTGCACATTCTGGAGTCTAGACAAGAACATAGGACAAATCCTAATTCGTTTTATTTGTCCTTATTTGGTTCTTTTGTTATTTTTCTGATTAGCCCTTGCATGGGCAAGTCATTTTCTGTAGAAGTCCCGTTTAGGGCAACCATATACTTGTTTAAATTTTAATGGAACGATTATATTTAAAAATATCATTCCTATATTATAAGATCTACCATTATAATAAAATGGCAATATCTAAAAAAGGACAAGACCTAGCCATATGTCACTTTAAGACAGGGCCAAGATGGTAGTTCCACAATTAGATTTAGATCCTTGTTAACATATCAATTTAGGATTGTTCTGCGTTAAATATTAAAAGAATCTTAAAGGTAAAGCCTAGCCTAAATGTCATTGTAGACATGTCCAAGACGGTAAAACTTATCTAAAAGATTCCAATCCCTGTTAACATCTGTAAGTATGTTAACATTTTTGGCAAACTGTGAATCGTTAAAGTCACACAGGCCATCGTTAAAAAGGGGGTTAATCTAAATTCCCTTATTTGAAATAATCATCCATTAGTGATGAAGTGCCTACGGGCCAAACTTGTTGTCCGATAAGACAACGACTGTGGTGGTCTCTAACCCCTGACGTGCTGTCGTAGGTACACGCAAATTTAATCCCAATAACAACTATAGATAGTGGTAATAGGGTATCGAACTCAGGGAGTATGTGGAAAGTGTGTTGATTTTATAGCTTTGCGATTAAACTACAATTAACCTAATTTGCAGAAAATAAAGATCAATAATTTGGATTGGTGTTTTAGAAAACTAAATTAATAACTAATTGCAAATCAAATGTTGGTTGTAAAACAGATTAGGAGAGAACAATGACCATCTTAGGATTCAGTTTCTTTAAACAATTGTGTGAAATTCCAACTAGAAAGAGTTACATAGACATAACTCGTGCATAAATAATCGAAGTGATAAAAGGGAACAAAGTACTCGGATTTATAAACGCGAGGTTGTTTCCCGATGATCAATTAATCAATAACCAACCCTAACCCTTCCCGTGATATCTCGATTGCCAACGGCACCAAGAACGTACGATTGAGACTAGAAATTGCACTATCGATTAACAAGCTACAAACAATTATGCATACACCATGATATTCAAGCAACACAAATTATCATTCTAGAAATTCAGAAATAAACACACAAAAGTTCAAGAGAAACCTGCACCTAAGATGATCACCGAAAGTTTTAGCCACACATAGCTTGGTGAATCATCATAGCAATCAATTCAATGTTCATACAAATCCAAATCCCAAACCGAATGTTAGCAATTGTTCAAAACCAAGCCAAGATAGCCAAAATCGCCCCTTGTGTGTTCTCTAACCGACCAATCATGAGAATAGGTGAAAAGACACCATAAAACTGAATAAATGATGGTAGTTATAAGTTTTCCGCAGCTTCCACCGTAACTTACGGTTCCACCGTAAGTTACGGTGGACCATGTCTTGTTACGGTAATAGACTCCTAAGTTACGGTGGAGATCTGGCCAAAATCAGGTGCACCGTAAATTACGGTGGGACCGTAATTTACGGTGCCAACCTGATTTTTGTTCCTTGTTTCAACTTTTGTTCCACTCATGACCCGTTCAACTCCAAACCCTCCAAAGCTGCATTTTATCCACTTTAAGCTCCCGAACCGCACCTGAAACATAAGCAACAGTAGTTATCTAATTCAAGATAATTACACGATTAAGTGAAGGATTAATTCGTCTTTTAACATAATTAAGGGTTGTCCAATGGACCACCCGTCACATCCCCACACTTAACCGTTGCTTGTCCCAAGCAACTCATCAAATCAATTTCTCAACAAGTGATCAATGTAAACCAAGCAAAAACATGCAATCCTTTTACTAACCCCTTTTTAACACCCAAAACAATGCACCCCTCACTATGTCTCTCCTCTCGGTAACAAGTAAGCACTAGCAATATGAGCTAGACACACAAAGGCTAACGGGCGGTTGCACAATTATAGGCTTGTACCTAAATCGATCCTTCTCCTAAAATGTGTCAAACATGAATGCAAATCAAAGGGACTTTCAAGGTTGTAACGTGGTTAGGTGTATAGGTAGGAAATGGAATATTTATGAAGTAGCGAAAACTTAACCCGATCTTTTTATTACACAATAAAACAAACTAACAACTACCAAAGTAAACTACTATATACAAGATAACTAAACATCATTTCTTTTTTCATTTTCCATTGTTTTTTCTCTTTTTTTTTTCTTTTCTTTCCTGAATTTTTTTTTCAAACAATAAATATACAATGAAGCATCAACATATCTACATCATACTACTCAAACTATTACTACTACACTATAAAACCGGGTTAAGTTGGGTAAATTTTTAGGTAAGTAGCTAGGGGTAACAAATGATAGGCTTTTAGGCACAAAATTGGGCAACTAAATGTCCAAACCCCCGCCCCTCTCGCAACCATGCTCATATATATAACTTATGAGGTCCAACCCCCCAAATCCCACACTCACACACACTCAAGACGAGGCTACCTAGATGCCCTTATCCTTTTCGCATTCATGTTCAACTAAGGCCTCGAACCGCATTCAAGCACAAGTTCTAATGCACCCCCACCCGTAGCCACTCTCATCAAAGATAAGCATTATTTATATACAAATGTGGCTTCAACTCTCACCAAGAATAAAAGGATATCAAGGGTTGCCGGTGCATCAATTTGGGGTTAATCTAGGGTGTTCAAATTCTCACAATGTTTTGCTTGACTCAAAATTTTTCAAAATCTTCAAAAATTCCCCCCATCCCCACACTTGGGATACATTGACCCCAATGTATGGTTTTAGGAGGCTTTGATCACTAAAATCCATTCAACATCAACTAAAAGTTCTTCAACTCAAACCACAAATTTCTTTTTGTATTTTTCATTTTATAATTTTTTTTATGTTTTTCTTCTTTTTAAAACATGACACCACCAACAAGCACCAACCCAACATAACATCACAAACTAACATCACAAACTAACACCACCCAACTGCCCAACCCAACATATCAAACTAACGAATATGCACAAAATATACAAAGGGAGAACACAACCTGACTAATAATAGCGCGGTCTCGGCGGTCCAAAAATGGAAGACATCATGTCGTTCCATTCTCCAAACGAAAATGAGCCGCTACTGCTTCCACCTTGTTGTTGTTGAGCTCCCTCTTGTTGTCGTGGGTCAATCCATTGTGAATGGTGAAGCGGCGGGGTCGGATACGAAATACTACCATCATAAGGTGGTAGTGACGCATAATCCACATGTTGTGGATCCACAACCACCGGCCGCCCGGCGTGCCAGTCCGCATGCAATCTCCTTTCTTGGTCATCATGATAACGATTATTCATTTCCACTTCCCGGGAATACGCATGTGTGCGATTCCATGCCTCTTGACGATCAAGGGTTTGTAAGTTTGTTTCAAGGACCGCTCTATACTTGCACTATTCCTCGTATTTTGATCAAATAACATCCTTTCCGAACCCGACCACGTCTCAAATACGGATGCTGGAGGACGTTGATTCTCAATCATTTCTTGCATTGAGCCTTCATAAGCCTAACCCGGCACATAAGATTGCTGCGTATAATCGTAAAACATACCACCATAACCTCTACCATAACCCCCTTGACCTACATTTTCACCACCATGCGGCTCGTCCGCATAATCCTCGTCACCACTTGGAACTACTTCTTCATCACTTTCCGGCTCGTCCGGCTCACCCGGCAAAAGATCTCGTGCACCCAACTTTAGTGCTCTCCACCTTTGCCCTTCCGACTTTAGCTTATGATAACGCTCCGATTGTGTATATGACCAACCAATCCCCAACTTATCTAACATAAAAGGCTGATGCCTTTTTGTTGCTCCTCGATCTTCAGATGTTATTGCCTTTTGTTGTTTCATCAACCCCGTGATTATTCGACAATACGGGATGATATCTCTTCCATACTTATTCCGGCAAATCCATAAGTGGTTCATGATCAGATAACGTATCGGAAAACGCGGAGACCCATGCATTAGCGAATAGAGGATAGGTACCTCCGGGAACCTCACCTGCTCCTTGTCCCCCTTCGTGGAATAACATTGAGAACACAGATTGCTACTAACAATTTAGCTTCTATTTTTAAGTTCTTCCGGTATAGAATACCACTGTATTTACCCGGTAAAAACAGTGCTGCCAACATATCATTCCATCGAGCATGTTTCTCCGGTTTAACCAGGAGGTCATCAAGAGTCGGTATCATGTAATCACGGGCTGGAAGACTATCATATTTCCCAAGCTTCTTCAACGTGTCAAACGACATCTCCACCGGAATTCCATTCACAATACCCGTTAGCTTCATTTGTGATGGCCTTTCGTAGCTGTTGCATTTGAGAGTGGCCATTCATTCTTGTATTTCGGATATGAACAAGTTGCTCTTATCTTTGTCAAAACAACTAAGTGCCGACTCCCAACCTAGAGCCCGGAACTTGTCAAACACCCCGAACTGACCAAACTCAACTTCCCGGACTTCCCTCTCACATATAAAGGCCGCTGCCTTATTCTTCAACTTATTCATACGGTCATGATAGAGTGTTGGTTGCCACTCCTCTGGTTGATCATCCAATGGTCCCGAATCCCATTTCGGCTTTTCAGCCGGGTCCAACTCCATCTCTTCCTCACTTTCACTTTCGCTTTCATCCACTCGACCCATGTATTGTCTCTTCCTTGGTTGCTGTTCCGGCTGTTTACCCTTTCCCTTTGAAGACGAAGATGAACAAGCTCCGGTCTTTTCTTTTGTTCGTGCCATTTCCTACATACATTAGAGCAAACAACACAACCAAACGAAACAAAATTAGACTCTTTTACCCAAAATATCCCCACAATTACTTGTTACTATGGTTGTAGATGTTAGTGAACTACAAGTTTATAATTTTTTCAAAAATTTGGGCATGGTGTCTCTACAATGTAGAAATCCCCAAAAGTTCACTACTTTGCTAACAATCCTACATCTACAAACCATAATCATGTTCAAGAACAAGTAACAAGTCAAAACTATGAACAAGCAAGTGGGTATAACCAAATAACACTATTAGACTTCATTCTCACAATGTATCAACAAAACATAGTAAATAAACTTCCATACCTTGTTTGAAGATGTAAGAAACACAAATGAGGCAACAACTTCAAAAAGCCCCAAAATTTCGAAACTAGGGTTTGAAGTTCAGACCCAAAAACTGTGTTTTCTCGTAAATATCTTGGCAAAATCAGAAACTACGTGAAAAATTAGTCAAGATAGACCTAAATTTCACTTAGTTTGGACAAGAATTGAGTAAGATATGGAGGATTGAAGGTTGAAGGTGAATGTAGATCTTGTGGGTCTTGTTTGACAGAGATAGGTTAAAGAGATGAATGAGAAAGATGAAAGAAATTGTGTGGTTGGGGATGACTTCACGTGACCTGATTGTTATTATTATTATTATTATATATATATATATATATATATATTTTATATACATGCACAAACCAAAACGACGGATCAATTTTTCCTGCGTACCGTAAATTATGGTAGGACCGTAAATTACGGTACATCCTGAACAAAAACTCCCACCGTAAAACAGTAGCATATCACCGTAAAGCACAATTGATTTTTATCCCCACCGTAAATTATGGTCATACCGTAAATTACGGTATGAACTGGGCGTTTCTGGTTTGAAGAAAATTGTGTTTTTAAGTGTCATTTTTTATATTTTTTCAATTTTTTCGATTTTTTTATGTTTTTAAATTTTTCAAAAACGTGTAAAAATCACCCTACCCCCTCGAAAGTTCCGTGTTGTCCTCAACACAATGTTAGTGTAATTCGTGACCCGAATATCCCCACACTTGTTTCAAACACGGATTTCAAAGAAATACGATAATCGTGCAAACTATACAAAACAAAACAAAACAAAACCAAAATGCTACTATTTACACTACCAAACCTGGGCCTCTCATGGTTGTTCATCGTCGACCGGGCGTAAGATGTAGCCCGCTTTATCAAGCTCCAAGTTGTTGATGTCGTTCCCCTCCAAGTATGGCTTTAACCGGTGACCGTTCACCGTTTGTTGTTTCAATGTTTGCTCGTCTTGGATGTCTACGTCACCAAATCTCCCAACTCTCCGAACGACATACGGGCCCATCCATTTGCTTTTGAGCTTGCCCGCAAACATCTTGAGTTATACAACCAAACTTTTTGACCCACTTCGAACGTTTTCTTTCTCAATTTCACATCGTGTACTTTCTTGAGCTTGTCTTTATAAGCCGATGCACATTCATATGCCTCATCTCGAATCTCTTCTATCTCGCTTAATTGTAGCTTTCTCAACTTTCCCGCCTCGTCATAATCCGCATTGACCGTCTTAATTGCCCAATGTGCCCGATGTGCTAACTCCATTGGCAAGTGACAACCCTTTCCATACACCATCCGGTAAGGCGTTGTACCAATTGGAGTCTTGTAGGCCGTTCGGTATGCCCACAATGCATCGTCTAACTTACTCGACCAATCCTTCCTATCCGTTCTAACCGTCTTCATGAGAATTTCCTTGATTTGACGGTTGGACACTTCGACTTGTCCACTCGTTTGCGGATGGTAAGGTGTGGCAATCCGGTGATTCACACTATACCTCTTCAATAATTTCCCGAAGTTGAAGTTATTGAAATGCGAACCACCATCACTTATAATAACCCGCGGGATGCCAAAACGAGAAAATATGTTGGATTGAACAAATTTACAAACAACCGAATGGTCGTTTGTACGTGTTGCAATAGCTTCAATCCACTTCGAGACGTAATCCACCGCTACTAAAATGTATAGAAAACCATTCGAATTCGGGAAGGGACCCATAAAGTCTATACCCCATACATCAAATATCTCTACAACCAAGATTGGTTGTAATGGCATCTCATCCCTCTTTGATATGCTTCCCATCTTTTGACAATTTATGCAATTTCTAGCGAACTCACATGCATCCTTGAAAATTGTGGGCCAATAGAACCCACATGAGAGCACCCGATAACCTGTTTTATGCCCACTAAAATGACCCCCACATGCGGACGAATGAGCATGGGTCAAAATTTCCAACACTTCTGTCTCGGGCACACACCTTCGTATAACTTGATCCGGTCCAATCTTGAAAAGATCCGGTTCATCCCAAATATATTGCTTCACTTGGACCATAAATTGTTGTCGACGCTTTTTGGTCCAATGACTAAGGATGGCACCCGTGGCTAAGTAATTAACGTAATGAGCATACCACGGTGCAACAAAGGTGGAAACGGCTAGAAGTTGTTCATCGGGAAAACTTTCATTGATTTCACTAACATCGTCAATTCCTTCAACCGGAATCCGAGACAAGTGATCCGCCACTACGTTCTCACTTCCCTTTTTGTCTCGAATTTCCAAGTCAAACTCTTGCAACAATAATACCCACCTAATCAAACGGGGCTTCGCATCCTTCTTCTCCATTAAATATCGGACCGCACTATGATCCGAGTAAACCACCACTTTGCTCCCCCAAATATAAGCACGAAACTTATCCAAAGCATACACCACCGCTAACAATTCCTTTTCGGTTGTGGTGTAATTGAGTTGCGCTTCGGATAGAGTTTTGCTTGCATAGTAAATCACCACCGGCTTTCTATCAACCCGTTGACCCAAAACTGCACCAATAGTAGTGTCGCTTGCATCACACATTATCTCGAACGGCTTTGACCAATCTGGTGGTTGCAAGATAGGAGCTTTGACCAAGTGTTCCTTCAAAACAGTGAAAGCTTGCATACACTCGTTAGTAAAATCAAATGGGACATCTTTTAATAACAAGTTGCATAAGGGTTTGGTGATAACACTAAAACCCTTTATGAAACGTTGATGTGTGCAAAATGCAACATATAAATTACATCAAATGAGGCATAAAACTACCCCTTTTTAAGTACTAATATTGGAAAAAGAGTGTTTTTGTCTTCCTTTTGTATTTTCAGGATTAAATGAGCTCAAAAACACAAAAGAAGCAAAAAGACAGCTAAATCCAACATAAATACAAGGAAAGGAACATAAGTGGACTGCCCGACCCCTCAACGGCATCTTCCCAAGCAAAATAGAGAAGGCAGAATACTGAACACGCCCCGTGCTCAGCCAGCACGGGGCCGTGCCCAAGAAGCAGCAGAAAAGAAAAACCTATAGAAGCTTCTATTGCCCACCACGGGGCCGTGCCCAGTGAACACGGGGGCGTGGCGAAAGTACATCAGGCGCATTAATTGTAATTGCAAATTACAATTAATGAGGAGAGTGAGTGTAAGACAGGCACGGGGCCGTGCCCAGCGGACACGGGGCCGTGCCCAGCTCTCTGTTCAGCCTATAAATAGGAGTGATTGGATTCATTTCAACTCATCCCTTGGCATACCACCTCTCTCACACTTCATCCACCACCCACCACCATCACAACACCATCATCCACCACCATCATCCATTGTCCATCGTAGAGTGTGTGAGTCGTCTCGGGATCCAAGATTGATCGTAAGAGTTCTTGACAATCAAGGCCATGTTTGCCTAAGTCTCTTACATCACTTGGTGAAGACAAAGTGTCTAGTATAATACTTTTTATTTCTAATCTTTTGCACTTTTTATTTGGTTTTGTATTAATGACTTTAATAACTAGTTACTTATGTTGAAGGTGATCTTTCCTTATCGTTTGTCCGTGGTGTCTTGGCATTATTTTACTGTCTATATAAAATAAAAGATTTTCACCATTCATATCTCCACGGTCTATATGGAGGTATGTTGGCTACCTGGTCGGGGGTTAAGGGAACGGTTTGGTAAAGGTCTTGCCATTGTTCAGCGTTTAGAGGTCCTGCAATGGACCTGGGTCAAATTTAGTAGGACCTCCTTCAATGCTTCACGGTATTGGATGGCGGGGGTCCAAACTCTTTGATCCCCTCATAAGTTAACTACTATTAATACTATAACCCGGCTATTTAGGACTGTATCCCTGCTGACTCAGACTACTTAGCCGAGGGTAACGTCACCGCCAAAAGTGGGGCCTACCATAATACTGCATTAATAACTTAATTCATTATCTTCCAATAATCCACCCTTTTAGGATTGTATCCTTGCTGACTCAAACTACTGGGGTGAGGGTAACGTCACCTTCAAAAGAGGGGCCTACTACAATAACTAAGATAATCTCTTAATTATGTGCAAAAGTGCGGAAATAATCAAAGGTTATACTAGATACGAGTCGGAACCAAGTGATTCATCTTGTCTATCTGTTTTTACTTTTATTTTTATTTTCAGCTTTTTAGTTAGTTTTTATTTTTCTTAGTTTAAAACTTTTTTCTAAAATTTTTATTTTGATTAGACGTTGAGGATAAACCGGTACTAAAAGCTCTTGTGTCCTTGGACGACCTCGGTATCTTACCAACGCTATACTACGCTCACGATGGGTGCACTTGCCCATATGTGTGTTTAGTGTTAGTAAAATATCGTGTTTTATAAATTTAAAACTTGGCTAAAAATAAGTGTTAAAAGGGCTTAAAATATACACCTAATAAATATAACACTTTACCGCACATCAAGTTTTTGGCGCCGTTGCCGGGGACACAAGAATTTTAAGAAAGCTTAAAATCGACGGCCAAATCAGTTTTTTTCAAAACCTTTTTAAACGCGCGCACATTTTTCTGCATTTTAGATTAGTTTTGCATTTACAGTAACCTGTACACGGGGCCGTGTTCACTGAACACGGGGCCGTGGTGCACATTTTCATAAAAACACCCAGTAACAGAAGCTTGAACACGGGCCGTGCTCACTGAGCACGCCCCGTGCTCAACGAAATCAGTAAATTTAATTAAAACGCCCAGATACAGATCCTGAACACGGGGCCGTGTCCAGCCTCTGTTTCTGTTTTTCTTTTTGTTTTCTGATCTCAAGACTCGGTTGTGGTCTGCTGAGTGATTCTTATGGATCAATACTCAGGAGGTTACAACTACACCTATGAGGGGGATGATTATAGGGGTAATTATTGCACTAATTGTCGTAATGCACGCTCGATTCAAAATAATCACTCATATCAACCATCCAATTCATACACCTACTATGAGGAGCCCAGGTACGAGCCATCAACTTCATACACATCCTATGAAGACCAAAGGTATGAACCTCCTCCCTCATACTCATATTTTGATGAACCAAGGTATGAGCCTTCGTACTCATACTTTGAGGAACCAAGATATGAGCCACCACCTTCGTACGCTTACTATGAGGAACCTTGGCATGAACAACCCACCTCATACGAGTATTATGGAGAGCAAAATTACGAACCTTATCCATCATATGCTTACAATGAAGAACAGTGGTGCGAACCATCGACTTCATATGAGTATTATGAGGAACAAAGGGTCGAACAACCAGATTCAAGCTTAGAAAATACCGATTCTTTTTCTATAACCGAAGTGACCGATAGGATATTAGAACACATTAGAGTTATCGATCGATGTATAAAAGAAGCTCGCGTAAGGGAAGAGGAGTCCCGCGCAAGAGAAGAGTTAAAAAAGGAAGAGATAACTGAAAATATAAAAATGGAAGAACAAATAAGTGAAAAACCGACACATGAGTTAAACAACGAAAAAGGTGAGTCTGACAACGTTAAAATGCAAGAAGAGTCTAATTTTGAAGAAATTAATCTCTTGTCACCTTCTTTCGAAAATCATTGTTTAGTACCCACTCATGCTAAGTTTTTAAAAGAGTTAAACACTAACACTAAAATTGACGAAACGGTAAGTGTTAAGTTAACTAATGATCAAACTTCACTAATAAAAGAAGACCCATTTGAAATTAACATTACACCGGTTCCATGTTTCTTTCAAAATTCGTTTATTAGTAATGTCACCATTGATAAAGATCTTTGTGTTAACATAATGCCTAACTACATTTTCGAAAAATTAAGTATTAGTGAATTTTCTCCACTTCAAATACCCATTTTTCTATCCAATCGGAAAGTAATAAAATCAATCGGTATAGTTGAAGATGTCTTGGTTCAAACAAATCAAATGGTAATCCCAACCGACTTTGTCATCCTCGATGACGCTCCTCTAGTGTTGGGAATACCATTTGTAAAAACTCACGAAGCTTTGAAAAACCGGAAGTTCAACAATCTACCTCTTCAATTAGGGGCATTTAAAAGAAGTGTCGATCTCGAACGATCAATGAAATATCCATTCGGCAATAATGACCCCCTAATTGAAGATGAAGATGAACCACCCGATACAAGTGAAGAGATTGACCACTTTGTTGAAGAAGAGGTCGCCATAGAACAAACTTTTAAAGTTCTTGATCGAAATGAGCAACCAAATAAGGAATCTCCTAAAGACCCACCTCTTGAGCTCAAAGAACTTCCAAAAGGTTTGGAATATGCTTTTCTAGACAAAGATGGTAATTTACCGGTAATTATTTCGTCTAAATTAGATAACTTAGAAAAAGAAAAATTAATTAATCTTTTGAAAAAACACAAAAATGCAATAGCTTGGAAACTTGTAGACATAAAAAGAATTAGTCCCTCTATGTGCACACACAAAATTTTGATGAATGATGACTACAAATCGGTCATACAACCACAACGTCGAGTAAATCCAAATGTTCAAGAAGTGGTTAAAAACGAAGTCATCAAGCTACTTAACGCCGGACTTATCTATCCTATCTCCGATAGTCCTTGGGTAAGTCCCGTCCAAGTAGTTCCAAAGAAAGGAGGTATGACGGTAATAACTAACGAAAAGAATGAACTAATACCAACGAGAACCGTCACAGGGTGGAGAGTATGTATAGATTATAGACGATTAAATGAAGCAACAAGAAAGGATCATTTTCCTTTACCCTTCATTGATCAAATGTTAGAAAGATTATCCGGTCATAAATTTTATTGTTTCTTGGATGGTTTTTCAGGTTACTTTCAAATCCCGATAGCACCCGAAGACCAAGAAAAGACAACTTTCACATGTCCCTATGGAACTTTTGCTTATCGACGCATGCCGTTTGGTCTATGTAATGCCCCAGCAACATTCCAACGTTGCATGGTAGCCATTTTCCATGACATGATAGAAAAGACAATGGAAGTCTTCATGGACGACTTTTCTATCTTTGGGGATTCATATGACCAATGCCTCGATAACCTTGAACGAATGCTATCCCGATGTGAGGAAACTAACCTCGCCCTTAATTGGGAATAATGCCATTTCATGGTAACGGAGGGAATAGTACTCGGTCACAAGATCTCAAGCGAAGGAATGGAGGTGGATCGAGCCAAAATAGATACCATTTCTAGATTACCACCTCCATCCTCCGTACGAGCTATCAGAAGTTTCCTAGGGCATGCCGGATTTTATAGACGATTTATCAAAGACTTTTCAAAAATCTCAAGGCCTCTAACGAAGTTACTTGAAAAAGATGCTCCATTCATCTTTGACAAGGATTGCAATCAAGCATTTCTAACCCTAAAGGAAATGTTAGTCAACGCACCTATCATGATAGCGCCTGATTGGAAATTTCCTTTCGAAATAATGTGTGATGCCAGTGACTTTGCAGTTGGAGCTGTCTTGGGACAGAGAAAAGAAAAGCATTTCCACCCAATCTATTATGCTAGTAAAACACTTAATGGTGCACAAGAAAATTACACAACAACTGAAAAAGAATTACTAGCTGTGGTATTTGCTTTTGATAAATTTCGTTCTTATCTTGTTCTTTCTAAAACTATAGTCTACACAGACCATGCAGCCATTCGATATCTCTTCAAGAAGCAAGACGCAAAACCACGTTTGATTAGGTGGATTCTACTCCTCCAAGAATTTGACATTGAAATCAAGGACAAAAGAGGAGCAGAAAATACCGCAGCAGATCATCTTTCACGCTTAGAAGACCCAGCTTTAGAGGCAACCAGGGACGAGCAAATCAACGAAAAATTTCCAACTGAGTCCCTGGAAATGGTGGAATACAAGGAAGAACCATGGTACGCCGACTATGCTAACTACCTAGCTAGCGGTATAGTCGCAAAAGGATGGCCACATCATCAAAGAAAAAAATTCTTTGCCAATGTGAAACACTACTTTTGGGAAGATCCGTATCTTTTCAAAATATGTGCCGACCAACTCGTCAGACGATGCGTACATGGTAGTGAAGCACGAAGAATTCTCCGCCATTGTCATGAAGGTCCATACGGAGGACATCATGGTGCTGCTAGTACCGCACGAAAGGTATTCGATTCAGGATTTTATTGGCCAACCATTTACAAAGACGCTCAAAGTCTTGTAAAAACATGTGATGCTTTCCAGAGAACAGGTAATATTTCTTCCAAAAACGAAATGCCACAAAATGGCATTCTTGTTTGTGAAATTTTTGATGTGTGGGGATTCGACTTTATGGGACCCTTCCCACCATCGAAAGGAAACAAATATATACTTGTGGCAGTAGATTACTTGTCTAAATGGGCCGAGGCCGAAGCACTTCCAACAAATGATGGAAGAGTCGTGGTAAGATTTCTGAAAAAATTATTCTCTCGTTTTGGCACACCTAAAGCTTTAATAAGTGATAGAGGTACCCATTTTTGCAACCATCAACTTGAAAATTTTTTAACAAGATATGGGGTCTATCACCGGGTTTCAACAGCTTATCACCCTCAAACAAACGGACAAGCCGAAGTGACTAATAGAGGTTTAAAACGAATACTCGAAAAAACCGTAGGGTTAAATAAAAAGGAATGGGCTGATAAATTAGATGATGCTTTATGGGCTTTTCGAACTGCTTATAAAACAACAATAGGTACAACCCCGTATAAGCTAGTCTATGGAAAAAGTTGTCATTTGCCAGTAGAAATTGCACACAAAGCCTACTGGGCAATCAAAAATGTAAACGTGGATTTAGAATTTGCTGGTAAAAATCGATTTTGTCAATTAAATGAATTAGACGAGCTTAGGAATTATGCATACTCAAACTATGAAATTTATAAGGAAAGAATGAAAAATTTGCATGACAAACATATTAAACCTAATGAATTTCAGGTAGGGGATCTAGTTCTTTTGTTTAATTCACGACTTCGGTTGTTTCCTGGTAAATTAAAGTCTAGGTGGTCAGGACCTTTTTCCATCACCCACATTTTTCCACACGGTGCAGTAGAAATTAAATCTCGAAATGGGCCACCATTTAAGGTCAATGGCCAATGGCTGAAACTCTATCAAGGATTCATTGAGGATGAGGATGAAGAGATCTCGCTTCAAACGGTGGAAGAATAAAAACATCATGCCTGGTAAGTTACGAACGATTGAGACGACAAAATAAAGCGGTAAGTTTTCTAACCATAGCTTATGGGAAAAAGGGGCACTCACACGCGCACTAAAAAAAAAAAAACTTGCTCGGCACGAGACCGTGTCCGCTGGACACGGGGCCGTGTTCGCGCTGCAGACGGAATAAAATCCCTTTTTCAAAACAGTTTCTTCATTCCACACGCCCCGTTTCCCCACAAAAGCTCTGGTTCCAGGTGATTTTTCGCAAAATTTCGACGTCTTCTATCGATCTAACAACATCAAGGTATGATTCTATCACTCTTAGTAGTTAGATTAGTTACTTGCATGTAGTTAAAACACCAAAAATTTGGGAAAAATCTAGGGTTCTTGAAGTTCATCCGGATCGAACCTCAAATTTTTGTTTAGATCTGTTTGCATTTAGTTAGATTTGTGTTAAGGGAAGTAAATACACTTGTATTGTTCATAGATTCACCCGATTTCTTACAAAAACCCCAAACCCTTGTTCTTGAACCGAAAAAGATGAAATTGATAGGGTAAACGGGATATTTTGGGAAAAATGGCACTTAGGGTTTCATTTTCGGGGGAAACCGCACCTATTGGACCAAAAATTTTCAAGTTTTCGAAACCGGGTCGAAAAATGGGATTTTTGAGTAACAGACCTCTGGACACGGGGCCGTGTCCGCTGAACACGGGGTCGTGTCCAGGCCGCTGTTTGCAGTTTTGCCCGAAAATAATTCTGTTTCGTGCTAACTTTTGGTGTATTCTTGCAGATGGCCAGGAAGTTTACAAGATTCAACGCCAATGAGCTAGATGCAAGAGCTCGATACGAGCTTCTTCAAACAAGGCCAGAGGAATACCCGAGGCAAGCTTGCACAGAACTACTAACCATGGTGAATCAAATTGACCGTTTCAACAACATTGTCACGGGACCACTCAGAGTCGCACTAACAACTCGACTCCGTTCCGTCCATGAATGCACCTTGGAATTCTACAGCACCTTTGTATTCACTTCAAGGTGCGACCCATTCGATAATGACGGGGTGTCATTCCGGTGTGGCGGAACGAGGTATTCGATCTCTATGGCACAATTTGGGTCGATTATCGGGTTGTATGCGAAAGAGGATGCGGGAAACGAAGACAATACCGGGGGAATGAGAGAAATAGGTGACAACGAACGCCAAGCCATGTGGGCTCAGATTGGGGAAGGGTTCTACAATCCGAGCAGCACTAAGAGTACAAAGCTGAGGGATCCGCTATACAGATACATTCATAGGCTCCTCGGCTACTCTCTTAGCCAAAGTCATGACAGTAGTGGCGTCGTTGGGTTACGAGATTTGCTTGTCCTCCACTGCATTCACAACCGCAGGCCGCTCGATGTTCCGTTTCTCATGCTCCGAAACATGCATCACAACCGCCTTGCTACTGCACCAACTCCTATTTTCTTTGGGGGATGGGTGTACCGTCTTTTTAAACACTTCGCCCACATACCTAGGTCATTTGAGAGGAGCCCATGGTCAGGTTCGGTGGATATTCACATATGCCGCTCAATGAACCTAATTTATGAGGCAGAAGACGGGACGGTAACCTTTCAAAGGATGCAAGGTCATGCATGGAACCCGCAAGAAGCGCTTGTCCTCCCAGCTCCGCAACATCATCAGTACCAATACCAACCCCACGGTGATCCGGGCCAATCATCCTCCTCGGGAGGCGGTTTTCCTAACTTTCAAAGTTTGCATGATTTGTTGCAGGAAAACCTTATGTGTACTAGGAACACCTATAACATGGCGAGCAACACCTACCACCGGGTCAGAGCTATCGAGAGAAACCTATCCGAGATCCAAGACGATGTTGGATACATACGAGACCACATTGCACGCCATGGAGGGGATGATGACGATGATGATGATGACGATGCTATGGAGTAGGCGAGAGGAGCAGAAGAGGAAGCGGTTGATTGATGACTCCACAGGTTTAAGTCCCTTTATCTATCGAACAATTGGTGGCCTGCGTGCCAAATGTTGAACAATTTACTTTCCTTGAACACTTTTATTTTCCGTTTTATTTTTCTTTTACTTTATGCTTGGAACAATTAACTATGGTAATGTAGGATGTTTGTGTTGCTTGGTGTGGTATTAAGTGATGAAACAGGTACAAACCAAGGCTTGGGGTGCTAAGCCTCAGCACTTATAGGGCCAGGATGGAAAAACCGGAGGAAGAAACCTGTTTTTCAGGCTTTCAGACTGTCCACACGGGGACGTGTCGAGCCAACACGCCCCCGTGCTCACCTCCCAGACCTGTTGTTTGGCTACTGTCCTGCAGATTTTTGTCAGACACGGGGCCGTGTTCACCTTCTGTAAGTTTTCGTTACTGGCAGTTCGCCACGGGGTCGTGTCCAGTGGACACGGGGCCGTGTCCAGACTACCAGTAACATGAATCTTTGCTTTTTAACACCATTTTACACATCTAATCAACCTAAAAATTTATTTTTGGGACACATTGAGGACAATGTGTAATTTAAGTGTGGGGGGGGATGCTAAAACCTTGGAATTTTGCAAGTCCTAAATACAAGCCTTACACAAAACTCTATTGGAACCGCGAATCACCCCAAATTTTTTTCAAAAATTTTCATTTTTCTTACTTGTCTAGGTTTAACTAGGGAAATTCAAGTTCTCAAAAAGGTTATATTTTTACGAATTTACAACCGATAGCGTAGTGATAAAAAGATCCAACATAAGAAAATTATTAAAAGGCATGGCAAACTTAGTTAAAATTTGATTATATATACTAGATCACATAAAAACCCATTCCCACAAAAGTGAGTTTTGAGCCTTTATTGAGCATACAAAATTACATCTTTAGACTAAATGCTCATTTTTCGTTTCTTGTGTGAATAGCCGCTTGGTTCTTACAACTCTAGAACTTGCCATGACGATACATTCCCGGTCCTTATCAACTTAAACCCGAGTAAGTAAATGATGGAGGCATTAGGACTAACCCCTTTTTATTTCTACACCATTATTTTTCTTTTTCTTTTACCACCTACCCAAAAATCCCCCTAGTTAGCCCCTTTGAGCCTAAACCTTTTCATTTCATCACCCAAACCAAAAACCCTTTTACCCACCAAAACCTTTTTTTATTTTTAACCCTTTGTTTTAGTAACAAGTTCGGTTTTTCGTAAGATGATCAAAAAAAAAAAATATGTTGATGATGAAGCAAAAAAGAAAATAAACAAACAAGTTTATAAAAAATAACTTTGTTTGAATAAAAGCTTCATCAAAATAAAAAGTTACAAAAATAGAAAGTCTTACGAAGACCGACACTTGTTACGCTTTTCGCCCTTTTTCTACTAACCACTAACCACTATCCCAACCACCTACCTTTAACCCAAGCCAAACCCTTAACCCACAAAGTCCTCTTGATATTTACAAAGGTATAAAAGTTAAAAAGGAGGAGGATTGATTACTTGGCAAGCTTATGGTAGGAATAAGTTCCATGCCGCTCTCGAGTGATTCACTAAAAATACACCTTCGGCCGAGTGTGAGTGATTTCTCCCGTGAGGTATGTGAACTTGTATATAAATGGAATTTTAAAAAGGCGTGTTATGCCCAAATAAGTATTTTTTCCTATGAAACGTTCTAAATAAATCATTACGAATAGGATTGTAAATAGATAAAAATAAAACCCAAAAAGATCTTGGATTCCCAACACTCTACGACAAGCCAAAAACCTTCTCTTCTACCCATTCCATTTGGGAGTGTAAGCCACATATTAAAGAGTTTTGCTTGAGGACAAGCAAAAGTTCAAGTGTGGGGGTATTTGATGTGTGCAAAATGCAACATATAAATTACATCAAATGAGGCATAAAACTAACCCTTTTTAAGTACTAATATTGGAAAAGAGTGTTTTTGTCTTCCTTTTGTATTTTCAGGATTAAATGAGCTCAAAAACACAAAAGAAGCAAAAAGACAGCTAAATCCAACATAAATACAAGGAAAGGAACATAAGTGGACTGCCCGACCCCTCAACGGCATCTTCCCAATCAAAATAGAGAAGGCAGAATACTGAACACGCCCCATGCTCAGCCAGCACGGGGCCGTGCCCAAGAAGCAGCAGAAAAGACAAACCTATAGAAGCTTCTATTGCCCACCACGGGGCCGTGCCCAGTGAACACGGGGGCGTGGCGAAAGTACAGCAGGCGCATTAATTGTAATTGCAAATTACAATTAATGAGGAGAGAGAGTGTCAGACAGGCACGGGGCCGTGCCCAGCGGACACGGGGCCGTGCCCAGCTCTCTGTTAAGCCTATAAATAGGAGTGCTTCAGCGTTTAGAGATCCTGCAATTGTTCAGCGTTTAGAGGTCCTGCAATGGACCTGGGTCAAATTTAGTAGGACCTCCTTCAATGCTTCACGGTATTGGATGGCGGGGGTCCAAACTCTTTGATCCCCTCATAAGTTAACTACTATTAATACTATAACCCGGCTATTTAGGACTGTATCCCTGCTGACTCAGACTACTTAGCCGAGGGTAACGTCACCGCCAAAAGTGGGGCCTACCATAATACTGCATTAATAACTTAATTCATTATCTTCCAATAATCCACCCTTTTAGGATTGTATCCTTGCTGACTCAAACTACTGGGGTGAGGGTAACGTCACCTTCAAAAGAGGGGCCTACTACAATAACTAAGATAATCTCTTAATTATGAGCAAATGGGCGGAAATAATCAAAGGTTATACTAGATACGAGTCGGAACCAAGTGATTCATCTTGTCTATCTGTTTTTACTTTTATTTTTATTTTCAGCTTTTTAGTTAGTTTTTATTTTTCTTAGTTTAAAACCTTTTTCTAAAATTTTTATTTTGATTAGACGTTGAGGATAAACCGGTACTAAAAGCTCTTGTGTCCTTGGACGACCTCGGTATCTTACCAACGCTATACTACGCTCACGATGGGTGCACTTGCCCATATGTGTGTTTAGTGTTAGTAAAATATCGTGTTTTATAAATTTAAAACTTGGCTAAAAATAAGTGTTAAAAGGGCTTAAAATATACACCTAATAAATATAACACTTTACCGCACATCAAACGTCTATAGAAACCCGCATGTCCCAAAAATGACCTTACACCCTTAACATTTTTCGGAGGTGGCAAAGATGCTATTACCCTTATTTTTGCCTTATCCACCTCCATCCCTCTTTCAGAAATTACATGACCCAACACAATGCCCTCTTGCACCATGAAATTACTTTTCTCCCAACTTAGCATTAGATTTTTCTCAACGCACCTTTTTAAAACCTTTTGTAATTCGTTGAGACAAGCATCAAAACTAGTGCCAAAAATGGAGAAGTCATCCATAAATACTTCGAGCGACTCTCCAACCACGTCCGAGAAAATACTCATCATACATCGTTGGAAAGTTGCCGGAGCATTGCACACGCCAAAGGGCATCCCCCGAAAGGCAAAGGTGCCATATGGACAAGTGAAGGTGGTCTTGTGTTGATCATCCAGGTGTATTGCTATTTGATTGTAACCCGAATACCCATCCAAAAAACAGTAATATTTTTTACCCGATAATTTTTCAATAATTTGGTCAATGAAAGGTAGCAGGAAATGGTCCTTAGAAGTGGCGGCATTCAATTTTCGATAGTCAATACATACATGCCACCCGGTAACCGGTTGGGTGGCAATTTGTTCACCACTTTCGTCCATGACTACTTGAATGCCGGCCTTCTTAGGCACAACTTGGGTGGGACTCACCCAAGCACTATCCGAAATCGGATAGATGATTCCCGCGTCCAACCATTTAATTACCTCTTTTTTAACTACCTCCCTTAGGTTCGGATTCAATCGCCTTTGAGCTTCTCGTGTCGGTTTGGCATCTTCGGTGGTAATGATCTTGTGCATGACAATTGATGGACTAATTCCTTTGAGATCGGCAATCGTCCATCCTATAGCTCCCTTGTTCTCTTTTAAAACTTCCAACAATGCTTGCTCTTGTGCCAACTCTAAATTAGAGGCAATAATGACCGGTAAAGTGTCATTATCCCCTAAGTAAGTATACTTCAAGTGACTCGGCAAGTCTTTGAGCTCCAACTTTGGCGGTTTCTCTAACGATGGTTTAGTACCCGAATCTATTTCCGCCAGTAAGCCCTCGAATTGATGAGTCCATGGCGGTCGACCTTCTTTCAACGCCATCGCATCTTGTTTTTCCTCTTCAACCCGGAGTGCATAAGCATGTACCTGTTCAGAAAAATCACACAGGCAAACATCCAAACCATCCTCCTCATACTCATGCGGGTTGCATCCGTCAACTATATCTGCCATGAAACACTCATCAACACCATTAGCATTAGAATTGTTAGTAAAAACATTCAAACGCATTTTTCGATTCCCAAAAGTCATATCGACTGTACCAAATCTACAATTGATTACTGCATGTGCGGTGCTAAAAAATGGCCGACCCAAAATTACGTTTTGTTGTTGTTTTGGGTCCGCGGACGAGTAGTCCAAGACTAGAAAGTCAACTGGGTAATAAAACTCATCAATTTTAACAATGACATTTTGAACCATACCCCGGGGTAACTTATGAGACAAATCGTCCAAAACAACCGTTGTCTCTACTCTTGCTAACGGACCAAAATCATATTGGTCATATAAGCCCCCCGGTAAAATGCTAACCCCGGCTCCAAGATCTAGCAACGCCTTAGCCATTTGAAAATTACCAACTTGTATGTTAATCAATGGCGTGCCCGGATCTTGGAGCTTAGGAGGAAGCTCCCCATTTAAAACTGCACTCACTTGCCCGGTTAAATCGACCCGCTTAGGCATTTTCTTCTTGTTTTTCCTTTTTTGTGTACATAACTCTTTTAAAAATTTTGCATAGGCGGGTACTTGTTTTATTGCATCAAGGAGTGGAAGGTTAATTTTAACTTGTTTAAACATGTCCCACAATTCTTCTTTTTTGGGACCTCTTGATGCAATAAAGTTTTTCCTACCCGGGTCAAGTAAAGCCGATGGAAACGGGACTTGACTCGGTTCACCCTCAACTTTTTCACTTTTTTCACTTTCTTTATTTTCACCCAAACCCGGTTTATTAACATTTAATTCTTTAGATTTAACTGGTGAAACTTCATCATCACTATCATTACCCGTGATGTCCTCAACTACCCCCTCAACCAATTCGGGTGACAAATTGGCCTTAAACTCTTTTCCACTTCTCAAAACACTAACATGATGAACATTAACATTACCTCTTGACGAACCGTGTGATGGATTTACCTTGGTGTCACTAGGAAGTTGACCCTTATTTTTCTTCAATTCCGCCACATCGGTTGCCAATTGACCCATTTGGGTTGTTAGTGATTGGATGCTTTTGTCACGAACCTCATCCTTTTGCATTCGAACTTCATCAAGTTGGTTCCGTTTTTGCATCTCCGTTTGCATGCTTTTTAGCATCTCCATCATCTCATTTCCACCCGAAGACCCCCTTGCTCTTGACCCGGTTGATATTGCTTTTGATAGCCTTGGTTGTTCCCGCCTCGATATCCACCTTGGTTGTTGTAAGGTTGGCGTGAACCAAAGTTACCTTGGCTACCTTGAAAGTTCGGGTTAGCTTGATTTGAGGGGTTCCCATAGCGAAAATTTGGGTGATTCCTCAACCTGGGGTGGTAAGTATTAGAGTTCATATTGTTGTAGTTTCTACCACCCCCTCCTTGACCTTGACCTTGAACCGCATGAACCTCTTCATATTGCCCTTCCACCATTCCTTGGCAATTTTCAGCCGCATGACCTGTTTCATTACACAATGCACAAACATCATAAATTTGGTTAGTAGTTTGAACATTACCATCATCTATTGCGTGCACTTGAGGTCGGGCAATGGCCGGTCACGCTCTCCTCGATGCTTGAGCCTTTCTTTTTGAGGTAATTGCCATATTCTCTAAGAACTCCCAATCATCATTTTCATAATTTGTGCCAAACGTTCCACCGGTAATGGACATTAAATCGCGAGCATCTTCAGCACTCAACCCCTCGTGGAAGGCATTCATCAACTCCCAAAGTTCAATCCCATGGTGACGGCAATTTTTAATCATCATATTAAAACGTTCAAATGCCTCATGGAACATCTCACCATGTTGTTGTTGGAAGCTCCTCAACCCCTTTCTAGCATCGTTGGTCTTTTGGGCGGTATAGAATTCGTCTAAGAAAATTTGTTGCATCTCCGCCCAAGTATAAATAGATGCTGAAGGCAAAGTGTAGAACCACTTCTTTGCCTTGTCCTCTAAAGAAAACTGAAATAGGACCAACTTGACATCATCGGCCGAAAAACCTTGACTCCCAAAAGTATTGCAAATTGAGTCATAGGCCTCTAAATGGAAATACGGTTCCTCCGTTGCTAGCCCTTTGTATTTCGGCAAACTTTGCAAAGAATTTGTTCTTACTTCAAAGGTTCTCCCTTGGTTGTTGTGAGGGATAACCACCGGTGAAGGGTTTTGAGTAATTATCGGCCTGAAATGTGCTTCTATTCCCCGTGCTTGTTCCCTAAGATGCCTTCTTGGAACACCCAATCGACCCCTTAGACGAATAGGACCCATAGGTCTTGGTATATGCCCTTGTGGTACGAACGGTGGTTGAAATTGTTGTTGTGGCATCGGTGGTTGTTGAATTGGCCTTTGAAATTGCGGTTGTACATTTTGTGGCCGAACTTGTTGCAATGGAATAGGGCGTTGCATTGGTGGCCCTTGTGGTCTTGGCCGAATATGTTGCGGTATGAGTTGTTGTTGTGGCACTCCACCTACACTTGCCATTCCTTGAGATTGACTTTGCACATAACCAAACTCTCCTTGATCACCATCACCCCCATAAGCATACCCATCTTCATCATAGCCCTCAAAATCTTCGTATCCTTCCTCATATCCATCTCCCCCTATACCCGAAGTTTGCCCAAATGGAAGGGTTGAGTATTGAAATCCCGCTTGGTTCGATGGTCTGAATGTTGAAGTAGCATGGACGACCGTTGAACCTTGGGGTATTGAATAATGTGAAGATGACTGACCCGAAACTGGGAAGAAATGAGTGAGTGGTGGAATCGTAGTAGATGGGCTAAAAGTAAGACTAGGTTCGACTTGAGTAGTGTTTGGTGGTGTGGTGTTAGTTGGTGTAGTGTCATGAGGTGGAGTAGGATTTGTAGTGGTATTAGTTATGGTTGTGTTTGGTGATGGGTGTGTGGAAGTAGGTATAAATGACGAGGCCGGTTGACCCGTTGTGGGTGGTACTTGTGTTTCTTCCATGATATTTCTTGGTGTAATGGGTGAAGTGGGAGAACCAATGATTCTGTTTTCTCGTAATAAAACTCTGTTTTGCCTTAGCGTTCTTTCGATTTCCGGATCAAATGACAATGGTGACGCTTTGTGAGAACCTCTAGTATGCATGCACCTGTAGAACCTGCACACTAAACACACCAGTGTAAACCCGAAAATAACAAAGCAAAACTAACAAACTGACACACGTTGCGCACTACTCCCCAGCAACGGCGCCAAAATTTGACGTGCTGTCGTAGGTACACGCAAATTTAATCCCAATAACAACTATAGATAGTGGTAATAGGGTATCGAACTCAGGGAGTATGTGGAAAGTGTGTTGATTTTATAGCTTTGCGATTAAACTACAATTAACCTAATTTGCAGAAAATAAAGATCAATAATTTGGATTGGTGTTTTAGAAAACTAAATTAATAACTAATTGCAAATCAAATGTTGGTTGTAAAACAGATTAGGAGAGAACAATGACCATCTTAGGATTCAGTTTCTTTAAACAATTGTGTGAAATTCCAACTAGAAAGAGTTACATAGACATAACTCGTGCATAAATAATCGAAGTGATAAAAGGGAACAAAGTACTCGGATTTATAAACGCGAGGTTGTTTCCCGATGATCAATTAATCAATAACCAACCCTAACCCTTCCCGTGATATCTCGATTGCCAACGGCACCAAGAACGTACGATTGAGACTAGAAATTGCACTATCGATTAACAAGCTACAAACAATTATGCATACACCATGATATTCAAGCAACGCAAATTATCATTCTATAAGTTCAGAAATAAACACACAAAAGTTCAAGAGAAACCTGCACCTAAGATGATCACCGAAAGTTTTAGCCACACATAGCTTGGTGAATCATCAATGCAATCAATTCAATGTTCATACAAATCCAAATCCCAAACCGAATGTTAGCAATTGTTCAAAACCAAGCCAAGATAGCCAAAATCGCCCCTTGTGTGTTCTCTAACCGACCAATCATGAGAATAGGTGAAAAGACACCATAAAACTGAATAAATGATGGCAGTTACAAGTTTTCCGCAGCTTCCACCGTAACTTACGGTTCCACCGTAAGTTACGGTGGACCATGTCTTGTTACGGTAATAGACTCCTGAGTTACGGTGGAGATCTGGCCAAAATCAGGTCCACCGTAAATTACGGTGGGACCGTAATTTACGGTGCCAACCTGATTTTTGTTCCTTGTTTCAACTTTTGTTCCACTCATGACCCGTTCAACTCCAAACCCTCAAAAGCTGCATTTTATCCACTTTAAGCTCCCGAACCGCACCTGAAACATAAGCAACAGTAGTTATCTAATTCAAGATAATTACACGATTAAGTGAAGGATTAATTCGTCTTTTAACATAATTAAGGGTTGTCCAATGGACCACCCGTCAACCCCCGTCTAAAAATGTTGGACTACGTCCAAGCATAATAGTTTGTATGATCAATGCGATCCTGACTAATATCATCAAATGAAGATGATCATATTATAATCATCCCTTAAGGGTGAAGTGCCCACGGGCTATAATTAACGTCCTTTGAGACTAAAGACAATGGTAGCCTACAACTCCCTGTCAAGAAAAGGTAATGAACTTTGATTCAAACCTTAAATGCCTCGATTCTCTGAAATCGTGGCTTATATCATCCTATAAGATGATCATATTATAAACATCCATAAGTGATGAAATGCCTACGGGCCATACTTATTGTCCTAAGGGACAAAAGACAGTTGATGTCTTTGACTCTCTGTCAAGAAAAGGTAATGAAATATGTTCAAACCTTAATGCCTCGACTCTCTGAAGTCATAGCTTATAAATTTAAAACTGTCCTTATGACTATGCCTTTTGCGCCACTTTTATATCCTTAATGTTTTATAACTAGGATAAATTATAATGAAAATGCTAATTAAATATAACTAACAAATTAACCAATATGGTTTATATTACCATGGTTGATGAATCATCAAAAATGATGATTCCATAATGACCTCTGAATAAATAATTGTCAATATGTATGTAGCAATCAAACTACATGGCCGGATCAGATGAGGTCAACAGCCACCTGAGGGAGAATAATGATGCTACCAGAGTTAATATAACTGGTGCGGAACTGCAGGCATTAATAGATAATGCCGTTACACGAGCTCTTGACATACAGTATGATGAATCAAGTGATACGCACTCCAAGACTCTATTAGTGGCTCGTAGTAAGCCCCCTTCTAAATCACACGAGTCGAATGAGGACGATGTTCATAACTCGTCCAATCAGAGGAGTGTTCCGTCTGGACAGGTTGTGCTTAATCAAGAGCCACATGTTAAAACCTGTTCGTATAAATATTTTGTCTCCTGCAAGCCCAGAGACTTTACAGGAGAAGAAGGAGCCATCGATTGCATGACATGGCTCGAGGAGATGGACACTGTTGTTGACATCAGCGGTTGTGCGGAACAAGATGTTGTGAAATTTGTTTCACAATCTTTTAAAGGAGAAGCTCTAGCTTGGTGGAGGTCACTGATCCAAGCTATGGGGAAGATCCCTTTGTACAACATGACTTGGGATCAGTTCGTTACTCTTATAAAAGAAAATTACTGTCCTCAACATGAAGTTGAGAAAATTGAGACTGAATTCTTGACATTAGTCATGGAGAACTTAGATTGTCAAGCATACCTTACAAGTTTCAATACCATGTCTCGATTGGTTCCTTACTTGATCACACCAGAACCAAAGCGAATAGCTCGCTTTATTGGGGGTTTAGCCCCAGAAATAAAGGCCAGTGTGAAAGTATCGAGACCTACTACATTCAGGTCAGCGGCAGATCTGTCGCTATCTCTCACACTCGATGTGGTCAGAAACAAGGCTGCCAAAGCCTCTGAAGAAGGAAAGCGTAAAAAGGAGGATGAGAATTCTCATCGCTCCGATAGAAAGAAAAAGAGGAACTCTGAGGATAAAAAGAGCTCCGGATTTGAGAAAGACAGCCAGCAGTCGGGTGGGAAGACCAGGTGCAAAACCTGTAGGAAATCCCACCTCGGGAAATGCAGATTTGAATCTCAGCCTCTACCTTGTGGGATTTGCAAGTCTAAGGAACATAAAACCTTGGATTGCAAGAAGTTGAAAGACGCAACCTGTTATGGTTGCAACGAGAAGGGGCATATCAGGACCAACTGCCCTAGGAATCAGAAGAAGCCCGAAGAGGCCAAGAAAACAAATGCATGAGTCTTCCATACGAATGCCCAGGAGTTGCTGCAGAATGATAACTATAAAGCAGGTACCTTTCCTTGTCAAGCAGTTTATGTAGAAATTTATTTTAGGCTGGCACATATGATTCTATAATAAGCGATAAATGCTGAGAATTGTTGTCTCCGCCTAATTTGGACTCCGGTCATTTAATACGAGGTAGCAATTGACCGATGATACTTTAGAAAATGCTCTAACAAATCTTAGATTGATATTTTATATCTATTAGGAATCACTCTTTTCTGATACCCTTATGACAAGCTTTCAAGCTGTCCAAATTCATCAATATAATAAAGACAGATGTGACATTTTGATCCCCTGTCAAAAAGGTAATGGACTAGGTCCAACCCTTAAATGCCATTGATGGTCTTTTGTGACCGAGGCTAAGCGATATTGATATATTTTAAAAATAACGTTCATTAAGAATGTTAGTGCCATATTGGCCTGGACAGTTTAATGAAACCATGGTTAATACATGTTAAGGCCATCAGGGTGATGAATAGCAATTGTTGAATTGCAACTAAGTAGATGATTCAATTGGTAATAGGAACCAAATCTTGAGTATGACAAACTCGGATAAGACAACAGTCAATCGTGCCATTGATGATGTGACGCATGCTAATGATGCTACAATTGTAAGCCTTAGAATTTCCAAAGATGTTCTTCAAACTATGATAGACACAGCTGTTGGAAAAGCTGTGAAGAAGGCCGTGAAAAAGTTCAAGGAGCCAAATGCTACGTGCCCAAATCTGTCAAAGAAAATACGGCTAAGGATAGAAAGCCTAAGAATGATAGCGCTTAAACTCTCCTAAAGAGTGTCAGGAGTAGTCCATATCAATAATAACGTTGGGTACGTTCTTTAAGTATAAACGCTAAGAATTCTGTTTTAATACGGATACCAATAAATCCTTCATAAATTGTAAGACTTTTAAAAATCTATCATAAGAATCCTAGATATTAAGTGTAAGGTAAAGCTTACAGATAGCAAATCATAGAAACCATTTCTTCTGTTCCTGTCAGAAATCTTCAAACATAAAATTCTAAAGTACCCTCTCTCCAGATAAATGCATTCATATGTAATTGATATCTCTTTGATCCCTATTGATTACGAATACCAAATGGTATGACAAAAGCGCCATATGAGGATTGGTGTATCTTAATATGTTCCATAGATTGCTTCCATGCCTGATCAGTATGGAGGTTTAATGCATGGAACCACAAAGATATCCCAATGATCATATGGTACTAAAGTCAGCTAATGGCATTCAAAGAAGATATCTAGATAATAGAATTTTTCCAAATAAATGTTTTCTGGTAAAGGAACCTGTGGACTCATAACATAAAAGTGTCACTCATTTGGCACAAGCGAGGATGGATGAACTGGAGCCTGAGATTTGGAAAATCTCTGTAACCTCCTTGTATCTTGATTATCTTCTCCTAAGGCTACCCTGCTTACCTCCCGAGAGGCAAGTAGCGTTAAGACTTATATCCCATTTAGGGCTGCATTATTATGAAATCTCCAAGACAGCTAGTACCATTATTGGAAGAATCGAAAACCCTGGTTAAGTAAGTTTTAAGATATAGATTCATAAAGCCTAACTCAATATCCTGAGAATTCGGCATAGTAAATTATGAAAGACGGTTCATTTTGCTTATGCATTGTTTACCGCAACCCTAATTAAGCAACTATTAAGAATCGCCATCAGTTGCCCAGGATCGTCGAATTGTTCAACTAACGACAAAGATTAGCTATTCCCTAAAATTAGTTAAGCAGTGGTTAGAATAACCATCTCACCTTAAGATAAGCTTTTCAATAATAGTTGTTATATAAGTATCAAGGCTGCTCCTTTGGGGACCTTGTATAAATGGAATGTTAAACATCTATTGTTGGGTCAATAGATTGGTAAGTCCACATATCAGGATCTGAAGGTTGCATTGGAAACAACGAATAAGATCATACAAATCCCTAATCATCTGTAAGTTGCCAGTATTCGGCAGAAAATCAAGAATTAATGAAAGTAGCAACCCTCCTAAGTTCTTGTTAAAGAATAAGGTTCAACAAAAGAAATCACCCAGGAAGGGTGTGCCCAATTTGTTAAATTATCAGGCTAGTTAAGTTCTGAATATATGGAATCATTCGAAGGAAATCGAATGTATCAAGATCAAATAGCTTATAAGCTAAAACCGATTTAAGGAGCTTGGCAGAGCTCGCAATACATTGCACACTAGTGACTGAAGGATATGTTTCGCCAATAAGTCAAGAAGCACTATCACATAATGATATACAGATTTATGTTATGATGAGCAACCTGTGTCAATTAAGGATCGACAGTATTAGAAGCTCCAAAAAGATACATGTACCTATTATAAAGGTCAATTGGAGTGCCTTAGAGGCTCAAAGGTACTGGGGAAGATTAAGCCCAGTATAAGGCAGAAAATACTTCCTTTATTTTAACAAATCTCGAGGTCGAGATTTCTTTTAAGGGGGTGAGGATGTAACACCTCGAAAATTCACGTCCTAAAATGTATTGACACGTGTCATAAGCTT
Source organism: Helianthus tuberosus (assembly GCA_030545235.1). NCBI lineage: Eukaryota > Viridiplantae > Streptophyta > Magnoliopsida > Asterales > Asteraceae > Helianthus > Helianthus tuberosus. The sequence continues at coordinate 15,115,805 of CM060410.1, forward strand.
GAACGTGTGAAAGAATACTCTAGAGGGACTAAAGTTGACAAACATGAAAAGTATGTGAATATAAGGGTTCAAATTGTCAACAATGGATAAATATACTTTACAATAACCCTACATAATGTTTATACCTTCAAACGAAAAAATCATGGATCATACGAAGCTAAATATGAAAGAAAGTGAGAGATTACAAACCACAGGGGTTAAATGTGTCAACATGTTTAAAGTATACCTCTGAGTGACCTTTTAGCAAACCCGAAGCTTTGTAACGATTAATTATGCTCACTAGAATGCACGATAAAAATTTCATAAAGTTTCGTTATCGTATGAGAAAGTTATGATCAAATTCGTATAAGAGGGGTTAAAGCGTCAACGTTGAAAATTATGATTTTTCGGGTGATAACCAAGTAAACCAAGGACTTAACAAAGTGGGTATAAGTCTTGAAGCCCTTATAAGTAAATTTAGAGGCCCCATACTGAAAATAATGGCCCAAAATTCGTAATACATGGTTACCCGTTCGAAGCTTGAAAGGCCAACAACATTTTGCCTTCTGGAACAAGCTTACGGACCGTAAGGGTCAGGCCTTACGGTCCGTAAGGCCTGTACAGTGACAGAAAACGGGACAGAATTCTGTTATGCGTATGAAACCGACTTAAAACCGATTTTCCTCATCCAAGGGCGACCCCTACATGCCTTTTAGCCCTTAGGAACACTTGCTGATGATCTGGATCATCCCTTATACTTAGTTGTCAACAATCTATGAGATTTTAAGCACTATATAAAGTGCCAAAGTTGCAACCATTTGATCACTCACTTCTTCTACAATTCTGGAGCTTCCTGGAGCTTAAGAGCAGACCCTAAGCCTTCCTAATAGTGCATTAGGCTTTGGTAAGTATGCTTAACCTTTCTTAGTTGAGTTTTTACTTAGTTTTAGCTTAAAAGTCAAACCGTCGTAATTAACGGTTGACTTAGCGATTAATCATTAATGGTCCAGTGATTAGTCGAATTGAAGGTAGTTATAAGTTGGTAATTATGAGGGCAATAAACCCTTAAAAGGGCACCCTCTGATTCCCGTTCTAACTAGATCAAATGTCGGGTCAAAGTTGTTTATAAAAAGTCAACAGGATCCTAATTTGCGATTTAAAACATAATTAACAATGTAGAAGCTTTGCAACCTGTTTTATTACTCTTATAACTTAGTAATTAATGTAAGAACATGTCTAAGCATGTTCGACCCGACAATTTTCTGTTTAGACCCGGTTCGGAACCGAAAGTCGCAAAACTTTGACTTTTGCTTTGACTTCAGCTCTGACCCGATTTAGTATGGTTTGGAAATTCCTTAGAGCTTCCTTAGAACCAGGTTACATGATAGTATAACCCTCTGTGGTTGGATCGTTGATTGTCCGATTCGTTTACACGTTTCCGTTAAATGCTTAATGTTGACCATAATGCCCTTTTGACCATAAAACGAGAATTTTGGAAATATGAAAGGACAATAATCTTTACTACTGATTTATAAACATGTCCCTAAAATTTCACATCAGTTGGAGGTCTATATTAGGAGTTATGCTCATTAGCATAATTATAACGCCTTTTAAAAATTAAACGGCGCAATTAGCATAAAGCCTATCTAAACCCAATTTTTGACACCAAACCTTTTACCCACTGATGTAATATAATATTTTGAGATTTTTAAAGATTTTTAATTATTTTTTAACTGATCAAAACCTAGGGTTATCGCCTTAATTCGGTAAATACCGATTATGCCCTTTTAGGCCATAAAATGAGTTTTACAAGCCCTTTTGATACCAATCCAATTGCTACTGATTTTACATAATAAATAAAGTATTTTGAACTTTATAACCTGATCAGAAAACTCAGATTTCCTGTATAACCCGGAAATCGCTTAAAATAGCTTTTTACGCGTATTAAACGCATAGTTTGGGTTTAAAACCATTTTTTCACATAAGACTTAATACCAACTGATATGACCTATTAAAATAAGTTATTTTACTGATGTATTCAGACCCGAACATCAGAAGTTCATTAAATCTATTTTATAATCTTTAAAATGACCAAAATACCCCTACGGGGCTTATTTTGAGATTAAACTCGTTTTGGGCATAATGGAAGATATCCTACTGATATCACAACATATTAAAGGCATATTAACTTAGGAAACCTGTATATGACTATTTTGGTTACTCGTTACGCACTTGTTGCGTTCGGATCGGCTTATGTAACTAGTTTGCATAATTTAGCCGAAACGGGTCAAACCATATCGTTTTCATCTCAAAATCAAGAATGTGTTTAAGTTGCCCATATTAAACAAGCATACAAGCTTTCTGGGTCAAAACCACATTCTAAACCGGTCTTCGCCTTATCATGCGTTTGCACCGTATCTTTCTTTAAAACTAACCGGTCTAAGCTTAGGCTTAATTAAAGACCCGTTAGCATTCTAATTGGTTATTTATACCATCATTCCAGACTAGAGCCTTCCGGTAAATTGTACCTACGCTTACTTAAGTGAATACGGTATAATAATACCGCTTGGTCGGGTATTGGTTATTATAATTCTTGCTATTTAAGACAAGAGCTAGCTCAGGTAAATACTCTTAACTTATTTTCCCAATACGGGCTTGGGATACGGTATAATAATACCGCTTGGTCGGGTATTGAATGTTTAGTCGTATTGTGATTAAATTATTGAGGTAACCCGCTTTAATCTGTATTGTTTGAAATAAAAGCCTTTAGGGGTTAATGACCATGTCCCGGATATCCTTAACATCATTGTATTATAAAATGGCCACGACTTATGCACAGGATGTAGGCATACACCTGACAGTGCATTAGGGAAACGGTATCCCACTCTGTTGTGGGCCTATACTGTGGTATGTCTGTTAACTTTGACTCGGTTTCTACATCGGGCCCTGAACGTACAACGAACATGTAAATCTGTATACAAGATTATAAATATAATTGTCCCAAGTTATAAAAGATTAATTTTGCCTTGTGCATTTTAATCAAAGTGTCAAAATACTTTGTGCCTGGTGCATCTAAATCAATTTTCTTAAACTCTTTTCAATTGAGTCGGTTGAGTGTATTTATCAGTGAAAACTGACGTATTTTCCAAAGTCTAAGTGACAGGTACAAGTACGTAATTGGCTGGAAGCTCAGGGCGTTAATAAGGAATCTTTCAAGTTCTAGGCGCCTAAAGTCTGTTGAATAATGTTTATGTTTTAAGATCCGCCTGTGGATCATTTACTTTCCGTTGTAATACTTGGATATTACTTTATATTCGGATTGTAATATATTTATCTTTTGCTTCCGTTGTGCATTTATATATTGTGTTGTTTGACTATGATGATATCAACTACGTCACGATACTCCCCATTGGGCCCACCGGTGAAACATGGAAATATCAGGGTGTGACATTCATTTTAAGGACTGTCGTTAGTGTCATGCAAAAACCTATTTAACCTAGATAGCTAGTGTAAGCAGGGTATCGTATCCACGGAGAGTATGTGGTCATTTAAGTTTTCTATTTGATTAACTAAAATAAACCAAAATAAACTGAAAGTAAAAACTGGGCGTTTTAAATAATTATAGAAAAAAACTAAACTAAACGGCTGAAACAATAATAAAACAAAACAACCCCCTCCAGATGATGGATGTTTTATTAAAACAATAATGGACTCCATATCGGCCCACTTGTTCTCCAAGCCAAGTCCACGTGATGTTATATTCTAAGATGTATACTAGTACTTAGACCCGCGTACGTCGCGCGGGTACATTGCAAACATTGAATAAATTAGTTCAAACGTTATGTCATGTGTTAACCATATGAGAACGTGCGTTTTGACGTATTCAGTTTAACTCAATAGCATTGCAGTCGGATAAAAATGTACAGTAATTAAATTTATATTGTACAATCATAGCGCCGACTCATACATAAAAAAACATACAAAAAAAACGTAATCAAGGATAGAAATTTTACCCCAAGCTCATTGCGCCGGTTACATGTGATAAGCTTTGTATATAAATTATAATAATTAAAAGGAAAGTGTTGGCAAAATATAACTATGTAACATTGAACAAAAAGAACCAAAGTATAACTATGTGACATCGAACGAAAAAGAACAAAGGTAGAAATTTGGGCCAGACCCAAAAAATATGTAGCTGATGAAAAAGGAGCATATAATATAAGCAAATGAACCGGGTGTAGTAGGAATTGAACTCCAGCAGTGCGTAGATCAGATGGGGAGGGAGGACCACCAAGCCAGACCTCAATACTTGTGAAAGTTTTAGATAACCTTATATATATATATATATATATATATATAGGGCAAGGATAAATCGAAAACCCGGTTGAGTTGACTAAACCCTGAAAACCCATTAACCACCATTGATTAAGCTTGATGGATGGCTGAGATTCATCTTGGGGCATTAATGGATTTTGAATCCCTTTGTGTCTATTTTTTAATATAATTTATGTACGTAAAGGGCAATTTGGGAATGTTTAATGTAATCTCTTAGAAGAGACAAAACTCTGCATGGGTGTAAGAAACTTTACATCAACTATCAACTCCATCATTACTCCTAATCCTAAAACCCTACATCAGTCTACAAAATTTCAAAAACACACAAATCACCAGAGACTCTCACACCTCATAGTCTTCAAAATTTCCTAAAGCTCTCTCATAGTCTTCAAGAACCCCTCTCAAATAAACCCCAAAATCACCGGAGAGGCACTCTCTCTCATCATCTTCATCAAACGGATAATCTTCATCAAAATCCCCTCAAATATGCAGACAAAAAGCATAAATCGAGTGAAAAAGCTGTTAAGATATTGAACAATCGACGCAGATATTCAACAATCACCGGAGAATTTCAACGGTCACTGCCGGAAAATAAAACAGGCTAAAAACGAGAGGGTTTCAGGTGCGTCGCTAGTTTGTTGACTAAAATCATCAACTTTGTTTTAGCTATTCAGAATTAGGGAGTTTTATAATAGAGATTTTAGGGTTTTTTAAGACTTTTCAAAATGCTGGATTGCTTTATACCCATTTGGGTTTTCTTAATGACAGGTACCGTTAGGGTTTTTGGTTTGTTTTAAATAATCTCACTTGTTAAAAAGAAAGTTGAAAAATTTAGCTAGTTATGAATTTTCTTTTAGAGATACAGATTTGGGATGTGTGAAAAACTAAAGACTATAAACTTTTAAAGAGTTTTCAAAGTGCTCGGTTTCTTCATACATCTGGCTTTTTGTTAATGACAGGGTAGCTAGTTATGAAATTTCTTTTAGAGATACAGATTTGGGATGAACACATGATCAATTGGGGGTGGGGGGTCTGATTTGTGGGTTAATTTAGATTGAGAAAAAAAATTACACCGATAGTGTGAATTTGTTAATGACAGGGTAGCTAGTTATGAATTTTCAAAGTGCTCGGTTTCTTCATACATCTGGCCTTTTGTTTATGACAGGGTAGCTATTTGTGAAATTTCTTTTAGAGATACAGATTTGGGATGAACACATAATCATTTGGGGGTGGGGGGGGGTCTCTGATTTGTGGGTTAATTTAGATTGTGAAAAAAAAAATTACACTGATAGTGTGTACTTGTTTAACTATACACAATGAGAAATGGAAAAAAAAATGAAAAGTTTGGGGATAATAAAGAATAGAATCATATAAATGCGGGAAGAATGTTCATTTCTGATAGTTGCATTGTTTTTTCTACTGGTGATTGGGGACCTATATTTGTTATCTACTGGTCATTTGTGTGTGTTATAAAAAGTCATGTGGACCATATATTGACTGCCTCTTTATCTCATACTTTGCAGTAATCCGTTGTAACAGCTAAGGATAGCAAAAACAAATCCAACCAAAAAAAAAATGACCACAGGTGCTTATAAATTACAAAACCTGTGATCAACTATGCTTACAGATTAAAATCCATTTTGTCTTTATTGATGTTGATTACAAATAAAAAATGCAGCTAAAAAGGTTCGTGATACCCCGGTGCTTGAGAAGCGCAAAAACAGGCAACAAATATGTACGTAACTACTTTGAATTCATTACATGTTTGTTGTTATGTTATTGTCTAATTTCCATAAGCTTTCTAAAAACAGTAACACCGGATACTAATACATGCGGACCAGCAATGGGGACAAGGGGAGCTAAAAAAGGTTTAAATTTAGACTTTTTTTTTTGTTAAGAAATATTTTGTAAAATTTGTTAGTAGTTCGTGATCTATATAAAACTTGTACAAATGTAGTTAAGGAAGCACATTGTGACGAGAAGGTACACAGGAGAAAGCTAATAAGTACGTAAAAAGCATTTTTTTTTCTTTTGATTGTCTTATAGTTATGTTTTATATAAATAATAAAACAAACATAAAACAAATATGGTGCCTCGGTTTTACCAGATAGTGACTTGGATACCCCCATGGAAAACATTGAGAAAAGAAAAAAAGGTACATTTTTTAATGTATGGAACTTTTGGTTACATCTTTCTTGAATCTAATATTTGTGTACATGACTTTGTAAAACATTTGTAAGGCGGCGGCGATCAGGACGGGCCGGCAACACGTACGAGAGGAGGTACAAAAACTGTACTAGACATGATCTTTGGGAATCTAAATAAATATATATTTCGATACTTGGCTTCGGTACTTGTACTTCAATGCTAATTGTTTACAAAAATGTATATTTACATGTCAACGATGGCGTGAGGATAGCAAACCAAAAAAAAATGTCAAAAGAAAACTAATAAGTACGTACACACACTCCACTACTACTTTCCTTCTTTAGAAAATATGAAAATCGTAACCAAAAGTTGTTATCTTGGTTTCAGCAGATGGTGACTCACAGATGACTGCAGATACAGGTCTGCCAGTACAGGATGCAATTGGTGTAAAAAAACAAAAAAAGTAAAACATGATCGAGTGAAAACCCGAAGTGGCAAACACGCAACAACGACGCATAAGTGGACTAAATTAAAAACACGTTCGTCACCTATGCAGTTGTTCAAATGCATCAAGTCTCTAACGAGGAACCAACAAGAAGACGTTAAGAGGATGGGTTTTGGAAAAATGTTGTCATTCAACATTAGTGGGATACCTCTGAAGCTTGCACACTATGTTGTGGACCACTTTAACCCAGAAGAAATGGCTATTGAAATGCCATGTGGGTCAATAGATGTTGATGTTGAGTCTGTCCATGACATTCTAGGGATTCCTAAGAAGGGCGTAGACATGCAAACTGTACGAGCATATTCAAAGCTTGATGTTGCTGTTGAAGCATGGAGAAAACGATATCGTAAACGATTTGTGTCATCGACGAACCTGGCACAATCTATACTCACAAGTGATGAAGCCAAAAGTTTTCATTTCCGACTGGACTTCCTGATGTTATTCTTAACCATCATGGTTGAGTGTAACAAAAATGGGCGAATGAAAGAGTGGATTTTGAAAACTTTTACTGGAGATACAGATTTCAGTAAAATCAATTGGTGTGCCTATCTGATCCAACAAATTAAATCATGTAAAGATGGATGGAAGAGTTGTGATCCTGAATCTCCATTTTCCGGACCACTCACACTTTTGGCTGTAAGTGTTTGGTGTAACAAAACTTACTAACAATATAGGCATACAACATTAGTTTTGTTATCTTACCACTTGTTGTTTTTTTTGTTTTTTGTTTTGTTTTTTTGTTTTTTTTTATGCCGTTACACAGCTGCTATATGTCGACAAAGTTAAATGCACAGGATTTCCAGTTGACCGGACAATATACCCAATCGTATTCTGGAACAAAAACGAACTGAAAAAAAGAGAACGACTAGAGATAAAAAGAGGTGGCTTTGGTGGAGAGGATTTGCATGAAGTTGGTGTGGTTCGACGGGATCCAAGAAAAACTGAGTTACATGCTAATGATGAAGTTTTGAGTGTAAGATTAATAATTATAACCAGTTACAAAATAATTATGTTCTTTCAAAAATTAGTTAAAAAAACGTATCTTATAACTTTGTTTGTAGAATGAGATTGCATCGATAGAAAAACATTTGGATGTGATGGAAGCGAAAAGAGTTACGGTGGAAAAAAAATTGGATGTGGTGTTCAATGCTCATCCACACAACGAGCAAGTTAAAAAATTGATACAACGATTTGAGAAAATTGTACACTAAAAAAAAACAAGGATATGGCTGTCGCCTGATTCGCCAAGGAAAAAAATTGCTGGGGTCCTCATATCTCTTAACAAGACAGTCCAAAACCCAGATAATGATTACATAGAAGGTACAACGGATAATGGATAAATCACTACATTGAATATGTATTAAGTTTTTCTACAAACTGTAACTAATTTGAATTTTTTTTTTTTTTTGTAAATGCAGACCCTGAAGATGATGTGGCAAACACGGCTGAAGTGGCAAACATCAATGGTATGACCTTTTTTACAAACATATTTAGCTTTTTTTGTTTCCAATAATCGTTTACACTAAAAAAGTATTCATATGTATTTGTAGCTCAAAATATAGAGTGCGAGATAACTTTTTTGGTAAGACTTACTGGAACAAGAATGTCCTTATCGTACTTCGTTCAGATTCGTTGAGCCATAAAACTGTTTTTTACGTTCTTCATATTCAATCAATTTACTCCTACGCGTTAACATTTAATTTAAAAGATGGATTAACAAGCTCCATTTTGATTACATTTCCCCGAAAAATAACAATACCATTAAAAAGGCCTATGTATAGTAGTTCAAAACCTTAGTGTACATTTAATAGATCATGATCATGTACTGACTCTTTAAAACCAATCATTTTCTAACACAAAATAATGATAATTGACAGATTCAAATAAACACAATCAGGGCAAAGGGCGAAATAAAAAACGCAGTGCGGCGACTGATAATTTACTGAAAAAAGGTAAGGTGCAAAAAAATATCATACACGCACGTGTGATAATAAGTTGTATAAAAAGCTCATTTGGGTTGATTGGCACATCTAAATCTTTTTAATACTATTTCTTTTAAACGTATATAGCATCTGACAATGATCGGCGGGATGGCAATGGCAAGCGAAGGAAGAAAGATGGGTCAGCAAAAGGTAACTTTTGTGATGGCAATCCTAACAAAAACGTTATGTGAGGAAAAGCTAACTTTAATTTCTTTATTTGAAATAGAAATTCCACTATAGAAACATACACAACAACATACACGTGCACTAATTGTAGATACAAAAAAAGAAATAATAAAAAAAAAATAATGACATCAATCTTACATTTCTCTAGAGATAAAAAAAAATGTAAAATGTTTAACTAACAATAAAGTAAACCACCTTATGTATGTCCTAAATTGCAAACTAAACGTAACTTGTGTGTATGTGACCACATTTAAATAAATAGATGGGGGTAAGGCTGACAAAACACAAGAGATGATACATGGAGAAAGATGCGGAGATGCCACTACAGGAAAAAGTGCTACATGTGGAGTCATAGGCGATGAAAAAAATGAGGCAGAACATCAAGAGACGATAACTACAACAACAAGTAAGTTTTACATCTTACATATAACCCGTCACATGTGTGCAAAAATCAACAAAACCCGATCATACACAAACAAACTAACAGGTATGTGTGTGTGTACATGTGAATGAATATAAAATAGACAAGAACAACGAAACACAAAACATGCAAGGATTGTTTGATGCGCCTACCTTTCACCTGCTCACACAAGACACCGAATTAGGTAACTCATGATTCACAAAAAAAAATGCACATGTCTTATTTATGTACACAACAGATAATCCGACTTATCAAAACCAAAAAAAATATTGCAGGTGATGATGTCGATGATACGCATAATACGGAAGCTTTCGTACCAACTATGATACAAAAAAGTGATGACAAAAATTAAGAAGGCAAGTTCTACATGTTTTTTACTTCGTTCAAAAATTATAATAAACTTGGCATTTTTTTATTAAATACTAACGAACAAAAACTAAAATTGAGCAGGGAAAGGAACGGCTAAAAATGATATCACACGTAATGCTTGGGTAAAGGAACTTGAATCAAGGCGAAGAAAACCAGTTGGGAGGTTCGCCCGCTCATGTGATGACGATGAACACGAAATGGAAATCGACATTACAACGGAAGAACAGCGTATTTGGGATTTTATATTCGATGTGAAGTACTCAATGTAAGCTTCAGTTTAAAATATTAAAAATACTAGTTATTACATTATACAAAGCTTTGGTCATTTGATAGATTAGGGAATGTTTTGCTCGAAATAGTATGTTTTTTAAAAAAAAAAAAATAGTCTATTATGTTTTAAATGTATAACAGCATATGATGATTTTTCACAAAACAGGACACGGGAAATGGTCATCTCCTTGTCTAGCGTGGTAACAAAAAAATTTGGTCAATCTGCTGGGTAAGTTCAGCTATAAAAGATATACGTAAAAATGGTCCTAGTTTCTTGATATCCAGAATCTAATTTACATATCTAACATTGTCTTACGCAGAGATGTTATCTTCGAGAGTGTATACGGCTTGGAACTCACAAAAACGCTGATGCGCACATTGAGGGAGGAAGTGAAGGTCTGCTCTGACGTGGTTGATGCTTGGGTAGATGTGATGAATTTTGAAGAACTTGATAGAACCGACGGCTGCCCGACGCGAATTTATTTTAGCACAACTGTGATAGTAAGTATTCATACTATATTACTTGATCTTTGTCTGTGATTTTGGATTTATTAAGTCTTTTGGAACGTTGTAAGCTTGCACTACCTTATTGACACATCTTATTTGAAAAAAAAAAAAAAAACAGGACAGCAGGTTATTGACGGATTCTACATGTGATGATGATGAACGTATGAAAATGTTCGGCGAAAGGATGCTCGTAGGCGGCGCATTTGAATTACTTGGGATGAAAATGGTTTTCTTTCCAATCCTGGAGAATGATGAATATTACATGATTGTTTTCGATCTAGAAAACGGCGAAATAACCGTCATCGACCACAAGCCTGATCGCACACCCTTAGCTGGCATTAGGGATAATCAAGACTACTACAAAAAAGATACACCATACAAAGTGGTTAGTCATTTTCTTTTCTCATAAAACATTACGATGAAAAACAGCAACTCATACAAAAACTGATTAGTTTATCGTTTTTTAACAGAAGCATATGCTGGACGCTTATTTGGAGCATTCGGAACATCCGTCAAAGGATAAAATTGCGCAAGCCAAGATTAAGAGGTGTGATATCCATTGGGCGACAACTGCACATCCAATGGATAGTGCAGTATTCCTTATGCACCACATGCAGAATTTTAACGGCATTACTAAACACTTTGAATGTGGTTTTAGTAGCAACTGGAAGAACAAGCAAAAACAGATTCTTACCCTCCGAAAAAAATTCGCTACACGCATACTACTCTCTGCTGTGAATGTAATGAATGGAAAGGTTCGCGATGCTACATTATCGGTGTAAGTTGCTGCTCCGTATGGTAATGTTATGTTTTTTGTGGATGGGCCTTTTGTGGACAATTTAAACACGTACTTTTTCAAGTTGCCTGTATGTATCTAACTATTAATGTCTGTCGTTGATCTGGACAACTTAAACAATTTATGTGTACGTTTAGTGTTACATTTTGGTGAACCAAAAGTAAACTACTGGGAAGTTTGACTAAGATAAATATTTTCTTTTGACAAGCATACAATAAGATGATGTAAAAAAAGGTGTTACAAACCAATATTTCCGTTTGATAACTTTTTTAATAATTAGCGTTAGTCAAGCGGCCATAACTATCATTACAAACTACTTTGTTACAAAAAAAAAAAAAAACAAAAAAAAAATTCTTGGTACACTAAACAGTACCACAAAAAAAATGTAACAACATATATTAAATTGAGTTACCTCCCATGCAAAGCTAACTAGTCCTAGTTATAATATAATTTCAAAAAGAAAAACGACTACAGTCTTAGAAAAAATAATGCTGCCAGCTTTGAATTGTCTAATCTATAAAAAAAGTACACACATGTACCCACACCATATCCAAGAAAATATATCATAGTACACATTATTATAATAATATATATAAAGTACAATGTCATATAAATGCCAGATTATGGGGGATCTAAGATGGACAAAAAGGAATGATAGTTCTCAATTGTACTTGTATCTTAACTCAATTGTAATACTCTGTTTCGTAATACTCTTATAGTATTTCTATAAATAAAAAAAAGTGAAGTCTTACAAATTAATTGTGCCAACTTGGAAGTGTCTAGTCTGCATAAGAAGTACATACATATCGAACACCATATCCAAGAAATATATAAAAGTACATTCTCATAAAATGCCCCATTATGTGGAAAAAAGTAAAAAAAAAAAAAATACTTAACTTCTATCTTGGTTAGTGTAGTACATTTAATGTTGATGTAAAACTGATGTAAACAATCTAATTAATTTATCCACCTAACATCATTAAGGTGAAATGTGAAAAATTAGTTTCATCAGTTCTATGTTGGTTTGTCTATAAATTAAGGTGAAATGTAAAACATTAGTTTCATCACTTGTTCACCATAAAAGAAGTAAAAAAAAAAAAACCTTATTATGTCTAGTCCAACCTCACCAGCTAACTCAAAACGGGTTAGCAAACGATTGCGGAGAACTCTTTCATTCGAACTCCAAACTCCAAAATCGGATTGCAACCCAGAGTGTTCTCAAATCACAAACACCCGTTCTATTCCGTCAACGCCGGAAACTGTTGAAGAGAGTCTGGATATGGATGCTAAGCTTATAAGTGACCTCCTTACTAACACTAAACCTGAGGTAACAACACATGATGAGATGTCGCTAGATGAGGCACTTTGTGATGTTGACTGGGGATCTTTTTACTTCACTACACAAGTTACCCCTGTCAAAAACTCTTCATCTGTGGTGCTCGCAGACCAAGCAAAACCAGTCAGCGCCACCAAGGAGACCTCCCCGGCAGTTGATCCAAAGACTATCGATGATCCTGAAGATGATCCTATAGATGATGATTACTCTTGTTACTCTCCAAACACCCTTATCTCGTGGGCCAACCACAACCCGTGGGAGAGTGAGCTTAGCCCAGAACCACTTAGCGCTGAAATTGAGTATGGCACTCCAAGATCGTTTCTTGACTAAATAGTGGTGTTTATGTGAACTTACTAGTATGTGTGTGAAAAAGAAAGTACCCCCATTTTCCCTCTCATATATAAGGGCTACTTTCCTTATGGCACTTTCCTTATCCTATGTTATCCTATGTACTTTACCATATCTAGTGTTAAAGTTATTATGTACTCAACTAGGGCTACTGAACTATTATGTTAAATCTATGTTATTAAAAAAATCGTGTCATTATTATATGATTTCAACAAATACTGACTTCTAAACATAAAAAAAAAAACTTACATAAGTTACACCCTTTAGGAAAAAAATAATAAATGAAAAAGAGTAACATGATCAAATCTAAAAAAGAGATTCAAGCAACCATCAACAAAAGCACATAATCAAAAACACACATAATCACACACACGTACAGCAAAAATGTACAAAAATCTCAGAGAAAAAAAATGTAACACGGTACGTAATCACATGATCACACACATACAGCAAAAATGTACAAAAAACTCAGAGAAAAAGAAAATGTAACATGGTCAAAAACATAACCAAATTATTTGTCAGATTCAACACAGGAAAAATCTACAAAAATCTAAGAGAAAAAAACAATGTAACATGGTAAACCCAAAACCAACAAATCCATAACGTATAAAATTCTCATGTTCAACCAAACATCAATAAGTACATACTACCCAGGATAATCCAACTAAGTACCACATATTTCTTAGTCTCAACAAACAAATGGCGAAACCCTCAACAAACAATGCTAACAAAAAAGCTCCCAAACACTAACACTAAGATCAGTAACCATATAACCCTCTTCTTCTTCCGGATTTCTTGCTCACGGGCAAAGAGTTCATCTTGTAGGTTATTGATGTTCCTCAAAAGACCTGGTATGATCCTGGTTGACCTTAGGCACATCGGTGGGTCGACCCAACCAATGAAAGGGCAGTTACTAGGCTACATTAAAAATAATGGGCATAAAACCCGATTAGAACATACATTTACTTATTAAAAACAGGGTTCGAATTTTTTACCTTAAACAGACATGAATAGAACCTTCTTCCTGGGTTTTCATCTGTCCATGATGTCCGGATGGTAGCAATCCTCCCACATGAACACCTTTTCATGTTTTTTTGAGGGGTAGATGAGGCTCTTCAGATAGATGAATTGTAAAAGAAAATAGAGAGATAAGAAAATTTATTTGAAAATAGTTTGAGTAATTGTATATGGAGATAGTTGGAAGCCAGTTGGAATGATGATCTATGACATCCATCTACAACAAAAGATATCTACCAAGGGTTTGTGGGCCCCAGTATAAACATATTCTTTTGTCATTACCCACATCCACACACTTCTTTCTTTTCTCTACTTTTTATTACTTTTTTCTTTTGTTAGCATGGGGCCTACCCATAGAAAGAGTTTTGCTACCACATTTGAACTTGTATAACGAACAGAAAAAAATTCATCCCAATCAACAAGTAACAACACACAAACTAGAGAGTTTTTTTTAATTATATATTACACCACAAAAAAGTACAAAATCATTAGAAAACATAAATTACTCCTTAGTTAATGTTCATAACCTGATACTTCACCTAATTTCTAATTAACCTAAAAACACACATCTTCAAAAACAAACATAATTAGAAAAACACAACAACTTATTTCTACTTGAGCTCCTTCATGTGAACCACTTTTTGCACTTGCATGGGTTTGGTGGCACGGGGGAAACTGATATGTTTATTGGGAAATATGAATCCCACTCAATTTCACTCATCCACGAGACATCATCAACCCAATCGCTGTTCTTGGAGTCATCAACATGTCTCTTTGTTGGGTATATTGTAGGCTCATCGTTAGGCATCACATCAACGGTAGTGTGTGTATCAAAACCAAAGGGTTCACCCTTGGGCACTACATTTGACTCCAACTTAACTGTAGGGTTAACACTACGCATGTTTTTCGGTATTGCTCGCGCCATAGGTTTCACATCGGGTTCCACCTTGGGGGTCGAACAAAAGCTACTCCTCTTTCCGCGGGGGTGCCCATCAATGGTAAAAATCTTCCTAAGCGTGTCTGTGGGCATAGGGGCTAAAGGGGTTGCATGCATATCGCCAACACTCATTGGAGTCGATGCATACTTTCGAAGTCTCTTCCCGACATTAATGAACTCATTTCTTCCAAGATTGAGATCGATCACTTCAGCATCCTGGACTTTGGATCCCGCGGATAGCCTCTTGTGCATTGTTATGCTTTGGGTGTGATTATTAGTTAACAATGGTTTGTGGATGTACATATTATGTATGCTGAAACTATTTATAATGAAATAGTAAACTTTTGGGGGTGGATGGTGGTGATTAGATATGAAAATAAATGACAAATTAAATGCATCACCAGAAAAAAGGAGAAAGTAACAAAAAGATACATCTTGTTGGGGCAACCCATCTTGTTGTATGTATTTTATATAAAATATCTATCTACAACTTGACCATATAAAAAGTTGTTACTTTATGTATAATATATAAAATTTGTTACAATAACAAGTAATATTCATCCAGCCTTCATCCAGATATATTATCTCTTTAAGAAAAAAAGGCTTGTGTTTTATAAAATATAAAATACAAAAACAAAAAAAAAACTACAAAATACTATATGTGTTTAAATTTTTTTATTTGATTACTATTTTTTGTAACGAAATGGGTCATTTTATGACTAATAATATACATAACTTGGAATAAAAACAAAACCAGAAAATCCATAAGATAGAAAAATCTCAGATTCAACACAGCAAAAATCTACAAAAATATCAGGGAAAAAAAAATGTAACATGGTGAAAACAAAACCAAAAAAACCATAACATAGGAAATTCTCAGCTTCAACCAAACATCAACAAGTACATACTAACATTCTGCATATCATTTCGTAATGCAACTGATCAATTAAACCATAGTCATTAAACTGAAAACTATCCTACATACCAAACCCACATACATCCTAACATGCAAACAGATGCATGTGCATCCATTTTCTGATAATCTACACATGCAAACATGTGCATCTACAAAAGGGGGCCCAAAAAAAAAACAAAAGGGATGATCAAAGTTTAGTTCCGCTCCACTAAAATGGAGACCAAATAGCTGGCGTCATACAAGTTTTCAAAACACGCACAGCACACACATCAAAATAAATACCAAATCAAGTGGACTCCTGACTCGCAGAGCTTGAGTCCTCGTCCTCGTTACCCGATTTATTCTTCTTATTTTTCTTGCAATTTCTTGAATCATGCCCAGTCACGTACTTCATACATGTTCGGCAAAGCCTTGGTGTTTTGGGAGGTTTGACAGCAGAGTTGCTTGTTCCATCCTGCGGTACTCTAGACAATCGTCGACGTTTGCCGCATCCTTTGTTCCTGATCCCGTCTGGATTGTTGAGAGTTACGTCCCCATCTAAAGAAACACCAAGCAATTCTTCAACAGCAGCATAGTTATCATTCTTGGCTTCGTCATCAACTGGTCCTCCATTTAGTAACTTGCATTTCAGTTCCTTTATCTGCTCAGCGAAAGTAGAAAGTCCTCCAACATCACTTCTTAATGTGTCTACACATTCGGTTACAATCTCAAGAATCTGACTTCTCGCAGCAGCTTGTGGACGGGTGTCAACACCGTATCGACGCTCAATAGAAAATATACTTTTGGGAAGCACGTCCCTAGTCCAACGCTTAACAACAAACTGGGCAGGGATTTTTTCAATATTGTTTACCCGGTAAACACAAAAGATGTGCCTACACAGATATCCAATACGGATGAAGTTGTTGCATGAACAAGAGACCGACTGATTTCTCAACTCAAGTTTAACCTACAAAAACACCAAAACACATTATTAAGCTTCTGTGAAAAAAAGCATAATGAAAGCTTTAACAAAAGATGTCATCATAAGGATACAGCACAGTTACCGTGAATGTGTTGGTTGCATTGCTTCGCTTATCCAACTGATTCACATTGTAAACACGAACATCATCACAATCCTCCGTGTTTATAATGTAACAAAACAACTTCCCCTTGTATATCTCTTTTCTTACCTCTGTGAAAATTTCATGTGTGTACAGCTCAAAAGCGTGCTTCTCGATAGCTAAATCAGTAGTGTCCATGAATACACTAGAGGAGGTTTTAAACTCTGAAACACGTTGCCTGTAACGCTGATTGTCTATCCTAGTTTCATAACATAGCATGAACTGAACTAGTGTGTTAGCACTAGTAGAGTTGACCTTGAAGCTTGAGTTAGAGCTTTCACATCTTGATGTAGTCTTCATCAGACAGCACATTGGGATATCACGGAAGTAGGCAGGTACCCATTGGTCCCTAATTGAGTACATATCATTCAACCAGTCGTGATCTTGTAACCCATATTCCTCCATCAAAAGTTGCCAACGCGTCTCAAATGTAGATGGTTTCATGTGAATACTCCACACCAAACGATGCATCAATGCCCTTAACTCAGAGTTTTGTAATAGGTCTCCAGCAATCTATAGATAACAGGACCCCAAACTGTTAAAAGAGGTAACAAAATAAAAACTTCTCAAACAAGATTGATAAATTAAAAAAACCTTGGTTGGGAGTTTTTTCATAATATGCCACATGCAAGGCGGTGCCGAGCGTCTGTGAAAACCTCTGAAATGGCAGCTTTCATTGAAGGGTCCTGGTCCGTCAGAACTAACTTTGGTTGCTTCTTGTGTGCCTTCAGAAATGATTCAAGTAACCACTTGTAAGACTCGGTGGTTTCATTGAATAGCAAGCCAGCACCAAATGTCACACATTGTTTATGATTATCAACACCAGTGAAAGGAACAAAAATCATGTTGTACCTGCGTGACAAAGAAAAAAAACAAAAGGTAATAATATGTTAAATGGGAAAAAAGTGCCAGTTTGCAAAACCTTACTTGTTAGTGTGATAAGTCGCATCAAAAGCTAACACATCACCAAACACCTCATAGTTTATCTTGGAAATTTCGTCTGCCCAAAAAATCGACCTCAATTGCCCTTTCTCAACCACAAACTCATAGTAAAAGTCTGGTAAGCTCTCCGATCTTTCTTTCAAACGATCTATAACAAGTTGCGCATCACGGTCACCAATATAAAGCCTAACCGACTGGCTCCAATTCTTAAAATCAGTTGGCGTCCCACGTACATTGTGATGTCCACCCATCAGGGACACTAAAATTCTGTGAGAAACAATTGGACCAATTCTGTTTAAACTCATGTTATGGATAAACTGTTTGGATGTAAAGGGTAGTTTCCTTGAAATCCTACTTAGGTCACGATTAAAACGCTCAACAAAGGGATGATTATGGTGCTCATGGAACCCTACCACTGTGCACATAGAGCTGCCCTCAGAAAACTTAACCAGTATACTAGCCTTGCAATCTGTCACTGTGAAATTACTTTGCCTAATAGTCAAGGTTGACTGCTCCAAAGTATCAGTTTTACGCCTAATCTGTGGTTTTGAATATTTAGTACACCTTATATACTGGTGAGTGACAAAACCCTTCCATCTCTTGGTTTGCCCCTTATGAATAGAAAACCCAGAATACACATCATAGTCCTTGTACATACTGAACACGTCGTTCCACGTTTCATGTACAGAACCAACAACAGGCTTTAAAACAATAGGAACATTAGGACACCACATTCTAGTGCCATTGGGTGTGTGGTGAACATAAAACTCCTCATTCGCATGAATACCTACAAAAAAAAAAGATCACGAGTCTTAGAAAACATTGTATTGTTTAATAAATTTTAACACGTATAGGTTAATTTTTTTTTTACATGTAACATTGTATTCTCAAAAACAAGTTTACACACGTTTCACTAAAATGCAAAAAAAAAAAAAAAAAATGGTAGTACATTTTTTTATGTCACCAAAAAGTGTAGATGCTGGTGGGATTTTTTTTGTAACCAAAAAAATGTAATCTCGACTGTTTTCCCAAGCCTGTTTTCCCCTTCCAAAAAAATATAAAAACTTAATACAAGTCCAACCACACATGTTTTTTACCTCCTACAAAATATATAAGCTTGTTTCATAAAAACTTAATACAAGTGTAGCCACACATTTTTCACCTTCTACAAAAAATATAAAAGCTTGTTTCATAAAAAATAAAAAATACAACACTAACCACACATTTCCTCCTCTACGAACATAAGAAATAAAATAAATAATAATAATAACAAACTACGAAGCATAAAACTAACGGTATGTTACAATAACCCTACAGAAAAAAAATCATGGTTTCACATAAACAAAAAAGACCTGTTGATAGCAACTGTGTAAAAGTACAATCCTGAACACCATCTTCATCATCATTTGTGGCAATTTGATTCAGAACTGATGCTACACGTACAAAATAAAAAACAAAGAAAATGAATCAAGAACAACCCAATGAAAAACTAAACAAGAAATCCTTAATTACAAAAGTACTCGTATGCATTTAAAACAGAAATAAAAACTCACCTGGAAACTCTGAAGAAATAGGATCAGGGTCTTCAACAACCCTACTCTCAAACAATGCATCTTCATTAAATGCAAAAACAGGTGAAAGATTATGAGGAACAACATTTAAGGGTGAACCAGGTTGATCAATGAGTGTGTCCGTACCACCGGCAACGGTCCGATGGTGTTGGCTGTTCGAATCAGCCATGTTAAATGCAAATAGCCTTCAATGTTGAGTATGGTATCTTTCTCTCACTGCACTCTCTGGTTGGAAATAAATGAGATGTGAGATTATGGGTTGGAAATAAAATGAACAAAAAGAGAAGATATTAGTCAACTTATTTTAATATACACAAGTACAATATGTAATTAATGAAACCTATGACAAGAACAAGCAAAATGATGAAAGGGGTTGAAAGGTCTGCGTGTGCAGACTTACACAATCAAGGGGTCACACAAATCTCAAAAGCAAAAGAGGGAAAAAGACAGTTATGCCCTTGCCTACTCTCAATGTAAAATCATACGTGGATCAATCCTAGCCACATGTATGAGTTTTCAGGGTTTAGTCAACTGGAATGGGTTTTCTCCTTATAATTAGCCTATATATATATATATATATATATATACACAAGAAAAGCCAAAGCCCGCCACGCCACACCACACCTTGTAGATTCCACACCTGCCACTTCTCGAGCAATGCCTACAGCCTAAGCCCCCACACCCCACAATCTGTTGGTAATTTTAGTGATTATCGATTTCCGTAGTGATATTGGATTAACTCGTTGAATAATTATTCTCGTTATTATTTAATCGAGTTAGGTGATGCAGGAATTGCAGACTCGATAGTTTTAACGAGTTGGTGTGTGTAAGTGGTTTCGGCCTAATTACTTAAATGGGTTGTTAATCTTGATTTAACTAATGGATTTACTATTGGGCCTAGTTGAATTAAATCAACATTATAATGGATGAATTTGGGTTTTGGCTATTAGCCAATCATTTCGAAATGAACAGTGTGTATTCTCCATGTGAATTACAAAAGTAATTCCTATTATTTATAACCACATGGCGCATCTTATTTTAATAGAAAAAAATAAATTAGATGTTAGTTATTTTTTGGATGGAGATAACTGGTCCGAAAATATTGGGATCATAACAGTTCTTTTCGAAAACAAATATTTGACACACGATTAAGAATTATTCATCTTGAATGTACGGTATTTTCACATCTAAAAGAAACAATCATGTTCATGTTACGAATAGAGTTTAATCCGTTCAAACTTTTGAGTATACCGATCAAATAGTTCGTTCTGATAGTTCTTATACGACTCTCAATTCAATCCAAGCAACTTTATTTTGATTCACTGTGGTCGAATAAATCCAACCAACAAAGAACGAACTATTTCATCATGACTGGTGAATCTGCAAGCGACATGACAAGTAAACTCACAAAGTTGGAAAAATTTGAAGGGCAGGATTTTAGGCGTTGGAGGAAGAAGATGCACTTTTTGTTAACCACACTAAAAGTTGTGTACGTTCTGAGTACACCGATGCTTGAAGAAGGGGGGGGGGGGAAACGAACCCCTTGATCAACAGAGGAAAAGGTCGAAGTGGGAAAATGATGATTATATATGCAGAGGGCATATATTGAATGGAATGTGTGATGGGTTATTTGACTTGTACCAGAATGCAGTGTTTGCCAAGGATCTTTGAGATTCTCTTGAATCCAAATATATGGTAGAGGATGCATCTAGCAAAAAATTTCTAGTAATTAATTTTAATTCCTATAAAATGGTTGATGATAGACCGGTTATGGAGCAATATAATGAATTATTGCACATATTGGGTCAATATACTCAACACAATTTGTATATGGATGAGTCAATTTCTGTTTCAAGCATCATTGATAAACTCCCTCCATCATGGAAAGATTTTAAACACACCCTTAAACATCAAAAAGAAGAATTGACTTTGGTTCAATTGGGAAATCACATTCGAATCGAAGAATCTCTTCGGGTTCAAGAAGTTGGTAAAAATAAGGGCAAAAGTGTGGTTGGTCAATCTTCAATTAATATGGTGGAGCATGATGGGAAATTATAACAAGTTTAAAGGCAAAAAACGCAAGTTTGATCATGGTGATAAAAATTCAAACGAGAAAGCCAAAAAGACATGTTGGAGGTGTCACAAAGTGGGACACTTCAAAAAGGATTGTTGGGTGAAGCTTACGGGAAACAACAAAGGCTCGAGTGGAGCGGGTCCAAGTGGGTCCAAGGATCCACCAACTCAAACGGGTACGTGTTCTAAATTTTATTTGAATGAAAATAAGTTTAGTGATAGTTTTGTGAAAACAAAGGTTCCATTTATACAAAATAAAAACCAAAATTTATGTGGTACTGTTTGTCTCGATAATGTTGGAAAAAATGACTTTTCTACACCAAATTTTCATGTGATTATAAAAATAATTTGCAATGTTGTAATATTATTTCACAAACTGATTTTGAAAAACTTTCGATAATTAGTGAAAGTGGCTCATCTTTGGGCCCAAGTCAAAATACAACATATGATGGGTGTTGGAATAAATCAAAGGAATATCGTCCTGTGATGAATTAAACGAAAATTATAAGGACAGTATATTGAATTTTGATGATAACACCCAAATGGTGAAAGTAAATAATCCACTTAATGATGAGTTCATTAGATCCACTAATCAAAATGGACTTAACAGCCCATTAAATAATCCAAATTTGGATTTGAGTGGAAAGTGGCCTTTGGGCTGTAATTTGGTTGCAACTGAAAATCGTTCAGTAGGCTTGAATTTAAATGCAACATGTGATAGTGATTGTGGCCAAGCTCACACTAGTTCACAATTCATAGTCGGCGGAAAACATTATTAATTCGAATTCAAATAAGAATTTTAATGTTAATTTAAGTGTTCCGATTGTGAATTACATTTCCATTATCACTGAATCATTTTGTATTCAGGATGATGAATTTGCATGGTGGGTAGACTCGGGAGCTACGGTGCATGTATGCAAAGATCTAAGGTGGTTTGAAGAATGCAAACCTATTGATGATGGATCCGAGTTACTAAATGGGAAATGTAGCAACCGAGCCTATCAAAGGTTTCGGAAAAGTCAAGCTTGTATTTACTTCTGGCAAACACTTATTACTAGATTATGTGTTGTATGTTCCGGGTATACGGAAGAATTTATTGTCGGGTATTGTATTAAATAATTATGGATTTAAACAGGTCATTGAGTCAGACAAGTTTATCTTGTCTAGACAAGTTTATCTTGTCTAGACATGGAACCTTTGTAGGATTTGGATATTTATCTAATGGTATGTTTAAGTTAAATGTTCATGTTCCTTTTGCTAAAGAATCCGTGTGTATTGCTTCTTCTAGTAATAAAATCGATAATGAATCAAAATTATGGCATGCTAGGTTAGGACATGTTAATTATTTTAGAATGAAAGACATGTCTAAAATGAGCTTGATACCCGCTTTTGATATGAATAATAATCAATGTCACACTTGCAAGATAACAAGAAAACCTTTTAAAGATGTCAAAAGAGAATCTAAGGTTTTAGAACTCATTCATTCTGACTTATGTGATTTTCACAATACTCCCTCGCTTGGAAATAAGAAATATGTTGTGACCTTTATTGACGATGCTTCTAGGTTTTGTTATGTTTACTTGTTACATAGAAAGGATGAAACGTTATATAAATTTAAAATATATAAACAAGAAGTAGAATTGCATCAAAAGGATTTTATTAAAAATCTTGGTACAGATAGAGGTGGTGAATACTATGATCCAGTTTATTTCCAATCTACTGGTATCATACATCAGACCACTGCTCCTTATACACCACAGCAAAATGGTGTATCTGAGAGGAAGAATAGGACATTAAAAGAAATGGTTAATTCCATGTTGTCTTATTCGGGTTTGAGTGAAGGATTTTGGGGTGAGGCTATGCTGACAGCCTGCTATTTGTTGAATAGGGTCCCAAATAAAAAGACCGAGGTAACCCCATATGGGCTCTAGCACAAAAAGGCACCAAACTTAAGTCACCTTAAAGTTTGGGGTTGTAGAGCTGTAGTGAGACTCACTGAACCTAAGATGCAAACCTTAGGTGAGAGAGAGGCATCGATTGCATATTCATTGAATATTCTGAACATTCTCCAGCTCATAGGTTCTGTGTGACAGAACCAAATGATTACGTGTCAGTTCACACAGTAATTGAGTAAAGAGATGGAGATTTTGGAAATGAGGATAGGTTCTCCTCAGTACCTAGATTCAAAGATATGCCTCAGAGTTTAAAAGATTTTGAAAGAAACTCTATCAATACGAAAGATGTACCTTCCACTAGTACAGAACCCAGGAAAAGTACTAGGGTAAGGAAAGCCAAGAACTTTGGTAATGATTTCCAACTTTATTTGGTTGAAGGATCAAGGGATAAAATTGAATATCAATATCAATATTGTTTCAATATTGAGGAAGATCCGAAAACTTTCAGTGAAGCAATGGCTTCAAGGGATGTTTCATTTTGGAAGGAAGCTATTCAAGATGAAATTGATTCTATCATGCAGAATAAGACCTGGAAGTTGACAGATTTACCTCCTGGATGCAAACCATTAGGATGTAAATGGATTTTCAAAAGGAAAATGAAAGTGGATGGAAGCATTGATAAATTTAAAGCCAGGCTAGTGATACAAGGCTTTAGACAAAAAGAAGGAATTGACTTCTTTGATACATATGCTCCAGTAGCAAGAATATCCACGATTAGGTTGTTGTTGGCTTTAGCAGCTATCCACAATCTTGTAATTCATCAAATGGATGTAAAGACTGCATTCCTAAACGGTGAATTGGATGAAGAAATATATATGAAACAACCAGAAGGTTTCATTATGCCAGCAAATGAACATAAGGTTTGCAAGCTGGTTAAGTCACTGTATGGCTTGAAACAAGCTCCTAAAAAGTGGCATAAAAAATTTGATGATGTGGTGTTGTCAGCTGGTTTTATACTTAATCAAGCTGACAAATGTGTATATAGCAAATTTGACTCCTCAGGAAAAGGAGTTATAATTTGTCTATATGTGGATGACATGTTGATATTTAGTACTGACTTACGTCAAGTTGTTAAAACCAAAGAGTTCTTGTCATCAAAGTTTGCCATGAAAGATATGGGGGAGGCAAAGGTGATTCTTGGTATAAAGATCACTCGAGGGAACAATGGTATATCAATCTCTCAATCGCATTATATTGAGAAGATCTTGAAGAGATT
Source organism: Helianthus tuberosus (assembly GCA_030545235.1). Taxonomy (NCBI): domain Eukaryota; kingdom Viridiplantae; phylum Streptophyta; class Magnoliopsida; order Asterales; family Asteraceae; genus Helianthus; species Helianthus tuberosus. The sequence continues at coordinate 15,140,714 of CM060410.1, forward strand.
CAATAGTCTGACTTGTTCTCCAGTTGCAACTCCTATTGATCCTAACATTAGGCTTATGCCTAATCAAGGTAGCCGCATATCTCAACTTGAATATTCCAAAGCAATAGGATGTTTGATGTATGTTATGATCAGCACTAGGCCTGATATTGCTTATGCGGTGGGAAAACTTAGTAGATTTACAAGTAACCCGAGCACACATCATTGGCAGGCAATAAACAGGTTGTTTAAGTACCTGAAAGGAACTATAAATTATAGTTTGTGCTATTCAGGTTTCTCCTCAATACTTGAAGGGTTTACTGATGCAAGTTGGATAAACAATAAGGAAGATCATTCTTCAACAAGTGGATGGGTGTTCTTACTTGGTGGAGGTGCTATCTCCTGGGCCTCAAAGAAATAAACTTGCATCACAAATTCAACAATGTAATCTGAATTTGTAGCTTTAGCAGCAACTGGTAAAGAAGCTGAATGGCTAAGAAATTTGATCTATGAGATTCCTTTGTGGCCAAAACCGATATCACCTATATCTATCAGATGTGATAGTGCAGCTACTTTGGCTAAGGCTTATAGCCAAGTGTACAATGGAAAGTGTAGACACCTAGGTGTTAGACATAGCATGATTAGAGAATTAATCATGAATGGAGTGATATCTGTTGATTTTGTATGATCTGAGTATAATATGGCTGATCATCTAACTAAAGGGTTAGGAAGAGATCTCGTGAACAAATCAGCCAAAGGGATGGGTTTAAAGTCCATACTTTAATATCCTATGCCAAGACACCCAATTCCCATCTAATACAATGTCAGATGCTGAATTCAATGTGGAAAGCATGTCATAAAGATATTGGAACACAACATTAGAATCATCCCAAGGTTTGTGTTCAGACTGCAAGATAAAGTAGGTTGAAGTATGACTTCTTAATAGTTCTTTGATAAATTGCATTTGCAGGTGCAAGAATAAAGAAACTACCTATAAGAGTATGAAGTTTAGCCGCTTCAAGAAGTTTGGACTTGGCTTCGATATACTCTTTGAAGAATTGGACATAGGCTAGTAAAATATAGTGTCATGTAAGAACATATGGGTTGTAAACTTATGTGTATTTTACCTTCAAGTATTCAAATGGATAGCAAGGGTTCAATCCACAGAGACACCCCGATATTCGAATATTTGGACCGTGTAATTTACTAAGATGAAAATTCAATCCTCAGGACATTTTCATTTATGCATGAGTTTGAATTCTTTGAGAAATTGAGTTGAGGTAATCATGGATATCACTAAAATGGGGGAGGAATGTTGGTAATTTTAGTGATTATCGATTTCCGTAGTGATATTGGATTAACTCGTTGAATTATTATTCTCGTTATTATTTAATCGAGTTAGGTGATGCAGGAATTGCGGACTCGATAGTTTTAATGAGTTGGTGTGTGTAAGTGGTTTGGGCCTAATTACTTAAATGGGTTGTTAATCTTGATTTAACTAATGGATTTATTATTGGGCCTAGTTGAATTAAATCAACATTATAATGGATGAATTTGGGTTTTGGCTATTAGCCAACCATTTCGAAACGAACAGTGTGTATTCTCCATGTGAATTACAAAAGTAATTCCTATTATTTATTACCACATGGCGTATCTTATTTTAATAGAAAAAAAATAAATTAGATGTTAGTTATTTTTTGGATGGAGATAACTGATCCGAAAATATTGGGATCATAACAGTTCTTTTCGAAAACAAATATTTGACACACGATTAAGAATTATTTATCTTGAATGTACGGTATTTTCACATCTAAAAGGAACAATCCTGTTCTTGTTACGAATTGAGTTTAATCCGTTCAAACTTTTGAGTATACCGATCAAATAGTTCGTTCTGAAAGTTCTCATACGACTCTCAATTCAATCCAAGCAACTTTATTTTGATTCACTGTGGTCGAATAAATCCAACCCACACAATCTTATTCTGATTTTTCAAGAGATAAATAAAAACCATTTATTATACACGTCCAAACATCTTAAATGGTCTTGAATAGTTGAATTGTTGATATATAAGAATTTCACAAATTATTAATATTCAAAATTTACAAAATTACATAATATGATGTATAGTTCTTTTAGTAATGTTGTGACAGTGTTCGTTTTTTTATTTAATCTTAGGCTTAAACATTTGGGCTGTTCGTTTCTTTATTTTATTGGCTTACACTTTTGGGCTCACATTTTGACTTGAAGTCTTGCACGCAATTTTCATTTGGGCTAGTGTATGGAATAAGAGAAAAATGGAGAAGTTGGTCGGTGGCAGAAGCCACCGACTTTTTGTTGTTTTAAGTAAAAAATGGAGAAGTTGTCTCCTCCTAATATTCACGTGACCACCAAAAGGAGTCAGCCGCCAAAAGAGTCCACGTGACTCTTAGACCAAAGGGTATGGTGAGGATAGTCCCTAAGGCTGGAGGGTGTGGGGGCGCCACCCTCGCCAGCTGGACATCTATAGCGCCCCCAGGCGCTATCGGACCACACCATGGGCGCTATGGCGGGGCGCCATTGAAGGTTCGACACCATGGTAACTAGCGTGAATCGCGTGGACCGAGGAGCATTTAACATTTTGACCTATAGCCTTTAATTTAAAAAATAAATATTTAAATAAATAACTAATTAGTTAATCAAGAGGGGGGCTCCATCCACACCCTTCAAATTAAAGGGGGGCATGATAAAGCCCCAATGCTGACATGGCGCTGACGTGTATCCTAGTTGGCCTTATAAAGCCCCAAGGGGCTCCAACCACACCCTATAGCCTAAGGGTATGAGCCGCCACGTCACCGCCACGTAAGCGAGGCCTTAAGGGGATGGACCTAGGGGGTGGGGGATGAACCCCTTTATATATATATATATATATATATATATATATATATATATATATATATATGTGTGTGTGTGTGTGTGTGTGTGTGTGTACTAGGTTAGAACCCCGTGTATTACACGGGTTTAATAAATATAATTTTATATAGTAAATGAAAAAATAATATATTTTTAAAAACCACTTTTATAACACGTGTTGAGTAAATATAATTTTATATATTAAATAATAAAAAGTTATATTTTTAAGAACCCGTGTATTGTGCGGTTTGAATAAACGTAATTTTATATACCAAATAATAAAAAAAATTATATTTTAAAAAAAACCCTGTGTATTCACGGGTGAAAGAAATGTAATTTTATATACTAAATAATAAAAAAAAATATTTAAAAAAAACTCTGTGTATTGTACGGGTTGAATAAATCTAATTTTATATAGCAAATAAGAAAAAAGAAGTTATATCGTTAAAAACCCTGTGTAATACACGGGTTTATCTATTGTTAAAAAAATCTTTCTAAATCAAAATGGATTTTTTTTATTTTTATCCATTCGTTTTTTTAAATATAATTTTCTTATTATTTTGAATATAAAATTATATTTATTCAATCCTCGTGTATTACACGAGTGTTTTTAAAGATATAATTTTTTTTTATTATTTGGTAAACAATATTACCTTTATTTAACTCATGTAATACACTTGGTTATAAAGATATAACTTTTTTATTATTTGATATATAAAATTACATTTATTCACAGTACAATATGATTCTTATAGATATAACTTTTGATTATTTAATATATAAAATTACATCTATTCAACCCGTGCAATAAAGGATGTTTTTAAAGATATATTGTTTTATTGTTTAGTATATAAAGTTTATTTATTTAACTCGTGTAATATATGGGGTTATAACCTAGTTAATATTTATATTAAATATAAATTAGAAAATCTATCAACATCCAATTTGTGTTTCTCTTTGGGGTAGGTTTAGAATACCGAATATTTATGCGATATTATTTTTTATAAAAGATTTATATTAATTTAATTAATATTTAATAATTTAAATTAAATGATTATTATCTATAATTAAGGATGGTCTAGAATAATGACAAGTGTCCATCTATTAGTTTCTTTTATTATATAGTATAGATGTATGTAGAGGTATGTGTGTGGGAGAGAGGCTCGTCGCCACCGGCTTGTGAAGGACGGAGGAGCCGGAGCAGGGGACGGCGCCGGAGCAGAGGGGTGGCGCCGGAGCCGGAGCAGACGTCGCCACCGGCTTGTAAATCAAAAGACTCATATAGGCTCTGTTACCAAGGGAGAGTAGTCAAACAAATTGCCTTAAACAAATAAATCCCTCGTTAACCCCACCAACCCCACCCTACCACACCTCATAATAGTTTTCAAACTTTTATAATAACTTATTAAAAATAATTGATCGTATAATTTTCAATTAACTATAGTAGTAAAATATAGTGTCAAAACTTGTCAGAGGACATGAGGGGTAAAAAATAAAAATTAATACAAAACAAAACACTTATTTAATTTTAATACATATATAAATATAAATATATAATTATGTAACCAAATTTCTAACTTGTATCTATTTAAATGATGATGGTTGAACCGAGTCTTTTTTTCCATGAACCGAGTCTTTTTTTCCAGACGGTTCTTTTTGATGCTATATTACTATATAGTTGATGCTTGATATTAGATGCTATTAAGAAAGAAAAGCAAATACATAAATGGATTTATTAATTAATAACTATAAATAAAAACAAATCTAATAAAATTAAAATTTCCAAACCTCGAATTGATGAGTTATTTATGTGCTATTTATATTGATAGTTATTGGAAACTGATAAGAGTGATAAGAAGTGTAGAAAAGGTAAAATAAAATCAAATGAAAAAAAAGGTATTCTGGTATATCCATCCACGTTTCGGGGTATTTGAAATTTAAATGAGTTTTTCAATATAATTAATTAATTCTAAACGATTTATTGAAGATAATTTAAACCGTTTAAACAAAAGGGTATATGTGGGTCTTGTATTAATAGAATTTTTGAGATTTTTAGAAGCGTTTTAATATAAAAATATTATTTAAAATTGAATTATTTTTAGTTAAATAGGAATTTAACATTAGCAGCGGTTATATTAGGGTTATGATAATAATTTAATTCTTTTTCGCCTTTTGAAGCGTTTTTTAATCAAACCGCTTCAAAAAAAAAAAAAAAAATCAAACGCTTCAAAAAGTTGTTTTTGTAGTAGTGCTAGGTGATTAATTGTTTTAATGTTTGGACGTTTACTTTTTTATTTGATGAACTTTTATTTATTTATGATGAACTTATTCATTTTTGTGATTTATAAAGTGTCTTGATTATTTATTTGTTAATATTGCTATTAATACTACTAATAGTATAACAAAATATAAAGCAGAAAAAAAGTATTGTAAAATAACATAAAAAACATAATTATTACTTTTAACTTTTATAATAAAATAATATAATAAAGTAAATAAGTTAAAAAACATAATTATTACTTTTGACTTTAATAATAAAATAATGTAATAAAGTGATTAATTATTACCAACTTTGACTAATGGGTATACTAATCCATATTTTGGGTGTATTTATCATACCCGTATATTAATCATGAGGTGATATCATGATTCAAAGTTAAACCCCCAATGATGTCTGTCTTCACGTGTTGCCTGACTCCTTTTTTAGGCTTTCTTTTTGATGTGATGAATTGTTGTTCAATAATTCCCAAAGTCAGGTGAAACTCTTTTTTATGTGTAGGGTTTCAAAACCATTGTATGTATGCACCCATATTCTCTCTCCGTAGGCTACGCCTACCAACGTAGGTTACGTTTTAAAGTTTCTGTTGATATTTTGCCTACCATACATGAACCGTAACCTACGGTTTCACAACCGTAGGCTACGTTGCCATACCTCAAATCCATATAAAGATTGATTTCAACTTTTATCAAATGACCCAATGGCCCCTAGACTTCATTTCAGCACATGTTTCACACATTTGAGTTATCTCCTCACCCGAACAACTCCCGTTTAACTTTATATCTTTCTAATAATCCTCCATGCTTGTCCCGTTTCATCACTAAACTCTCTAATTTCGCCATATTACGTGTTCTACCTGTAAAACCATAAAAACCCGTACTTATCATATTCGAGACGTATAAGCATGTACAACGCTTTAAAACACGTAATAAAATACACTTTAAGGCACGGGTTTCACACTCTCCATTATTAACATGGGGATTATGAAACGAAATACGACTGCAGATCTGTTTAAAGAAAAAAGCACACAAAGGATGGAAGGATTTTTCTGAAGAAATGTACTCGGAAACTAAGAAACAAATGGGTATATATACCCATCGCAGTTAATGCCCTCGGGAGTCGTACGGCCACTTTTCAGAGAAAACACGAAACCCTAGACGATAACGGGGCAAGTGAGAAGCGATAAAAGGCCTCACGCGCGCGTGACAGTCACGACTAACGACGTCCCATTAATGCTTAAGGTCTGACACTGTTGACTGCCTGTCACACAAACCATCAGATGTCATCACTTGCACAGTATTTTTCACCAACTTGCATGTCACAAGTCAGCTCTTTCAAAATTCAAATCATGAAAACCTTATCTCGAGGAAAAAGAATTATCTTCTTTAAGAAGTTTTATTAGTACCCTGCGCCAAGCAACTTTGTTTACTTCTCAACAGCAAAAACGCACACTCCACTTTTTATAGTCCAGTGCTCCACCTACTTGCCATTTGTGCATAGGAGCACCACTGGACTGGGGGGACTTGAGAGGGTATGGTCCCAAAAACCTTGCGCCAGCACAGTGGACCATTCCATTATTATACTCCAAGATCATCTTTAGCAGGTCTTACGCTGTAACAACCTGTACTCTCTATCCCAATCATCGAGAGCGGGTTAGTTTACCGAATCATTATGATTTGTTATAGTTATTATTATTATCGTTATTATTTTCTTATAGATATTGTGCGTTTAAGCGAAACACATAACATTTGCGGATCCATACGCACTTGGGCTAAGGCCCAACCCAACTAACCTAAACCTAGCCTATAAAAGGAATATTATAAACCTTTTCTCAAAAAAAAAAAAAAAAAAAAAAAAACTTAACTTTCAACACCAGCTGCACAAGATCCCCTGCACCCCCCCCTCTCTCTGCTGAACTCAGATCACCGGAGGTGATCTCCAGCCAGTTACCCCGAGGCCGCTCCTCCCCGACAACTCCACACGCACACCCCCAACCCCCATAATCCCACCTTCGATGGCCCCAACACCCTGATTTCCCGTCTGCCTCATCACAGTAGGTCACCGGAGTGACCTTCTGCCACGATTCAGGCCGGCAATCGGACGCCGGTCTCTCCGTCAAACAACTACACACCCACACCTGAGTCTCATCTCTCCCCTGACTTCAATTCCGGCGCCGAATAAACAGCCGACGTGGGTTACCGACGAGAACGAAGAAAGAAGAACGGGAGCGCCACCGTCTACAGCGGCGGCGGTGGTGGTTTGTTATATTCAGTCATGCTCAGCAGGTTCAAAGGTTCGGTTGGCTCGGATTCGAGTTATGTTCGGGAACCGAGTTCATTTCTGGTCAGTTCAAAGAGTGGTTCACACTTGGGTTCGAGTTCTGTTTTGGTCCGATTCGGGTCTCGGTTCGGGTTCAGCAACTGTCCGAATCCTCATAGCAGAGGTGTGGTTAACCAACTTAGGACAAATGATTTATCTACCGAGCAAAGCAAAGATTTACAGGTACAACTGCGGACGGACGTTGCAAATGGATGGAGTGTGCGTGGTTTGGAAAGTTTAATATTCTGTACATTATTTAATCTGTGGTTTCCAACTGTGAAAAGTTTTAACTTACATTTCCGCTGCAAACTTAAACTATGCTTTTGAAAATGTTAAATTAGGTCATTAGTTATACTATTATTCGTAATAATAACTAATCGGTATTAGTGGCTTGATCCTGGGCAGTCACACGCCTCGCGGTAATACTCCGCATGTGGAAATTAAGGGTGTGACAGATTGGTATCAGAGCCACTGGTTATAGTGAACTAGGTTTAAAATATAAAATATTTTGGTTTGAGAAATAAAATATTTTATATGGAAACCAGTCTATAACCGTTCTTCGAAAAGAAACCACAGCATCGCACTCCAAACTTGCAAGGTTCGTCAGACTTAACTGCTCACTTGGTAATTGTACCATTCGACCATTACTTGTATATGATATATGTATAAAGATGTATACATATGTATAATTAGTATCTAACACCGTAATTTTTACGTACACAAAAACTGCAAACACGATATAATTTAGGAACGCACGAATCCTCCAAACCTTAAATCGACATCACAACACGCTATGTATGAAATATCAGTTATTCTTCACCTTCGTCCACATCTTTTCCCGATCTCAACATTGGACAAGGATGAACTGACGCTATGAACGTTTAGGAGCCTGCTACGTATCATCAAAGGAAGTCTCGATAGCGAATCGACGGAGGAGAGCCATTTTTATGTCGTGTGATATTAGAAGGAACGAAAATGTCATACACATCCTTTTCATTCATGCATTTCTTTTCTCAGTTTAAGTGGTGAGGTTTGTTCCCTCATCCAACTGATCACCTGGATTCTTGAAGCGATCTAGTAGGTCTACACTACTTTATTCCTGTTTGCATTCCTCGAATACGAGAAGCACACGCGGTGTATACTTCTCATGGCAGTGTCACCAATCGCATCACATTCCCACCGATCACGAAGCTATTTCTCCTAATTCCTCGCTACATAGTTGATTCTTATTCAAGCTTATCCATATGCCTCCGCATACTTCAACCCAGCAAATCGATATCTTTCTTATGAATTAGCGGATTCAGAGAATATAGAGAGACGGAGACACGAACCAGTCAACCTACAGATGTGCAAGATGATCTAGACGTTTACCTTATCCTTCATTGGAGGAACCGTTACTCCTTGATGACTTTTCTGGTTATGTGAATCTCTTCGTTAGCCCTTGTACATACCTGCATTGATAAAAATTTCTGCTTGCAGCAGTGCGCCCATTCGAGTACTCGAATCACTAGCTAAAGCGACATAAGGATAATCATTGCCTACGTAACTCGACAACACAAGGTTGCGAAGAAACTGCACTTCTCACGATCTAGATGTCACGGCCCCAGCCCCGGTTTGACCCGGTCTAGAGCCGCGGGACAGGAACCCGTGGTATTTAATTGATGCGACAGCGGAAGATTTTAACAGAATCTTTTTACAAACTTGAAATGCCCGATTATTTTATTTCATAATTCGGGATAAACCCCGGTAGTTTACAATAAAGTGATTTTACTGGGAAATCCTTATTTTTACAAAACATGTTTCTTTATTTATATTGAGCCACTTGCTTAAACTTGTAGTGCTTCGCGGCACTTTTCCTGGATCACCACAGATCACCTGAAACATTTTTGAAAAATGTTTTGTCAGCGGGGAAATACTGGTGAATCATTCTTTTTACTAAAAACGACGCATTGTTATAATTTACAGTATTAAGAGCGATTACAATGTTTATATATATCAACCATCTACCCACGGTATTTGTCACTCGACCACCTATTGGCTATCTCGTTGTCCAATGGTGTCTGTGACTATGGTCATATCACCCCTTGGCTAACTCGTTGTCCAATGGTGACGGTTATCAAGTATTGTATACAAAACCCCACATACCGGCTGTAATTTGGAGATTACAAAGACTTAATCCTTGTAATTATAACTTTGAAAATAAACATGATTTTGTAAAGTACTTTGATAAAAAGAGAATGACTCACATTGCAGATTTATATGGGCAGAGTTTAGCCTACTGATAAGACTGATAACCTAATTTAAACAACAATGCACACGAACCAAGTCAGTAACTAATACAGCATTTACGATAACTCACGAGATTAAACCCTCACGACGAATGACAAAGTGCAATACTTAAACATCCATCGAATTCACGACGAATGACAAAGTATAAACCCAATTTGAGCAACACTTAAACATTCATCGGATAGTTTCAATCGATCGGACGTTGAATCGTATTAGCGATCGAGTTATTACCCTGTTACTGCGGCAGCGTTTCGTGATTGTGTGTGTTTTGGTAGTAAATAGACAATAACTCAGCGTACAAATTGAGTTTTTACGTCGAACCGAAGCCAGAAATCAAGTGCCAAACTCCCTTATTTATATCTGAAAAACCGACTCCCTCGCGTGGCGCGAGGGGTCGTCGCGTGGCGCGAGGGGTACTACCCTACCATAGGGTAGCCCCGTGTCTTGGTAGGCTTGCTGAGTTGGTCGTTCGTTAAATTTCGAATTACACGTAAAACTGTCTAGATAATATCAACGAGGATTTACCCCCCCCCCCCTGAGTTTTAGGGGCCCTGATCCTAATTCCGATTGTTCTGAAAATTTTAGGGGTCATGCAGGATTACTTGGGGGTCTCAATTAGGGTTTTCTATTGGGCAAATAAAATAATAAATAGGACTTTTGATGAGAGTTGTTACATCCTCCCCACCATAATAAAAATCTTGTCCTCGAGATTCACTGGAATAATTGAGGATATTTTCGCTTCATTTCCGATTCCAGCTCCCAAGTGTATTCGGGTCCTCTTTTCGAATCCCACTTGACATTGACTAGTACTAATCGCTTGTGCTTGAGAAACTTGATCTTTCGGTCTTCTATTTGAAGTGGTTTCTCTACGAATTTTAACTTTTCATTTACCTCTATGTCCTGAAGAGGTACTACCAGTGATTCGTCCAATAGATATTTCTTGAGATTGGATACATGAAATACGTCATGTACCCCAGCTAATTCTTCTGGTAGTTGTAAGCGATAGGCAACTGGTCCTATACGTTGGGTTACTGAAAATGGTCCTACGTATCGTGGACTTAGCTTTCCTTTCTTACCGAACCGTACTACTCCTTTCCAATGAGAAACTTTTAAAAGTACCTTATCTCTGACTTGAAATTCCAGTGGCTTGCGTCGATTATCGGCATAACTGTTCTGGCGATCTCGAGCAGTCTTCAGTCGTTCCTTGATCTGAGTGATCTTGTCGGTAGTTTCTTGTACAATTTCAGGACCTGATAATTGACTTTCTTCTATTTCTGCCCAGCAAACTGGAGTTCTACACTTTCGTCCATACAGTGCTTCAAATGGGGCAGCTTCAATGCTTGTATGATAACTATTATTATAGGAGAATTCGATCAAAGGTAGGTGATCGTCCCAGTTTCCACCAAAATCTATCACACATGCTCGGAGCAAGTCTTCCAGGGTATGTATCTTCCTTTCACTTTTCCCGTCTGTTTGAGGATGATATGCTGTACTTAAATTTAGTCGGGTTCCCATTGCTTCCTGGAAACTTGTCCAGAAATGGGAAGTGAAACGACTATCCCTATTCGATACAATGGAGAGTGGAACTCCATGTAAGGATACTACTTTTTCTACATACAACTTGGCTAACATTTCCATGCTAAAGGTTTCCTTCATAGGTAGAAAATGAGCTGATTTAGTTAATCGATCCACAATTACCCAAATCGCATCATTCCCTTTTCTGGTTTTGGGTAGCTTAGTAACAAAGTCCATTGTTATGAGCTCCCATTTCCATACAGGCATTTCTAATTGTTGAAGTAGACCCGAAGGTTTCTGGTGTTCTGCCTTAACTTGTGAATAAGTAAGACACTTAGAAACATATCTAGCTATGTCCTTTTTCATTCCTATCCACCAGAAATTATTCTTTAAATCTTGGTACATTTTATTGTTTCCTGGATCATGGTATTCCTAGATTTATGGGCTTCCTCTAAAATCTTATTTCTTAAATCTCCTTGCTTAGGTACCCAAATCCTTCTTTTGTGGAATCTCCAAATTCCATCCACTCCTCGCTCTAATTCCTTTATTCGCCCTTTCATTCCTTCAGCATCATCATTGATTGCTGTTTCCTGAATGTTCTTTAATTGTTCCATTAAATCTAACTGTAGATTTAATCTAAGAGCACGAATTCGTCGTTGTTTCTCATGATACTTACGACTTAAGGCATCTGCAACTACGTTTGCCTTTCCTTCGTGATATTGGATATCGCAGTCGTAGTCACTTAGGATTTCCATCCATCTTCTTTGTCTCATGTTTAATTCTTTTTGCCCAAATATGTAACTTAAACTTTTATGATCCGTATAGACAGTAAACTTACTTCCATACAGATAATGTCTCCAAATCTTAAGGGCAAAAATTATGGCTCCTAACTCTAAGTCACGAGTCGTATAGTTTTCCTCGTGCTTTTTCAATTGCCTTGAGGCATATGCAATTACCTTTTTGCGTTGGATTAGCACACATCCTAATCCTAGTTTTGAAGAATCACAGTATACTTCAAAATCTTCAATCCCTTCTGGCAAGGCTAAGATTGGGGCATTTGTTAAGTTTTGCTTTAAAATTTTAAACGCCTCTTCTTGCCTAGGTCCCCATTCAAACTTAACTGCTTTACAGGTTAGCTTAGTTAATGGTACAGCTATCTTGGAAAAATCCTTAATAAAGCGCCTATAGTATCCAACTAATCCTAAAAAGCTTCTAATTTCCATAGCTGATTGTCTTCCATTTGGTGATTGCTTCTATTTTAGAGGGATCTACGTGAATACCTTCGTGGTTCACCATGTGTCCTAAAAATTGCACTTCCTGTAGCCAAAATTCACACTTCGAGAATTTGGCGTAAAACTTTTCTTTTCTTAACAAAGTTAAGAGTATATGCAAATGCTCACAATGTTCCTCCTGATTTTTGGAATAAATAAGTATATCGTCGATGAAGACAATTACAAATTTATCCAAATACAGTTTACAGATTCTATTCATCATGTCCATGAATGCCGCAGGTGCATTTATTAGTCCGAAGGGCATGACTGTAAACTCGTAATAACCATACCTAGTTCTGAAAGCAGTTTTAGGTATGCCCTCTTCTTGTACTTTCAATTGATGGTATCCGGAGCGTAAGTCGATCTTAGAAAAGTATCTAGCTCCTTGAAGTTGATCAAAGAGGTCATCAATCCTAGGTAATGGGTATCGATTCTTAATTGTAACCTTATTCAATTCTCTATAATCAATACACATTCTCATTGACCCATCTTTCTTTTTTCACAAACAACACTGGTGCTCCCCATGGGGATGAACTAGGTTGTATAAAACCTTTACTTAGTAATTCATCTAATTGCTTTTTCAGTTCTAGCATTTCTGTGGGTGCTAACCGATAAGGTGCCTTGGCTATTGGTGTAATTCCAGGAATTAGATGAATCCTAAATTCTACTTCACTATTTGGTGGTAATCCCGGTAGTTCTTCGGGGAATACATCTGGGTATTCTGCTACTACAGGAATTTCCTTAAGTTCCGTTCTCTTTATGTTAATGATTACTGAAATAATATACATTGTTGCCTGTTTTCGTGAATAACTGGCCAACTTTATTACTGAAATAAATTTCAGTGGCTTTCGTGGCTTATCTCCTGTAATTGAAATTATCTCTCCTGTGGGGGGTACGAATTTCTTCGGAATTTTTGTCACAAAGGATTTAAGCATGGTTGGCTACTAACCAATCCATTCCTAACACGATATCGAATCCGGCTAAATTCATAGGTAACAAGTTTGCAGAAAATTTATGACCTAAGAGTTCGATCTTTCCTTCTCCCAAAACCTTATCTATGTTAACAGAATTTCCATCTGCCGTTTCGATTGTAAAAATCTGCCTAAGGTTGGTCAAAGGTAAATTAAGAGCTTGGCAGAATGAAGTATTGATAAAACTTTGGTTTGCACCAGAGTCAAATAATACTTTTGCATACACATTGTGAACTAGGAACGTACCAGCTATCACATCTGGAATGAGTTCTGCTTCTTGAGTGGTCAGCTGGAATGCTCTTGCATTCTTCTTAATAGCTCCGTCGGCCGTCTTGGCTTTGTTGTCTGCTGGTTTGACCAATTTGGGGCATTCGGGTCTGAAATGCCCAACTTCTCCACAATTATAGCAGATCCTGGTCTTCTTTCTACAATCTTCCTCACGATGTCCTACAACCTTGCAAAAGTTACAGGTTTCATTGCATTTTCCAAAATGTTTCTTTTTGCAATTCTTGTAGAAAGGCGAAGTGGAAGATTGCCCGGTTCCTCTCTTCTTGAATTTGCTATTATTACCCACACGAAATCCTTGGGTAATTTTCTGAGCCAATTCCTTCTTCCGGTTTTCATCTCTTGTGCGTACCAGCTAGTCAGTTAGGGTATTTGCTAATTCTACCACATCGTCAATAGTGCGATGTCTCGCAGCTTTAACGATATTATGGATTTCGCCAATCAATCCCTAAATATAGCGAGAAATGAGTACCGGTTCTGGCGAAGCCAGCGTTGGTACCACTCTTGCATACTCGAAGAATGTCGAAGTATACACTCGACAATCTACACCCATCATCCGATGGTTCAGGAACTTATTTGCCATTTGTTCCTTTTCATATTCGGGACAGAATTTTCTTTCCATTAGCTGCTTAAATTCTTCCCAACTCATGGCATAGGCCATATTTCTTCCTTTGGCTTGAAGTACCATATTCCACCATTCTAGCGTTCCTTCTTTAAAAAGATGTGACGCGTACATAACCTTGTCTTCCTAAGTGCATTTACTTATCATAATTACTGCCTCGGTTTTCTCCAATCAACGCAGTGCTGCAGTTGCCCCTTCATTGCCTGCAAATTCCGCTGGTTTACAGGCAAGAAATTCCTTGTAAGTGCAACCAGGCATTGCAGCTTTCATTTTCTTAGGGAGTGGGGCCTGCCGTGGATCATTATCGTCGTTAATATGATTGCCGCCTCCGTTTACGCTATTACTGAAATTATCTTCTTGAGTACGTTTGCTAGGAATAATTTGTTGAGGTTCAACAGGTTTCTGGGCAGCAGCAAGGATTGCTGGAATAACATTGGCTATTCCTTGAGCAACGATATTCTCGATATCTTGTCTAGTCATAAATTGATCTTCCTGATTTTGCTCAGATTGATTAACTTTGTTAACTGGTTCATTATTAGCAGGTTCCATCTGGTAATTAATATATATAAATTATTAGCATAAAATAAATAATAGCTATATGCAAACAATCACACAATACAACACACGTATAGCTAAAATTGTTAATTTCTTGACGTCCATTTCTTTTATATTATATTAGGCATCCGTACACACTGTTATCTTACACAAGTTTTATTTTTAGTTATTTTACATAGTCATATTTTATTATTATACAATCACAGTTTCACAACCACACTATTTCTCGTCAGCTGGCCCTCAGAAACGACGTTCCCTCTCGTCGTATTTTCAAGAGATCTGTTCTCCTACCTCCCGAATCCTATTCCCTGCATTCACCAGTTCATCACCAAAGTGGCGGAGTTCAGCTAAATTTTCATTACTCTTTGGTGGGTTTGGTATAGGTTCTGGGTCAAACTGAGGGAAAAGGTATAAGGGTTATTGAGGAGGTTTTGAAACTGCCAGTCGTTAGTCCACCACTCGTCCATTTCTCCTAAAGGTTGGGTATGGATCAAAGGTTCTGGGATAGCTGGTTCCAAATTTATTGGAAGTTGGGTTTCGGCAGGATAAGGGAAGAGGTTATTATTGATAGGCCTGAGAATATCACAGCTTGCCAATACGTGATCCAATTCCTCCTGTAATGGCAACTCCTCGACTTGCTTAGAACTTTCCCCAATTTCCATTTCTACTTGCCTAGTATTTTCCTCAATCTCGATTCCTTTTCCTTTATCAATGGGATTTTCTATTTTGGGAACTTTCCTAGTCGCTGGTTTCCTCTTGCGTACACGTCTCCAGCCTACAAATCTTCTCATTTTCTTGGGTTTTGATTTCTCCGGAGGTGGAGCTCGAAATTCCATAGGTTCCTCCACATCAGGTAAGTAACCAGTAAAGTCTCTGGAAACTTCCACTTTCACCGGATAGAGATTGAGATTCTGAAGGGCTTCAGATAACTCAATCATACTGTTTAGCATATATGCAAAAATGCACCCAAAATGCTAAGTTAAAATATAATAAAATTTCACAGATAAACATTCAAGTATTATTGCATACCGTGTGACAAATTTTAATACAAAGGACAACTGAAAATTAAAACATACTAGGGTTTATTGTAAACTTATTTATTTACTGGGTTAAACTTTCTTTAGAGTTTCTTGCTCGTAGATGATATGGGTGCTAATACTGGGCCAGGGTATTTAAACTTTTGCATTTACTGCTACAGTGGCTAACATATAGAGATCTGTCCATTTTTCATCTAATTCGTCTTCCCAAGGTGGGTTATTGCCTATTTCCTGTGTCTCCTTAGGCATCTTTACTTCTTTTGGTTGTGGCTTCTTTATTTTCTTTTGACTTTTCCTAATAATCAAACTTCTTTTATTAGGAGAAAGTGGGTTCTCATATTGTGCTTTACGAACAAATATTCCTTCCTCAGTATTTGCTGAGTGTTTTGAGGATGAAGTTCCTTTTTCTTTCGGTATAGTATCTAATTTATGATAGATGTCCGAAAGTCTTTGTTTACCCATACTGTAAACAAATATTCAAATAATAAAACACGTAATCACAGAATGGCAGTCAGTAAAAATTAAGTATTTTCTAAATACTTAATTGGCTTAAATCAGTGGCTCTGATACCACCTTTTCCTGTCACGGCCCCAGCCCCGGTTTGACCCGGTCTAGAGCCGCGGGACAGGAACCCGTGGTATTTAATTGATGCGACAGCGAAAGATTTTAACAGGATCTTTTTACAAACTTGAAATGCCCGATTATTTTATTTCATAATTCGGGATAAACCCCAGTAGTTTACAATAAAGTGATTTCACTAGGAAATCCTTATTTTTACAAAACATGTTTCTTTATTTATATTGAGCCACTTGCTTAAGCTTGTAGTGCTTCGCGGCACTTTTTCTGGATCACAACAGATCACCTGAAATATGTTTGAAAAAAGTTTTGTCAGCGGGGAAATACTGGTGAATCATTCTTTTTACTAAAAACGACGCATTGTTATAATTTACAGTATTAAGAGCGATTACAATGTTTATATATATCAACCATCTACCCATGGTATTTGTCACTCGACCACCTATTGGCTATCTCATTGTCCAATGGTGTCTGTGACTATGGTCATATCACCCATTGGCTAACTCGTTGTCCAATGGTGTCGATTATCAAGTATTGTATACAAAACCCCACATACCGGCTGTAATTTGGAGATTACAAAGACTTAATCCCTGTAATTATAATTTTGAAAATAAACATGATTTTGTAAAGTACTTTGGTAAAAAGAGAATGACTCACATTGCAGATTTATATGGGCAGAGTTTAGCCTACTGATAAGCCTGATAACCTAATTTAAACAACAATGCACACGAACCAGGTCAGTAACTAATAGAGCATTTACAATAACTCACGAGATTAAACCCTCACGACGAATGACAAAGTGCAATACTTAAACATCCATCGAATTCACGACGAATGACAAAGTATAAACCCAATTTGAGCAGCACTTAAACATTCATCGGATAGTTTCAATCGATCGGACGTTGAATCGTATTAGCGATCGAGTTATTACCCTGTTACTGCGGCAGCGTTTCGTGATTGTGTGTGTTTTGGTAGTAAATAGACAATAACTCAGCGTACAAATTGAGTTTTTACGTCGAACCGAAGCCAGAAATCAAGTGCCAAACTCCCTTATTTATATCTGAAAAACCGACTCCCTCGCGTTGCGCGAGGGGTACTACCCTTATTTATATCTGAAAAGCCGACTTCCTCGGCGATTAAGGG